>CM054057.1:134191763-134791763 GCA_028641055.1 Alopecurus myosuroides | reverse complement strand
ATTTTTTAAAAACTTACTTATGCTCAACACTAGCTCACTAAAACCCTAAACCCCGGAAACCACGCTAACCCTAAACCATGGAAACCCCGTCTGAAACCCCCCTGCTTCAGAGTCGTTGATCGCTGGTTAGTGAACTATTGAATCAGAAGGAAACCCACAAATCCGCGCCACAACCAGTTCCGTGCTCTGATTGGCCATTCTCAGTTCCGTGCCACTCCTAGGAAAAAAAAAACACGCCTTTCAACTTTGGGCCCAGCAGCCAAATTTGACCTAGCGGAAGGATTTAGCCCGCTAACGGTGCGACGATGTACATCGGGCCTAACTGACCCCCTCCCCTCCCCACCCCCCCCCCCCCCCCCCCCCCCCCCCCCCCCGCGTTTCCCCTCCCTATATATCCACGGGAGAAATGTCGTACCCTAACTATTATCAGTCCACCAGATCTCGCCGCCGGCGACCAAATCCACGCACAATCTAGTGCCTCCGCCAGAGATCAAGCCCGTACGTGCGACGAGGCTGAGGCTTGGAGGTTCCAGCTCGTGGGGCGGCCATTCCGGGCACGGAAACGGGTGCGGCGAGTAGCGGAGAAGTCAGAAGCGGCCGTCGCCGGCTGAACCCGTACGGGCTAAGCTGGTTGCTTCCGACACCGCTGGAAGCGCGGCGCGCGCGTACACGCTGTTGGGGCGGGAGGCGCCGCCTGCGTACTCCCGGCGCGAAGTGGAGGAGTAAGACCGCGAGATGGCCCTCGCATTACTTATTTTTAAGCACAAGTAGACGACTGTATTCATCAAGTTTGAGGCCCTTGCATTACTTGTTTAGAGTGTATAATCAGAGTTCTTATGCTGTTTAGGCGGCGTTGCTCAACAATATAAACGTGCAACTCTCTGTTGGTTTGCTATAATAGAAAGCAAGTATTTGTCGGCGTCTCCCTGCGTCACTTCTTTTTCTCCTGGCTACTTGATTCCGAGGCTCTGCGTACTGCTTCGGCCAGATCCAAAAGAGACTCACTTGTATGCTGCCAGGCGGCAGATGGCAAATTTTCGATACGTCGCGAGACGCAGGTACCTGCATGTCGTCAGATGGTGCCGTCTCGGGCCAATGTCCGCCGGCTGCCTGGAGCTGTGGCAGCTGGGCCCACAGCTCTGTTTCAGTCAGCGTGCCGCCCGTGGCCGTGGTTTGGCGGTGGCATCGATCCTGACTCCCCGTGCAGCGCCATCGACCTTGACTCCACGGTAGTTTTGAGAATTTTCTTCGCGTTGGTCTGTCTTGTCATTTCACTCATGTAGGTTCTTCTTTATGCCAAAATTTACACCAGTATGCATAGACTTCCAGCAAAAGCAATCGTCCATCCAGGGAACATTCATATTAATTCTACCATTCTACTCTTCAGAAAAACGCTTAAATTGCATCCCCACATCTGAAACTTTCCATCGCCTTACAATGTATATAGGAGGCATATCAAGCAGGAGGAGACTGAAGACTCACGCACCTTGTGCATAATCCGTCACGCTTCCCGTGCCAGCAGTCTTGCAGCAAGACATGAACACTACGGGAGAGCACATCTTTCCCGTGTGCTCAATTTTTTACCGTGTGCATTCAATCGGGCACACGGGAAAGATTTTCTTTGCCGTGTGTCGCACACGGTAAAGAAAAATGCACGGTGTAGTACAGAAGAAGACACACGGCAAAGAAATGCACACGGCAAAGATCAACAAATACACACGGTAAAGAAAACGCACGGCAAAGATAACTGCCACGTGGCCTTTCCGTTGCGGACGGAACGGATTTTTTTTAGTTCTTTGCCGTGTGCATGCACACGGCAAAGATATGTCCTTTACCGTGTGCATGCACATGGCAAAGAACTGACATTGAATCTCACTTTTCTATGCCCGGCAAAGATTTTTTCAGTCTTTGCCGTGTGCATGCACACGGTAAAGAATTTTTTATTTTTTCTTCCAAAATAGCTTGTTTAATTTATAATTTCAATATTTAATTTTATTGATCAATTTATAAAAATTCCCCTTGTTTATTATGGCCACTACTGAAAAATCGAATATCGTCGAGTCTCTCCGTGTATGCCGAGTGCCAAAACACGGGCCACTCGGCATACTACTGTACACCATCCCAAAAAACACTCGGCACACTTACACACTCGGCAAACAGCTTGTACGCCGAGTGTGCCCTAAAGAGGACACTCGGCATATGTGCCGAGTGTCCTCTGCAGGGCACACTCGGCGTATAAATCGACAACGGAAAATCAACAAATAACACTCGGCAAAAATACCATACTCGGCATACGATGGAGCGACGTGGCGGGCCGTGCGTTTCGACCGTGACGAAACGGTGTCGTGGGTTTGCCGAGTGTCTTCGTAACGGCGACTCGGCATACAGAGAGTGTTTGCCGAGTGTCATGGTGCCCCACTCGGCAAACTCGGCGGTGAAAATTTGCCTACTTCGCGCCAACGCTTCCCGCCTAATATTTCGAATCTTTGCCGAGTGTCTGAAAGAGTACTCGGCATAAAAATGTTCCCTCGAATGTTTTTCCCTTCGCGCCAACTCCTCCCATCCAGTTTATAGGTTTGCCGAGTGCCCCGTGATATGACACTCGGTAGAGAAGTGGAACAAGCACACAATCCGTGTGCCTATCTTTGATCCACCGGCTCACAATCACTTGAAAGATCCAACGGCTCGGAAGAGCTCGAAGAAAACACACGATCCGTGTGCTTCTTCCCTCCATTTCTCACTATATAAACACACATGCATCTACCTAAGTTGGCACATATCTACAACCCAGCACTCTCCCATGTCTTCCACCGTACCCACTATAACCTACTCGGAGGCGGAGGAGCTCTGCGCCTCGAACTACCCCTGCCCTCCCGGGTACGGCGTCCCCGCCGGGTGGATGCTGAGCGCCGGAGGCGTGCCGGTCCCTCCTGTCCCTCAAGGTGTGGCGCGTCGGGCGGCCATCACGAACCACTTCTACTTCGAGCTGACACCGGAGCAGCGGACGTATCCCCAATGGGATCCCAACTACCGCCCAACTTGGGATGCCTTCTTCATCAATCGACGTGAGAGGGCGCTCGCCAGGTACGAGGAGGACGGCACGCCTCCTTCGAACTTCAACGAGGCTGGTCGTCGGTTGTGGTGGCGCGGCCGGACTCTCCAGAGCGTCATGAACTACATAAGGAACGGCGATAACCCCCGCCTGCGCTACCCGCACTTCCAGTCCAGGCGTGCTCCCCCATCGACATTTCAGCCCCCATCTGACGACAGCGACGACGACGGCGGCGGCGAGTTCGACGACTACGAGTACATGTATTATACGTCTAGGCAGGAGTATGACTAGACCTGAGCCACAAATTGGCTGGGACAAATGGTTTGTCCATGTATCCTAGAATGTTTAGATCCACTATCGTGTACCCTGCCTCCTTAGAATTTCAATCTAGTCGTAAAATTCAAAAATAATCGTAGTGGTGTGTGTTCAAGTGTCATGTTAGGCCCAAGGAACACCCTTGACAATGGTAGGGACCACCTCCTTGCAATATTCCCCCCGTTACGTCAGATCCAGAAGTTTCGGGGTGTGAGCAGTCCTGGAACCCAGAAGAGAGAATCCGACTTTGGTAAGGCCCCAACACACAGAGTGATGGTATCTTTGTCTACCAACACCCATGAGACACTATAACACACATGGAATGGCAAAACATTGGTAGGTGGGATTCCGACGCTCCGGAGCCCCTCTCCGGAGATACCCTAGCCCCGGTGTAGAAAAAGACGGAACTGGCGTCCAGCCCCCTCTGCTTGAGCCAGAAGTGGGTAGCAAAGTGGAAATATTTGCTTGGTTGTGTCATGTTAGTCCCAAGGAACACCCTTGACAATGGTAGGGCCCACCTCCTTGCATGATTTCCCCCGTTACGTTAGATCCGGGAGTTTCGGGGTGTGAGCAGTCCTGGAACCCGGAAGAGAGAATCCGACGTCGGTGAGGCCCCAACACAAAGAGTGATGGTATCTTTGGCACCCAACACCCATGAGACACCCTAACACACATGGAATGGCAAACCATTGGTTTAGGTGGGATTACGACGCTTCGGAGCCCCTCTGCGGAGATACCCTAGCCCCGGTGTAGAAAAAGACGGAACTAGCGTCCAGCCCCCTCTACGTGAGCCGGAAGTGGGTAGCAAAGTGGAACTAGTTGCTTGTTTGTGTCATGTTAGGACCAAGGAACACCCTTGACAATGGTATGGCCCACCTCCTTGCAAGATTCCCCCTGTTACGTCAGATCCGGGAGTTTCGGGGTGTGAGCAGTCCTGGAACCCGGAAGAGAGAATCCGACGTCGGTGAGGCCCCAACACAAAGAGTGATGGTATCTTTGGCACCCAAGATCCATGAGACAATCTAACACACATGGAATGGCAAAAAATTGGTTTATGTGGGATTCTGACGCTCCGGAACCCCTCTCCGGAGATACCCTAGCCCCGGTGTAGAAACATACGGAACTGACGTCCAGCCACCTCTGCGTGAGCCCGAAGTGGGTAGCAAAGTGGAACTAGTTGCTTGGTTGTGTCATGTTAGGCCGAAGGAACACCCTTGACAATGGTAGGCCCCACCTCCTTGCAAGATCCCCCCGTTACGTCAGATCTGGGAGTTTCGGGGTGTGAGTAGTCCTGGAACCCGGAAGATAGAATCCGACGTCGGTGAGGCCCCAACACAAAGAGTGATGGTATCTTTGGCAACCAACACCCATGAGACACTCTAACACACATGTCATGGCAAACCATTGGTTTAGGTGGGATTCCGACGCTCCGGAGCCCCTCTCCGGAGATACCCTAGCCCCGGTGGAGAAAAAGACGGAACTGGCGTCCAGCCCCCTTTGCGTGAGCCGGAAGTATGGACTACCCTAACAAAACCAAGCAACTATTTCCACATTGCTACCCGCTTTCGACGCCGTTACCGCGTGTTTCTGTATAAGTCCGGTAATTCTACAACGGGTCTAGGGTTTCGCCGGAGGGGGGGCTACGGAGCGTCTGGGTCAAAAAAAATCTAAGGGGTGCCATACCATGTTATTATAGTTGTTTTGTGTGCTTTGGATGGAAAAGATTGCACTCCGGGGTGTCGGCCGTTTCTCCGGCATCCACTTCTCTCTCGTGAGTTTACACGCGCTTATAGGGTGAAACTCCCGTATCGGACGAAACATCGTGAATCTTTCGAAGAGTTGTGTTGTAACAATGGGTATTGGGTTGATATGTACTACCCTAACACCATCAAGAAACTAGTTCCACATTGCTACCCCTTTTCGATGACGTTACCGCGTGTTTCCGTATAAGTCCGGTATTTCTCCAGCGGGTCTAGGGTTTCACCGGAGGGGGGCTACGGAGCGTCTCGATCCCAACAAAAGGTAGGAGGTGCCATACCATGTTATCATAGCTGTGTTGTGTGCTTTGGATGGAAAATATTGCACTCCGGGGTGTGGGCCGCTTCACCGGCATCCACTTCTCTCTCGTCAGTTTACACGCGCTCATAGGGTGAAACTCCCGTAGCGGACGAAACATCGTGAATCTTCCGAAGAGTTGTGTTATACCAATGTGTATTAGGTTTATATGGACTACCCTAACACAACCAAGAAACTAGTTACACATTGCTACCCCCTTTCGACGCTGTTGCCGCGTGTTTCCTTATAAGTCCGGTATTTTTCCTTCGGTCTAGGGTTTCACCGGAGGGGGGGGCTACAGAGCGTATGGGTCCCAATAAAATATAGGGGGTGCCATACCATGTTAGTATAGTTGTTTTGTGTGCTTTGGATGGCAAAGATTGCACTTCTGGGTGTGGGCCGCTTCACCGGCATCCACTTCTCTCTCGTGAGTTTACACGCTCTTATAGGGTGAAACTCCCGTATCAGTCGAAACATCGTGAATCTTCCGAAGAGTTGTGTTCTTACAATGTGTATTGGGTTGCTACGGACTACCCTAACACAAGCAAGAAACTAGTTCCACATTGCTACCCGCTTTCGACGCCGTTACCGCGTGAGGGAGATCGCTGCTCCTCCTCTGCTCGCGTCACCGCCCAGTGAGTGTGGTGGCTCGTGCAGGCCGTCGACGACGACGCCCAGCGAAAACGGGAGGACCAGCCCTGCCACCCCAGGAGCCCGGCCAAGAGGGAGACGTCCACCACCATGAAAGGTCCACCCCTTTTTACTTCTATCCTTCTTCCTCTGTTATGCTGTGCTCTACCCGAGTTCCCCATGGTCGCAAATTGGCTACTAAAATGCATGTGCTTCCTCGTGGCTAGCTGGCTGATCCGTGGAATCCCTTGTGTTCTTTATGTATCAGAATCTGTCTCCCTTGGTCTTAGATGAAGAAACTTAGTAATGCCAAGAAATTCCATCGTGTTTACCTGTGCACTCTGCTTTAGATCTTCCAGTTTTGGATTGAGCATATAATTCAGCATACGGAATTGTACCTGAGCTTTCCCCACTGCATTCCTAGATGGAAACGTTTTAGGAGTCAGAAAATTATTATTTGGGGGATGCAATGCATTTGTACTTTTGTAGCTTTAGTATGCACCACATTTTACCTGACTTTCCGTGTTAGAACTAAATAAAATATTGAACGTCCTTGCTAATTAGCAACTGCATTGGATTGGCTGTGTAGTGATTATACCTGGCATTTAACCACAAGTAAAGATTCACGCCAGAATTTTTAATGTTGTTCTTTGGATTGCAGCACACACAACAAGAGAGAAGCCAATGTCGTGGCTGGATCTTGCTCGCTGGCGTGCCCGTGCACCGATGCGTGGCGCTCCGTCGAGCTCGTCGGACCGTGTCGAGCGCGTGGCTGAGGGGGAAACATTGACTCCAGCTTCCACTTGGCCCTTATCGAGCGGCCCTGTGAGGCCTCCTCCTCTTCGGCCCATTGATGGTCGTGAATGTTTGCAGGTGGGACCAACTTCTTGATTCTGCTGCTTTTCTTTCCCTGTCAATATTGTCATATGTGCTACTGGTAGACTATATTGCAACTTATTGTGCCATATATGCTGCATGCATGCATCGATTCTGCTTATAGACTTCATCTTTGTTTGCAGCTGTACACCCAGATGTCCGACGATTTGCGCTAAATTAATTATATCTTTGAAGTTTGTGTGATGGAAATGTCATGCCAAATATGGTTCTTGAGTTGATGCAGGTCAGGCTTGAAGGCTAGAGGACTGCTTGCTCCTTCTCCTCAGCCCTCGCTGCTGTGCAATGGCACCGAGGTGGCAGCGGTGGGCTTCTTGTACACTCCTTTTATTGTTTAGGTGAGTTATGGTTCCTTTTCTTGGCTCCTCTTAAGTTGTGTTGCTATGGCACATTGACTCTTATGCTTGTACTGCTGGTAAGGCAATGTGATTGGTGGTTTTGGCGTAGTTATTAAACCTGTACTTGTTACTTGTATAGAGATATAGCTGTGAATTAATAGTTTGATCTTGGGCACGAGATTATAGGTCTGAATCACGTACTGTATGTTTCGTCATAATGAATCTTTGTTGTCAGTCATGTTATCAAGTGAAGACTTTGGCTCGTTTGTTAGGTAGTATGTTTCTTACTTTGCGAAATGGATGAACTTGAACTTACTGATTACTTGGGCAAATGGCAGCAGCTACATTGTTGAATTTTCTGTGGAAAAATAGCAGCAGCAGCTGCACCGTATGGGTAGTTGGTAATTTTTGGATGGAGTTAGTTGCAGACCTTGAGATAAGCCTCCTGGTGTATGTTTTATAGTTTTGTTCGTCGCTATCACACACACATTCTAGAGTGAGTTGCATAACGAGGTAGCATCATATTTGTGGGTTTAGTTTTTGTAGATGAATGATGGTCTCAGTTTTTTGAGTACACAATCAAAAGGGATTAATTCAGTTGTAGAATTGATCCAGTTTGTAGCATGAATGTAGTTGGAGAAGAGAAGGTTAACCTTGGTTGGTCTGTTTGTGTTGCAGGTGATGGAAGAATGAATATATATTTTGTTTCCCCAAATCTGGAGCTTTTCTTTGCAGCAACGACATGTGGCTTGTTTGTTTGTTATGGCTCCGGCGGCTTGTTTATGTAGTGTCTGTTTGAGGACTTTTAGTGATAATAACGTTGGGTGGGAGCTTTTCTCTGCTGTGTGCTGCAGCTTGAGTCAGCTTTGTTGTAACGTTGGGTTGTATGGTTTGTTTTGCACGTTTGTAATGCCAATTGCCCCCCAAACAGCAGCAGTTAGATTTTATTCAAATTGGTTAGCTTTTGCGTGCTGAAATGTATAGAGGTGCTGGTATGTTTTCCTCGATTCGTGCGGCCTTAAATGGAGCTAAAAAAACGAGCGTGGCGTACGTGACTTTGCAAAGAGGCCACGTGGCAGCAGCCTGTGCAATCTGGTATTTTATGGTCCTCTATGCCGTGTGCCACATAGCAAACACATGGCAAAGAGGCCACGTAGAGCAAGCCTGTGCAATCTGGAATTTTTGGCACCTCTTTGCCGTGTGCAAGCACACGGTAAAGATCGGTAGGTGAAATGAGGCCCATCTGTCAGTCTTTACCGTGTGGAAGCACATAGTAAAGATTTAAAAGTCTTTGCCGTGTGCCTGCACACGGAAAAGACTGACATGGGTGGTCCACGGTAGGCGGAAAAAAGTGGGTCCAACATGTCAGTCTTTGTCGTGTGCAAGCACACGGCAAAGACTGACATGTTGGACCCACTTTTTTCCGTTCCCGTTTCGTGCGTGCCAAAGTGGGAGTGGGACCCACTTTATTTCTTTACCGTGTGCCACGAAAAAATGCACACGGCAAAGAGTTTGTTGCCGTGCAATTCTCTACCGTGTACTCTTTACCGTGTGCCACGCTGAAAAGCACACGACAAAGACTTTGTCGTGTGCTTTTGGCACACGGCAAAGAGGTTTTCTCCCGTAGTGGAACCACAAAATGACAATGAAGTTACGGAAACGAATAAAAGCGATTTCGTCCACATAGGCGGAAGAGGAATGGATCTTACTGCTCGAGCTCGATGGTAGAACCAGCGGTTTTGGTGGCAGGGAGAACTCGGGATGTGAGGAATCATGAGGGCCGAGAGGGTTATTTTTGCGGTTTTACTATTTCTCACTCGAGTGAGAATTAAGAGTTAGATCTCACTGAACTCGAGTCCCGTTAAATTTACATCGTGATTCGTATAAGTTGTGAGTTGCACGTGACTTGCAAGTCATATATTCTCTGGTTGCACATGGGTTGCACTCGGTTACAACCGAGACTTTTTATGGCGCACATGGGTTGCACATGAGTTACAAATGAAAATTTCTTTACACATGGTTCCACATGATTTGCAACTGAGATTTTTCCAGTTACACATGAGTAGCAAAGAAAATTTTATTAGTTGTACATGTATTATACATAAGTCGCACACGCAACTGGATGATGTCATTTGAGTGAGAATTAATTTAATTCTCACTCGGGTGAGCCCTACTCATGCACTTATTTTTAGATCGTGGGGAGGGCATTCCAATGGCGGTTGGGCTGCGATAAGTTATGGAAATACCCTGGGTTTAGGGCTGGGATATGTGCTTGGGCAGGATGAATTTAATTAATTCCGTTGACTAATGGTTAGGAAAAATAAATCAAACCTTCTATGTTTGGTGAAGGGGGTGTACACAAGCCTGATTAATAAGGAAAGAGAGCAGCGTTGTTTTTTAACTAACATACACCCTTATAGACATTGTGTTTTTGAGAGAAAATAGGATCCACGTTTTTGACGGACGAAACTGCTTTTCGTAGAGTTTTTAAATCTTGGTTAACTGCACTTTACTTGTCATGGCTCCACTTGTGTGTAGCATCACCTCTCTCCTTCAAATTGGGCACGTTTTTTACTTTCTAAAGGCCTACGTAGCCTTTCACATCCTCATGGCTTAACAACATCTAGTACTCCGTTTTATTATTCTTAACATAAATATGTTAGGATTGTGTTAATTCGCTATCTTCTAAAATTTATAACCACATGTACTTGACTTATCTTTATTCAAATTTGTCAAAACATAACATTAAACACTCCGCTTTAAGTTTTGTTATCGGTTCCTATGTAAAAGACACATACAGATTAAAACCCCATGTACTTCCAAATAAGAATTATAGATTCGATTGCGTCTACCACAAAACGTAGACCTAATTTATCGACTTGTAATGTAGTTCCTAATCTTGGATCCATAGCATTGTCTAAATCGGACAAACACAATATTTCAATGTACATTGAAAAGGAAGCCGTGACTTGGATGGAGTGGCTTTCTAGAAAGCCGTGACACCTTCGCATATGTCTTGTACGACTTACTAGCACATGGGGATTTGGAAGAAAGGCGAAGACAATGTCTTGGAGGGGCGGTGTCTGGGACATAAGAAAGTGCCATAGGCCAAGAATGATATTGCAGAATGGGAGGTGCACATGGTGTCGGAAGATGAAATACCTAGTTGGGCACACTTTCGAATTGAACTTCGTAAAACCATGGGCAGTTCTGATTGTAGTTTTTATATAATGCTTAAACTAACATGCAAATTTTATCAGAAGATATAATGAATCTTCTGACAAACACATTATCCCTACCAAATTATGCACTAATACCACACCTCTTGTCGATTTCCTCTGCTTGTGGGGCACCTCTTGCCCCCAGGCGCTCTTATCTAGAGGAATGAGCTAGACAATAGTTGTTTCCGCACTTGTCGCCTAGCGCTATAAAACTGGAAAAGATTCTATCTCTCACTGCAGATGTACTGATTACCATCCTGAGGTCTCTCATCCTCATAAAACGAAAGAAACATTCTGTAGATATTGTATGGCACATTTGTATATGTTCACATACCCAAGACTATCGTAGTTGCGCGCTAAAATTTTCCTTTTTTCTGTTCAATTTCCATCGCTCTATTGAATCACAAAGCCACTTCAACAACAATATTTTTTTATATACAACCATTAGGTATATACATGGTAGTTGGGAAAAGTCTGGTTGCTTCTGGATGAGGAGATACCCCTTTATAGTTGGTAGATAAAACTAGCTAGACTTTGGTCAGTACATAGTCCGGGTCTTAGTTAGAGTGAATAATAGTCAAATTTTGAGCCAACTCCCCCTCTCGGCCTCATTTTTATTGGTCTCTTGGGTTCAAATATGCACTTCTGTACATATGTCCTTCAAACTACTAAATTGTTCATTTTACATGGGTAGATGTTGTCTTACCCATCGCTCATTGTCGTGCTCTGGGATGAACTGAGGCTCTATCGAATCATGCCCCCTTCTTTTGACCTTAGGTACGCTAAAACCTGATGGTAAACACCAATCACGTTTGACCTTGGTTGATTGTTCCATCTTGGTATCTTGAGAGATTAGGTAAAACAATGTGTGGGCCAAGCCAGTTGTTGGTGGAACACCCATCCGAATTACGCGGCAATACCTTAGATGATGGTGTTCCACACAAGTATAGCATTGTTACAAAAATGTGGATTTTCCTCAGTCATCCAGGAGCTTTAAGATTTCGATTTTTAGAGAAAGAGGGCCACATGCCCCAGTCCCATTCGTAGAACGAAACCACAGCTTTCAGAAATTGTGGAGTCACGTCCTTTCCACATGGTGCGTCCTTAGTGTCCTACACACTCGGGAAAAATATTACATAGCGGGTCATGTTAGGCATAAGCCTGCTACATTTCCGGAGGAGAGTAGTTTGAAGCAGCCTGATAGATGACATGTGAGTAGAATTGGTGAGTCCCAGTCAAAGCTCACGATCTGACCAGAACCTCTAATTAAAAAAAACTAACGGTGGGTGAACAATTACGAAGTAAAACTTGAAGCAAGTTAGATCGACAAGTAGTATTAATACATCCTCCATTAATTCATTAAGAAACGAGGTGTATATTTTTAGTCAAAGTCGATGTATGCTGTAGTTGAAAATTCAGTACAAGTCTGATTTGACACTTTGAACAATCGTGCAGACAACGGATCATGAGCTCCCAATGAATCTAGCGGCCATCTAAGTCTGTCAACCTGACAATCTGTTTGGCTGGAGGATATCGTCTCTCCTTTTATTTTTCTTTACTTTAACTGGTCTTTCTTCTCTAATTATCGGCAAGACAAAGACAGTCTGTCAAACTCGATTGACCGATGAGGCAGACGAAGCGATAGCCGGAGTGGAAGAGTTAACGGACTGCTGATGTTTCTACTTCCTACGATGTGAATCAGTCCTATTCATTATTTTGGTGTCAGCTTATAGAGGAGCCCGACTCCTACTCGTGGCCGCCTGATACGACCCTGAGGCTCCACATAATTTATTCGGGGGCATGGACTAAAAAACACAGTTTATTCCGAGCCAGCCGCACCCCAAGCCGCAGCAGGCAGGGCGGTCCCAACGGTCGACAACCTCGACGAACTGACAAAAATGTTCCTAACGGAGTGGATCGAGACTAGAATGTAGGTACACAACGAGAGGGTGGCCTTCCGCAAGAAGATCAACAAAAATTTGGAATAGTACCCGGATACTCTTAATTAAATAATCTAAGACATGTTTTACATCTTTTGAGTAATAAGATCAATTTGTTCTTTCAATGGTCGGTGTTCTTATTATATTAAACCATAAGTCAAACTTCTCTAATTTGATCGACACTGGCAGCGCTCCAAGTTAGTTTCCCCAAAAATATATTTCCATCCTACATAGGTTTGTTGTTGTAGATATTAGTTGTTTTCTATATATGGATATTGTTAGAGTTACAGCAGTTTGACTTAGAAGAAAGCTAGATGTTTGATTAAAATTTGGAGCGAAGGGATTACTATTTATAAAACAAAATTGCGTTACACGCAATCTCAGTCAGCTCACTGTGCATTGTCATGTATTTCCAGCGCGCGCTGGCTGCCCTGCAGAGCAGTATCCTACTGGATGTTAGCAATAACCTTGCCTTAATCAGGTTTAGGTATAATTTGGAATTAATCAGCAATAGTTTATTCGGCAAGGTTGTGTGCTACTACGAAACTGAGTCGTAGTCGGTTTGCTTGTAGTTTGCTATCGTAGCATGTATATATAGCAGCTGGTTCTGTTTAGGATTAGTACTGCCTGCATGTACGATGGTAGTACTTGAGTCCATCTCGGTTTAGACTAGGATTGCATACGAGCTGATTTGAGTCAGTCCTAGTGCATATAAAAGCACACGTTGTGTAAGCAATATTCTAGTGTGAGTTCTACAGGGAAATAAAGAGGAAAAACACGTGTGCGACAAGCGCCCTTTGCAAAAGGATTTTTCGCGTGCGGGTGTTCGTCTAGTTCGTATATGATCGATCCTGTGAGAATTCCAACACTGGAGACTTCAGAGTGGGATCATCTCCTCCAGCAGCTGAGGTTCTTCATCCTTTCTCCATAACCGGTTACCTTACGATGTCACAACACCGCACCACTACACCCAACTTGACAAACCCATTAGTTCCCAAGAAATTTGATTTTGAAGTCGACTGATAAACTTTCATCACTTACGTGTGTAATGTGATCTGTTGTTCATTTTTGGAGCAGCCAATAACTGAAAAGGGGCTTACAATGCTCGTAATGCTTGTTGTATGCTAAAAGAGTTGGGAAGGCATCAAATTGACATCTGGTTTGTTTAAACAAGTAGTTATAGGCTTATAGCTGGAATTTTAGATACTCGGACATGTATAGGAAGGTAGCTGGAGTCAATCAAAATCAAATGCATACATACTATCACACCAACCCAATGTATTAAAGTTTCATCTATCAATGTAAACTGCATGCAGCATAGTACTATTGAAACTCGGACATGTATAGAAAAGAAAGGAATAAAACATTCAGTATTTGGGTCCCCAAAGTGAGAAGATTACATTGGGCGAAACCGAGACATGAACAAAACGGGCCAATCAATCTCCATGGGCACAGCAATGAGGTTGTGGTCGTCAAACTTATCTTTCATCTCCTCCATTGCCCCACCTTTGTGGTCCAGGACATAGACACGCTGGTGGCGGTCCATCAAGATCAACCAGCCAGTCCTGGCCCCCAAACACATGCACCGTGCTCCTTGGAGCTGCAGTGTTAGCTTTAACACCTTAGTGCAGAGCCAACTTAGATTACCATCCTCACTAGTATGTTGTTGTTCCCAGATTTCAACATAATGGCATCCATCGTAGGTGCAGAGCGACAGCAGCGTCCCATCTGTTGTGGTTGTAAGACGGATTCTTTCGTGATGGTTCCCCGGGATCAGGAGCTGCATTGAGTCAACATTGTCGGTTTTAGGGTCGATCATAAGGATGTGGAGATTTGTTGACTTCACGACTAGCCAGTACGCTACGCCGCCATGGCACACGACAGCGTCCGTGTGGGCAACAGTGGCTCTCCTGAGGATGTGCTCCATATCGTCAGGCAACTTGATAGGAACGCTCCTTCTCCGCCGGTCGGAACAGAAGTTGTAGAGCAAGAAATCATGGCCGTTCTTCTCCGTCCTGACTAGTAGGACACTGAATGAGGACGATGACAAGGAGCAATCCGCATGGGTTACCACAATGGCATAGCCCACGAAGTCAGTAGCTTCGTTCATCCCTAGCGTGGGTAGGACATCCCATGTGCCGGCAAGCAGATCGCACACGGCGAGCTCCATGGTGCGCGAGTTCCGGGGGAAGAGGCGCACCAGGAGGAAGCCACGGTGTGACGCGAGAGGCAGCACCCAGTCGGAGAGACGGGGAGCGTCTGGTATATAGGAGCTGAGGAACTGGCGGCCAGTGCCAAGGAGGGATTTTGCGCACGGGACGAAAGAGACCCCTTCTCCACGGCGCCATTCATTCGTGAAAAAGCCGATGAAGGAGCGGTCCGGCCAGAGGGGGCGCAGAAAGGAGGGCTGGGACACTAGGGCTTGCCACCGCCTGCAAGTAGCGGCACATCGGAATAAGGCGGATGCCTCCTCAAGGCGTGTGAGGATCTCGAGGATCACATCTTCCGGCAGCATGGCACCGGCGGTGGCCACCGTCGTTCCTGCCATATTCTGCAAGTAGGGGGCGCCAGGATTTAGTTGCTAGGTGTACCCAAAGTTGTTTGCTCTAAACGAAAAATGGAAAAATTGGTTATTCACCCAAAACTTCACCAGCCTTGGATTATGTACCCAAAGTTGGTTGTACATTGGTGCAATACCCAATAGGGACTTGAAAGCAAATAGAACTGTTTCTAGTGCATTACTAATAAAAGAAATCAGTGAATCGGCAAGGATCAACCCCTAAAAAAAAATTAAACTGAATCTTATCGCGAACCGTCAGGTCTTTCGTTCACGAATACCAGCCAATCGCGCCGGCACTGGTGGATCAACTACCACGCCTCCACGGCTCGACTGTTTGGCGACACCGTTGCCGCCGCCCGGCGCCGTCTCACTATCATCTGAGCAGTACGCGTGTGACTGACGACACTGCCGCGGCCCGGCGCCGTTTGGCTGTCATTGCAGCGCTCCACGTGTGACCGGCGACATTGCCGTCGTCGCCCGGCCGGCCAGCGCCGTGCGTGTATACCTTGTTCAGGTACGGCGGGGTCTGTGGACTTATCTAGCGGCGCCGGTGAGAGGCGCACATACATGTGAGATCAATGGATCACAGGGAAAATTCAGAAGTGCATTGGGAAATTAGATCTACGACTACTTGTACGGCAGCGTGGAGCAAACCAAGAAATTTAACCAAATCTGCTGGAAAATAGAAAAAGGAGTAGAGGATTAGAGATTTAGAGACGAACGGGGCGTACCTGGCCGCGGAGGTAGTTCCGCTCGGTGGACCGGTGGTGATGTCTAAAGAAGGGGGCAGGGCCGACCGGCCTCGGGGGAGCCGTCGGTGCCGTCGGTGCTGCCCTGCTCGATGGTGTCGTTCGTCGACGGAAAGGCTCTAGCCTGGCCGCTCCGTGAGTTCGTCGGTCGATCTGGTGCGACGGTGCGAGTCTAGTCTCCACTATCTCCACTACTTATAAAAGAGCAAACTTTGTGGGAAAATTAGATCCGGACCATTCATATACATGCATCAAACGGCCTACATCCATCCGTTCTCCCCACCCAAAATCTTACGCGGATGGAAATGGAAAAAAGTAAACCGTACCACACGATCCAGACTTCCATCGATTGTTATCCAGGTGACTCCCCTGCCCCGCCTCCTGCACACGACACGGCCGTTCAAAGCGCCGCCGGCCGATCCGCGATGACACCTACCCCACGCGACGCCGCTGCCCCCGTCGACTCCTCTCCACGCGTCGCGCCATCTATCCACGCAATTCATCCAGATTGTGGCGCCACTGTCGTGCCGCCTCAGGCGCCTCCTCGGCGATCGATCACGGTGAGGTGGTGAGGGAACCATCGTCGGCTGACTCGGCTTCATGGCTTTCTCTTCAAGAGGATAGGGGGAAGGGTAGCCGGGAGGGGAAGAGAGGCAGAAGAGTAGCCGAAAGGTAAGGGGATCGGAGGCAGAAGGGTAGCCTGAAGGTAAAGGAACGTGCACGATGATCGTCGACTTCCCAGAGAGCGGCAGTTGCTGGCTCATCATCAACTTCCCGGAGAGCGGACCGGGGAGTCGGAAACTCGTGTGGCAGTAGCAGCAGCGAGTCAGGCCTGCGGCAACAGCGACATCAAGCCTCTCAGTACGTTTCATTCACACCCCTACCCGATATGTTGCTTTCCCGATCTGACCAGCTCATGTGAAGGTTTTGGTGCACGTCCGCAGTTGTTTTATTTGAGTACATGCCTTGAAATTGCTTCAATTAGGTAGCTGTTGTCGTATTAAGGGCCAATTAGTTCTTTTTATCCTTATATGGTTGAACTTTGTACAAATTTGATACGAATTGCTTTCATGTGATTACTTTTTACTATTTATGGTTTCACAGGAGTGTTTTCTCAGAGTAGATGAACAATGAATTTTCAGACTTGTAGTTGTTATTTCAACTACTGCTCTGCCTTTGAGCGAAATTCTACATGCATGTAAATCGTTGCTATTCTTTAGGATATATATTCCATCTTTGGTCGGAATTTGATCAATAACGATAGTGCAAATTAGGATCCGTTGTAAACTTGCAAGACCTCCAGTGCTAACTTCAGTGACAATCCCTAAAACTTGATTACACAATACAATTCAATACTACCAGCTACTATGATTCATATGGAACATTTTGAGGCTTTTAGCTGCACACGGGTTAAACCAGCTATGCATGCATCATCTGTTCCCCATGTATAGTCTTAAACTAGCAGGTTTTAATAAACCATGCTATGTGTGGCCTTACCAAGCCTGGTTCAGAGAAGACAATCAGTTATCCGGGTAGCTTAATTTTACTCAAACCAATAGTTGGATAACATAATGGTGGATACCAGGTAGCTTAATTTGTTTTATATTTTGTCTGGATCTGTCATTTTGCATGTCCAATTTAGATGTATAAGCAAGCTAGAGACAAAAAGGAAAACAAGTCACTATCTGGTTCACTCGATGTTGTTCATGTTGTTCTCGAGCAAGAGGTTAATGTACTGGCAGTTGCATCCACAATCTACTTGTGAATTTCATGAGATAATATGGATACTATGGCAGTTTGAGTATCTAAATGGCATGGCTTCGGCAAGATACCTGGAGGTAAAGCACCAGACAAAGGCTTGGTTAATTATGCTTAACATTCAGAGCACTTCATTTTTCTCCGTAGATTTCCCATTCAAAGTCAATGGGTCTATGCAGTATAGAGTTGGGTGCTGCTTGCAACTGCAGGTCATATTTACAAGTTACTCAATGCACATTTTTTTTCAAATTAAATATGGAAAGGAAATAAAAGGACGGTTGCAAATGATTTGAGAAAATATTACTGCATAGGCCGTGCAGTAGAGGCACCGGGGGGCTTGGGATAAGCAGTTAAGCACGGTGAGCTGTTGGGTGTTTTTCTCCTGTGCCGAAATTATCTGCAGATCATGCAAAACGCCGTGAGTGGAAAATCACAGAAGTACACATAACGGCGGCTTACACATTATAAGTACCAACACCGAACTGATGTTTATAAAACTATCGTGCATAAAATGCTATAGTAAGTTGTTTTGGAATAACGCTCAGGGAATTATTTTACCAGAATGTACAGGTTTGCCGTTTAGAGTGAAGAGAATACAACATTTTAACTGGCACAATTATTTTACAAGAATGTACGGCTTTGCCATTTTACCAGAGTGTATAATGTATGCATTAAGTTCTGACTTGTGGCAGCGATTAATTCTTCATGTGCAGGAACTTGGAGAGACGGTGCTGGTGGATTTTTGCCGCAAGGTGAGTGACAGCTTGATCCTTGATTAATCATGTTATTCTTAAATGGATGTGAAGTGATTGTCCTAGATTAATTGGTGATAGTAGAAGACATGCAGAGTATCCTTGGCTTCCTTGATACTTTGCTTTGCTGGTTGTTCTCTTTTTTTATCTGAAAGTTGTGTAAATCTGATGCTACTATTTTACTCCAAAACGAATGGGGATCTTACAACCAGGCCCATGTAACTAATCTGGACGACAAGGAAGTATGGAGTTGCTGTTGCTTGCAATTGCAGATAATATTTAGAAGTTACTCAATGCATCTTTGTTTTCCAAATTAAATATGTAAAGAAATAAAAAGGAGTATTTACGTAAATGACTTAAGAAAATATTATTGCCACGGCTGTGCAGTAGATGCACCTGGAGGCATTCGATATGTTCAGTGAGCTGCTGGATGTTCTTCTCTTGGTTGCATATTATACGAACTGACACTGAACTGTTTCTTAGATAATAATCTTGCATAAAATGCTTTAGTCAGTTGTTTTGGAAAAAACACTCAGGGAATTATTTTACCAGAATGTAGTGCTTTGCCATTTTAGAGTGAATGGCATGCAACAATTTAACTGGCACAATTGTTAAACACGCTCAACATACAATGCTATAGTCGGTTGTGCTTTCATATACATTGATTGTAGGAGATGTTTCACTATAAATCTTTGTTTTGCCCTTCTCATCTTTTGGAAAAATGTTCCAAACTTTAGTTCTCTTGGTTGCATATTGGCCGGGATTATGAAGGATTGAGCCTCTTTTTACCCAACTGTTAAGTTGGTTGATTTATGTAGCAACAATTTGTCTCTTATTTCTTCGGGTCAGGAATAAAGTGTGTAACATTGAATTCTTGTAATGAAAATTTCAACGAGATGAAAAGCAATGTACAATAAATTTTCCATGTGTATCTCCAAGGTGATAAAGATAACTCTGTGTAATTGTGGACGAATGTATTCGATCAACTTTGTTAGGGTACTCTGTCATACTTGGGTGTTGCTATTAGCATATTACCATGGGAGAATACTAAAATTTATAGATTGTACATTTGGTAATATCTTGAATTATCTTTTGGATTTAGTAAAATTGCATGATAATTATAGTTTTGAATTAAAGATGATCTTGCGCGAGAGAAAGAATAGAAGAATATGTGATCACTTAGTCAAAGTGTAGGTTGAGGGCGATAGTAAAATGTGACCCAGAATTGGATACACACCCGTGGAGGTGAAAGTGTCACAATAGAAATCTTATGGCCTACATGTTCTTCCGATTTCAATTAAGGGAGACGTGCGTGCACGTGCAAGCTAACTAGTACTTATAAAAAAGAGAACTTTGTGGGAAAATCAAATCTGAACCGTATATATGCAATCATCAAACGGCTCACATCGTTTTGTTCTCCTCCGTCGCTCTCCACGCCCACGACCGGCTAATTAACCGCCCAACCCGCTAATTTCTCTTCTCCTTCCTCTGTCTCGCAGGGTGGTTCCTGAATATCCGCCCTCATGGCTCACGGCTATGCCTTGTTACACTTAAGCCTGACAGTCTGTAGGTAGGTTCAGTTTCAGTTTGACTTCTGAATAAGTTAGGGGCTCGTGGAGTTTGTTCCCGAGTGATAGATTGATCGTGCACGTATGTACCATGGGATGGCATGGGATCCTGCTGCATGCACGGTCCGATGATGGCAGCTGCTAGGTGGTCGTGGGATGGCACGGTCAATAGAGCTTAGTCGTTGCCACAAATTTAGGATCAGTGGTTATCTGTAACCAACTACAAATAAACGAAGAGAAAACAGAAAAGCTGCACTTTTGCACGCAGCACAAAACCACCGTGTCTACTCTTTCTTCTCTGAAGATTTGAGGCTAACAGTGGTATCAGAGCGTGTTGCGACCTAGGCGACCATGTCCAACGGACGAGCACGCACGCCAGCTGCGCCGGCCCACGACGGAGGAGGCGCGGCGGCAGGAGCAGCCGCTGCGGGAGGCGCAACAGCTGACGCGACGCCGGCGGCGCGCACACGCGAGCGGAGTCGAGGGCGCAGCGTCGTCAGGCGTGGCGGCAACGAGGTCGTTGTGCACGAGCGAGTTGTGCAGGAGCGCACGAACTACGGCGGCGGCATCGTCTACCCTACGCTGACACCCACGAACTACATTGAGTGGGCGTTGGTGATGAGGACAAACCTGCGGGCGCAAGGCCTGTGGGACGCCGTGTCTGGCGCGGGGGTGCCGGGCGACCGGGAGGACATGGCGGTGCTCTCCGCGCTGCTGCGCGCGGTGCCGCCAGAGATGGTGCCCGTACTCGCGGTCAAGGACACGGCGGCAGACGCGTGGGAGGCGATCAAGTTGATGCAGATGGGCGTCAGCCGGGCGCGGGAGGCGACGGCGCAGCGCCTACGCAAGGAATTCGAGCAGATCGGCTTCAAGGATGGAGAATCTCTGGATGCGTTCGGGATGCGCACCACGAACCTCGCCAACAACCTGCAATCGCTCGGTGACACCGTGGAGGAGGTAAAAATTGTCCAAAAATTCCTCCGTGAGGTGCCTTCTCAATATGCGCAGATAGCGTGTTCGATCGAGACCCTCCTCGATCTGGATGGCATGTCAGTGGAGGAGCTGATTGGGAGACTGCGTTCTTCGGCGGAGAGGTGCTCCATCGGGAACGCGGATGGCACGGGTGGCCAGCTGCTTCTCACTGAAGAACAATGGATCGCGCGAGGAGCCAGGAAGGAGCACGGTGGCTCCAGCTCCAACGGCGCCGGCGGCAGAGGGAACGGCCGCGGCAAGGGAAGGAACCGCGGCAACGACCGTCGCGGCTCGAACAACGACAACGGGCAGATAAAATGTTACAACTGTAACAAATACGCCGGGCACATCTCCAAGGACTGCCCGGAGCCACGCCGCGAGCGGAAGGGGCCGCAGCTGCAACAGCGCGCCCACGTCGCCACGGCAAACGAGGAGGCCCCAGCGCTGCATCTGGCGCAGGCGTGCGCTTTCAGCGACGACGAAGATCCAACGCTCCTTATGGCGTGCGTCACGGAGATGCAGCTGCACGCCACGCAGTTGAACGCGCCGACGACGGTGGTGAGCAGCGCCCCAGAACGCGTTGATCTCGTGGAGGATCGAGTCTACCTGGCCAAGGAGATGGCGCGGGACGACTCGTGGATCCTTGACACGGGGGCATCTGTCCGCGTTCGCCGAGCTTGACACCTCCGTCTACGGCACGGTGAAATTCGGCGATGGATCAGTGGTGGAGATAAAGGGGCGCGGCACAATACTCTTTGCGGGTGCAAACGGCGATCACCGCGCGCTCGCGGACGTCTACTACATCCCGCGCCTCTGCAGCAACATCGTGAGCTTGGGCCAGCTCGATGAGCGCGGGTGCCTGATCTCCATCCACGGCGGGCATCTGTTGCTGCACGACAGGAGACGGCGTCTTCTCGCAAGAGTGCCGAGGGCGCGAAACCGCCTGTACGTCGTCACGCTGGACATCGCGAGGCCGGTGTGCCTCGCCGCCGTACACGATGATATCTCCTCGCGCTGGCACGCGCGGTTTGGACACCTCAATTTTGAGGCGCTCCAAAAGCTGGCACGACGAGGCATGGTGCGGGGACTGCCACAGATCAACCATGTTGATCATATCTGTGACAGTTGCCTCGTTGGGAAGCAGCGGCGAGCTTCGTTTCCACGGCAGGCGAAGAGAAGGGCAGATGGACTACTTGATCTGGTGCATGGAGACCTTTGCGGACCCATCTCTCCTCCAACACCTGCTGGACGCCGCTACTTTCTGCTCCTGGTGGATGATAAAAGCCGGTACATGTGGTTAACCTTGCTGGCAACGAAGGACCAAGCCGCAACCGCGATCATGCGTTTCAGAGCAGGAGCAGAAGTGGAAACCGGACGCAAACTCCGGCTACTTCGCACCGATCGCGGAGGAGAGTTCACGGTGGCCACGTTCGCGGAATACTGCGCGGATGAAGGAATTGGGAGGCAGCTCACGGCACCCTATTCCCCTCAACAGAACGGTGTCGTCGAGCGCCGCAACCAAACGATAGTGGCCACTGCTCGAAGCTTGATGAAGGCGAAGGGAGTACCATCAAGGTTCTGGGGAGAGGCGGTGAGCACAGCCGTGTATCTCCTGAACCGATCTCCGACGAAGAGCGTGGACGGCATGACTCCGTTCGAGGTATGGCATGGATATAAGCCTGACGTCAGTTATCTACGAGTATTTGGCTGTGTCGCATACGTGAAGGTGACCAAGCCAAATCTGTCCAAGCTGGAAGATAGGAGCGTTCCCATGGTGATGCTCGGGTATGAAGCTGGCTCGGCGGCGTACCGTGTCTTTGATCCGGCCCGGGGGCGTGTCCACGTCTCTCGCGACATCGTCTTCGACGAAGCAGCACGGTGGGACTGGGAGAAGACCGAGACGGCAGCAGACGCAGTTCCTTTCACTGTCGAGCTGTACTCGCGCTCACCCGCGGGCACGGAGGACATCTCTGCCGCGCTCAGTTTTTCTCCACAAAACTCTGTCGGGCAGGACTTTTCTCCCCAAAGCGCTGCCGCAGCCAGCGCAGAACGGGGGAGCGACACGCCAACGCCACTGCTCGAGCCACGTGTTGCTCCAACGCCCACCTCTTCCACGCCTCCATCAGCATCTTCAAGCGAGGAGAGGGCACGCTCTCCCCCACGACCTGCACACCCCATGGTGACCCGAGCTCGCCACGGCATCGTCAATCCTAAACGCTTTTACAAGGACTATGTGATGCAGGCTGAGGCTGAGGAGGAAGACGAGGCAGTGTGTCTCGTCGCCACAGAGGAGCCCACGACGATTGACGCAGCTATGGAAGAAGAGTGTTGGAGGAAGGCCATGGACGCAGAACTGGCGTCGATCCAAGACAATGATACCTGGGAGCTCGCCTCGCTCCCACACGGCCACAAAGCTATCGGGCTAAAGTGGGTTTTTAAGGTCAAGAAGGATCCCGCAGGTCATGTCATAAAGCATAAAGCGCGCCTGGTAGCAAAAGGGTATGCTCAGCAGCAAGGAGTGGACTTCGACGAGGTTTTTGCGCCGGTGGCACGCATGGAGACCGTACGGCTGCTGCTGGCTCTCGCTGCTCACTGTGGCTAGGAAGTGCACCATATGGACGTGAAGTCCGCGTTCCTCAATGGGGATCTCGCGGAGGAGGTGTAGGTACGCCAACCGCCTGGCTACATCGACACCGACGGCGGCGAGAAGGTACTCAGGCTGCGAAAGGCCCTATATGGACTGCGACAGGCACCCCGTGCTTGGTACGCAAAGTTGGACGCATCACTGGCGTCACTTGGCTTCGAAAGGAGTCCCCACGAGCACGCGGTGTACCGAAGGAACAACGGCAAGGCCACGCTCATCGTCGGTGTCTATGTAGATGATTTGATCATCACAGGCACTGACACACGAGAGATTGCAGTATTCAAGGAGCAGATGCACAAGGTGTTCGACATGAGTGACTTAGGCCTCCTGAGCTACTATCTTGGGGTCGAAGTCAAGCAGGAAGCCGGCGCGATCACCCTCTGTCAGAGTGCCTATGCTGCAAAGATTCTGGAGGCCACGGCCATGGAGGGCTGCAACGCATGTCACACTCCCATGGAAAATCGATTGAAGCTCAGCAAGGCAAGTGAAGGAGAAGCCGTGGATGTCACTCATTACAGGAGCATAGTCGGGAGCCTGCGATATTTGTGCAACACCAGGCCTGACATCACGCACGCCGTCGGCATAGTGAGCAGATATATGCAGGCGCCCACCTCTGCGCACTGGGCGGCTGTGAAGCAGGTACTTCGCTATGTCAAGGGGACCATGGGATACGGTTGCTGTTACAGGAAGGGGCACACCTTGGAGCCTGCTCTGGTGGGTTTCAGTGACAGTGATCTCGCTGGAGACGTCGACGATCGGAAGAGCACAACCGGCGTTGTTTTCTTCCTCGACTCCAGCATCATCACCTGGACATCGCAGAAGCAGTCCGTGGTTGCCCTCTCGTCTTGCGAAGCCGAGTACATCGCGGCGGGAAAGGCAACCTGTCAGGCAGTATGGCTCAGTCGATTGCTCGGGGAGCTGATCGGTAAGCCCCCTGCCACGGTGAGACTATTTGTGGACAACAAGTCCGCGATTGAGTTGAGCAGGAACCCGGTACACCATGAGAGAAGCAAACACATCGACACTCGCTTCCACTACATCCGTGGGTGTATCGAGGAAGGCAAGGTGGACGTCGTTCATGTTGGGACCGACGGACAGCTCGCCGACATCCTGACCAAGGCGCTGGGAAGAGTCAAGTTCACTGAAATGAGACTGAAGCTTGGCGTCATGGAGGTTCGTTCAGTCTGTCAAGCTTAGGGGGAGATTTGTTACACTTAAGCCTGACAGTCTGTAGGTAGGTTCAGTTTCAGTTTGTCTTCTGAATAAGTTAGGGGCTCGTGGAGTTTGTTCCCGAGTGATAGATTGATCGTGCACGTATGTACCATGGGATGGCATGGGATCCTGCTGCATGCACGGTCCGATGATGGCAGCTGCTAGGTGGTCGTGGGATGGCACGGTCAATAGAGCTTAATCGTTGCCACAAATTTAGGATCAGTGGTTATCTGTAACCAACTACAAATAAACGAAGAGAAAACATAAAAGCTGCACTTTTGCACGCAGCACAAAACCACCGTGTCTACTCTTTCTTCTCTGAAGATTTGAGGCTAACATGCCTCGCCTTCTCTCCATTCCAAGCCGGACGCCATCGCACTCGCCCGTCATGTTCCCCACATAGGCCATGGCCTAGCCTCTCTCACCACGCCCTCCACACAAGCCGGCCGCCACCACTGGGATTACCTCCTCGAACTCCGACTCCCCACACATCCTAGACATGGCCGCGGTCGCCATTGCCGCCACACCCCCACACCTTGCTGTCCAGAGGATGCCACAATTGGTGCCAGCATCAAGTACTTACTGCTTGCGATCTATTGCCCTTCCAGACTTCTAGTTGAATTTGCAACCAGTTCCGATCAGATCTAGCAGGTTCATCTCGAAGACCTAGCCCGTTCCGATCAGATTTAGCAGGTTTTGGCTTCTCCAGCGGGGGCAAGACCTCCACCGTGCAAGCGACCGCCCCACCGCCGGCCAGACCTCGACCATGATGTACTTTTTTTTTCGAGATTGGACCATGATGTATTTGGAACCAGTTTTCCATCGCCGACCAGCCTTCTGTGCCACACCAGCCTGCCCGTGCTCCACCTAGAGGCGACATCACCAAAAGGCGTTTGTACCATGCCTCAACTCCCCACAAAGGTCACTCTTGAATTGATCGTGCTTGGGATACTTTGGATCATGCATGTCTTTTAACCGAGTGAATTGGGGATTAGTGATACTTTGGATGATCATTGCAAGTAGCTTTTCTAATGTAAAGCTCGCCAATTTCTTATTATCCATCTGAACAACATTCCTGCTTCTTTATTAAATTCTATAACTGCTTGAGATATGATCTTTAAAATTTCAGATGGATCCGAATTTGCTCAATTCTAAGTTCGATGTTTGCTGCAGGAACCTACTTTAGTATTTTTCTCAAAGCACATGCTTTACTTTTGAATTTTGATTAAGCTAGATTACTGGATGCAATTAAACGAGTGCTGGATAATTAAAATTGATATTATGCTACCCCAGTACCCCGTGTACACTGTACACCTCGACGCATGTATTCTTTGTTTGAGAGCTTGTAGGTATTTTTTCCATCTCCAATAAAACCATTTGAGAGAATATGATTTATGTTCTTCCATTTATATTCTAACATGATGTAAATCAGCCGGTGACATCCTATAATATAGTTTTTGAAAATACTGTTGTATTCTGATTCTGTAGACATATGACTTAAACAACGACAAAGCCCTTATTTCAGTGGCAGAGAGTTTTTGTTTTTTTACTTGTGAGTATGAGTATCCTTAGGAGACGTTTGATACCCTCTAAGAGATTATTATTAACTTAGGTGAAGTTTATGAACTTTCTTTTGAAAATGTTGACTCAGATGTTAAAGTCGAGGGGATGGTCATGGAAATTGACCTCGAACAGATCAACTCCGACACTCGGACTAGGTTCATCTATTAAATCACCGTCGGGATGTGCTTCTTTTGTTTAATTTCCTTTCTCTTTTTTAGAGGGTAATTTCATTTCTCTCATAGTTGGTTAGATGTTGATCGATACAATTATATATTGGCTGCAATTACCTCCCTGTTTCCAGATTTATGTCCCTGCCTGTATGCACTCTGCACCCGGGGTGTTATTATGAATTGCTTGAGTTTTAGAAAAACAATGCTGCTTACAGGTACTTTACCATTTGACGCCGATGAGTGTGCATGATCATCCCTCCTAATTCAGTTTTGTATGAGTTCGGCCATATACCTCTAATTTGTTTCTTGAATGCAATCAATTTCACATTTATGCCTGACTAAGGATCAGGCAATTAAATAAAACTTCAGTCGATTCTCTTGAGTCATCGATGTTTGGATATGCTATTGTCAAATATACATTTGGGAGAAATGCCCACTTGCATTCCTTGACTACGTTGGAACTCTACTGAAAGTACTAATAAAGATGATTGAGGTCGGTCTTTAAGCCTAAAACATTAGCTCAGCGACTTATCAATGTTTGCCACCATACCCAAATTAAATTAACAAAATATATTTATGGTGAAGGCATTTCCAAGGTTACAGTTGCAGCTCATGAATGCATATATCTATTGAAAAAGGTTAGAGAAGACCTGCAACATTGCTAGCGCTTGATAATAAACTACTAAATATTTAATAATTGGTTATTAAATATAGAACTATGAAAGTTTAGTTTCTGTTTTCACATAAGTTATAGTTTTCACTCTTCAGCTGTTCACATTTCCCTGGTGTTTTCTCAACTAACCTTTTTTTATTTATAGTGTATATGTGCGTGAGAGCTCATAATGCGACATTTGTACCATATATACAAGTTCAGAAGTGTCTACAGGAATTCCTTTTATTTCTATACCAATGGGTCAAGTTCAGAAGTGTAACAAGGCGTTGCACACGTGCTGCATGTGGAAGGAAAAACAGCCGCCGGCGGCGACATGGATGATAAGAGGGCGTCAAGGTTGAGGAATATTGTCATCAGCCTTCATAGGCAGGACTGCCCCATTTACTACAAGATGCTCGAGAGTGGCCTCATCGCATGGCCGGTGTGATACAACATAATTACTTATTAATTTCCATTGTCCTTGTTGAAGTCGTGGAATTATTGTTAACAACGCTGTTCTACAGTGCTGATATGAGTTAAGGTTATGTGATATGTCAATGTGCACTTTTTCTTTGCCAGTGGCTCATCTATGCTTCTGGATGCCTTCGTTTAATAAAAGGAAAATATTTTTGCTGAGTTATAGTGTTCCTTTGAAAATTTATTACATGAGAAATAAGTAGCATCCATCATTTAAAAATTCTAACTAGAAAATTATGGAAGGGGCGTTCATTTATTTTTGTAAAGGTGTACATTTGTTTCAATAACTTGATAAAGAATAGATCATGAAACATACTCTCCGAGTAAACCAACATGGACACATGGAAAATTTGGAAAATTTCCTAACAATTGGCTTCAACTTATATTTACATGTCACAATTATTTATGACACGTTTATTTTTGTAATTGGACACGAGCTATGTTGTTTCACTACATCTAACAATTTGAATTTTAGATGTGTTTCTTTCAATTTTAGTAGATACGTCATACGTGTGGTACACGTGCACGCTTACTAGTGAACATTAAACGCCAAGCAGTTTTGCGGGTTCCTATAGGTCGCCTCTAGCGAGTCGGATAAGGACTCGTCCACACATCCGGTCCGCTATGCAGTGGCGGTGTGTGCTACAGGTATGTTATGTTTTATTTTCTATTATCTTTTCGATATTTATATGAATAATTATTTAATAATGATTTTATTTGAAAATACGAAAAATATTTAATAAATAAAAAGTTCAAATTAAATCTGAATAATTTTTGACAATGGACAAATTTTTGAAACATACAAATTTTAAAATTGAACAATTTTTTGAAAGTGAACAATTCTTTGTAATATAATTTTTTTTAAATGAACCATTTTTTGAAGCGAACGAATTTTAAAATTCAAAAGGTTTTAATCTTGAACAATCTTTAAGTTTGAACAATTTTCAAAGAGAAAACGATTTCAAATATGAACAAATGTCACATATGAACAATTCTCAAATTTGAACAATTTTTAATCTGAACGTTTTTTTCATTTGAACGTTTTTTATCCGAACATCTTTTGAATATGAGAACTTTAAAGTTTGAGCATTTTTCAGTTTAAACCAAAAAAAATTGGAGAACAAAAAAATAGAAACAGAAAAGAAAATGGAAAAAATGAAAACAGAAAGAAAAGAGGTAATAAAAAGGTTAAAACGGTAAGCTATACTGTAACTCTTTCATAGCACAAAGGCTGCAGCGTCAGATCGGGATGCCTTAGATTGCGAGTTCGATTTCCATTGCAGCCGCATCGCTTATTATTTTCGTTTTCTCTTTAGAAACCTAAATGGGCCGGCCCAAGAGTTGGACTACCTTCTAGTCCAGTGTGTCTATGTGAGACAGGTTTGGTGGCTCTGCTCTCTCAAGCTGCACACCCCAATACTTATCCCCACTTGCCTGGATACGCTGGAGAATTGGTGGCTGACAGTCAGAGAGAGATTTAGAGACAAGCAGCGAAACACCTTCGACTCGCTCGTAACACTGGTCTGTTGGAACCTATGGAAGCAACGTAATGCTAGGTTATTTGGGAACACTAGGCAATTCATGAGTGAGGCCGGGCAGAATCTTTGAGGCCAAATGAGTTGGATGGCAATAGGAGCTGGAGTGGGGATTATCTTTCGAGAGTAGTCACTTAGGAGTGTGTGTGTGAGTGGGTGTCCCGACAGCTGAGTTCTAACTCTTGCTGTCGGATTCTTGTACTATTAACATTCTCTCCTTCCGGCGTGCACCGCGAGAAATCTGTGAATTATACGATTTTTTACCGTGGACAGCAGAAATCTGTTTCCTGCGCAGAAATCCAAAACCAACTCCAACTTTCATTAGAAACTTTACTAGGCAAAAATATGGCATAAAGAAAAGATACAAAGGGGTTTCTACATAAGTATACAACCCCTTGACTCAAATAAAAAGATAAAAAGAAAGCAAAAAATTAAAACATGGGTTATCTCCCAAGAAGTGCTTTTCTCTAACGCCTTTTAGCTAGGCATGATAATTTGAGAAGATGCTCACATAAGAAATATGAATTTAATCAAAAGAGAGCATCAAGAATCAAATGCAAAACAAGTATAACACTAGTAGAGAAGTGCCTTTCTATGGAACAGATTCTGTGGCGCATGGCTTCTTGGTGCGCCACAGAAATATATTTCTGTGGCGCACGGGTGGGCATGCGCCACAGAAAAGAGACATTCTGTGGCGCACGGGACCGTGGTGCGCCACAGAAAAGAGGAATTCTGTGGCGCACGGGATGGGGGTGCGCCACAGAAATTAGCTGGGGGCCACACCAATGATTGTCACACTCCCTTTCTGTGGCGCATGGTAGTTAGTGCGCCACAGAAATATGACATTTCTGTGGCGCACCACTGCCAGGTGCGCCACAGAATTCCCATCCGAAAAAATTATGCCCTCACGCACCAACTCCACCCCCCCCCCCCCGGGAACGCCTTTTCTAGTTTTTGACGGAAGAGTTGGAGGTCTAAAAAGCATCAAAAAATAAATCCCTTATAGATGCACGGAGAGTTTAATGTCTACTTTTTAATGATATTTTGAAATATGAATTTCGACTTTCTGAGCAAAAGTTTTATAAAAAAAGTAAAATGGCCATAACTTTTGCATACGATGTCGAAAAAAAATGATCAAGATATTAAAAAAAACTAGAGAGAAAAAGGAACCCAACCTCACTCGCCTTCGGCCTGTGAGCTTTTTTTAGAATCGCCAAATTCCAAAAGGAACAAAAGTTATGGCCATTTTAAGATTTTGACTAGAAAATAAAAAAAAAATAAAAAAAAATTTCTGTGGCGTACCAAGGGGGGGTGCGCCACAGAATTTTGAGGCAGAATTCGAAATTTCTTCCTCTTCTTCCCTCTCCCCTCCACTTCTTCCCTTCTCTCCTCCACTTCTCCTCCACTTCTCATCTTCTATCTCTCCTCTCCTCTCCTCCTCCATCACCACCACCACCACCACCACCACCACCACCACCACCACCACCACCTCTCCTCCTCCTCCTCCTCCTCCACCACCACCACCACCCCTCCTCCTCCACCACCACCACCCTCCTCCTCCTCCTCCACCACCTCCGGCGAGCTCCTCCTCCTCCACCACCACCACCACCACCTCCGGCGAGCTCCTTCTCCTCCTCCTCCTCCACCACCACCTCTCCTCCTCCTCCTCCTCCTCCTCCTACTCCTCCTCCTCCTCCTCCTCCTCCTCCTCCTCCTCCTCCTCCACCACCACCACCACCACCACCTCCGGCGAGCTTCTCCTTCTCCTCGCCACCAACTCCGGTGACCCCCATCCTCCACCGACCAACTCCGGCGAGCATCCGACGAAATCCGGCGAAATTTCGAAATTTCGAAAATTTCCCGCGGCCAGATCTGGCCGCCTTTTTTTTTGAAATTCAAAAAAAAATTCTGTGGCGCACCCCCCCTTGGTGCGCCACAGAATTGCAAATTTCTGTGGCGCACGGCTGAGGTGCGCCACAGAATTGACATTTCTGTGGCGCACGGCCTCGGTGCGCCACAGAAAAAAATTCTGTGGCGTGAATTCTGTGGCGCACCCCTCTGGCCCCTAGGTGCGCCACAGAATCCCATTTTGGTGCGCCACAGAAAGGCCTTTTCCTAGTAGTGTAAGTCTAACCCACTTCGTATGAAAAATAATCTTGTAGAAGAACACGTAAATAAAGTACAAATTAGCAAGCATAGGAAAGCAAAACAAGTGCGACTTCAAAAATTTCAACATAAAGAGGGGAAAACTTGATATAGTTGAGATGCATAAAAGTTTGTTTCCCTCTCTCATAATAACTTTCAATATCATAATAAGTTAAATTAACAATATAACTATCACAAGAAACATTCTTATCATGAGCCACATGCATAAAAGAATTAATACTCTCCACGTAAGTATAGTCATTCTTATTAATAGCAGTGGGAGCAAATTCAACAAAATAGCTATCATTATTATTCTCATCACCATAATCATAAAATATAGGAGACATATCATAACCACAATAAAATTTATCCTCAAAACTTGGGGGACTAAAACTATCATATTCATCAAAACCAAATTCCCCAAGCTTAGATTTTTCCATAGCATTAGAAATAATGGTGTTCAAAGAATTCATACTAATAGCATTGCTACTAGCATGCAAATAAAATTCCACAGGTTTTTTAATTTTCTCTTCAAACATTTCATGTCCTAACTCAAGATAAATATTATAAAGTTCTCTCATATTTTTGTTGTTTTAATCCTAACTAGTAAAAATAAAAGCAAGGAACAAGTAAAAATAAGCCTAACTAGTGAAAACAACAAAAAAAAGATTTAATTGCAGAATCTAAAGGAAATAACTTCAAGCACCCACACCCGAGGATTTGAGTGCCTTTTACCTTACCTCCCCGGCAAGCTCGCTAGAAAAGATCTTGATGTCTATGCACGCTTCTCTTCTTGTAGACAGTGTTGGGCCTCAAAGTGCAGTGGTTTGTAGAACAACAAAAAGTTTCCCCTACCCAAGGTTTATCGAACTAATGGAGGAAGAGGTCAAATGTATCCCTCTCAAGCAACCCCACAATTATGATACAAGAAATCTCTTGTGTCCCCAACACACCTAATACAATTTTCAGTTGTATAGGTGCACTAGTTCGCCGAAGAGAGAGTGAAATACAAGTAGTATGAATGGTTATAAGTGATAATAACAATCTGAAACAAAAATAGGAAGCAATCAAACATATAGAAGAACAGGTTGTAAACGGTGTTTCAAGGCTTACAAAAAAGGCCTAGGGATCATACTTTCACTAGTGGACACTCTCAACAATGATAACATAATTGAATGCATAAATATCATCTCTTCACTATGCTACTTCGAACCACTCTCTGGCCGAATAACAAACACCAATTCATTGCGTAGGGCTGTAACAGAACTCCTGAAAGTCGCATTCCCATGTCTCGTAACCCCACGCTGTCACTAGGAGCGCCATAGGGTGATCCAACACAATATATAAATATCATGCTAAACCACACGGTGCACACCCTTTCACCTTTACACCGTGATCAAAGTGTCTACGGAGATCTCAATAACAAAACCACTTGAGAGCACAACAGATGAAGAATAACACCTACCGATTTAACTAGATTACAAAGCTCATGATCACATAAAGATCACACCATGGAGAGAGAGATGAAACACATAGCTATCTGTAGAGCCCTCGGCCCCGAGCGAGAACTACTCCCTCCTCATCATGGGAGACAACAACAACGTTGAAGATGACGGTGGAGTCGATGGAGATGGCGTCGGGGGCACTTCCCCGTCACGGCAGGGTGCGAGAACAGAGATTTATGTCCCCCGAAACATGTCGGTGGCGGAAACGGAGCTACGAAACTTTTCGTGGAAAAAGGCTGGGATTTTTACGGTTTATGCATCGGGGAGACTTTATCTCCACTACTTATAAAAGAGCAAACTTAGTGAGAAAATTGAATCTGCACCCTCCATCGCCAAGGATCAAACGGTCACGATTCCTTCGTTCTCCCCACCCCACCCTCCCCTTTTCACGCTAACCCTCCCCGTTATTACGTACGTCCCTTGCCTTCCAGAGATCTCGCACGCACCCCGCGCACCATCCTCTCTCTCTCCCCCTCAATGGCACGACAACTCTAGGGTTTCCATGCCGCATGCCAGATTCTCATCTTGCCCATGACGCTGCCGATCCACCGACACCGCCGCTGCACAATACACCTCTGTTGTCCCGCCCCGCCCTCCACAGCGGCACCGCGTTCCATCCCAGCAGGCCCTCCTCGCAACGGCGTGGAGTGCGAGCTGTAGGACGGCGGCACACCGGGGCCTCGAGCGAGCCGCAGCCGTGGCCGGGCGGATAGCAGGAAGCATCGTCGGTCATCGCAGCCCCGCGCACATCCAGAACCCTCGCCGCCGTCGACGACTGTCTACCTAGGGCACAAACCGCGCGTGTGCCGTCGAGTTTGAGACGACCAATTCGGAGTACATGGTTCGAGGTGGGCAGGCTGACGAGCTTGGCGTTCACGGCCAGTCTATGGCCCTCCGTGCTTCAAGCAGCATCCCATGCAGCGAACGACTGAAGTAGTGTAAGCTTCACATTTATCCGTCACGATTGTTCAGCTTAATGAAAAAGAGATGATCCTTTTAATTTGTACTCTGTATGTGGCAGTGGCTTCCAATGCGGTTTCAGAAATGTGCGGTAGCCAGTGGTGGAATTTGACAGCAATGCTGGGATTGCATTTTTGGTTTTAGTCTGGTTCCTTGAAAATTTTGACTCATTTTCTCAAAAAATTATCTTTCTTTTGCAAACCAAGATAAGGACAAGTGGTCCTATGTTTTTTGAGAACATAGCAGCCATATACAGGACAAAATAAGTATGTGTAGCCCTATGACCCCTCTTGCTTAAGTAGAACAAACAGTTTCCGTTTTAGGCTTACTCTAGCCATATCCATTTACATTTTAAAAAGAAATATTAGCCAAAAAATCAATGGAAAGAAGATATGTTACATTTTCATCTAAATGTGCTTACTCGATGGAACATTTTCATGTTGCACAAGGAGTTCATTGAATATTAATTGTATTGGACTATTCCATGCAGGTTTCTTTGGATTGTGGAGGATGAGAATTGTTTGTTCTTCCCCTCTGGGTCCTCTAATCCCCCGCCGGTCTAAAACTTCTAGCATTGTATCCAAAAATTCAGTTTTGAACAAATATAAGTTCACAGATAGGACTATAGTAGCATGAGCATGGATGGTTTAAAATTCTAAAAAAATCATTCTCCACTAGCTCCTATTATGATTGTATTAGGTCTGCTGGGAGGTTCACTATTTATCTCCGATTTCTTGAGTCTCGATGTGTAATATTTACTGCCGTATCTGTTGAATTACCAACTTAGGTAAAAAGGACTTCCGATTTGGCATTTGTACTATGGTTATAGATGAGATGATAAGTTTCTTAAGTTTTCTGCAAAAAATTATTTTTACTTGTGACAGTCATGCTGCTGCCAACGATGTCGTCCTCTGAGGCATGCAGTGAGGGATATCTCTTATTTGTCAAATTGTTCTTTACGGCAGTTCAAATGACCACAATGATGACCCTGCCCCTATTCTGAAGAACTGAGTTATGTGGGCTATATGAGTTTCTTATAAAATTTAGATTGTTGACATAGCTAGAACATCCTCTGAAATATAGTCGTTATATATATTTTGCTAAAAGTATCAATATCGGCAATTCTTTGTGTACTGTAGTTATTTGTGAACTCATGTGATAGTTAAAATTAAAGAAAAGGAGCTCTCAAGTTAGAGAAGAAATTCGGCGGGAAGGAGAATAGAGGAGGGAGGTGATATCAAGTTACATGTTTTATATACCAGCACACATATGCATTCGCTAGCCATATTTATAGATAAAAAGTTATATGTACTGATAGTTCCATTTCAAATCTATCGTTCGTGTTGTGTTATTTTTGTTGAGTATGGCTAGAAGCTCCAAATGTTGTTCAACGATACTGCGGGCTTGCTAAAAGAAATGGACATTGGTCAGAAGAGTTATATCAGGGTAATATCGAGGCATAAGCTCAATATTTTCCTGTTTTCCATTATGTCGGACATCATCTTGATAATCTGCACAAGATAATGGTTCAGAAAAACACACATCATATACTCTATCAATCCTCTCTTATAAATCAAAAGATTGGTATGAAATGTGAAAATGGATTTCTATCTGTCTAACATTATTCTTCTACTTCAAAAAGCTATTTTTTGGATTTCTGGCTCATATGATTTGATTGCAGGTTTTCCGAACCGGCTTGTACAACATGTGATCAAATCAATGCTATCTTCATACTAATGGACTTCTCCTGATACATAAATGAAAGAAATTATTTTGATAGCTGCAACGTATAATTTTCTGTTCTAGAGGCATTACATAGAGCCCCATACCATGTAAATACGGTCATGTTCTTGGGAGATAAAGAAAGAACATAAAGAAACTTCAGCTACATTTCAGAAATATTTTACGCAGATCTTTCTAGCAGAGGTGGTGCATTGGCTGTGACAGTCTATCAGAAACTAGCACAAGTGTTCAGATTAATGGTAGTTTGGTCAAAAAAAGACATGTAGATGTTATTCCTGCACTACATGCGTTCAATGTGATTCGAGTTGACAGGCTTTAAACATGATTAGAGCTGGTTTAATGGTGTGAATTTAGCAGCTCACAACTTGTAAGAGTTATACATGCAGCTGTCGTGTCTAGCATTTGGTGTATGAAAAAAAAAGTGTATTTGGAATTTAGAATTAAAGATATAGAATTAGTAATTATAATGTATATAATTTTTGGTACTTGACAATATATTTATGTTGTTTGAAAACACACAACGGTTTGAAATTTAGCATTGCTTATGTGGTATACTATTTATATGTGGTTTGGAATTGGGGTGGTATTGGATTTCTATATTCTTAGGTGAAACTATATATCTTGCAAACTGCAAATGGAAAAAACCAGTAAGTGGTGGGCGTATGTAGCTAAATTTATATGTTTCTTTAGAAAAGGAGATATCTCGTGCGTGTTCACCAAGATGCTCGATTTCTGGATGGTACACTTTTGTCCAAATCATTACACATCTAGCTACATGTGAGTTGAATTTAAACAAGACGTGCATTGCACGTGCACACTTACTAGTAGGCCCAAAGGGCGATGGCGGTTGGCGCCTGAGGGTCTACACCACCCCAGGCGCGGCCAGGGGGCCACCCGCGCCCAGGCATGGTGTGGGGCTCCAGTGCCCGCCTCCAAGTCTCCTTTGGACTTCCTTGACCCTCCGTAAATTCTAAGACTTCTGGCTTTTGAATCATCCAATTCCGAGAATATACAACTTTTCTGAAACTAAAAACAGCAGAAAACAAGAACTGGCTCTATGGCATCTTGTCAATAGGTTAGTCCAAGAAAATCCATAAAAATGAAATAAAGTGTGTAATAAACATGTAGCATATAGTATGAAAACAACATGAAACATCGAAAATTTTGGATACGTTTATGACGTATCAAAAGACAACTATTATAATATCTTAGTATTATGCATAGAAGAAATCTAGATTACTCGTACCAATGCAACCAGATAAGATGAGAATGTATGGAAGCTCACACACATAGCTTGAGCACGGATTTCACGGGAAGCCTCAACAAACTTACGGACAACACCTCAGAACTAAAGGCAGACCGAGGCTGCGCCAACTAACTTGTCGGCGACTAATCGACGGGCTAGAGATGTAGTCGCCAGCAGCGGGAGCCAAGGAACACGCCAGGCGGGAGCGCCATCGACGTAGACGCCAAATTGCATGAACAACGTGCTTCCCGGGGTGAGGAGCAGGGAGCTCCGGGTGGAGCAGGGACTGTTGGAACGCGTAGAGATAAACAAAAATTTTCCTACGCGGTACTTCCAAGATCTAGCCGAGGTAGAAGGCCACGATGATTACCACTAGACGCGCGGTTGCGGATTATCGATGAAGTGCGTAGGAGCAGTGCAGTCCCACGATCCAATCCAGCTGATCTGATCCCTCGAACGTCGAAGTGCTGAACGTACAACACCTCTGCCGGTGCGACGGCTGGACTGAGTGGGGCTAGGGTTCCCAACGCATGGGAGAGTGGACTAACGTGCCCGCTGGGCAACCTGCGCCCCTCTTTATATAGCGTATGGTAATGGGCTTCACAACACTTGTGGCCCATTCCCTCTGTGAGTCCGACTCACAAAACCAGTCCATTTCCGGTTCGGGTCCAACCCGACCAATACTTGCTCCCGCTCTTAAGTGTGCGACCCTGCAGGCTCATGGCGACTTGGACACGATTGGAGTCCAACTCCCAATCGATCAATCGGTAGAGGCTCCTAGCAGAATGTGCCGACTCCCAAGTACCATTGAGTCATGACGACATACCTTTCAATGTGATATTCATCTTAGTCCCTTTTGACTCACGATATACCTTGTCGAGCTATAGGCGATTTATCGTCATCCCTTAAGTAGCTCAACTCTCTACTCGATCCGTGATATATGATTCAACTGACTAACTCTTTAGTCAATACACCCAGTTAACACTTAACTGAGTCACGCATGGCCATGCTTCCTGAATCATATCACTCGAGAGGGCCCAGAGAATATCTCTCCATTCGGAGGGGCAAAATCCAATCTTGATTTTCCACATCACGCAACTTGCTTCTCATTCGAACCGAACTCTGCCTTTATAGCTGCCTTGTCACAAAACAACGTTTAACAGAACCTAAGTCGGTGATCCACAACTCGGATTGTGCGACAATCTCAGGTCTAAGGATTACATTGATTGAGACATGCAAATGACGACTTGATCGTTGCATCTCAATGTGGGTCAGTCCGACTTGCAAAACTCTTTAGCCAAGTCCGTGATCGTTTGAATGGCATCACCATGCCCATGACAAGTGGAACCGTGTCATCAGCCAACACTCACATTAGTCTAGGGTGTGTGTCCAGCACAACCTAAATGACCAAGGACAATCTAGTATGAACAACATGAATACATAGTTCCACAATCGAATCACATATTCAATGACATGTATCAGATGTTCAAAACAAGGACAACTTAATAACTTTATGTCATTGAATATGTGATTCGATTGTGGAACTATATATTCATGTTGTTCATACTAGATTGTACTTGGTCATTTAGCTTGTGCTGGACACACACCCTAGACTAATGTGAGTGTTGGCTGATGACACGGTTCCACTTGTCATGGGCATGGTGATGCCATTCCAACGTTCACGGACTTGCCTAAAGAGTTTAGCAAGTCGGACTGACCCACATTGAGATGCAACGATCAAGTCGTCATTTGCATGTCTCAATCAATGTAATTCTTAGACCTGAGGTTGTCGCACAATCCGAGTTGTGGATCATCGACTTAGGTTCTGTCAAACGTTGTTCTCTGACAAGGCAACTATAAAGGCAGAGTTCGGGTCGAATGAGAAGCAAGCTGCGTGATATGGATACTCAAGATGGGATTTTGCCCCTCCGAATGGAGAGATATTCTCTGGGTCCTCTCGAGTGATATGATTCAGGAAGGATGGCCATGCGCGACTCAGTTAAGTGTTAACTGTGTCTGTTGACTAAGAGTTAGTCAGTTGAATCACATATCACGGATCGAGAAAAGAGTCGAACTATTTAAGGGATGACGATAAATCGCCTATAGTTCGACAAGGTATATCGTGAGGCCAAAGGGACTAAGATGAATATCACAATGAAAGGTATGTCATCATGACTCAATGGGACTTGTGAGTCGGCATGTTCTGCTAGGAGCCGCTACCGATTGATCGATTGAGAGTCGGACTCCAATCGTGTCCAAGTCGCCATGACCCTGCAGGGTCGCACACTTAAGAGCGGGAGCAAGTATTGGTTGGGTTGTACCCGCACCGGAAATGGACTGATTTGTGAGTCGGACTCACAGAGGGAATGGGCCACACGTGTTGTGAAGCCCACTACCATTCGCTATATAAAGAGGGGCGCAGATTGCCCAGCGGGCACGTTAGTCCACTCTCACATGCGTTGGGAACCCTAGCCCCACTCAGTCCAGCCGTCGCACCAGACCTAGCAGTCTGCCGTCGGAGCTCCTCCCCGTACGTGTGGATACCGGCAGAGATGTTGTACGTTCAGCACTTCGACGTTCGAGGGATTGGATCGGCCGGACCGGATCGTGGGACTGCACTGCCCCGACGCGCTTCATGGATAATCCGCAACCGCGCGTCTAGTGGTAATCATCGTGGCCTTCTACCTCGGCTAGATCTTGGAAGCATCGCGTAGAAAAAAGTTTTTCGTTTATCTCTACGCGTTCCAACACTTAGTATGCATATACGATTGATTTCTGGCTTCGGTAATTAATTTCTAGGAAGCTGGATGTTCAACGGTAGGACGTGGGTGGATTAAGCGACGCGACGGGTTGGTCGACCACAGGATGCATATGTCCACGGTTGAAGGAACCACTCTTTACACGTACCTATAATAATTAATATTTACATCTCTCAACATATATGCATATATGTAGCTTCCATTTCCTAACAAATACGATAAGGGGTGAGAGAGACGTGCAACGTCACGTCTCTCATGACACAAGCTATGTGTATAATTTTGGCGTGTTCCACTGAGTGAATGATTTTAATAAATCTAATTTATGTCGTCTACCAACAACATGATGCTCTATTTATAACCTTAGAAATATCTATTTGAATCTATATATAGCAATGGAATTACTACTCACTTCATATATGACATCCCCTGACTGTTTAAAGCTTCAAGTGCATGTTCTTTTGAATTCTTTGATTTTTGTGTAGATTTATACTCGTCTCTTTTAGTTTATAAGTTAGTTGGAATGAGTGGCGTCCGGAAAACATGTATTGCAATTTAGTCGTGTGTCACTACGTCCGTGTCGAATTTGACTAGGCATATTTTCTCATGTGCCCCATGTAATCCACGGTTCAACCACACTCGTGTTGTGCATATGTTGTACCGTTGAAACCATGGGGAGGTGGTAGCAGGACGCGCACGTGGTGTTGGACTCTATGGTGTCATCTGCTGGGTAAGAGGGCGTGGATCATGTTCGCCCCTCCAGATCAGTGGTCACCTCGTCCTCCTTGACCTAACATGTGTATATTTGCAAATTAATGTGTGAAAGTATGGTCGCATGGTTGAACAAAAATATAGAATTTGCACCTTGGATTAATTAGCGTACAATGATGAATTGAGATCAACTACTTTCTGTTCGCAGCCGACTCGAAAGACGGATAGTTTTGCGGAAAAAACCTTATTTTATATATAATAGTGGGACAAATTGATAAACTTTGGAGTACTTGTGGACCCGACCCGACCCCGCTCCCTCCCGCGTCGCCCCCGCTCGGGCGGCGCCGGAGGCCTTAAGCCCGGCGACCTCGGCCGTCCCCGACCCCTCTCTCTCCCCTCGCCTCCATCGGAGGACGCGGGCCGGGCAAAGCTTGCGCCGCCGACGATGGAGGCGAGGTTTCTCCTACCTGTGGTGCGCCTCCTCGTCGTGGGGGCCGTCGGCCTGAGCGGCGGCGGCGGTTCCCGGCGGCGCGGCCGCGTGTGGTGGCAGCGCAGGAGGCGCGATGGGGTTGCAGCGCGTGGAGGGCGTACTGAAGCCGTGACCGCGCATGGCAGCCGGGCCCGATCTGGGCCTGTGCGGGCCTGTGCGGGCCGCGGATTTTGGGTCGCTGTGATGGCGCGTGGAACCCCTTCTCCGGCGTGCTGCGTGGATGCGGCGACCATCGGCTGATGGTGGACAGCGCCCTACTTCTTCGACAGTGAGGCCGGTGAGACGTCTTGCTCTCTCGTGGTGGTTCCAACTTTGCAAGCGCATCCTCGTTCCTCGTCCTCTGCCGGCCTACTCCGGCAACATCGGGGCGCGGTGGTGGACCAGGGTGAAGACCCGGCTCGGCATATGCCGATGCGGACCACGGTGACGCCTGCGGACGCCACTTCCTTCCTGAAGGCGTGGTCTTGGTTCGAACCGTCGCTCTCTCTCCTCTCATGTCGGGGGAAACCCTTGGTCAGGTTCATCGGACCAGGCGGCAGCGGCGGCGTCACGTCGTCGTTATCTTCTTGAAGATGCCGCCTTGGCAATCAGGGGAGAGGCCGATGTGGCATTGGATGATTTTGGGATCTTTGTGATGCGCTATTGGTGTTGGATACCATCCAGGCGTGGGTTTCCGGGGCGCTATGTACGGCGTGGCGGACGCAGCCTAGTCGGAGCCTTCCCTGAGTCCGCCGGACCCCGCCTTCTACTCGCCGACTCTTAGGCGCAAGAGAGAAGGTTGCGTTGGTTTGGGCTGTCTCGGAGTCGTCTTCGTGCTTCGATGGAGTCTCGCTTCGTTCGTGACGCGGTCTTGTAGCTCTGTGTGCTATCTCCTCATCATTTTTGGTTGGAGGTTGGACAAGGCAAGTAGTCGTCGCCGGGTCGTTGGTAGGAGGATGTGTTGTAAACCGCTTGGCGGGTGTGTTGCGTGGAGTTGTAGCCTGCAGTGGCAATGTATCAGGCCGTCTAGGTCTCTCTTCTATGAAATATAATACGTCTCCCAGGGCGTATTCTTGAAAAATTGATAAACTTTCCAAAAATCAAACATACTTCTAGTAGGTAACCAAGATCGCTACATCGTTAGTTTCAAAAAAGAGAAAAAAATAAAGATCGCTACATAGTCCATATAAAAAAAAGATCGTTACATCATCTAGCTAGTGTCGGTACTTAGGCTTGGGTACGCACACAGCCAAGTTCTTCATATATATTAGAGGTACTATTCTCAGTCAAGGACCCCCTTAAGGCTAGTGATTACGGGGAATAACATATGCTAGTAACATACACGTTGGTCTATACTACATTACTACCTTCATAGTTGATAGTACCATACTTCCTCCGTTTTTATTTACTTTGCGTTTTAGGATTAGTCAAAGTCAAATTTTGTCAAGTTTGACCAAAAATTTAGGAAAAAGTATTAACATCCATAGTACCAAATACATATAGTATGAAAATATATTTTCCGAAGATTCTTATACTATTGAGTTTACATTTTAGATGTTGATATTTTTTTCCTGACTATTTGGTCAAACTTAGCGGAGTTTGACTTTGACTAAACCTATAACGCAAATTTAAATAAAAACAACGTGAGTATTTAATTAGGTATAAATTCATTGTGTATTCGAATTTGTGATGTTATGGTTAACATAGCTAGTTATCATAACCATCTCTCTCTTTTTTTTGAACATGGGATAGGCCTCGAAGGGCCTGGATGCTGCATTAAGTAGAGGCTGATACAGACCAGTTTACAAACAGGACACTGGAAAAAATAAAAATTACAAAGCAGTCCTGGGAATAAGCACAAAGGACCCTAGAAGGATTCGAGAAAACGCGATCCGGTCCTTGGTCTCCGCCTCGATCTGGACTGCAACGCTGGCCGTCGCCCTCGCCGCCGGGGAACAAGCCACTTGGAGCGGGGGAGACGTGGAACGCCAACCTGCAGTCGGTGAAGGGCCTCCCATCATGGAGGTTGATCAAATCACGCCAAGATCTTGGCGCTGGGAGTTGCCGGCCGCCGGCTTGCTGATTCGATGACCTACCAATGGCCACCGAGGGGATACTCCCGATAACAGCATCAACGAATCCCTGCATCCTCTTCAGAAGCTTGACGACAAAGCGGATGCAGCAAGACCCCTCCTCGCCGCCACGGCCGGCCAGGGGTGCGCCGCAATCCAATCCAGTAGAAGCTCGGAAGAGGATGGTGGTAAGGCAGACGAACTTATTGAACTAGCCTCGATCTTCTCCTCCTCCAAAGGAAGCCCACCATGGACCTGCCCTGCAGAGAGAAGAGGATCCAGCTTCCGCGTCGCTGCGAGCCGCAGGAAGCCAGCCGGAGAGGAGGAAGAACGCCATAGCGGCAACAACTAGTACGACGACTAAAAGCAACCTAGGACTAGTATATACAAGCCTGGCTACGCCCACGAATCCGTACCGAGCGGCATCGCCGCCGGGGGGAGACGAGGTGCGCACCGGCGAAACAGCGAGGGCACTGTAGACGACTCTCAAACCAGGAGGGGGGCTTCTCCGATAGCACCGAGTCACTTTGTTCCCTAAGATATAATATGTGTCACGTCATCTTTTTATTCCTATGTCTCACTTATGTTATTACATATGTTACTACCACTGTGACCAGTCTAAGTGCATGTGGCCTGCATCTGATCCCGACACCGCGTTGCATGCTTCCTTCCGTACCATACAAGCCTAGGGTGCGCCTCCACTTCTACTAGGCAACTAGACAAATTCTATCCAACTGTGATCAAGTCTAGAACAGACGATTCAACCATGATGAGGTTTAATACAATCGTACCTGAGGCATATTGAATATGGGGTACGTACACCCAAGATTATATAACATGTTACTCATGTTATAGACTCTTGGGTGTACCCTTAAAAACAATAGCTCACATACGATTGTATTAAACTTCATTATTATTTTATATATATCTTATTAATTATTCTAAGATAGCGTATTCTTTACTATTAAATGCCACTTCAACGTACGTTGGTAAGTCCTCTATGGTCTGCCTCCATCGTCTGCCGTTGCCGAACCCAAAAAAAAAACACTCGCATGTCGCTATATAGAACCGTTCATTCTTTTTCCTTGTCTCCTTGAACAAACAAAGCTACCGTCCCAAGACAGAAGCCACGTCTATGGTTTGTTCTTCCCTGCCACCGACCCGCCGTCACCCGTTTGATCTCCTATGGCGCCGCATACCTAAAGTTGGGGAATGGAACCCCCAGCCGCCAAGTCCCAAGTCCCCCTGCCGTCCTCTCTGCTTCATGTACACCTCCCTGTGCCCCTGCCTTTGATGCCTCCACGCATGGCTACTCGCCGGAGCTACCCTTCTCTAACGACGCCCCAACCTACCGCCGCCGCCGAGAAACGCCCAGTTCGATTCGGTGTCATGGTGGCGAGCAGCACCAACATGGTTTCGTGGAAGCTCGATGGAAAGTGACTCCGGACGAAACCATCTTGGTGAAGATGTTGTCTCCAACCTACCTGTCGGACGGGATGCAGCCAGCCATTGGCGCGATGGCTGCAATCTGAGCCCATCAGAGGAGCTAATCTCCTCAAAGGTTTAGCTTTATTTGGTACAGTCATATTCCTAATTTGCCGGCCTGCCAAAATTGTCTTCTTCAATGAATACTATCCTCGTGTGCTAGCAATAAGTCCGTCTGATTCTTTGGTCCTCAAGTTGACACAGCCTTTTCTATAAGTAGGATCTTACTGCATATTTGCATGTACCTCTAGCAGTATTTAGTTAACCAAACTTATATGCTAATTTTCTTAAAGCCTTGTGAATATAGTTTACTTGTAACAACAGTGCAGTAACTTTTTTCCAGCTATTCGTATAGATAGATGTATGTTTCAGACTTTTAGTTTTCAGCAATGGGTGGCATTCAGGTTTGAGTTATGGTAGGTTTAGAGTCCTAGTAGGTTTAGGTTTAGATTCCTAGTAGGATTAGATGTTTATACCGGTACGTGTAGTACCCGGTCTTGTATCTTTGTGGACACGTTTATCCACCTATATAATGAGAGCCAGCCGTGTGGGCTAACCACGGCAAACAATTATCGTTAACTTGGTACCAGAGCCTCACCCCTATCCGGCCAGCTAGGGTTCTTCGAGGCGCTCGCACGATGACTTCCTCGTATGCGCTCTCCCTTTTCGCCGACGCAAGTACTTCCGCCGCTGGTGCGTCCACCCCGCTCCCAATCACCACCGCGCCCACGTCCCTGCCGTCTTCCGTGTCCAACACCATCACCGTCGTGCTAGATCGCACGAATTTTCTGCTTTGGAAGACCTAGGTTGTGCCGCACATTGCCGGCCAGGGACTCCACGGTTTCCTCGATGGAAGCTGCCCCGCTCCTCCCGCAACAATCACCACCGGGACAGGAGCAGATGTCAAAACGGTGCAGAACCCCGACTTCGCCATGTGGTGGTACACCGACCAACGCGTCCTCAGTGTCCTCCTCGGATCCATGCATATCGACATCCTCGCGCATATGGTTGGCCACGCCACTGCCGCCTCGGTTTGGGCCGCTCTCAACTCTATGTTCGCCGCCTCAAGCCTCTCTGTTGCGGACTACTACAACAAGATGAAGGGTCTTGCCGACCAGATGGACATGGCCAGCTACCCCATCTCCAATGATGAGCTCATGGACTACATCGTCGTTGGCCTAGGATCCCAGTTTGAAGGAGTGCAGCAGGCCCTCACCATCCTCAACGCGATGGCCACGTCGCTGTCCCTCTCCGACTTCTACGCGATGCTTCTATCATGCGAGCCGATGAAGGAACAGAACGCACAATTGGGCGATTTATCATCATCAGCCAATGCCGCTGCCCGCGCTGGCGGCGGCCGTCCTTTTGATGCCAATCCAGCCGGGCGCTTTGGAGGCCATCCATCAGGCGGTACTGGAGGTGGCCAGTACCAGTTGCAGCAGAACCGAGGCCCACAGCAGCCGCAAAATCGCAACAATGGAGGACAGGGTGGCGGAGGACAAGGTGGTGGTCGCAAAAATTGTCCATGCTGTCAGATCTGCAAGAACTGGGGGCACGAAGCTCTTGTGTGTCGCCAACGGTTCAATCAGACTTACCAGAATGCGGATCGTCGTTCTGATAATGCTGCGGCTTCCTACCATGATGATCAGCAACAACAACCATGGTTTTTCGACACGGGCACCACGGATCATCTCACCAACGACATGTCTCGTCTCGGCGTTCAGGAGCGCTACCAGGGCAAGGATCAAGTCCAGGTTGCTAACGGTACAGGTTTGTTCATATCACATATTGGTCATTCTCGTATTACTGGTTCTTCGAAATCTTTAGAATTGAAAAATATTCTTCATGTCCCTGGTTTCAGCAAAAATCTTCTTTCCGTTTATCGACTTGTTTGCGATAATAACGTCTTTCTTGAGTTTCACAAATATTCTTTCTATGTCAAGGACAAGGTCACGAGGAAAACTCTTCTTCAAGGTAGAAGTCGTGGTGGTCTTTATCCCCTTCCATTTGGCCGTGCCGTGTCCTCTGCTCGGCACGCTTCATCCGGCATCAAGCTTTCTTCGCATCAATGGCATCATCGTCTTGGTCATCCTTCAAATAGTGTAGTTCAAAATATTGTTAGGGAAAATAATTTGTCGTGTTCCCCTAGTGTTGACTCTTCGGTCTGTGATGCATGTCAACGGGCTAAGAGTCACCAACTACCGTATTATTCTTCTACACGAGTGTCCACTTCTCCTTTAGAGCTTATTCGCACAGATGTTTGGGGACTGGCTTTGTCCTCCTCTGGAAGTTTCAAATACTATGTCAGTTTTATTGATGATTTCAGTCGGTATTGCTGGATTTACTTGATTAAGCATAAGTCTGATGTTGAGAACATTTTCTACACTTTTCAGCACCATGTTGAGCTTCTTCTAAACACCAAGATTCGTGCCATCCAATCTGACTGGGGTGGTGAATATCATCGCCTACATGCCTATTTGTAGCGCACTGGCATCTCCCATCGTGTTTCATGCCCACACACGTTTCAACAAAACGGTATCGTTGAGCGCAAACATAGACATCTCGTAGAAACAGGCCTAGCTCTCCTTGCTCACTCCTCTCTACCTCCTAGGTATTGGGACGAAGCTTTTCTTACTGCCTGTTACCTTATTAACCGGATGCCAACACCGGTTATTCAGAACAGCACGCCTCTATCTCACCTTCTTAATGTGTCTCCTGACTATTCCTTCTTACGCACTTTTGGATGTGCGTGTTGGCCGAGTCTTCGTAAGTATAACTCACGTAAACTTGAGTTTAGATCTAAAATGTGTATTTTCCTAGGGTATAGTCCCATGCACAAAGGATACAAGTGTCTTGATCGCTCCACGGGACGTATTTATATTTCTCGTGATGTCATCTTCGATGAGGGTGTTTTTCCGTTTGCTCAACCAGGGGTCGTGGTCGATGTGTCTCAGTTGCATCCTGTTTATTTTCCTGAGAATGGCCAGTTTTACAGAATACTAATATGCGTTATGACGCATCTTTGTTACCTGATTATCCTCCTGGTATTTGTTTTTCTGTTCCTGTGCAGGAGAGTCAGCCGATCGACGTGCTACCCGCCCCTACGATCGACGTCCATGGCACGTTGCATGCCTCGGGGATCACGCCCGCCTCTACGTCGCCTCCGGTAGTGCCCAGCGCGTCTCCTTCCGCTGGGCCGACAGAGCCCACCTCGCCAGAGCCATCGTCTCGGCAAGGCCCGTCTCCAGGCGCTCGGCCGTCGGCATCCTCCGATGCTGGGCTGCTTCCATCACCTGGTCAGCCCAACCCACATGCGTCCACTCTCCCAGACATGCCGGTCTCATCGTCGTCTTCAGCTCCTGAAATGCCTCGGGGCGCTGTCACTCGACGGCAAAATGATGTGCACCGTCCAAAGATTTGGACGGACGGTACTGTACGGTATGATCCGTATCAGCGTCGAGCGTTTCTTGTTGTTCCTTGCTCGTACCGCACCGCCCTTTTGGAGCCTGCTTGGCGTTCTGCGATGGAAGATGAGTTCGCTGCTCTCCAGCATAACAAAACATGGACTCTGGTTCCTCGACCTCCTGGCACAAACATAGTTGGCAGGAAGTGGATTTTCAAGACCAAGTTTCGTCCTGATGGGTCTATTGATAAACACAAGGCATGTTTGGTCGCTCGCGGGTTTACTCAGCAGTACGGTATCAACTATCATGACACGTTCAGCCCAGTTGTGAAGCCAGTTACTGTTAGACTTGTGCTTTCCCTTGCAGTATCTCATGGGTGGTGCCTACGTCAAGTGGATGTCAGCAATGCGTTTCTCCACGGTTTTCTTGATGAAGATGTTTACATGCAGCAGCCTCCTGGTTTCGAGGATCCTCAACATCCTCAGTATGTCTGCAAACTTCAACGTGCCCTCTATGGTCTGAAACAGTCCCCTCGTTCTTGGTATGCCCACCTGAGTGACAGGTTACATCAGTTAGGTTTCGTTTCCAGCACCGCAGACACTTCCTTATTCATCTTTGATAAAGGTGTCACTGTTTACATGCTCGTTTATGTTGACGACATTGTTATTGCTGGATCCTCCTCATCTGCTGTCGAGCGTCTCGTTGAGACATTGTCCAACACTTTTCCTATTAAGGATCTCGGCCATCTTGAGTATTTTCTTGGGATAGAAGCCTCTTATAAAGCTGATGGCATGGTTCTTTCACAGCATAAGTATGCACTCGACCTCTTGTATCGGGCTAACATGGAAAAATGTAGGGCGGTTACTACACCTTTGTCGGCCACAGATAAGATTGCTCGGGGTCTTGGTGATGTTCTAAATCCTGATGATGCTTTCAAATACAGGAGTTTGGTTGGAGGTTTGCAGTATTTGACACTCACACGACTAGACTTGTCTTATGTTGTAAATTAGGTCTGCCAGTACCTTTCTCAGCCCATTACGGTTCATTATTAAGCGGTGAAGCGCATTGTTCGTTATGTTCACGGTACAGTGTCCACTGGTCTTCGTCTTCAGAGGTCTCCTTCTACCGTGCTTAATATTTTCACGGATGCTGATTGGGCCGGATGTTCTGATGATCGTCGCTCCACTGGTGGATTTGCTGTGTACCTTGGGCCTAATCTTGTCTCTTGGAGCACACGTAAGCAACCCACTGTCTCTCGTTCTAGTACTGAGACAGAATACAAGGCATTGGCAAATGGGACTACTGAGGCACTTTGGATTCAGTCTGTTCTTCGAGAGCTTGATGTGCATCAGTCTCGGCCTCCTTTTCTTTGGTGTGACAATCTTGGTGCCACGTACTTATCTGTCAATCCCGTGTTTCATGCGAGAACGAAGCACATTGAAGTTGATTTTCATTTTGTGCGGGAGAAGGTTGCTCTCGGTGCTCTCGATGTTCGCTTCATCTCATCTGGTGATCAGCTTGCTGATATATTCACTAAACCATGTACCCACCTAATGCTCCAGCGTTTTCGTTCCAATCTCAACCTTGTTCACGATGGTTCAGATTGAGGGGGAGTATTAGAGTTATGGTAGGTTTAGAGTCCTAGTAGGATTAGGTTTAGAGTCCTAGTAGGATTAGATGTTTATACCGGTACGTGTAGTACCCGGTCTTGTATCTTTGTGGGCACGTTCATCCACCTATATAATGAGAGCCAGCCGTGTGGGCTAACCACGGCAAACAATTATCGTTAACTTGTCGGCCTGCCAAAATTGTCGTGAGGTAATCTCCTCAAAGGTTTAGCTTTATTTGGTACATGCATATTCCTAATTTGCCGGCCTGCCAAAATTATCTTCTTCAATGAATACTATCCTCGTGTGCTAGCAATAAGTCCGTCTGATTCTTTGGTCCTCAAGTTGACACAGCCTTTTCTATAAGTAGGATCTTACTGCATATTTGCATGTACCTCTAGCAGTATTTAGTTAACCAAACTTATATGCTAATTTTCTGAAAGCCTTGTGAATATAGTTTACTTGTAACAACAGTGCAGTAACTTTTTTCCCGCTATTCGTATAGATTTTTTTTTAAATGAGTCACCCCAGCCTCTTCATCAGGATGAAGCTATTCGTATAGATAGATGTACGCTTCAGACTTTTAGTTTCCAGCGATGGGTGGCATTCAGGTTTGGATCTCATAGTTGCCCAATGATATGGCGCGACGTGCAGGGTTAAATCGGGAGTGTCTCTGCGCGCGCTCATAACCTTTTTTTTGTATTCGTCTTTGAGATTTACCACCCATTCTGCTGGATTTTTGTCCCATTTCTGCTTACATTCAGTATTAATTTATCTTGCTTTGAAGATTGAAGGAGAAGTGGTTTTCTGTGCAGATGGGTATGTGAAATGGAGTCGCAGTTTACATTGGGGTTTCGGCAAACAATTTTTAGACCTTCTACCGAAGGAACCCTCTTTAGAAGGCATAGTTTTTTAGCATTCAAAGCAGCTGGTAAAATTTGGTGCATTCTAGGCATAAAATAATCTTGCAAGGCATAAGAATTATTCAAAGAGTTATTGTTCTTGTACATGACCAGAAGCTTGATTTCTGATGGAAATTCTGGTTTTGTCATCAACTTTCACCGGAATTCATGCATAAACACTATTCTGATCGTGTATAGGTAGAAAACAGCTGCTACCAAAAATTCAGTTACCTTGAGCTTGATACCACAATTGAGAGAAAGACGGTTGTTCTTGTATTTTTTTAGTAGTCTTAGTTAGGTAAAACCAATCTCTGTCCAACACGGAATTGGCACATCAGAACATGATGAGGAGGGCAGCGCAATCACTTTAGAGGTTGATAATTTTTACTTGGTCAATGCTTATGTCCCAAATCCGTGACATAGTTTATGTAGAAAGTTAAGACTTAATTCCATTTTCACTATTACTGAAAGTCTTTTGTTTTACTATCATCTTTATATATTATATAACTAATTTTAAATTTTATCTTCGTATTTACAGGGTTGCGAACTGGATTCCATTTTATTAAGCAAGTTTGTAGAAGTATGTTTGCTGAGCTAGCTTTACGGTCTTAATTTAGCTTGGACATATATCCTTTGATGAATATTTCACTTTCTATTATATATTTCTTTTGGACATGATACTCTGTCATTCTGAGCTATGTACCGAGTGAAGATTTCGTTTTGCTCTCATGCTGAGCTATGCACCGAGTGAAGATTTCGGTTGCAAATTGCACGTAGGTTCATTTGTCGCCTCACACGAGACTCCATTGCAAGAGTATGCGCAAGAGGATGGTCTTGATAATTGATACGTCGAAAACGTATCTCCTTTTCTGAACACTCTTCTTATTTTTTCTTCTAAATATCTGAGTTTTAGATACCACTAACACGGACTAACGCTGCTTTCAGCAGAATTACCTTGGTGTCTCGGTTTTTGTGCGGAAAAATCAACTTTCGGGAAAATTCCCAGAAAAGACCCCGGGAGCCAGAAGGGGGCCAGGGGAGGAGCCAGGAGGGGGACACTCCCACACCCCCTCGGACTCCCCTTTCGACTACACATTTCCTTCAACCCTAAAAACGCGAGGGGGTTCGTCATATTCCACAGAAACACAACAGAACACCGCCGCGACCTCGAAACTCAATTCGGGGATCCGAAGTTCCTGTTGCACCCTACCGGGACGGGGATTCGAAGGAGATCATCGCCATTGACACCGCCACTCATTCTCCATCAACCGTCCATGTTTCCCCCGTCCATGAGTGAGTAAAACCCATTGTAGGCTGAGAGGGATGGAAGGGATTGGATGAGATTGATCATGTAATAATGCCAGATTGTTAGGGCATAGTGCATAGTATCCATTGTTAGTGTTTTCTACCGTTGTTGCAACTTCTTATGCTTAGTGCTTTTCACTAGGGCCCGAGTGCCATGATTTCAGATCTGAACATGTTATTGTTTCATGAGTATAATTATGTTTATTGATCATACCTGCAAGCTGTTTACACATGTTGTTGTCCGGAACCCGAGGCCCCAAAGTGACAGAAATTGGGACAACCGGCGGGGATGGCTGTGATGTGAGGATCGCATGTGTTCACGGAGTGTTAATACTTTTCTCCGGTGCTTTATTAAAAGGAACACCTTAATTACCAGTAGTTTCCCTAGAGGCCCCGCCGCCACGGGCTGGTAGGACAAAAGATGTTGTGCAAGTTTCTCATTGCGAGCACGTACGACTATATACGAACACATGCCTATGGTTTGCCTACATGTTTGATACTTTATTATTATCATATGCAATGCCCAAGTTATTATTATTACATGACCCTTGTTATCCATGCAACGCTCGTTCATCCATTCCCTCTATGCCTATGGTACTCCCATCCTGCTGTTTTCCGCGATTGCTACTAATGTTACTATTTTACTACTGCTGTTATTTTATTTCCACTGCTGCTATAAGACTGTTACCACTGATAAACTGTTGCGACCAAGTCTACTTTCAGGTGCAGCTGAATTGACAACTCAGTTCTTAAGGCATATAAATATTCTTTGGCTCCCCTTATGCCTATTCAATAAATTTGGGTTTTACTTCCCTCGAAGACTGTTGCGATCCCCTATACTTGTGGGTCATCAAGTCTATTTTCTGGCGCCGCTGCAGGGGAGCATATCTTTATTTATTTGATCACTTGATCGTGATATTGTTTGTTGCAAACCATTCATCATGGGTAAGACCCGTGATGGAAAATTTCCCATATTACCATCCACTACAAGAAGAGGTACAACTTTGAACACATCTACTGCTCTTGATTCACCGTCTGTTATGAGTAAGCTTATTACTCCACCACATGCTACACATACTGTTACTTCTGCTGAGTCTGAGAATGCTCCTGATATTTTTTATGAGGCCTCTACTATGCTTGATGATACTGGTTCTCTAGGTCTTTTCCTAGATGCTACAATTGCTAAATCCAAACAAATTAATAATGCTAATATTCCTGTTGAAATTATTGGTACACCAGTTAATTCAACTAAGTATATTGATAATCTTGATAAAACCTATATTGAACAGAGAGATGCTTTTATTGAAGAAGCATGTGCTACTACTGGTGCAAGTGCTCTTAAGAGTCTTCTTGCAAGACATGTTGTGAAATATAAATCCTCTCTTGATGCTAAGTTTGCCACATCTCCCATACACATTATAGACAAGGATTATGATTTCTCTTTAGATTTATCTTATATATCTATTGTTGAGAAGGAAACCTTTTGTGGGCTTGAAAGTAAATGTGCTATGGAACACATAAATGAGCTTTCATCTATGAGTAGTTTATTTTCTGATGATACTAAGATGCGTACGTATTTTATTACCATGATTTTTTCTTTTTCATTAAAAGATAAAGCTAAAACTTGGTTTAATAATCTGCCACCTGGGTCTATTGCTTGTCCTATGGATTTGATTAATGCCTTTTTGAAAAATATTTCCCTGCTTGTGCTCAACATGATGCAGTGCAAGAAATCTTTAACTTTGAGCAAATTAAAGGAGAAAAATTACCTGAATCATCGACAAGATTTTGTAGTTTGATAATAGCTCGCCCTGGTTATCCACTACCTAAAAATGAGCTCTTAGATATGTTTTTATAATGGACTAATTGTTGAATCTAGGACATACCTGAATAGTTGTGTTGGTTGTGTTTTCAGGAAAAGAACTCCAGAAGAAGCTAAGGAATTAATGGCTGAAATAGCCAAAAATAATGATGATTGGAATATACCTGAACCTAAAACTACACCAGAACCAACACCAATACCAACACCAAAGAAGAGAAGGATGATTGAATTAAATAATGAAGTGATGAAGGAAGCCAAGAAATCTCTTAAAGAGAGGGGTATTCAATCTGAAGATGTTAAGAATTTACCTCCTATAGAAGAATAATGTAAGCCTATTCCTCATCCATCTACTGTTGAGGTACATTATCTCCAAAACTTTGATAATAGAGATATTCCTTACTCTAAACCACCTGATCAGTGATTAGATGAATTTTATAATTATGTTGTTAAGAAATATGATTTTAATATGAGAGTGCAAAATCACCTTATGGAAAATACTAGAGCTATTGATAATTTGCATGGTGTTATTGAGAGAACCTCTAATGATGTTAAAATGTTTGTTAAACATTTTCAAAACGTTCAAACTCAAATAGATCAACTTACTAAAGTGCAAAAACACATGCTAGATAATGCTTCTAGAGATAAACATGTTTGTGAAATAACTACTAGAAGTGGTGTTTCTACTCAGGACCCCTTGTATCCCGAAGGACATCCTAAAAGAATTGAACAAGATTCTCAGCAACATAAAAACATTAGTTCTCCTTCTAAGAAAAAGAAGAAGATACATAAAAATGTTGTAGAATCTTCTGAACCTGCTAAAGATCCTTATAGTATATCTATTTCTCATGCTGAAAATGGAAGTGGTAATGATAAAAGTGATGCTTCGGATAAAGAAGAAACTTTAGCTGAACCTGAAAAGCAAACTAAAACTGCAAAGTACACTAAAGAGTATTTCATTGCCAATAAACATGGTAAAGAAAGAGATCCTTGGGTACAAAAACCAATGCCTTTTCCTAGTAAGAAACACAAGTCTAAGGAAGAGTAACATTATAATAAATTCTGTGAGTGGATGAAATCCTTGTTATTGCAAATTCCTTTGACTGATGATATTAAGTTGCCTCCTTATGCTAAATATATGAAGGATATTGTCTCTAACGAAAGCAAAATTCCTAATGAGGAAATTTCCACTATGCTTGCTAATTACTCTTTTAATGGTAAGGTTTCAAAGAAGCTTGGAGACCCTGGTATTCCAAATATTCCTTGTCCCATTAAAAACAATTATGTTAGAACTACTTTATGTGATCTGGGAGCTGGAGTTAGTGTTATGCCTTTTTCTCTTTATAAGAGACCCTCTCTTGAAAAATTAATACACACTGATATATCTTTGCAAATGGATGATAAATCTACTGCTATTCCTGTTGGTATATGTGAGAATGTTCATGTTCAATTTGCTACTAATTGTTTGATATTAACTAACTTTGTTGTGTTGGAAATGCGTGAAGATGATAATAGAGTAATGACCCCAAAGTTCAGCCTATACAACGGAAGATCACCCTCCTGTAACTGGTTGAACATTGCCATGAGATCATTTTATAACAATAGGCCAGAACCTCTGATAGAATTCTGCCGGGAGCCCATCTAGTCCCGGGGCCTTATTGTGTTCCATTTGACAAATAGCGTCAAACACCTCACTTTCAGTAAAATGTGATATTAGGATCTCGTTCTCCTCAATAGATACACGAGATAAGTCTTGAGTTACAGACTCATCTAATGTAACATTATTACACTCGGAGGGGCCAAATAACTTCTTACAAAAATTTGTGATGAAGGTTTTAAGACTAGCCTCGCCAATGATAGTTCCCTCATCTTGTTCAAGTTGGAAAATCCTCTTCTTTCGGTGCTTCCCATTTGCAATCAATTGGAAATAACGAGTATTGTCACCTCCTTCTTGAACATACTTAACCTTAGCTCTTTGAGCCCATTTGGCTTCTTCATCGCGTCTAAGCTTAGCAAGGCACTCATCCGCCTGCTTCTTTGCAGCCAACTCCGTTACAGATAACGGTATAGTCTCTGCCTTAATATCTAATTCATCAATGAGAAGGAGAAGTTTCTGTTTTTTCGCCTTATATTCCCCACTTATTTTTTTTGCCCAACCTCTTAGAAATTGACGCAAATGTCTAATTTTAATCTGCCACGTCTCAAGCGGCGAGAAGCCATCCTCACATGAGGACCACTCCCGAGCGACCACATCAAAAAAGCCTTCCTTCCTAACCAAAGAAAGCTCGAACGAAAAATGAGAGATATTCCCCAGATGCGCTTGGTGACCAGAGTTAATAACCAGCGGGGTATGATCAGAACCAGTACGTGCCAGTGCATGTACTGATACCAGTGGGTATTTTGTTCCCACTCGATGCTAGCCAAATATCGATCTAACTTTTCAAAGGTGGGAATTGGCCGCCTACTAGCCCAAGTGAATTGCCTACCAGAAAGTTCAAGATCTTTCAAGTTAAGGCTCTCAATGATTGCATTAAAAATGAATAGCCAACACACATTAAAATTATCATTATTCTTCTCTTCTTGTCGTCTGATAATATTAAATCTCCTCCTAATAACAAAGGCCTATCCTCATTTTCACAAATTCTAACCAACTCAGCTAAGAAATCCGGTTTTAAGTTGTCCTGTGCTGCTCCATACACCACCACAAGAGCCCAAAAAAAACCATCCAAAATCACCCGCCATAACATCTTGAACGACAAAATCATTCCTATCAAACCCAACTAAGATCCCACCGGATCGGCCCCTAGGCGGGAGACAATACCACTCATAGTCTTTCCCCCCGGCTAGTTGTTTTAGGAAAGGAACGGAGAAATGAGATCTACCCGTCTCCAATTTCGCGACAAAAATATGATTTAACTCCTTCACTGATTCTTGAATCGAAAAAGGTTTTGCGGTGTCTCTGAACCCATCACTATTCCATATCATTTCTTTCATGATACAATAGTATTTAATTTTTGTAGCATAGCACTCCGTCTCTTAGCCGTGAGGCCAATGCCTCCCTTAGCCTTTTTCATACTCTTCTTACTTCTTTTGTCGGTAAGCAGACCCATGTGGTCTGTAAGAGATTCATTAACCTCTTGACCAAGATCCTCGGATAAATTCGAAGCATTTTTTATTACCAAACTTTGGGAGTCCCCATCTACCAACGAAGACAATGTATTACTAAGATAAGCAATTGTCCGTTCTTCCTCTATTTTCTTAAATTCATTCACTGAATCCTCAACTTGAGCCAAAGAGTTCCCTAACGATACCCCCAACCTAGAAACCCTTGCAACTATCTCTTCATTAGGTATGGAAGTAAAAGACAATTTCCTATTAACTTTCATACCTGGAGAATAAATTTCTGACTGCCGCTGCGCCAGAAGAGATGCCCGCTCCAATTGAGTAGCATCCGCATTATGCTGAGATCGTATGCGAGGACTAGAGCGGACACCAGACGAGGAAGGGTCTGCAATACCACCATAAGCAACCATAGTCCCTATATTAGTAGTAGGAGATTTGGCGTGTACGTCGGACTGATATTCACTGGTAGAAAATAGGCCTTTAGTCCCGGTTCGCAAAGGCCATTATTCCCGGGCGTGCAACCAGGACTAAATATGCGCGACTAAAGCCCCCCCTTTAGTCGTGACTCTTACGGACCGGGACTAAAGGCCCGTCCATGTGGGCGCCAGGAGTCCGTCGAGGCGGATGAGATTTAGTCCGGTTCTCGTGGCTAACCGGGACTAAAGGCCTCCTTCGCAGGTTTAGGGTTTTAGCCCCCCTAAATCTGGTTTCTTTTTAATTTGTTTTGCTTTATTTCTTTTATATTTTATTTTGTGTTTTATATTAATTTTGATGAAGTTTCAGTACACATGTATATTCTATGATACTATATACATGCATATGAAATTTCAAACAAGAAGAATTCAATAGGAATATATAGTATATATTCAATCTCGGGTGACCATATACAACTTCGAACAAGTTTCCATACACAATTACGATGGATGACCATACACAACTTCGAACAAGTTTCAATCTCGGAGATGCATAAGGAAAAATCCTGCTAATTACTCTTGAATTGGTCGTCGTCGGACGTATAGTGTTCTCCTTTAGAATTGATGACATGCCTAAGGAAAAATCCTGCTAATTCCTCTTGAATTGGTCGGAAGCGAGCTTCCGGACTAAGCTTCCTCTGCAAGTTATCCGTCGCCTTCCGCACGCTATCCGACGCCTTCCTCTCAGAGGTTTCTCTCCAGATGTTCTCACAAACATAGTATCCACATAGATTGCTCCCCGGTGGCTGCTTATCCATATTAACTAACCTTCTAAAATCTAGCTGATGTTTGAATTCACCAACAATTTCTTCTTAGAACCGTCTCCAAACCCTACAGGGCAAAGAAAATTAAATGAACAAGGGAGTTATTAGTTACTTGATATTAGGAAATGAACAAAAGAGACTGATCGATATAGAGCGGATTGAAAATAATTACTTTTGCAACATTTTTCTCATGTCGGCCCAACGCTTTGAATCTGAATCCATAGAGTCCATGATAAAAACTGTGGAGGTGTGAAGTTCAATTTTTAGCAGAATCCAGTGGAACCTGCGGACACGTTACATGCACAGTCATGCATAAATCATCGATTAGACATACCAGGCATGGAGTAAACAAAAGAGAATGGGCACAAGAGAGAAACACTCACCCAAAATGATAAGGAAATAGAATATGACTTTTGAGTTGATGCTTCGTAAGAAACTTGTACAAGTCTTTCTCCACGTCTTCGGGGTGATGTTGTAACACATGTCCATTAACGATATGTGGGTCAATGAACCCAACATCATGGATGTTTCTTATTTTGCATTCCCAAATCTTCAATATGCATAATAGCGTACGCAACAATATAGTGAGGAAAATATATATATTTAATATATAGGAAGTCCAAATGGGGCACCTAGGAGCATGGGCACCAGTATCAAATACCGTACATTTTAAGTATGTAGACATCATGGATACCTCGGGTATGTATACCTTGGGTATGTAGTACGTATATATTCCCCTAGGTATGCACATAGTAGGGTATACATACCTAGAAAGTATATATATACTTATACATATATGTACATACCTGACAGGTATGCGTAAACTTGTATATTTGTATTCTAGGTATGTAGATACCTTAGGTATGTATACCCAAGTGTATATATATGTCATACAAACCCAAGGTATAGGTATTTAAGGTATACATAATATACACCTGTACAAATTGAACAGTATTTCGTACAGGAGCATGGGCATCATGGAGCACCTGTTAATTTAATATATATATATATATATATATATATATTTATTTATATAGTGCAGGCAATGAAGAACAAAATGAGGTAGAAATAAATCACTTACAGAACGTATCAACTCAGGATAGATTTGTCGAGCTCGCGCAGATTGAACAGCTGGAACAATTCACTCATATGAACTGTTACAGAGTACCGTTTGGTGTGATGCTGCCCTGTAACATCCGCATAAACATATTCTTTGGCGGCCCATGATATGAAATTCTTGTACCAACGTAGCAGATTTCACATTTGTGGTGGTAGACTCTTTTCCTGCGTAGGCTCGACGAGAGGCCCATTCGGCACATATTCTAATGCTACCTCACCTACTGGCGCATCGTCCAGGCCTAACGAGGCACGAAGAGTCAAATTCATCTCGGACGCATTTTTCATGGCACTCGCTACAATCAATCCAATTGCTGCCGCAACTGCTATGACCTCGGGGTCCTGTTCCGGACCGGCTTCCACTATGAGCGGGGGGATCGATTGTTTATTCTGCATCCCGAGCTGGTCAACTTGTTTCCCGCTTTTTTTCCTTTCTTCTTTCTCCTCCTTCAATATTTCTGCTTGCCTACGAAGTTCACTTCCATAGTCGTCAGGCATATTCAGCTCGGTTTGGGACGGTTGCGTCAAAAAACCCGTAGCCCACTTCTTTGCGTTTGGAGTGTATACTTCCTTGGGCTTAGGCTCCTTTAGCGCCTTCTAATCGGCCTTCCATTTCTCATAATCAGCATCCGCGGCCAATTTGGTTTCAGCTTCAGTAAGTTCCCAAGGCCTTGGGAGGATAGGCTTCAGTGATGGCTCCGGTACCCGTGTGGTCTTAGGTACATAAGGCTCCGGGTTAATATTCCAGGAGCGGGTTTCCTTGATGTCCGCCTGCTTCTGCTTCTTCACCGGAGGAGGAATGGGGGGCGGCGGCTGCTTACCCGCCGGAGGAGGATCGGGGGCGGCGGCTTCTAACCCGCCGGAGATTGTGGACCGGGGGACGGCGTCAAATGGCGTGAAGGAGGTGTAGGTGAACCACCACCACCACCACCACCACCACCATCGGAAAGGGGTGGACTTGTTAGCCTTGGCGCCTCGCCTAAAAACACTATGTACTTCTTTTTCCATAGAATAAACTAGCGCTTGACATCTCCAAGTCTTCTCTCCGCTTCGGGTGTAGCTATGTCAATCTCCAGGTCCTCAAACACTAATTGGACTATGTCTTCCACCGTGACACGAGCATAGCCATATGGAATGGGGTTGTTGTGGTGGACTGCTCTAGGTGTACAGGGTAAAGCACTGCCGGTAGCTACCTTCGTCGAAATGTTCCCCACGGGATAATGAAGATCACATTCTTTCATCTCCTTTACATCATCCACGGGGTAGTGAGGCTCCGGTGCTCAAATCTCCATCATCGGTGCATTAGCACCTGCAGGCGGGGCCTCCGTGGAAGCCACGCTGCTTCTCCGCTGCTGCTGGCTTCCGAGATCTGCTGCATGATCTTCATGCGGCCCTGCAGGCGCCGATCTTTCTTTCACAAGTCCATGCACGGTCTGCTTCAACTCACTAAGTTCCGATACAACCTTCGCCAAAAGATCTGCATCCCGGTCCGTCTTTCTCTTACGGCTTCTATAACAGTACGGGTCATTGTCCTGGGAAAACCCTACTTTCCACGGCATTCTGCCTTTGCCTCGTACATGTCCTCCGTGTTCATCATTCCCGAGGGCTTTTGTCAGTGCGTCTTTCTCTCTGTTGAACGTGATCAAGCCCTATTGAGCTTGGGTCATTGCGTCAATAAGGGCTTGGGTGGGAGCAAACTTTTTCTGCCGATGAACACACGCCCCTGTCTTCGGGTCAAGTGATCCCCCATGCCCGTACCACCAGCATTTGGCTCTTTCGTCCCATCCCTCTGTACCTAGAGGGATTCCTCGCGCCCTCAGGCCCTCCTCCATCTTCCTCCACTTAGGCGCCAAAAGGCGGTATCCTCCTGGCCCCATAACATGATGGTACTGTTTCTTATCCGCATTAGCCTTATTTTTTTCGATATTTCCTTGACATTCTCCGATTTCTTTTGCCTCACAAATTCTGGCCAATCATCTTTCAGTTTCTCATGTTGTCCTTTGAAATCCGGAGTCTTGCCCTTGTTGACATATTCACGGGTTAAATTTTTCTTGAAGTTCTGTAATGCTTCGGCCTTCTTCTGAAGAGCGAACTCTTTGACTAGCCTCCTCCTCTCACGTCCACCCGTAACCTCGTTACCGAATTCATCGACTTTGTTGTATTCCGGAGGTAGAATGAAATGTTCCATAAGCTTTCTCCAGCAATCCTTTTTTGTTCTCTTGTCGACAAAACTGAAACCAAGACGTGCCTTCTTTGGCTCCTTCCATTCCTGGACGGTGATTGGAATGTTGTCTCTAACAACGACTCCGCATTGGTTGATAAACTTTGTGGTGTGCTGTAGGGGCTTGCCCGTTTCACCGACTAATTCGATGGTATATGTTTCTCCTTGTTTCATCGCCTTGGATTTGCCACGCTTTGTCGTACGCGATCCGGCCGAGGGCTAAAATAAGAAAGAGATTCGCGCGCGTTAATGCATATGTATTCACATTTTAGTAAGTTTGTATCACGAGAGGATCAATGTATATATATACCTCGCCGGAGGTGGTTGGTACTTGCAATTCGAGATCGTCGTTTGTCGACGGTTGACCTCCATCGACAATGTCCGTTCCTTCACCTTCTTGATCATCGACAATGTTCGTTCCTTCACCGTCAAGGTTCAGAAAAGAAGAGACTACATCCTCTTCTTGCTCATCTTCTGGGCCCGGCACATAAGGAATCTCTTTGTTTATGATGCCCATTATATAACCTTCAGCCTACGGATCCCTAAGCGCCAAGTCTCTATCGTCCGCCATATGTCACTCCTGAAGACATGCATGTCGTAAAAATTAATTAAGTATAAAGGAATTAAAAAATAAGATTAAGGGTACGATATAGAGGAGGAGCAAATATTGGTACTTAATAATTTTGGAACTTAATAGTACTAGTATTGACGGTGATTTTTTAGTAGAAATGAGACTTAGCAAATATTGTCGTAGGAGGGAAAACAGATTGCTAGGGTTTTGGGTGGAAGAACGATGACCACCAGAGGGGGAGAAAACCCTATTGTAGAGGTGTGACCAAGATTAATTGCTCAAATGACTTCGAGAACCCCATAGATATGTTGCATTTGTTTCACTGATCATTTTGGTATATTACACTTAATATTCTGATTTTATTGAATTAAATTTTTATTATTTTAATGAATTTAATTCAAACTCCGAATATGGCCTCATTTCGAACTTTGTCAAACATGGATTAAAATGGTATAAACAGTTAGCTCATATTATTCTGAACATTTTGCACATTTTTTTTTATGATTTTTGGAGTTATAATTCTTAAAACATCGTTTTATTCTCTATTTTCTATAGTAGAGGGACTTAGTTGTAATTCTTAAAACAATCAGGGGGTATCAAAATTTTGTTTCTTTTCTCCTTTCTTCTTCCTCTGCCCGAAAGACCGTGGCGCGCCGCACCTCCATGGCCACCTCCTTCTTGTGTGCCTCCTCGTAGAGGATAAGGGAGGCAAGCCGCCGTGCCCCTCTTCGCTTCTCATCTCCCATCGCCGGTAACAGCCGTCATTTCCTGCTATCCCGTGAAGAAACCAGGGCGCGCACGGGAGAAGAAAGGCCGTCGTCTCCTCTACCCCTCAAGCACGCACGGGAGCTGTGAAATCGGGCGCACCCGGCGGCGGGACCAACCAAATCGAGGGCGGAATCGGGCGCACGCGGCGGCGGGCACCTACCGGAGACGAGGGCGGCGCGGAGAAGACGAGCTCGATATGTTCCTCGATGCGTTTGGTGTCAGGAAGAGGAGGGCGGCGCATGAAAATTTATATAGGGCAAGCCTTTAGTCCCGGTTGGGGACACCAACCGCGACTAAAGGTCCCTTTAGTCGCGGTTGGTGTCCCCAACTACGACTAAAGGGGTACCTTTAGTCGCGGTTGGTGTCACGAACCGCGACTAAAGGTTTTTTCGCGGCGTTTTCGTTCCCGCGCGGAAAGAGCCTTTAGTCGCGGTTACTTTTCTTTTTAAAATCTTACAAATACAAATAATATATCAGAAAATTCAGAAAAATAGAACATTTTAAAATCTTACAAATACAAATAATATATCAGAAAATTCAGAAAAATAAAACTAATTCATTTTAAAATCTTACAAATACAAATAATATATCAGAAAATTCAGAAAAATAAAACTAATTCATTTTAAAATCTTAAAAATACAAATAATATATTAGAAAATTCAGAAAAATAAAACTACTTCATTTTAAAATCTTCCGCGTGACAAAAAAGGCAGTACATAATGGCAAGAGTGGATCTAAACCTAAACGGAGAGCATAGATGATCTACATAATTGCAAGACTGTGGATCTGATATCTGCTAGTCATACTCCTGCCTAGGCCTATAGTACTCCGACTCGTAGTCGTCGTAGTCACTGCCGTCGTCGTCACTATCGTCAGACGGTGCTCTGCACTCCCTCGGAGGGTCACGACTCCAGGACTGGGCGTGAGGGTAGCGGAGGCGGGGGTGATCGCCAGCCCTGATGTAGTTCATGACGCTCTGAAGAGTCCATCTGCCGCCCCACCATAGCCGACGACCGGCCTCGTTGAAGTTTGAAGGAGGCGGGCCGTTCTCCTCGTACCTGGCGAGCGCACTCTCACGCCGATTAATGAAGAAGGCGTCCCAAGTAGGGAGGTAGTTAGGATTCCAAATGGGATTCCTCTGCTGCTCCGGCGTGAGCTCGTGGTAGTAGTGGTTCGTGATGGCCGCCCGACGCGCCACACCTTGAGGAAGAGGAGGTACCGGCACTCCTCTGGCGCTCAGCATCCAACCGGCGGGAACGCTGTAGCCGGGCGGGCATGGGTAGTTTGAGGCGGAAAGTGACTCCGCCTGGATGAATGTTAGAGTGGGTACGGTAGAAGCTATGAGAGAGTGGAGAGTTTGTATGTGTTTATGACAATGGTGTGGCAATGCATACATATATATAGCGAGAAGGAAACATATCCCTTTAGTCCCGGTTGGGGACACCAACCGGGACTAAATGGTTTGTGTTTCGTTGGGAAACGGATCATCCCTGTAGTCCCGGCCTGTTTTACCAACCGGGACGAAATGGTTAGGGTTTCGTTTGGACCAATCAGATAGAATCACACGGATCGTGTGTTTCTTTCAAGCGCTTGTGAGTCGCTGGATCCGGGGTGTGTTTCTTTCGAGCTGTTGTGAGCCGTTGGATCAGGGTGTTTCTTAACCGTTGGATCAAAACCCTAGCACAACACTTTGTGAGCCAGAGGACCCTATATATAGCCCACTTTCATACACCGGTCAGTTCAGCGACCAAATACAAAACATCCGGATTCGCCATCATACGTCCTGCCGTGCATTTGGTATGCATATATGCACCTAGTAGCCACGGTGGGGCTGTATGATGGCGATACCGATTGTTTTGCTCTACATCCCCCTTTAAGGTTTGATACATCATATATTCAGTTCATCGAGCAAATACAAAACATCCGGATTCGCCATCATACGTCCTGCCGTTCATTTGGTATGCATATTGCACCCAGTAGCAACGGTAGGGCTGTATGATGGTGATACCGTTTGTTTTGTTCTAAACCCCCCTTTAACACATCTCCATGGAGCATCCTCATCGTTTAACTTAATGGATGGGTCAGTGTTCACTTAATACTTGGGTCAGTGTTCACTTTTAGCTCGGAGTGGTTAGTAATGTGCAACTATTTGCTTGGTTGTGCTAGGGTGGCGCGTGGCGCGGGAGTTGTGACGCGTGGCCAGGAGGGCGCGGTATAAACTGCCGCGCCTCGAGCGCGTCTTCTCCTCTCCACGCGCCCACTCCTCTCCACGCACAGTCGCGCTTCCACCATGCCTCCGAGGAGGAATAGCACCACCGTCTTCCGCGGCGTCCGAGTACATCAGAACGGAATGTTCAGCGCAAATATCTGCTGGGGGGACGACCGCATCCCCCTCGGCTCCTTTGCGACGGCGGCGGAGGCCGCCCGCTCCTGGGACGCGGCGTCCTGGCTCCTCAACCGCCCGTGGTCGCTGATGAACTTCAACGACTGCCACACTGTCTGGGAAACGAAGGCCAGGGCGCCAAAGCCGCAGATCGTCACTGCCGCCGACCACCTCCACCTCCGCCACCGCGCGTTTCAGGGCCTAGTCGACGCCAGGGACGACCGCGTCGTCCGCGAGTATTACCGGAACAACCCGGGGGAAGAGAGCGCCGACGAGGAGCTCTGGCAGACCCGCGCGGCTGAGCGGGCGGGGCGCCGCCTCGAACGCCACCTCGCGTTAGATGCCGCTCGGGAGGCGAGGACAAAGGCGATTCAAGGGCTTCGTCGGGCCGACCACGCCGGCGAAGTCTGGGCCTCCGACGATCCGAGGTGGGGGCCTATCTCGGACATACCATCATGCACCTGCGACGACGACGAGGAGGTCACTGACAAGTTCGACGACGACGATGACCCGGAGGAGGTCACCGACGAGTTGCCCGACGACGACGACGAGGAGTAGTGTTCATCTGTTTTCTGTTTTTAATAAAAGAATTTGTATTCCGGCGACACTGCGGCGCGCTAGCGCGTCTGTTTTCAGTTTTTAATAAAATTTATGAAATTAGATATTTTATCTCACAAGGTTTTGAGACATTTAAGTAACCTTCTTTATTCCATGTTTTCCACTCGTTTTCTCAAATATTTTGCAAAGGAGTTAGTCTTAAACACAGCGGAGATAATATAATTCACATGATCCATTCAACAAAGTTTGGTACAATAAATTATTAAACATCAATTCTTCCCTTGTGTCCCTGCTTTCTTACGATTGTGCCGTATCCATGGAGCATCCTCATCATTGAACTTAATGCTTGGGTCAGTGTTCACTTTGAAGGGCGGAATTTCACCAAACATATTATAATCTTCTGACATGTCTGTCTTGTCCTCCACTCCCACGATGTTTCTTTTCCCTGAAAGAACAATGTGGCGCTTTGGATCATCGCATGATGTACTGATCGTTTTCTTATCTTTCCGTTTCCTCGGTTTGCTACTCATGTCCTTCAAATAGAAAACCTGACCGACATCTTTGGCTAGGACGAATGGTTCGTCAAGGTAACCAAGATTGTTGAAATCCACCATTGTCATTCCGTATTGCTCTTCCACCTTTACCCCACCTCTTGTTAGCTTGAACCATTTGCACCGGAACAAAGGGACCTTAAAGGAGGGTCCATAGTCAAGTTCCCATATCTCCTCTATGTAACCATAATATGTGACCTTTTGACCATTCTCGGTTGCTGCATCAAAGCGGACACCACTGTTTTGGTTGGTGCTCTTTTTAACTTGGGAGATCGTGTAAAATGTATTCCCATTAATCTCGTACCCTTGGAAAGTCGTTATAGTCGAAGATGGTGTCTTGGCCAACATGTACAGCTGATCTCCAACATCATTGTCATTCATTAAATGTTTTCGCAACCAACTGCCGAAAGTCTCCATGTGGGCCTTTCTAATCCATGATTCAGCCTTCCCCGGGTTGTCCGAGTGTAAAATATTCTTGTGTTGCTCGAAGTACGGAGCCACCAAGTTCGAATTTTGCAGAACTGTGTGGTGTGCTTCAGTCATAGAATGACCGTCCATACATATCGTTGATTTCCTTCCGATCGTGCCTTTTCCACTTAGTCTCCCCTCGTGTCGTGATTGAGGAATACCAATCGGGTTAAGGTCAGGAACATAGTCAATACAGAACTCAATTACCTCCTCATTTCCATAGCCCTTTACGATGCTTCCTTCTGGCCTAGCACGGTTACGAACATTTTTTTTAATACTCCCATGAACCTCTCAAAGGGGAACATATTGTGTAGAAATACAGGACCGAGAATGGAAATCTCTTCGACTAGGTGGACCAGGAGGTGCGTCATAATATTGAAGAAGGATGGTGGGAACACCAACTCGAAACTGACAAGACATTGGACCACATCGTTCTGTAACCGTGGTAGATCTTTCGGACTGATTACCTTCTGAGAGATTGCATTGATGAATGCACATAGCTTCACAATGGCTACTCGAACATTTTCCGGTAGGAGCCCCCTCGAAGCAATCGGAAGCAATTGCGTCATAATCGTGGCAGTCGTGAGACTTCAGGTTTTGGAACTTTTTTTCCGCCATGTTTATTATTACCTTTATATTCGACGAGAAGCCAGACGGGACCTTCATACTGCTCAGGTATTCAAAAAAAATGACCTTCTCTTCTTTGGTAAGAGCGTAGCTAGCATGACCTTGAAACCATTCCGGATGCCGGTCATCTGGGTCTTTCAAAAGTTGCTGGTCATGCCGTGCTTCCTTTTGTATCATTTGTCTTCCCATACAGGCCCAAGAAGCTTAGCAGGTTCACGCAAATATTCTTCGTAACATGCATCACCACTGGTAGAAAAAAGGCCTTCGGTATGCCAGCATCAGTCCCCAAGCGTTGCGCACCGTGACCAATGAGTATTTAGTCCCGGGTAGGGAGGAGACCCGCGACAGAAGGTCAGACGTCGCGGGTTGGGAAGCGCGTTGCGACGCGTGGCGGGAATTAATTCCGGTTGACATGGCCGCCCGGGACTATTGGTCCTTTATTCCCCGTTCCCGTGGCCAACCGGGACCAATGGCCCTTTATTCCCCGTGCCCGTGGCCAACCGGGACTAAACATCAAGCGTCTCGCCTCCCCCGCAGCGGTTTTTATTTCGCGAGCGAGGCAGAGGGCGCCATTCCACTGCTTTGCTCTCTGTTCTTCCTCTCGCTCTCTGTTCTTCCTCTCTCTCGCTCTCTTTCGATCCAAGCACACGCACGCAAAATGGCTGAATGGACGCAATACAATGGGAAGACACCATGCGGCAAGGATTTGGACGTGCTCTTCACCAACAACTGCGCGAGGCTGCCTGAAGCTCTCGGTCATTTGGCCGATCTCTATTTTGATGCTCCCGAAGAACACCGGTTCTTTGGTCTCGATCTGGAGTACACGGCGAATCAGAAGGATGTTGCCCTCATCCAGATATCGTTCAAGCATTCGGTGTTGGTCTTCCAATGGTCAAGGTAAGCTATATATATATAGCACACGTGTACAATCTTGCATTCCATCTTCGAGTTTTTTTGTTGCATGTGAACAATACGTGTGTTGCAACATATCTAACACATATCCTATTTTTGTTGTTACAGTAGTTCGAGGCATTGCCCGGACCTTGTTGATTTTCTTGTCAACTCGGGGTTTGACTTTTGTAGCGTGGACATCACGCAAGACCGTGTGAAGTTTATGCGCATCGGTATTATGATACCGGAAGATCACTACGTTGATCTTCAGACTCTTATCCAGTTGACCGGGCCAAAGACCGGGATGGCTGTCATGGCAAGCACCTTCATCCACCAGGCCTATGAAAGGATGAAGACTGATTTCCCCCGGCAGAATCACAACTATTGGGAGGAGACCCCATTGCGCCCGACGAACCTCAAGTATGCGGCCGTAGATGCATATGTCGCGTACGAGTTGTTCCGCATCTACTCGGCGGGGCCATAGATGATGTATGCATGCGTTCGATATCTATGCATGTGCATGTAATGGGTATCTAATTAGTAGTATATATATGTAATGGATATCTTTTGTGATCGACTCTCTATATATAATATGTTAATTATGAAATGTGATCAATTCTATGTTTGTGTTATGTGTGATCGACTCTATTGTGTTATGTGTGATCGACTCTATGCATGTAATGAATATTGTTTGTATTATTGTTCTTTATTTTTGATATATTTTTTCATTTTAAGATTTTAAAATGAATTAGTATTATTTTTCTTCATTTTTTGATATATTATTTGTATTTTTAAGATTTTAAAATGAATTAGTATTATTGTTCTTAATTTTTGATATATATTTTGTATTTTAAGATTTTAAAATGAATTAGTATTATTGTTCTTCATTTTTGATATATTATTTGTATTTTTAAGATTTTAAAATGAATTAGTTCTATTTTTCTCAATTTTTGGATATATTATTGGTATTTTTAGAAATAATACAAATTAAAAGTGAATGTTTATTTATTTATTCAAAATTATTAATTACATCTTTACTTTTGTTTATTAAAAGATTTATTTGAAATTCAAACAATAAAGAAATATGGCTTCGGCCAACATGTTAATAAGATTGATATGATACAACTATCATATACATGCGTGAGAAACACTTGGATTCGGGACGGGATGGAACTCGGAAGTTAAGCGTGCTAGTGCTAGAGCAGTGGGAGGATGGGTGACCGAGCGGGAAGTTTGACCATGAGTAACTAATTGGACTAGAGATAATCTTAGTTAGACACTAAGCAAATAATACAAATTGTGAGAATAAAAGGGAGTGAAAAAAAGGGAGTGAAAAAAGGTGAGAAAAATAATTAGAAACCAAATGAATTAAAAAAAATACGAAATAAATCTAGTCCCGGTTCATGTGGCCAACCGGGACTAAATGTCCTCCGACCCCAGGCTCCGCCACCCGCCCACGTGGACAGGCCTTTACTCCCGGTCCGTAAGAGATGGGACTATAGGGGGGGCCTTTAGTCGCGCGTAGCTAGTCCCGGTTGCCCGGACGGGATTAATGGGCCTGGCGAACCGGGACTGTAGGCCTGTTTTCTACCAGTGCACGTCGATTGCAGAGCGGACATCTAGGACTTTCCAATATTGTAGCTCCCAAAATATAGATTTCTTCTTCCACATGGGTGCGTGCCCGTCAACTTCCAGCGGAACTGATTGTCCGCTAGGACCCTTTCCAAAGATGACTTTCAAATCCTTGACCATATCAAATATCTCAGCACCAGTACGTTCCGCAGGCTTCAGCCGGTGACCTGCCTTGCCATTGAAATGCTTGCCTTTCTTTCTTACGTTATGATTTTGGGGAAGAAATCGACGATGACCCAGGTACACGTTCTTCCTACATTTATCCAAAAATACACTTTCAGTCTCACGTAAGCAGTGCGTGCATGCTTTGTATCCCTTATTTGTCTGTCCCGAAAGGTTACTGAGAGCAGGACAATCGTTGATCGTTACAAAAAGCAACGCTCGTATGTCAAACTCCTCTTCTTTGTGCTCATCCCACACACGTACACCAGGTATGCCCCACAACTGCAAAAGTTCATCAACTAATGGCCTTAGGTACACATCGATGTCGTTGTCGGGTTGCTTCGAACCTTGGATGAGCACTGGCATCATAATGAACTTCCGCTTCATGCACAACCAAGGAGGAAGGTTGTAGATGCATAGAGTTACGGGCCAGGTGCTATGGCTGGAGCTCTGCTCGCCAAAAGGATTCATGCCATCAGTACTTAGACCAAATCTTATGTTCCTTGCATCAGCTGCAAAATCTTTGAACTAGCCGTCGGACATACGGTCCTCTTTGTGCCATCACAAACAACTTGGCATGATCTTTGTTCCTGAACAGACGTTTCAACCGTGGTATTATAGGAGCATACCACATCACCTTGACGGGAATCCTCTTCCTGGGTTTCTCGCCCTCAATATCGTCACTAGGGTCATCGCCTCTGATCTTATAATGCAATGCAGTGCATACAGGGCATTCATTCAAATTCTCGTATTCACCGCGGTAGAGGATGCAGTCGTTAATGCGTGCATGTATCTTCAGAACCTCTAAACCTAGAGGGCAGACAACCTTCTTTGCTTCGTACGTACTGGCGGGCAACTCGTTATTCTTCGGAAACATATTCTTCAACATTTTCAGCAAATTTTCAAATGATGAGTTAGCTACACCTTCCCGTGCCTTCCATTTCAGCAAATCCAGTGTGCAGCCCAGCTTTTTCAGACTATTATCGCATCCTGGGTACAGCGACTTCGTGTGATTCTCTAACATGCGATCCAAATTCTCCCTCTCCTTGTCAGTTTCGTAGCGTCTCCGTGCTTCAGGAATGGTCCGACCAAGATCATCAGCGGGCTCATCATGTGCCTCTTCTTCACCTTCACCTTCCCCTTCCACACCTTCAACATCATCCTCCATGAAAGTATCACCGAAAGCCTCATGATAGTTGTAATCGATATCATCCCCTTCTTCATCTACTTCCATTCTAACCCCTCTTTCTCCATGCTTGATCCAACAATTATAGCTTGGCATGAAACCGTGCGGAAGCAGGTGCATGTGAACGTCTCTTCAGGAGGAGTAACCCTTCTGATTCTTACATTCAACACATGGACAGATAATAAAACCTCGGTGCTTGTTCGCATTTGCCACTACGAGGAAATATTTCAAACCCGTAGTGAACTCGCCGGAGAGTCGATTACCGTACATCCATTGCCGATCCATCTGCATTATTATTATATAAAGTATATAATTAACCATCATGCATTTGTTAAACTAACTAGCTAGAAATAATACAAATCATGAAAGGTTCAAGTTGCTAACCGCGATCGCGGAGGAAAAAATAAATGACAAAGCTCAAGTGTGGCTCGGACACTTCATATCATTTGTGTTTCATGCTCTCGGGCATTTCATCGAACACCTTGTGTGCATAGGAGGAACCAAAAGCAAACCCACCACCCCCTTGTGAATATGCTGAATAGAAGTGACACCAAATGTGGCTAAGTGCAGCGAGGTGAGTCCTATATAGGGATGGTCTTTTAGTCCCGGTTGGCCTGGCCAACCGCGACTAAAGGCCTTCGGGCCAGCCTGAGGACCTTTAGTCCCGGTTGGCCAGGCCAACCGCGACTAAAGCCCCTCCCGTCCGCTAGCTGTGGACCGAGCGCGCTGGGCCCAGACAGTTGGTCGCGGGTCTCCTCCCGGACAGCAACTAAAGACCCCTTTGGTCGCGGTTCGATTATTTTGAGGACTAATGGGGGCGTATGGAAGGCCTATTTTCTACCAGTGATTTTTCATGGATTCTGAAAATAAAAGAGCATATGACTTACTTTTCAACTAGGTGCTGCCAACAAATTTGGCTAAAACAAAATCTTCTCCTCCTTTGGCTAGAGATAGAGCTCCATGTGTCAACACACTCTTCTCAAGCACTGGAGCAACCTGTTCTTTTTCCACGGGCGTGTGCTGCCTAGGAGACACAACGTGCTGCGACCTTGTCACTGCGTTAGAGGACAACTCCTCCTGCCCGACAACTCTCTGCCGTGGCACCAAACCATCAGTTGCTTCCGTCCTTGCAAACTGAACCGCGCCAATCTGCTGCTGTGCCTCGGCAGAGAAAGAGCCAATCTGCTGTTGTGGCTAGGCAGAGAAAGAGATGGCCTCCTGCCGTGGCATAGAAGACACACATACTTGTGCCACAACGACAGAATGCACGCAACTTTGCTGCCTTGAGATTTGCTCACCTGGGCCAATATCCACCTGGACGTCAACCTGAGAACTTGAAATAGTACACAACTGTAACCCGTGCCAACCAGAATTTTTTTGAGGCAAAGGATCAGTAATAGAGTTCGTGACAGGAGAAACATTAACTAACTCTTGCGAATTAACAGAAGCCAATGCTTCTTGGACTGTTACCTCATCATGGACCAAAACTGCAGGTATTCCCAGGTTTTTTTGGGCACCATGAAGAGCTTCCTTTTCCGCGGAAAGAATCCTTGCCACCGCAAGAGAGGAACCATCGATAATAGGGAGATCCATGGGTGAAGAAGGTTCCCCATTGAGAACCTTCCTAGCCACCTCCATTGACTTCCTACCTTCACTAGTAGAGAAGTGCCTTTCTATGGATCAGATTCTGTGGCGCATGGCTCTTTGGTGCGCCACAGAATTATATTTTTGTGGCGCACGGGTGGGCATGCGCCACAGAAAAGAGGCATTCTGTGGCGCACGGGACCGTGGTGCGCCACAGAAAATAGGAATTCTGTGGCGCACGGGGCAGTGGTGCGCCACAGAAATAAGCTCGGGGCCCACACCAATGATTGGCACACTCCTATTCTGTGGCGCATGGTGGTTAGTGCGCCACAGAAATATGACATTTCTGTGGTGCACCACTGCCCCGTGCGCCACGGAATTCCCGTCCGAAAAAATTCTGTCCACACGCACCAACTCCACCCCCCCCCCCCCCCGGGAACGCCTTTTCTAGTTTTTGACGGAAGAGTTGGCAGTCTAAAAAGCATCAAAAAATAAATCCCTTATAGATGCACGGAGAGTTTAATGTCTACTTTTTTTTATCAAATTTTGAAATATGAATTTCGACTTTCTGAGCAAAAGTTTTATAAAAAAAGTAAAATGGGCATAACTTTTGCATACGATGTCGAAAAAAAATGATCAAGATATTAAAAAAAACTAGAGAAAAAAAGAAATCCAACCTCACTTTAAGATATTAAAATGGGCCTGTGAGCTTTTTTTAGACTCGCCAAATTCCAAAAGGAACAAAAGTTATGGACGTTTTAAGATTTTGACTAGAAAATAAAAAAAAAGAAAAAAAAAATTCTGTGGCGTACCAAGGGGGGGTGCGCCACAGAATTGCGGGTCAGGATTCGAAATTCCCCTCCTCTTCTTCCTCTTCTTCCCTTCTCCCCTCCACTTCTTCCCTTCTCCCCTCCACTTCTCCTCCACTTCTCATCTTCTACCTCTCCTCTCCTCCACCTCTCCTCCTCCATCACCACCACCACCACCACCACCACCACCTCTCCTCCTCCTCCACCACCACCACCTCTCCTCCTCCTCCACCACCACCACCCCTCCTCCTCCACCACCACCACCACCCTCCTCCTCCTCCTCCTCCACCACCACCACCACCACCTCCGGCGAGCTCCTCCTCCTCCTCCTCCACCACCACCTCTACTCCTCCTCTTTCTCCTCCTCCTCCACCTCCTCCTCCTCCTCCTCCTTCTCCTCCTCCTCCTCCTCCACCACCACCACCACCACCTTCGGCGAGCTTCTCCTTCTTCTCCCCACCAACTCCGTTGACCCCCATCCTCCACCCACCAACTCCGGCGAGCATCCGACGAAATCCGGCGAAATTTCGAAATTTCGAAAATTTTCCGCGGCCAGATCTGGCCGCCTTTTTTTTTGAAATTCAAAAAAAAATTCTGTGGCGCACCACCCCTTGGTGCGCCACAGAATTGCAAATTTCTGTGGCGCACGGCTGAGGTGCGCCACAGAATTGACATTTCTGTGGCGCACGGCCTCGGTGCGCCACAGAAAAAAATTCTGTGGCGTGAATTCTGTGGCGCACCCCTCTGGCCCCTAGGTGCGCCACAGAATCCCATTTTGGTGCGCCACAGAAAGGCCTTTTTCTACTAGTGCTTGTGGAGAAAAACTCAGCCCCGAAATGTGCTTGACACCTCCGTGATTTGTATCAGACTGAATATTAGATCCTACACCATTACCCCAGTTGCAGCAGGGTTTTGCAAGGTAGGAACAGGAATATCAGATACATCCATATCTTTGTGGAGATCATCCTCCTCCTTATCACCATCTCTGTCTTTGTCCTGATCATTAGGTTCCGAAACCATGTCCACTTCTTGATCTGGTGCCTCCTTCTCCCTCTCAAAATTAAGGTAATAGTAACCATCCTTAATAAAAATTGGTAGCTGTTTGGGAATTTTAGTATGGTCAACACAACCAATGAAAATCCGTAAACCCTCGTGCTCTCTGGTGTACTTCATATCAACCTTGAAAGGCTTCCCAAAAAGCGTTCCTAGACTCCACATAGCTAGGAAATCTCCTTTATGTTGAGGAGGGATACCACTCATCCTCATCCAAAACTTAGGAAGTATAATAGACGGTTGTTCCTTTGTATGCCAGGAATCAACAGTAAGCTCAATACGGGATCCAGGCACTCTAAACGGGACAAAGTTCTTGAACCTATCTAACTCAACCTTCGAGGGAAATTGTACCTTGAAAATATTTTGTCCAACACGCAGCAACTCCCATTGAAATTGCTCAACTGGGACAACTCTCTCAAGCTGACGGATGATTTGAGGGATGCTTAACTCTCCATTCACCACTGAAATTGACCCCATTCGAGTATTTTCATTTTTTGGGCGATAATTCTCTGTCAACACAGCCTCATAAAACGTTAAATCATCATGAGCATGACCATATACAATCACATGTGGCTTTACCATCTTAAGAAGGTGACAATCATCGTCGACATGACCCGTTTCTTCACAGTAATCACACAGCAACGTGGTGCAATCCGCCAACACATGGCCGGAAAAGCCACACCGAACGCACTTGCCAACTTTCTTCCCTTTTTCTAGACTGCTAAAAGCGCCTTTGACAAGCTCCTGTGCTACAGGGATTAAATTTGTTGCCACTGCAGAAACCTGAGTTGCATCTGGTTGAATTTGAGCCACCCCTTCTGTGTTGCTGTTGTTACTAGTCGAAACAGCCCTTGCTTTCGCCGTCACCACAGCCCTAGCAGCCCTTCTATTCGCTAAACCGGTCAGAGCACCTCTTTCCAAGCCATTGTTGCCATTCCGACTCCCTGAGCCGCGACCATTGAAACATCCTTGAAACCTACTGTTATTGTTGCCTTGACGCTGATCATTAGAATTGAACCTAGAACCTGCATTAAATCTCCCTTGAGGCAGCCCCCCATCATTGCCATTGCCAAAACCTTGATTCTGAGCAGCAACATTACCAAAGCCGTTGTTGAAATTTTGGTTGGCGCGGAAATTGTCCCCCTGCCAGTCCCCTCTAACGTATCCATCATTGTTGTCAGTGATCCTATCTCTAGCACCACCACTAGAACTCCCTGCCTCAAAGTTATTGAAATTTCCACTGCTCATATTGCCTGCAAAATTGTCGTTTCCATTGAAACGATCCTGATAATTATTGCCATTGAACCGGCCTTGACCTTGATAATTACCAGAGAAGTTGTTGGAGTTGAAGCCACTGCTGCCATTATCGCGATCACCGCGGTTGAAACCACCTCCACGGTAATTGTTTCCTCTGCCCCGGAAATTGCCGCCGTTCCCGCCGCCCTGGTTCCTGACTGCAGGGAGCAGCGTCTTGGGGAACCCTAGAAGTCGACTCGGGCGTGATCTGATCGAAAAATGAATCCCCTGATTAGGCCTAAAACAGCTAGGAACAGGTTCCTTTTACTTCGAGGTACAGGGCCCAGTAATGCCAGGGTAGACACAGAAGCCCATCGGCCTAACAATTTGAACATTTTCAAACTGTGAAACACTGGGCAGATCCGATCCATCAGCACAAAATGCCACCGCTGGTTTGACAGAGAACAATTTCTCCGATTCACCAGCCTTAGCACCTTGCCGGCGACGCGTGACCACCGTCCACTCCTGCCTTTCATCATCGCTGGTCAGACAACGAGAGGAGGGGGATAGAACAGGCCTCTTGAGCATTCTCTGTCGGCGTTCAGGAACAGCCTTGGACGCCCAAGAACAAGATTCAGATGCAGCACTTACATTCGATCGGCAGGTCGATCCGAACAGGAGCGCCGCCTCGCGCTGCTTCCTTCTCTTGTCCTCCAATTTCTGGGCCTTCCTCTCGACTAGATCGCGAGACGGCGATTCAGGCGGTGTGCGGCAGTAGGAACGCAGAGAAAACTCTCTGGAACGCGAACCCCCTGGCGAGATCGCTTCTTCCTCGTCTGAACTGTCGGACGCAAGGGCCCAAAACCTCCCTTTGCTCACCGGCGGAGAGCTTGGGGACTGAATATCGGCGATCCGCCGATCTCCAGAACGGACGCCGAGGGCGTCGCCCGAGAGCCTCATGCCTTTCAGAGTTCAGAGCGGTCACGGCAATGTGAGCCTTATGATGTATCCCTACATCTGAAACATTCCATCGCCTTACTATGTATTTTGGAGGAACAACAAGCAGGAGGAGAGTGAAGACTCACGCACCTTGTGCATAATCCGCCACGCCTTCCCGTGCCAACAGTCCTGCACCAAAATGACAATGAAGTTACAGAAACGAATACAAGCTATTTCGTGCACATAAGCGGAAGAGGAATGGATCTTACGACTAGAGCTCGATGGTAGAACCAGTGGTTTTGGTAGCAGGGAGAGCTCGGGAAGTGAGGAATCTGGAGGCGCGAGAGGGTTATTTTGAAGGTTTTCATATTTCACACTCGAATGAGAATTAATAGTTAGATCTCACTGAACTCGAGTCCCGTTAAATTTACATCGTGATTCATACACGTTGTGAGTTGCACATGACCTGCAAGTCATATATTCTCAAGTTGCACATGGGTTGTAGTCGGTTGCAACTGAGAATTTTTTTCAGCCACACATGGGTTGCACACGAGTAACCAATGAAAATTTCTCAGTTACACATGGTTGCACATGATTTGCAACTGAGATTTTTCCAGTTACACATGAGTCGCAACTAAAATTTTCTCAGTTGCACATGTATTATACATAAGTCGGACATGCAACTGGATGATGTCATTTGAGTGAGAATAACTTAATTCTCACTCGAGTGAGCCTTACTCATACACTTATTTTTAGATCGTGGGGAGGGGTTTCCGATGGGGGTTGGGCTGCGATAGGGTATGGAAATACCCTGGGTTTAGGGCTGGGATATGTGCTTGGGCAGGATGAATTTAATTAATTCCGTTAACTAATTGTTAGGAAAAATAAATCAAACCTTCTATGTTTGGTGAAGGGGATGTACACAAGCCTGATTAATAAGGAAAGAGAGCAGCGTTGTATTTTAACTAACATACACCCTTATACACTTTTTTTTGAGAGAGAAAATAGGATCCAAGTTTTTTACGGAAGAAACTGCTTTTTGTAGGGTTTTTAAATCTTGCTTAACTGCACTTTACTTGTCATGGATCCACTTGTGCTGCTCTCCTTCAAATTGGGCATGTTTTTTTGGTTCCTAAAGGCCTACGTAGCCTTTCACATCCTTATGGCTTAACAACATCTAGTACTCCGTTTTATTATTCTTACAGATATCTGGATTAACATAAATATGTTAGGATTGTATTAATTAACTATCTTCTAAAATTTATATTGACATGCACTTCACTTATCTTTAGTCAAATTTGTCAAAACATAACATTAAACCCTGTGCTTTAAGTTTTGTTATCGGTTCCTATGTAGAAGATGCGTACAGATTAAAAACCCATGTACTCCCAAATAGGAACTATAGATTCTATTGCTTCTACCACAAAACGTAGACCTAATTCGTCGACCTGTAATGTAGTTCCTAATCTCGGATCCATAGCATTGTTTAAATCAGACAAACACAATATTTCGATGTACATTGAAGAGGAAGCAAATAAATCTGGCGAAATCTTGGATGGAGTGACTTTCTAGAAAGCCGTGGCACCTTCGCATACGTATTGCACGACTAACTGGCACACGGGGATTTGGAAGTGTCTGGGACAGAAGAAAGCGCAAATAGGCCAAGAATGATATTGCAGAATGGGATGTACACATGGTGTCGGAAGATGAGAATACCTAGTCTGGCACTCTTTCGAATTAAATTTCGTAAAACGACGGGCAGTTCTGGTTGCAATTTTTATATAATGCTTAAACTAGCATGCAAATTTTATCAGAAGATATAATGAATCTTCTGACAAACACCTTATCCCTGCCAAATTATGCAACCTCTTGTCGGTTTCCTCTGCTCGTGGGGCATCTCTTGCTCCCGGGCGCTCTTATCTAGAGGAATGAGCTAGACAATAGTTGTTTCCGCACTTGTGCCTAGCGCTAAAAATCTGGAAAAGCTTCTATCTCCCACTGCAGATGTACTGATTACCATCCAGAGGTCTCTCATCCTCAGAAACGAAAGAACCATTGTGTAGATATTGTATGGCACATTCTTATATATATATTCACAAACCCAAGACTATCATAGTTGTGCGCTAAAGTTTGCCTTTTTCTGTTCAATTTACATCGCTCTATTGAATCACAAATCCACTACAACAACAGTATTTTTTATATACAACCATTAGCAATATACATGTTAGATGGGTAAAGTCTGGTTGCTTCTAGATGAAGAGATACTCCTTTATAGTTGGTAGATATAAGTAGCTAGACTTTAGTGAATACATAGTCCGGGTCTTAGATAGAGTGAATAATAGCCAAGTTTTGAGCCAACTCCCCCTGTCGCCCTCATTTTTATTGGTCTCTTGGTTCAGATATGCACTTTTGTACATATCTGCTTCAAACTATTAAACTATACATTTTATATGGGTAGATTTGTAAAAAAAAGTCATATATATATTTAAATATTATCTTACCCATTGCTCATTGTCATGCTCTGGGACAAACTGAGGCTCTATCGAATCATGCCCCTCTTTTTCAAACCTTAGATACGCTAAAACCTCATGGTAAACACCAATCATCTTTGACCTTTGTTGGTTGTATCATGGTGTCTTCAGAGAACAGGTAAAAAATATGTGAGCTAAGCCGGTTGTTGGTAGAACACCCATCCGAATTACGCGGCAATACCTTAGCAATACCTTACATGATGGTCTTCCTCACAACTATAGCATTCTTAAAAGATTGTGGATTATCGTGAATAATCTATGAGCTTTAAGATTTAGATTTTTGGAGAACAAGGAGCAAGCCCCAGTCCCATTCATAGAATGAAACGACAGCCTATCCAAATTGTGGAGTCACGTCTTTCCACATGGTGCGTCCTTAGTCTCCTACAAACTCGGGAAAAATATTACGTACCGGGTCATGTTAGGCATAAGCCTGCTACATTTCCGGAGGAGAGTAGTTTATAGAAGCCTGATGGATGGCATCTCATTAGAATTGGTGAGTCCCAGTCAAATCTCACGATATCACCTGAACTTCTAATTTTTCTTAAAAGAAACGGTGTGTGAACAATTACGAAGTAAAAGTAGAAACAGGTTAGATCGACAAGTAGTAGTAAGGGACACTTCTTTTAGAGTTTCTTGGGAGTTTCTAGGTACCCAAGGGCAAAAACTCAAAAAAAGTGTGCATTTTCTACCCAGTTTATACCCACCAAGAATCTCATTTTGTACATGCCACGAGAATCTGCTCGGAGCAGTTTCCCGAGTTTCTCAACTCGCGCACGGAAGGGTACTGGTAAAGGGACATGTTGTTCTGCGAAATTACGGAGAAATGCTACCGCACACGCCACCCCTTGTCCAAACCGGTCAACCATCCGAAAGAAAAAAAAACAAATCGAACCCGTTTCCCACCCCCGCATCCCGCACATTCCCCTGACCCCCGTCTCCCACCTCAGCCCAATCTCTAATCCCGCCGCCGGCCCATCGGTCCTCTGCCCCGAGCGCTCCCCGCGATGGCGGATCCATAAGGTCTGACGCCGGATCCCTCGTCTCGGGCGCGGGGACGAGCACATCCACCAGCTCCCGCCGCTCGAGCTTGTCTGCCTCCACCAGCTACCGCAGGGGCACATGACGTCCTCCTCTCCATGTCGAGCTTGTCTGCCTCCCGCCGGCGACCACCCGTCCGCACGACGACCAGCTCCTGGAGCCCGCACGTCTGCCTCCCGCGGCAACCACCGATTCGACGCCCTGCTCCGTTTATTAAGTGGACATATCAAATTTGGGGTATATCGGACATATCACAACCCAACCTAGCAAATAAGCAAAATCTGTAGAAGCCAAAACAAGTCCCCTGAGGAGTTTCTGGAGTTTCTCCCCACAACAGTTTCTACCCACCTCAACCTAGAAACTGGCTTCTGCATAAGCAGGAACTTAAAAGAAGTCACTCTAATACACCTTCCATTCATTAATATTAACTGGGCTTTCTTCTCTAATTATTGGCAAGACGAAGACAGTCTGTCTAACTTGATCGACCGATGAGGCGGTCGAAACGAATAGAAGGGGTGGAAGAGTTAACGGACTGCTGATATTTCTACTTCCTTTGAATCAGTCCTATTGGTCTCAGCCCATAGTGGAGCCTGACTCCTACTCGTGGCCTGATACGACCCTGAGGCTGCAAAGAGTTTATTCCATGGCATGGATTAGAAAACACAGTTTATTCCGGAGCGAGCCGCACCCCGAGCTGTAGCACCAGGTGGGAACTGTTATTTTATGGTGATCCAAATTCATATGAAGATAAAGGAAAGTTTGGCCTCCGCGTCGCCGGAGGCTTAGGCCCATCCTGGTTCCCACCTGTCGCGTGGAGTGCACGGCGGGGGGTGCGGGGGCGGCAGCCCCCCTTGGTACGGTACGAGTTGATACCGAGTCGGAGTTGGATACACCGTTACCGACCTAGTTAGGTCAGGACTGCCTTTATATACCTCTTGTAAGCCGCCGCACGGGATAAGCCACACATTGTAAATCCCGGCGCGATTGTAACCTCACCCCGAAATAGTGAAGTATTGCTGGCTGGCGCCCGTGGTTATTTCTCTTCCTTGTTTGGAAGGGTTTTCCACGTTAAAATCTCGTGTCCCCGTTGGTTTGAACTTGCTTAATTTCATCGTTGATTTGCTATTTCTTGTAACAAGTGGTATCAGAGCCCTGTTTCAGATTAGGGATTCGCGATGGCATCGATGAAGTTTGATCTACCGTTGCTGGACTACAAGACGAGGTTTTCTCTATGGCAGGTAAAGATGCGTGCGATTCTATCGCAAGCATCGGATCTTGATGAGGCGCTAGATGAGTTCGGGAATAAGGAAGCTAAGGATTGGACTGCCGAGGAGAAACGCAAAGATCGTAAGGCTTTATCGTTGATTCAACTTCATCTATCCAATGATATCTTGCAAGAGGTGCTGCTGGAGAAATCCGCAGCTGCGTTGTGGCTCAAGCTGGAATCGATCTACATGTCGAAAGATCTAACCAGCAAGATGCATGTTAAGATGAAGTTGTTCTCGCTCAAGATGCAAAATGGTGGTTCTTTCATGAGCCACTTGTCGATCTTCAAGGAGATCGTGTCCGACCTAGTGTCGATGGAGGTAAAATATGATGATGAAGACTTAGCTCTGTTGCTGTTATGTTCGCTGCCTAGATCTTTTACAAACTTGCGTGATACCATACTGTTAAGCCGCGATGAACTAACTCTTGCGGAAGTTTGTGAGGCCCTGCAGACCAGGGGAAAGATGAAAGTTATGGTGCAGTCTAACCCATCGTCCTCCAAAGGCGATGCATTGCAGGTTCGAGGCAGACCAGAGCAGCGAGATAACAACTACATCAACAACAACAGAGATAAGAGCAGGGACCGTTCCAAGTGCAAAGGACGTGACAAGTTCTGCAGGTATTGTAAGAAAACCAATCACCCCATTGAGGATTGCTGGAAGGTGCAGAACAAGGAGAAAAGGAACGGCACATACCAACCGAAAAATAAATCTGACGGTAGTGGTAATGGTACTGGTAAGGCTGCTGTTGTTGCTGGTGATAATAGTTGGGATGGTGAATGCCTAGCTGTTTTTGCTGCACGTGCTACCCGTGATGATGAGTGGATTCTTGATACTGCTTGTTCGTTTCATATTTGCTGTAACAAAGATTGGTTCAGTTGAGGCTGTGCAGACTGGAGATTTTGTGTGTGTGTGGGGAACGACAACAAATGTCACATTGTTGGTGTTGGATCTGTTCAGATCAAGACCCATGGTGGGATGACACGTACATTGACGGGAGTGAAACACATACCATCCATGGCAAGAAATTTGATCTTGCTGAGTACCCTTGATTGTGACGGGTACAAATCTGCTGGAGGGGATAAACGCCTGAAGGTATCGAAAGGTTCTCTCATTGTTATGATTGGTGATGTGAATTCTGCCAAGTTATATATCCTTAGAGGTAGCACATTGTCTGGTACTGCTGCTGTTATTACTAATGATGATCCAAGTACAACTAACCTCTGGCATAAACGACTTGGACACATGAGTGAACATGGTATGGCAGAATTGGTGAAGAGAGAACTTATGAAGAACTACAATATGAGTAAGTTGCCGTTCTGTGAACACTGCGTTTTTGGTAAGCATAAGAGAGTTTAGTTCAATGCTTCCGTTCATACCACTAAAGGTACATTGGATTATGTACATGCTGATTTGTGGGGGCCTTCACGTAAGCCCTCTTATGGTGGTGCTCGTTATATGCTTACCATTATTGATGATTACTCAAGAAGAGTTTGGCCTTATTTCCTGAAAACTAAGGATGATACTTTTGCTGCTTATAAAGAGTGGAAAGTTATGATTGAAAAGCAAACTGAGAAAGGTGAAGTTGCTTCGTACTGACAATGGTGGCAATTTTGTTCGCATGCTTTCGATGATTGTTGTGTGCAGGAAGGCATTGTCAGGCATCACACCATCCCATACACACCTCAGCAGAATGGTGTAGCTGAGCGGATGAACAGGACGATCATCTCCAAAGCTCGCTGCATGTTGTCTAACGCCCGCATGAATAGGCGTTTTTGGGTTGAGGCTGCCAACACTGCCTGCTACTTGATCAACAGGTCACCATCCATCCCTCTTGACAAGAAAACTCCTATTGAGGTATGGTCTAGTGAGTCAGCTGACTATTCACAACTGAAAGTTTTTGGTTGCACTGCCTATGCTCATGTTGATAATGGATAGTTAGAGCCTAGAGCTGTTAATTGCTTATTTCTTGGTTATAGTTATGGAGTAAAAGGATATAAGTTGTGGAACCCAGAAACCAAAAAGACTTTCTTTAGCGGGAGTGTTGTGTTTAATGAATCTGTTATGTATGAGGACAGTTTGTCGACTGATGTTGTGCCAGATTCTTCTGATGAGGACGAACCGCGAGTTCGTGTGCAGGTGGAGCTCAAACACCTGGATGAGGAGGAAACTGAAATTGATGGGGAGGATATTGTGCCACCCTCACCTCCTATTGTGCAGCAAGAAAATTTGTCTATTGCAGAGCGGAGAGAGAAGAGGAATAAAGGACCTCGTACTCGTTTAATTGAGGAATGTGATGTTGTTTATTTTGCTCGAAGTTGTGCAGAACAGGTGGAGAATGATGCTGAACCAGCTACATATAATGAAGCTATTGCTTCTGTTGATCGTGACAAGTGGATTGGTGCAATGCACGAGGAGATGCAATCACTTGAGAAAAATGGCACGAGGGATGTCGTGCGCTTGCCTAAACAAAAGAAGACCGTACGCTGTAAGTGGATCTTCAAGAAAAAGGAGGGTTTATCTCCAAGAGAGCCTCCAAGGTTTAAGGCAAGGTTAGTAGCAAAAGGTTTCAGCCAGATTCCAGGAGTGGATTATAATGATGTGTTCTCACCTGTTGTCAAGCATAGTTCTATCCGTACTTTATTTAGTATTGTTGCTATCCATGATCTTGAGCTTGAGTAGTTAGATGTGAAGACTGCGTTTTTGCATGGAGAACTTGAGGAGGAAATATACATGGACCAACCTGATGGGTTCATAGTGCCTGGTAAAGAGGATTTCGTGTGCAAGCTAAAGAAGTCTCTTTACGGTTTGAAACAGTCTCCTCGACAATGGTATAAAAAGTTTGATTCTTTTATGATGGCACATGGCTTTAAGAGGTCTGAATATGATAGTTGTGTGTACACTAATTTTTTTGATGAATCACCTATATACTTGCTGCTATATGTTCATGATATGTTAATTGTCGCCAAGAGCATGAAAGAAATCACTACATTGAAGAAACAGTTGAGTAGTGAGTTTGAGATGAAGGATCTTGGTCCTGCTAAGAAAATTCTAGGTATGGAAATTTCAAGAGATAGAAAATCTATATTGCTATTTCTTAGTCAGGAGAATTACATTAAGAAAGTCCTTCATCATTTTAATATGCATGATGCGAAGTCTGTTAGTACTCCAATTGCTTCACACTTCAAGTTGTCAGCATTGCAATGTCCTACTACTGACAAAGATATTGAGTACATGTCACGAGTTCCCTATGCTAGTGCTGTTGGTTCCTTAATGTATGCCATGGTGTGTTCTCGGCCTGATTTATCTTATGCTATGAGTTTGGTCAGTCGATACATGGCTAATCTTGGTAAAGAATATTGGAAAGCTGTTCAGTGGATTTTCAGGTACCTTCGTGGCACATCCAAAGCTTGCTTGAAGTTTGGCAAGACTGGTGAGGGACTCGCAGGCTATGTGGATTCAGATTATGCTGCCGATTTGGATAAGAGGAGATCCCTCACAGGTTATGTGTTTACAATTAGTGGATGTGCCGTTAGCTGGAAGGCTACCTTGCAGGGTGTTGTTGCACAATCTACTACTGAGGCTGAGTATATGGCTATTGCTGAAGCATGCAGAGAGTCAGTTTGGTTGAAAGGTCTGTTTGCTGAGCTTTGTGGAGATGATACTTGCATTAACCTATGTTGTGACAGTCAGAGTGCTATTTACCTTACTAAGGATCAGATGTTCCATGACAGAACAAAGCACATTGATGTCAAGTACCATTATGTGCGTGATGTTGTTGCACAAGGTAAGCTGAAGGTATGCAAGATTAGTACTCATGATAATTGTCGGGGGGTTACCCCCGAGTAGGGTAAAGGCAAGTGGTAAAGGCAAAGGTCAGAAGAGAAGTTTGGTCGAGTAGCCGCCTACCCGGTAATTGCTACCCGGTCGACTGCTACTCGGTCTTACAGAAAGATGACCAGAAGAAGGAATCACTCAAGTTCTATCCATTCGAGTAGAAGAGCTGGCCCGAGTAAAACTGGCGGGAACCTACTCGGGCCAGAAGTCAAAGGAGCCGTTCTGACACAGGATCCCGCGTATCCTGGGTCCGTACTTGGCACTATTCGAACCACTGTTCATCTGGGACCGGCCTGCCTGACAGCGACAGTGTGGAAGCACGCGGTCGCAGGATAAGGGGGCCCTAGTCTGTGTTTGGCACAGTGATACCAGACTGTCCCCTTGGTTTTGCCCAACGACTTTCCGGATGCAGCCAAGATTAGGAACCAAAGCTGTCAGCGGGAACTCGGAAGAAGGACAGTGTGCACACTATGTCGACACTTGTCTGTATTTGGACGTATCCGGCTGGGCACCATGTATATAAGGTGCCCCGCCGCCTCCTGCGCAAGGGACGACGATCACAAGGAAGGAAACCCTAGATTCTTGACCTAGTTCATCACTTTGAGAGGAGAGCGGCTACTCGGTAGCAATAACCATTGTACTGTGGCTACTCGGTGAGACACCAGAATACACAAAGAAAGGCAGGAGTAGGGGTTTTACCTCCTCACGAGGGCCCTGAACCTGGGTAGATCGTGTTGTTTGCAGTGCATTGTTCTTATTTCACGCGGCTACTCGTCGCGTGATCCCTCCCCGAGCACCTCCAGCGTCCTTCGTCCCCACATCTTTAGCCATCCCATGGCATCTGCCGTGACACCACCACGACAGTTGGCGCCCACCGTGGGGCAACCAGCGGCGCTGGCTGGAGTTTCTGTTCGGACGGGATCTTCTTCAGCGGAGCGCGTGGTCTGTGGCCTTGTCCATAGATTCGGCTCCTTCGACTTCGTCACCGACAACGCGGGTGACTTCACCGGCAAGGCCATGCCGGAGGGCGGCACGGTGATCTCCTTCGGCTCGCACCTCGTCTACGTCGCCACCGCCGTCGTCGACAAGTTTCCAGAGGAGGTGCTGGTCGCAGCGGATCCTCCTGCCGTCATCGCTGCTCGCGGAAGGCCTACGCGCTTTTCCGCGGACAGCGCTGAGGTGATGGTGGCTGGCCTGGCTGCGGACACCGGCAAGGGCGCGGCTGGTGCCGCCAACGTCATCGACGATCCTGCTGGCCCGAGTGCTGGTGGGAAGACCCACAAGCCTTACGAGAAGGAGAGCAACCGCGTCCTCTCCACTACTCCGACCATCCCTGCGTCCGCGGGAAGAACTGGCATGGTGCCTCCCACCGATCTCGAGCTCTTGAACATGAAGGAGCATCTCGAGCGGCAACGCCAGGAGATCCTTGCCGAGCAGGCGGAGTTGGATAGGATTAGGTTAGAGCTTAGCCTAGACCAGAATGAGTACAACAAGGCTCACGGCTTCACGCCAGTCACTAGGCGAGCTAGCAAGGTAGGCGCTACTCGGCGCAACCTAGGCGCCGAGATGGCAACGGTTGGAGAGGTTCCTAGTCAGTCCGCCACCGCAAACACTTCCACCAGGCCTAGATACAGCACGCCCGCCAAAACACTTAGAGCTGCAGAGACCGTAGCCGCCGAGTTGCCTCGTCTCGACGGCGACGCGTGCATTAGGCAGCAAGAAAGGCTCAATGAGTTGGTGTTGGAGGCCGCAAGGCAGAACGAGGAGTTCCGGAAAGCCAACCCGGGTGCTGGCGGCTCGCAGGTGGTGCACTCGCATGCGGCCAGATCTAACGATCAGGCCTCATCTCCGCACCCCAGTCGCGAGAAGGACCGCAGTGGCACCTCGGGTAGGAACAGGCAAATGCAGGTGTACGACCCGACTGTCGCTGCGAAACAGCACGCTGTGCCGCGACAGTCCGGCCAGAAACACAACTCTGCTGGAGCAGACTCTCAAGCCCATAAAGCTCATAGCCAAACACATGGAGGAGATCGTCCAAGCCCTTCTCGGCAACAGGGCGCTCAGCCTACTCGGCAGAGGCCTCGTCAGGCAGCTGCTGCTCAGCCGCGTGCGGCTGACCGAGTAGCCAGCTTGGCGGAGCAGCCTGTGGCCATGGAGGTGGACAGTCTTGATGAGCAGGCATAAAAGAAGAGAGGAATAAAACATTCAGTTCTTGCGTACCCAAAAGTGAGAAGATTACATTGGGAGAAGCTGAGACATGAAGAAAACTGGCCAATCAATCTCCATGGGCATAGCAATGAGGTTGTGGTCGTGAAACTTATCTTTCATCTCCTCCATTGCCCCACCTTTGAGGTCCAGGACATAGACACGCTGGTGGCGGTCCATCAAGATCAACCTGCCAGTCCTGGCCCCCAAACACATGCACCGTGCTCCTTGAATCTGCATTGTTAGCTTTAACACCTTAGTGCAGAGCCACCTTAGATTAGCATCCTCACTAGTATATTGTTCTTCCCAGATTTCAACATAATTACATCCATCGTACGTGCAGAGCGACAGCAGCGTCCCATCTGTTGTGGTTGTAAGACGGATTCTTTCGTGATGGTTCCCCGGGATCAGGAGCTGCATTGAGGCAACATTGTCAGTTTGAGGGTCGATAATAAGGATGTGGAGATTTGTTGACTTCACGACTAGCCAGTACGCTACGCCGCCGCCGCACACGACGTCCGTATGGGAAACAGTGGCTCTCCTGAGGATGTGCGCCACATCGTCAGGCAACTTGATAGGAACGCTCCATCTCCGCCGGTCGGATGAGAATTTGTAGAGCAAGAAATAATGGCCGTTTTTCTCCATCCTGACTAGTAGGACACTGAATGAGGGCGATGACAAGGAGCAATCCGCATGGGTTACCACAATGGCATAGCCCACGAAGTCAGTAGCTTCGTTCATCCCTAGCGTGGGTAGCACATCCCATGTTCCGGCAAGCAGATCGCACACGGCGAGATCCATGGTGCGCGAGTTGCGGGGGAAGAGGCGCACCAGGAGGAAGCCATGGTGTGAGGCGAGAGGCAGCACCCAGTCGGAGAGACGGGGAGCGTCTGGTATATAGGAGCTGAGGAACTGGCGGCCAGTGCCAAGGAGGGATTTTGCGCACGGGGCGAAAGAGACCCCGTCTCCACGGCGCCATTCATTCGTGAAAAAGCCGATAAAGGAGCGGTCCGGCCAGAGGGGGTGCAGAAAGGAGGGCTGGGACACTAGGGCCCGCCACCGCCTGCACTTAGCGGCAGAGCGGAATAAGGAGGATGCCTCCTCAAGGAGAGTGAGGATCTCGAGGATCACATCTTCCGGCAGCGTGGCACCGGCGGTGGCCACCGTCGTACCTGCCATATTCTGCAAGTAGGGGGCGCCAGGATTTAGTTGCTAGGTGTACCCACTACGGGAGAGCTCATCTTCCCCGTGTGCCTACGGTCTTTACCGTATGTTGTATATCGAGCACACGACAAAGAGTTCTTTACCGTGTGCGGCACACGTTAAAGAATAATGCAGGGCATAGTAGAACGGAAAACACACGGTAAAGTTTGACACACGGCAAAGGAAATAAAATGCACACGGTAAAGTTTGACACACGGTAAAGGAAATAAAATGCACACGGTAAAGTTTGACACACGGTAAAGGAAATGAAATGCACACGGCAAAGACGCACACACGGTAAAGGCACTACACACGAGTCCACCGAGACGGCGGGTCGAACAACGCAATTTTAAACATTCTTTACCGTGTGTTTGCACACGACAAAGATTTATTCTTTACTGTGTGTTTACGCACGGTAAAAAAAATTCATTCTTTACCGTGTGTTTGCACACGATAAAGACCAGCTCTTTTCTATTTTCAAAGACCAATGATCATTCTCGTGGCATATTTTTTGATAATGTGCCCTTATTTGACACTGGTGGAGAACAGGCCAGTAGCACCGGTTTGTAAGGGCCTTTGGACTCGGATACAAAACCGGTGCTACGTATCCGGGACTAAAGTCCCCCCCTTTAGAACCGGTCAGTCACCAACCGGTTCTAAAGGCCTCCACGTGGGCGCCGAAGAGCGCGCGCAGGCGGAGGACCTTTAGAACCGGTTGGTAACACCAACCGGTCCTAAAGCTTTTTTTTTCTCTTTTTTTTCCTTTTCTTTTCAGGGTTTCCGATTCCGTATTTAGGGTTTAGGGTTTAGGGCTGTTCCGTATTTTCAGGGTTTCCGTTTACGTGTTTCCGTTTACATAATCAGAAAACACGTAATCGGAAATACGTATCCGGAAACACCGATTCCGTGTTTGCGGTTAAGTGTTTCCGATTCCGTGTTTGCGGTTAAATGTTGATGCACCAAATAAAAGTATATATATACATGTAACACGAAGTAATCGACCGAGAATTACATAATCTGAAATTCGTTTTCAATAGCTGTATACTTGCATAGAGAAGGGAGCTGGCTATTGGTTCATAGGATGGAAAAATTCTCCCTCTTCTGCTATGACTTGCGTGAGAAGAAATCCTGCCAATTCCTCTGCAATAGCCTTGCAACGGTCGATTGGTTTGAGCTGCGCCCGCTTTCGTGCCATCTTGAAAAGAAGTAGATGAAAACAATTAAGTTATGAACAAAACTAAACATAGTTAATGGCAACATAAATAAAGTTGTGAAGATCCGGTTAGGAACCTCTAGATTTTTCCTAGTACGGGATTTCTCATTGATCGTCCTATGAATGAACTCGCAAACGTAGTATCCACAATAATCAGTTCCCTGTGGTTGTTGCGGGACTTTCTATATACGAGAAACATAATTCAGTCAAATTAATAGTAATCAAGAGAATGGTAATGGTATTTAAATCAGGGTACGTAGTACTACTTACTTTGTTAATCTGAAAGTGGAGAATGTCTGCCCATGTACCGGGTTCTTCCTTGATGAACATTTGCCAAACCCTGGGCGACAAAAGAAAAATGAATAGAAGAGTTAATTATTACTTACTTGATATCAGGGAATGAACGAAAAAGAGGCCGATGAACGAAAGAGGCCGATATATATATATACTTTTGAAGCATCTGACGCGCGTTCTTCCATGTGTCAGCGCCCCAGGTTAATGATTCCCAGACTTCAACTTGTCCTTTATCGATTCTAATGATGAACAATATGAAGTGGCCGCTGCGCACGTGCACACACGCAGTCATGCATACTCATCAATTACACTTAACATCAGGTAAGCAAACTGGAATGTCTACAAGACAGTAACACTCACTTGAATCCGTAGGGCCAAAGTATTTCTTTTTTGGTACTTTGTCGCTTCAAAAACCTTAGCAAATCATCCGGTGTATCCTTGTTGAACCTTTCTGCTGTGTTTTGATGATACGAATACGGGTCAATGAACCCAAAGTCCCAGATTCCTGCCAGTCTGCATTCACGAATTTTCATTCTGCATAGTAGCGTACAAAAAGAATGTCGTGAGTGATAATTATACGGGCAACGAACGCGAGCTTAACTAAATAATTAAATTACACAAATAAATCATTTACAAACAGTAGCAGCTGAGGATAGACTTCTCGAGGGCACGTTGATTGTACATCTGGAAGAAATCATCGAACCCAAGCTCGACACCGTAATCTCCGAAGTAGTGTTGATCCTGAACTTGAGCCATGATACAGTCTCTCTCCTGCCTTGCGGCCTCCAAGTACCAATCATGTAAACTCCGTAGTTGGGTTGTTAGATCAGTAGGATTTTCGACCAGAGGTTGCCCGGGCTTGTATGTATATACCACATCAGCAATAGCGTAACCCACGTCGCCCATGCGTGGACCGGACACTGAAGCCTGGTCAGATAAGACCTTGAGCGGGGCAATTGACCGTGCTTCTTGTTGTCCGAGCTGGGGAACTTGTTTCCCGCATTTCGTCTGCTCCGCCTGCTTCATCTCCTCCGTCTGCTTCATCTGTGCGGTGTGCGTCTTCTCAATGTACCGTTCATAGTTTGAAAGGGGCGGCGGTGGCGGCGGTGCAGGATAATATAAGTTGTCGATGGTCCGCTCAATTTTCCACTTTGGGATGTCCTTCAGAGTTTCCTTGCAGGTGTCTGGAGGGGGCTTCAGGGGAAACTGTGCGAACCATGCGCTGGTTTTGGCTTTCACGACATCGGTTAGTTCCTCCGGAGTCATCAGGCCTGGTAACTTCGGCGGAGTCTCGACTTTCTTGGATATCCTTGGTCTCTTCTTGGGAGGAGTCCCGTTTCGTCTGAACTTCAGCTTCCGCTTTGCCGTACCCGTAGTGGGCGCATCCGTCGGCTCACGGGAGTGCACGGGCGCTGGACCCTCGGCCTCGGGCTCCCAATCTTCGTTGTGGGGTGGACTTGGAGGTTCGTTGGGGGGTGGACTTGGAGGTCGTGCATTCTCTGTACGAAAGTGAAAAAACTATTAAAAATAAGTTTACATGTGGTGCAACATTCAGTAATTGATGGAGGTATATATGGTGCATTTGTACCTGGAGGAGTTGGTGGCCTTGGCGCCGAGTTAGGAAACATGATGTGTTTCTTATTCCACAATATGATACCAAGCTCCATTTCTCCCAGTGGGTTCTCACCTTCACCTCCAGGAATATGGAGCTCAATTGAATGGCATCCCGGCGTAATTGTTGACAACCCGACACGAGCATGGGATGCTGGAATCTGACCACCATGGTAGGTTGCTTCAGGTTGATTCGGTAAAGCATAGCCTGACGCCACCCTGAAGGATATGTTCCCCATTGGCATATGTATCTCACAGTTTGTCTTCTCCGTGATATCATCCACGGGGTAGTGAGGCGCCGACGGTTCGACTGCACGACCGTCTTCTAGCTGCATGTGCGTGGAACCAACGCTGCTTCTATGCTGAGATGGGACGGCATTACATGATCGTATTCTATTTGCAGCTGATCAGGTGCAGGACGATGTTCTACCTCCTCTTCAGTGTCAGGTAGAGGGTGTCCCCCTTTCTTCAAGAGAAAATCCACCTTTTGTTCTAATGTCGATAGTCGTTCCATCGCCTTTTTCTTGCTTCTATCACGGCTTCTGTAAGTGCCAATGTCCGCTGCAAACCCTTGGCTCCACGGGGTAGAGGCTCCAAAGCCTCGTGTTCGTCCCTACATTTCGGGGTTCCCGAGTGCCCTCGTCAGCTCGTCGTTCTCTCTATCGGGAACAAAAGTTCCTTTTCGAACAGCTTCTATTGCCTTCTCTAGTTCTGCTACGACTTTTGTTATTTTTTCCGACCATGGTCCCTGAACAACAATCATCCCAGTCTCAGCGTCCAACGTTGCCCCATGCGCGAACAACCAGAACTTGGACCTATCGGGCCAGTCATGTGTCTGTGGAATGATACCTCTTTTCACAAGCGCAGCTTCATAGCTTCGCCACCTAGGCAGGGCAGTCATGTAGCCACCTGACCCTAAAATATGGTGATATTTCTTCTTCTTCGCATTCTCCGAATTTATGGCCGATCGGGATGTAAAGACACCCGATTTCTTGTACGCCTTAAAATCATCCCAAGCGTCTCTTATCTTCACTAGGTTCCCAGTGAAAACTGGATCTTCGTCCTTATATTTCTTCCACAGTTCTTTCTTCCACCTCTGGAATTGTGTGGCCATCTTCTTCAAAGCCCACTGCTCGACTTTCTTCTTCTTATCGCTCGCTACGCTGAAATTTAGCCATAGCGTTTCGCAAAGAATTTTTTTCAATCTTTCATCGACATAACTAGCTCCAACATTGGCCCCGGTCTTCGGCTTATTCCATTCTATTAAGTTGATCGGGACCAGGTCTCTTACAACAACTCCGCACTGATTTACGAATTTGCGATAAGTTTCTGGGGGCTGCAGTGGTTTGCCATCAGCAGCAACTGTATCGATCGGGAAGCTTGCGGTATCTTTCAACCTTGCGGCCGGGCCTCGTTTCGACTTTGTCTCAGTACTTGCGCTAGCTGTTCCGGAGGGCGCCTAAACGGGAAAATAATGATTCGTTAGTAAGTGCAATACAAATTAATTGTTGCGTGAACAGTGACTTGAGATATACATTGGCAGAGTTTTGTTCTGGAGGGCACTTCTTCATCCTCGACGTTGTCGTCGTCATCATCTACTACATCTTTTATATTCTAATCTCCGTCACCGGAGTCGTTAAAAAATTGATTGCTAAACGCCTGTCCACCGTCGTCATCACGATATATGGCCGTTGCATTATCAAAAATCATCTCGCACACGTATCTTTCCTTCTCCGCCTCACCCATTCCCGCGAGCTGATCGACGTGCTGATCATGTGCAGGTTCTTGGGGATCCATAGCTCAACACCTTCTAGTAAAATTTATAAAATGAAGAACACTTAGCGAAATTTTCATCGGGCACTTGGCGAAATTATTTCATCGGACAATAATAAAATAATAGTTCTGGACATATTAATGAAATAATAGTTCTGGACACACCAAGAGTTACATAGCTCGGGTTAATTTTTTTAACCCTAATACATCACGGTCGAATAATATCACTTATACATAGCCGCGGGGTGCTGAGTCACGGGTGCTACGCATCCATAGATAAGGAACCCTCATAGGGTCATAGCTCACCTGGTAAGGAACCCTCCGAATAATCGACCAACTGCTGCTATACTGCCTATCGAGCAAGTACATGTAGCGACGGACGTGCTCGTCCTCCTCCCTGATACGCTGTTGTACCACCTCCTCAGGGGCCGGCTCTCTCTGCACCGAGCGTGGCCCACGCGATGGCCACCAAAGAATATCCGGATCGACCACGTCACGCGGATTTCTCACCAAGCCGCGTGCCCCGGTACTAAGGAGCTCCCAATGCCAGCCTGGCGGGGCCCAGTCCCGGACATCCCCCGGCGGGTCCAACATAGACATGAACTAAAAACATGCCCGGACTAAGTAAATATTCCATAATTAAGTAAAATACCTTAGTGTTTGTAACTTAGTAAAAAATAGTAAATTGAGAAATATAACAGAAATAAGATGAAAGTTAAACAGGAACAAGATGGTAACTTAGTGAAATTTTTTAACTTACTGGAATTATTCTAACTTTCTGAAATTTTCTAACACTAACTTAGTGAAATTTTCTAACACACTAACTTCTAACACAACATTCTAACACAAAAATTCTAACACTAAACAAAATTGTAAAAACAAAATAAAGCACTAAAAAAATCTAACACTAACTCTAAAAATTTCTAACACTAAATTCTAACACTAACACTAATAACTCTAAAAAAATCTAACACTAACTCTAAAAATTTCTAACACTAACACTAACTCTAAAAAAAATCTAACACTAACTCTAAAAATTTCTAACACTAAACACTAACACTAACTCTTAAAATTCTAACACTAAAACAAAATTGCAAAAACAGAAATAAAACTTACCTAGGCCGGCGACGGGGCGACGGCGAGGGGCGAGAGGCGGGGCGGCGGAGGCGGAGGCGGGACGGTGACAGCGCGACGGAGGCGGACGGCGACCGCGGAGGCGCGACGGAGGCGGATGGCGACGGCGCGACGAAGGCGGACGGCGACGGCGCGACGGAGGCGGACGGCGACGGCGACGGAGGCAGAGGGCAGCGGCGGCGACGGCGACGGAGGCAGAGGCGGAAGGAGGCGAGGCGGACGGCGACGAGGCGGACGGAGGCGCGGCCGGAGCAGGGCTTCGCCGTACGTGCCTGGAGAGAAGACGCGCGAAAGGAAAATGAGCAAAATTTCACAAGTCCCTGGAGATATCGCCCCACTACAGGCATTTAGCACCGGTTTGTGTTAACAACCGGTGCGAAAGGGTCTTTAGCACCGGTTGTTAACACAAACCGGTGCTAAAGATCTGTACTTGGGGCCACATTCAGACTGCGCGCCCTGTACAGACCTTTAGCACCGGTTTGTGTTAACAACCGGTGCTAAAGGGTCTCTGTACAAACTGCTCGCCTCCCGTGCGCGGCGGTTTTATTGCTACAGTTGCCGATCGCGAGTCTCTCTGTTTCTTCTCTGTATTCTCTTCTTCCTCTCTTGATCTTCCTCCACCAAGCACACCATGGATGAAGTTTGGGAGATATACCGTGGTCCCACACCATGCGGCAATCAACTCGAGGTGTGCTACACCAACAGTTGCGACAGGATCCCCGGTGCTCTTGCGCATTTGACCAATCTCTATTTCTCCTCCCCCGATGAACACCGGTTCTTCGGGCTTGATCCGGAGTATACGGCGGATCAAAGGGATGTTGCCGTCATCCAGATTGCGTTCAAGGAGGCCGTTTTGGTCTTCCAATGGTCAAGGTAACGCACACGTACAATCTTGCATCTTCTATTTGTTTGTTGCATGTGAAGAATACATGTGTTGCAACATATCTAACACGTATCAAATTTTTGTTGTTGCAGTAGTTCGAAGCATTCTGCGGCCCTTGTTGATTTTCTTGTCAACAAGGGATATGACTTTTGCAGCGTTGACATCACGCAAGACCGTCCGAATTTGATGCGCTTGGGTATTGTGATACCTGAAGATCACTACATTGATCTTCAGGATCTTATCCATTTGAACGGGCCAAAGACCAGGATGGCTCGCATGGCAACTGCCTTCATCCACGAGGGCTACGGAACCATGAAGTCTGATTTCCCCCGAAATAATCACTGGTATTGGGAGAAGACCCCACTGGACTTGACGAACGTCAAGTATGCAGCCATAGATGCATACGTTTCCTACGAGTTGTTCCGCATCTACTCGACGGAGCCATAGAGATGTATGCGTTCGATATATATGCATGTAATGGATATCTTAGTATGTAATTAATGGATATCTTAGTATTGTGAGACTTATGTTTGTGTTATGTATGATCGTAAGACTCTATGTTATGAAGGTGATATGATTGTGTTCTAAAATCAGAAACAAAGATATAAAATGTGGTGTAGAATGGGAAAAATTTGATCACTTACCCCAGGCGCACCTACAACATATGCGCCTGCGGTACTGCTCTTATCCCAGGCGCGTTTGTCCACTGTGCGCCTGCGGTAGTACTCTTATCCCAGGCGCATACCACCACGGTGCGCCTGCGGTAAAGTTACCCCAGGCGCATACTGGAGTTTATGCGCCTGTGGTAAGTTAGGGTGGGTAATGAGTAAGGCAACGACAAGTGAGAGCGCAAGTCATACATCGAGCATATATATCGTGGATACATATATATAGATTGATTTAGCGAGATACCATACATGTAGATTGATTTAGCGATTGGTATACTAGCCCGCTGGTACTTTGTTTCTCGCGAGTATTTCCCTCTGTCAACCTTTCGTCACAATCTTACGCTTGCCTTTCTTGGTTGATGTTGAATACGTGACTGCCATACCGTGACTTCTTCTGTCTGCCTCTGTGACAACCGGTCGTCACAATCTTACTCTTGCCTTTCTTGGTACCGGTTGCTGTTAACAACCGGTGCTAAAGGGTCTTTAGCACAGGTTGTTAACGGCAACCGGTGCTAAAGGGTATTTAGCACCGGTTGTTAACGGCAACCGGTGCTAAAGGCCTGTACAGGGGGGCACACATTTCTTTTTTTCTTCTTTCTGTTTCCAAAGGGGGGTATGCATACCAAATGCACGGCTGGACGTATGACGGAGAATCCGGATGTTTTGTATTTGCTCGATGAACTGAGTATATGATGTATCAAACCTTAAGGGGGGTGTGGAACAAAACAGACGGTATCGCCATCATACAGCCCGACCGTGGCTACTGGGTGCATATATGCATACCAAATGCACGGCTGGACGTATGATGGGGAATCCGGATGTTTTGTATTTGCTCGATGAACTGAGTATATGATGTATCAAACCTTAAAGGGGGGTGTAGAACAAAACAATCGGTATCGCCAGTATACAACCCTGCAGTGGCTACTGAGTGCATATATGCATACCAAATGCACAGCAGGGCGTATACTGGCGAATCTGGATGTTTTGTATTTGGGAGATGAACTGAACGGTGTATGAAGCTGGGCTATATATAGGGTCCTCTGGCTCACAAAGTGTTGAGCTAGGGTTTTGATCTAACGGTTAAGAAACATCTCATCCAACGGCTCACCACAGCTCGAAAGAAACACAATGTAGCCCTGATCGAACGGCTCACAACAGCTGGAAAGAAACACACCCCGGATCCAATGACTCACAAGCGGTTGAAAGAAACACACGATCCGTGTGATTCTATCTGATTGGTCCAAACGAAACCCTAACCCATTTAGTCCCGGTTGGTGTCCCCAACCGGTACTAAAGGGACGATCCGTTTCTATTTTTCTTCTTGCCTTTCTTCTGATTGCGCCGTAACCATGGAACATCTTCATCATTTAACTAAATGCTAGGATCATTTTTGACTTTGAAGGGAGGAATTTCATCAAATTTATTGTAATCTTCTGACATGTCTGTCTTGTCCTCGACTCCCACGATGTTTCTTTTCCCTGAAAGAACTATGTGGCGCCTTGGCTCATCGTCTAATGTATTCGTTTCCTTATCTTTTGTTTTTCTCGGTCTGCTAGACATGTCCTTCACATAGAAAACCTGAGCCACATCATTGGCTAGGACGAATTGATCATTGCCGTACCCAAGATTCTTCTGATCCACTGTTGTCATTCCGTACTTCGGGTCTACCTTCACGCCTGACAGGTTGAACCATTTGCACCAGAACAAAGGGACTTTAAAGGAAGATCCGTAGTCAAGTTCCCATATCTGCTCTATGTAACCATAGTATGTGACCCTTTGCCTGTTGTCGTCTTTTGCATCAAACCGGACGCCACTGTTTTGGTTGGTGCTCTTTTTATCTTGGTCTGCCGTGTAAAATATGTTACCATTTATCTCGTACCCTTTAAAGGTCAATACAGTCGAAGATGGTTGCTTGGCCAGCAAGTATAGCTCATCTTCAACAATGTTGTCATTAATCAGACGTCTTTGCAACCAACCTCCGAAAGTCTTCGCGTGTTCTTTAGCAATGAAATCTTCACGTTGCTCCGGGTATTCCGAGCGTAAAATATCTGTGTGTTCCTGGATATATGGAGCCGCCAAGCTGGAATTAACTAGAACTGTGTAGTGTGCTTGACTGAAAGATTGCTCGTCCATACATGTTGTTGATTTCTTTCCTAGCGTGCCTTTTCCATGCAGTCTCCCCTCATGGCGCGACTGAGGAACCCCGATCGGGTTCAGGTCAGGAATAAAGTCAACACAAAACTCAATGACCTCCTCTGTTCCATAGCCCTTGACCATGCTTCCTTCTGGCCTAGCACGGTTTTTGACATAATTCTTCAAGACTCCCATGAACCTCTCAAAGGGGAACATATTGTGCAAGAATACAGGACCGAGAACGGAAATCTCTTGGACTAGGTGAACTATGAGGTGCGTCATAATATTGAAAAAGGTTGGTGGGAACACCAACTCGAAGCTGACAAGACATTGGACCACGTCCTTCTGTAAACTTGGTAGAGTTGCTGGATCGATTGCCTTCTGAGAAATTGCGTTGAGGAATGCACATAGCTTCACAATGGGTACTCGCACGTTTTCTGGCAGAAGCCCCCTCAATGCAATCGGAAGTAACTGGGTCATGATCACGTGGCAGTCATGAGACTTAAGGTTTTGGAACCTTTTCTCTTCCAGGTTTAGTATTCCTTTTATGTTCGACGAGTAGCTAGACGGGACCTTGATACTACTCAGGACTTGGAAAAAGATCTCCTTCTCTTCCTTGGTAAGAGCGTAGCTGGAAGGACCTTTGAAATTCTCTGGATTCATCAGGTCGTCTCGTTCGTGCATACATTGGTGGTGCAGCCGTGCTTTTGGTGTATCTCTCGACTTCTTCCCATGCACGCCCAATAAGTTTAGCAGGTTCACGCAAATATTTTTCGTCACGTGCATCACGTCGATCGCAGAGCGAACCTCTAGGAATTTCCAATAGGGTAGTTCCCAGAATATAGATTTCTTCTTCCACATGGCTACGTGGTTGTCGGCGTCATTTGGAACAGATTGTGCGCCAGGACCCTTTCCAAAGATTACTTTTATATCTTTGACCATGTCATATATATCAGTACCTTTAGGGAGGGTTGGCTTCCTCCGTGTATCTGCCTCGCCTTTGAAATGCTTTCCTTTCTTTCTTACGGGATGCCTGTCTGGAAGAAATCGACGATGCCCCGGGTACACATTCTTGCCTATATGTATACTTTCTGTCTCGCCTAAACAGTGTGTGCATGCGTTGTATCCCTTGTTTGACTGTCTTGAGATGTTACTAAGAGCGGGCCAACCATTGATGGTAACAAACAGCAACCCTCGTAGGTCAAATTCCTCTTGTTTGTACTCGTCCCACACACGTACACCTTCGTCAGCCCACAACTCCAAAAGTTCATCAACCAGTGGCCTCAGGTACACATCAATGTTGTTGCCGGGTTGCGACGGGCCTGGGATAAGAACGGCATCATAATGAACTTACGCTTCATGCATAACCAAGGAGGAAGGTTATAGATACATAGAGTCACGGGCCAGGTGCTATGACTGCTACTCTGCTCCCCAAATGGATTCAGGCCATCTGTACTCAGACCAAACCTTAAGTTTCTTGCGTCACGTGCAAAGTCCTCGTACTTATCGTCGATGTTTCTCCACTGCGACCCATCAGCGGGGTGTCTCAGCATATCGTCTTCCTTACGGTCTTCTTTGTGCCATCGCAGCAACTTGGCATGCTCTTTGTTTCGGAACAAACGTTTCAACCGTGGTATTATAGGAGCATGCCACATCACCTTGGCAGGAACCCTCTTCCTGGGGCGATCGTCGCCCTCAACATCACCAGGGTCATCTCGCCTGATCTTATACCAAAATGCACCGCATATCGAGCAGGCATTTAAATTCTCGTGCTGGCCGAGGTAGAGGATGCAGTCATTGATGCATGCCTATATCTTATGCACTTCCAATCCTAGAGGGAAGACAACCTTCTTTGCTTCGTATGTACTGCAGGGCAACACGTTATTTCTTGGAAGCATCTTCTTCATTATTTTCAGCAGCTTTTCAAAACCCTTGTCAGATAATCCATTCTCTTCCTTCCATTGCAGCAATTCAAGGGTGGTGCCCAGTTTTTTCTGGACATCTTCGCAATTTGGGTACAACAATTTTTTGTGGTCTTCTAACATGCGCTCCAACTTCAACCTCTCGTTTTCACTTGCGCAGTTTATCTGTTCTTCACGAATGACCTGACGAAGATCATCATCAGACTCATCAACAATGTCCTCAAGTTCAGGCTCGTCTTCCCCCATTTCAGTATCACCGTGTTCATCGAACATAGGATAATTATCATTATCCTCTTCTTCTTCATTGTCTTCCATTATAACCCTCTTTCTCCGTGCTTGGTGCAACAAAAATAACTGGGCATGAAGCCTTCTTGCAACAGGTGGGTGTGTATGGTTCTTGAGCTAGGGAAATTCCTCTTATTCTGGTATTTTTAAATGGACAAAAAATAAATCCATTCTGCCTGTTTTTCTCAGCCACATTGAGAAAACTATGCATGCCATTAAGGAATTCGGGACGACGTCGATCACTGTACATCCATTGCCGGTTCATCTGCATTATATAAATTTATCAACAACCATTATGCTAAATCATCATGACTAAATTAATTAATTAATACAAAAAGTTCATCACACGTTAATACCAAACTAGCGTATAGTGACCATACATATATAGTTCTCAGAAAAATACACACTGAAACAATCCATAAAAACTCTCTCTAATTAATGCATTTAAAAACAACAACAAATACGATCAAAATCGCAACAAAGGTAACAATTGACGCGACGACATAATGATACCAAGCCTCTTTACTAATTGCATATTTCCTAGTCTTTCTAATCTTCAGGCGCATTGCGTCCATATCGCTCTTGTGACCATCGACGACACCGGCAAGAACCTTTTCAAAGGTCATCTTCTCTCTTTCAGTTTTTTCCAACCTTTCTTCAGTTTTTTTCAATCTTTCTTTCAAGCCAACATTTTCTTGTTCAACTAAGTATAACTTCTCAACAATAGGGTCGATTGGCATTTCCGGTTCCACTACCTCCTATATAAAAATATCTATGTCAAGTTGGTCGGCGTAAGTAATTGTCGTATAATCAGGAAATGAAAATATGTAGTGAAAAAAGATAATATACCACATCCGAATTATAGACTGGACGAGGGCCAACGGGGACGGATATCAAAACCATGGCTCTAGAAAATTATATACAAGTAAATACGTAAATCATACAAATCAAAATTTGTTTTGGTAAATAAAAACAATAGGCTCACCAAGGTTGTGTCGGTGATGGGGCGATCGACGGTAGTGAGGAAGGGGACAAGGCGCGCGACACTAAAAAAACCACAAATCATAATTAATTTTGAGCTCAAATTGCATCAATTTGTATACATAACAAAATGAATAACAAATTCTATCTTAGCTAGGCATTTCATCAAACACCTAGCTAGCACAACAAAAATGAAATGAGCAAGAAAACGAGCAAAACCTGCAATGCCTCGCCCGTCTCTTTCTCTGCGTCGAGAGGCGTCGTGGATTCCAAGGGGCATGACCACTGGGTCCTCGCCGTCCTCAGCGATGAGGAGTCCCCTCTCGCCCGTCAAGCCCGATCCAGAGGAGACGCCACTCCGACGTCGCACCCGAGCCGGCAGCCTTGTCATCAACGACGGTGGCCGCGCACCGTCACCTCCTCACGGCCATCTTCGGCTCGTTAGGCCGAAGAAGGAGCCCGTCGCCAGGCAGAAGACTGAGACCTGGAGGGAAGAACGCGCCGCCATGGTCACCGACGATATCAACTTCGTGCTCGCCGCATCGAAGGCGCGGTACTTGGCCGAGGAGATGGCTCAGCAGCGGCACGCCCTGGAGGAGATTGCCGAGCAGCGCGCCCGGGAGGAGGCCACCCAGCTGCGCCGCGCAGATGACGAGTGCGGTGTCATCCTGCAGCTGCAGCGCAGCTTGGATCCGCTCACAACGCAGCGGAGCACTGGTGGGATCGGACCGAGAGCTGAAGAGCGCATATCGGACAGACGCTTCGCTCCGAGGAAATACTTTTACGGGTACTAGTTGGTAGCAAAAATGTTAAATCTGAATATTATATACAAACAATAGTCACTTTATATAGCGATCCCCTAGCGTGAAACCTAGGGTCTAGTTCTCCTCGAGGCGATCACGTATCAGCCTCGAGTTCGTTCGCCGATCTGTCCAGGTACCGATCCCTAGCGTGAACCCCTAACCGGCGAACGCGTCCTAAGCGATCCCCTAGCGTGAAACCTAGGGTCTAGTTCTCCTCGAGGCGATCACGTATCAGCCCCGAGTTCGTTCGCCGATCCGTCCATGTACCGATCCCTAGCGATCGGGGGTAAGGGGTCGTGTGCGCTGTGATCCTTCTCCTATCCGATCCCTGGTGATCGGGGGGAAGGAACAAGTTCGTTCGCCGATTCCGTCCAGGTATCGATCCCTAGCGATCGGGGGTAAGTAGTTGTGTGCTGCGATCCTTCTCCTGTCCGATCCCTGGTGATCGGGGGTAGGAACAAGATCGATTTCCCTGATTCTCGCTCCCTATGGCGGAAGCAGCAAGTACTGGCGGACCCAAAACCGCCGGAGGGGAGAGCGTAGAAGATCTTCTAAACAGACTTGATCTCCGAGACGAAGGTGAACAAGAATTTGTCTGGGAAGATGAAGCCGAGACGCCGGATTTCCAAGCCAAGTGGCTCGCAATAGCTAAGGTGCACACGAACAAGGGATTCAGTCCGAAGCATTGTATGCAGAGATGAGATCGGCCTGGAATTCTGCTCAGCCGGACAGATGGAGGCTAATTGAATCTAACTTGTTCACAATTCAGTTCCAATGTTTAGCTGATTGGACTACATCAATCTTAGGGGGACCGTGGTTATTCAGAAATCAAGAAGTGTTAATTGAAAGCTATGATGGGTTCACAAATCCGAGTTCGATAACGCTTGACAAACTCGAGGTATGGGCCCGAGTGCTAAAGCTTCCTGATAACTATCTCAATGAAGCTGTGATTAAAGGTATGTGTCGGAAGATGGGCACTATTTCAGAGGTCCAAATTCAGTTACCTGCGGGTTACGTGGGGTCCTTTGTTCGTATAAGAGTTAAAATTGAGGTGAATAAGAAGCTTATGAGTTTGTTTCTATTACAAGAGCAGGCAAGAGAGATTGGTATCAAATTAAATAGGAGAAGCTCCCAAGTTTTTGTTGGCATTGTGGGCTTATTGGTCATTGGTTTGAAGAATGTGGGACAGGTGAACATGATAAATCGAAATTTGAGTGGGGGGATTTTATATTGGCAGAGGAAATTAGGAGCAGGGCTCCATTACGCCCAAGTGGCCGTGGGTCAGGAAGAGGAAGAGGAGATGGATCGATGGGGAGAGGTTTTGGAAGAGAGAGCAAGGCAAGGAATGATATGACGGAAGAGCAGGATATTATCAATAATACCAATGGTCACATTAGTTGGAGATTAAATAGTTTGCACTCAAAAATTGATGAAACGGTTCCAACTGATTCAGATAGTGAAGGATTATTGGCTTTTGCGGAAGAGGGTTTGGGCAAGAAAAGAGTAGTTGATGATTCCTTGGCCGAGAAAGGTGGCAGTGGCGGGGCTATTATTATCCATGATAAGCATACTCCGGTGGCATCTATTGTTAGCCATATTGAGAATCCAAGAAGTGAAATAGTGGATGCTTTAAATACACCTCAAAAGAACAAGAATAAGAAGAGAAGTAAAAAGGATGATGATATGGAGCAATGAAAATATTAGGATTGAACTGCCAGGGACTTGGGAGTGACCCGGCAGTCCGTTCATTACTGGATGTCAAAAGAAGCAATAATCCGGATTTAATTTTCCTGTCAGAAACACATTTGGATAGTTATCCAGCGGAGTGTTTGAGGAGAAGATTGAAAATGGATGAAAAAATCGTGTGTCCAGGAGATGGAAGGAAAGGTTGCTTGTCAAAGTGAGAGTGACATCAGTGGTACCATCAATGTCACCTAGGCAAAAAAGATGAGGTGTCACGTATTTAATAAAGAGAGATGTATGTGGTAACTAGCTATGTCGGATATATACAGATTAGGGATATATCCGGCATTGTCCTAAATAGCAGGATTACCAGAGTGGCCTGAATGGTAATGGATCACGGTCCATTAGGCGGCCCAGTAAACTTATGCGCATAAACTGGATTCTAGAAGAACCCAGACCACGACCCACGTGGCGTGGCTTGGAGTAGAAGGCAGATTCCTGCTTTCCATGTTAGAAACTTACCGTAGTATTCTAGGTTTCCTTTCTGCTAGCTTATACTCAACTTGTACAATAGTTGGTTGTATAAATGAACTAATTTATCAATATATGGCCCACATGACACTCTCACATAGTGCCTAGGAGCACGTGCTGCAGCTGGCTACTAATTTACAGCCCGCTTTGCTTCTCTCTCCTCATCTCTCTCCTCCACATAAGCAAAGATACATTATTTAAATTCTTATAGCCTGCTCTTGCGATATCTGTTATCATAATATCGGTTACAAAGGGGGTGCTCAAGTCGAGTGTACGATCTCGAGCTTATGGCTGTGGTGATGAGAAGTAGATTCGATCCCCCTCGGTGGTTCTCCTAGCCTTATATAGGTGGCCAGGTCTCAAACCGTTTCGAAGGGGTTACAAACCCTAGTTTAGGTCGGTGGAAGCTTTCCTTCTTGACCCGCAAGTCTTTGCGGGTGGGCTTCAGTTGGGATTTCTAGAACCGCAGGGTGACACCTCTCTTTTGGCTTAGGTCTGGGCCTTGGACCGGGTAGGCTTACCCGGTAGGTCTAGGAGTCATCCCCACGTCAGTAGCCCCCGAGTTTTTATTCGACTGAGAATAGTCGGGTAAACCCTAAATAAATGCAGCAGCCAAACAGAGACTAAGAATACACCGTATTCTCAAGAAAAAGCGGAGCATTTTACTCTCCAAAAAAAGAATGCTGGGGTCCAACGAAGCTTATTATGAAATAAAAATAATAATAAAAAAATCAAAAGCAAACTGAAAACAAAAATAAAAGACGCTCCAAGCAAAGCATATAAGATGTGACCGAATAAAAATATAGTTTCACTAGAAGTGACCTGATAATTTGTTGATGAAGAAGGCGATGCCTTGGGCATCCCCAAGCTTAGACGTGTGAGATTTCTTCCAATTTTTTGCTGGGATGTACCACCGGGGCATCCCCAAGCTTAGGCTTTTCACTCTTCTTGATCACATCATATCATCCTCTTCTCTTGACGCTTGAAAACTTCCTTCACATCAAAATTCTCACAATCTTCATTAGCAACGTTAGTGCAATCGAAATAATAAACTCACATGGTTCAGTTTCAACACAAGACTAGCAATAAAAAACACATTAGCTACTGTCACAACTTCTTTTAAAACTCTTTTTCTCAAAATAACACCAAGAGAAAGAGATTAAGATGCAAATGCAATAAATGGTAGAAATCTGTAAAAACAAAACAGCAGGCAAAGATTGAGTTTTTCGAAAATATTATGATTCTCAAATCAAAAAGTGGTCAACTAAGAAAAGTTGTGTATATAACTCAGGATTAAGCACAAGAAAGCTCAGGTAATTTTTAATTTTCTGTGATATATAACGGAATTAACAGTGGACAACAGAAATCTGTTTTTTTGCACAGAAATCCGAAATATAGTGTTAACTTTCCACTAGAGCCTTTACTTGGCTCAAGAAAAACACAAAATAAAAAATATAGCGGTGTTGCTAAGGAAATAGACAACACCCAGGTGCAAATCACACCAAAGAAAACAAATAAAAACTGAATGAAAACAGATAAATAAAACGGGTTGTCTCCCGGTAGCGCTTTTCTTTAACGCCTTTCAGTTAGGCATGAGATATCAACTCAAGTATTTTAAAGTGAAGAAGCATCAACATCATATTTTTCTATAATAATAGATTCAAAGGGTAGCTTCATCTTCTTTCTAGGAAAATGTTCTAACCCTTTCTTGAGTTGAAGTTGATATTTAATACTCCCCTCTTTCATGTCAATAACAGCACCAACAGTTCTAAGAAAAGGTCTTCCCAAAACATTAGGAAAAGAAGCATTGCATTCAATATTCATAACATTAAAATCAACAGGGAAAGTTTATTATTAAACATAGTGAGAACATCATCAATTCTACCAAGAGGTTTCTTTTTAGCATTATCAGCAAGATGAACATCCAAAAACAGTGTTCTAACGGTGGTAAATCAAGAATATCATAGAGCCTTTGAGGCATAACAGAGATACTAGCACCAAGATCACACAAAGCATTGCAATCAAAATCATTTACTTTTATCTTAATGATAGTCTCCCAACCATCATCTAATTTTCTAGGGAAAGATATCTCAAGTTTCAACTTCTCTTCCCTAAGTTTCATGAGAGTATTGGTAATATGTTTAGTAAAGGCCATATTCATGGCACTAACATTGCGACTTCTAGAAAGCTTTTTTAGAAACATATTACCTTCCGAGATGTTGTAATCATAAAAATCAAAATTATTATCATCAAAAGTAATAGGACCATTATCTCCTACTTCTCTAAAAATTTCAGCACTTCTATTAGAAGTAGTTTCAGCAATTTGAGGCAATTTAGCACGTTTAGCCAAAGGAGTAGGGACTTTATTAACACCAACTACTTTACCATTGATAGTAGGAGGTTTAATAGCACTTGGAGCTTCAGTTTTACTAGTGGTTGCGATAGTACAAACTCTAGCAATATTATTCTTTTTAGTCAATTCATCTTCTTTTTCCCATCTAGCATGTAATTCAGCCATCAACCTAACATTATCATCAATTCTAACTTGAATAGCATTGGTTGCAGCAAAAGGATTATCTTCAATGGTTTCAGTTTTAGCAGCCATTTTATTGATCAAAGAAAATTGTGTATCTGACTGGGCCGAAATACCATCCTCAGCAGTTGAAATTTTACTTTGCAAACTAGGGATTCCTCTATTAAGTTCCCAATTGGTTGGCTAATAGTTCTCATCATAGCAGATTGTTCTACCATAGTTTTAGTAAACAACTTATTTAGTTCATATTGCATTTGCATAAAGTTCTTAGTTGTTTTTTCAACTTCTACAATTCATTCCTCACTAGGCATTACAGATCTACCATAAGAATAATCACTACCATTATTAGGAGGATAGGGCTTGTAATTGTTTCCACCAAAATTATTTCTATAAGCATTGTTGTTAAAATTATTATTTCTAATAAAGTTTACATAAACATGGTCTTCTTGAGCAACCAAAGAGTCTAAAGGAACATTATTTGGATCAACTTGAGCTTTACCTTTAACAAGCATAGACATAATAGCATCAAGCCTTTGCACTCAAAGAGGAGGTTTCCTCAACGGAATTTACCTTCTTACCTTGTGGAGCTCTCTCCGTGTGCCACTCTGAATAATTTATCATCATATCATCAAGAATCTTTGTTGCATTGTCCAAAGTGATGGACATAAAGGTACCTCCAGCAGCTGAATCGAATAGGTTCCTTGAGGAAAAATTCAGCCCTGCATAAAATGTTTGTATAATCATCCAAGTAGTGAGTCCATGAGTGGGACAATTCTTCACCATAGTTTTCATCCCTTCCCAAGATTTAGAAACATGTTCATTATCAAATTGTTTAAAATTCATTATGTCACTTCTTAGGGATATAATCTTAGAAGGAGGATAATATTTTCCAATGAAAGCATCTTTACACTTACTCCATGAATCAATACTATTTCTAGGAAAAGATAGCAACCATTCTTTAGATCCATCTACATCTTTATATTTTTGCCTCTCACATAGTTCAAAAAATTTATTAAGGTGGGCAGCATCATCATCAGTACTAATACCAGAAAATTGCTCTTTCATCACAAGATTTAATAAAGCAGGTTTCATCTCACAGAAAGCAGCAGTAAGGACAGGTGGAGCAATAGGTGTGCAAACACAATCATTGTTGTTTGTGCTAGTGAAGTAACACAACTTAGTATTCTCAGAGGAACTCATTTTAGCAGAATAATAGCAAGCAAATATATAACAACTATAATGTAAACTAATTTTTTTGTGTTTTCAATATTGATAATAAAAACAAGACAAAAAAAAGAAGACAATAAACAAAATAAAGAGGTTGAGAGTGAGAGACTCCCCTTGTCAGAAGACTTCCTTCTCCCCGGCAACGACGCCGGAAAAAGTCCTTGCTGCTTGTGATGGTGACCTTGGCGGGAGGAAGTCTTCTTATATATGTTTGTTTGGTTCCTCGGCAACGGCGCAAGAAAAAGTCCTTGATGGTGCAGATCTTGCACTTGTTGGGATACCCCAAGAGGAGGGTGTGATGAGCACAGCGGTAGGAGTTTTCCCCTTAGTTAAGAACCAAGGTTATCAATCCAGTAGGAGAAGGAGGACCTTCAGAAGGTTGATGCCACTGACGGTTGTGCTGGTGCTTCACCGTTGTCAGCAACAACGTGGAACCTGCACACAACAAAACCAAAATACTTTGACCCAACGGTACAGTGAGGTTGTCAATCTCACCGGTCTTGCTGAAAACAAAGATTAGACGTATAGTGTGGAAAATAGTTGTATGCTTGCAGAAAGTAGAGAGAGTAGGAAATTGTTGTGGTTTGTTTAACAGTGTGGAAAATGGACCGGGGTTCATAGGTTCACTAGTGGTGTCTCTCCATAAAAATAACATGCTGGGTTAGCAAATTACAGCTGGGCAATTGACAAATAAAGGTTGCACCGTAGTGCACATTATGACATGATGATTACTATGATATTTAGTGTGGGCATTACAAAAAGATACATATACCGACATCCATCTGCATTTATGACTAATAATCCATCCTCTGGTTATCATCCGAACCCCCTTAGGTACTAAGTTGCAAGCAATAGATAATTGCATTAAACAAAGTGTGTAATGTAAGTAATGATTATACACGAGGTTACTCTCACCGCTATTTTCTCCCTAATGGCAACAACACATCCTCCCCTTTCACGTTTCTGTCACTCGAGAAAGGCAACAAGGAGGCATGAACCCACTATCAAGCATAAATACTCCCTCCTGGAGTCACTAGCAACTACTTGGCCAGAGCAACCACTACAACGGAAAACATTCAAGATCACAAATAGCATATGAAATAAATACTATAATCAACTTCGCATATGGTCAATATTCATCGGATCCTAGCAAACACAGCATCTAGAATTACATAAGATCAATCTCGATCATGATAGACAGCTCACGGGATCTAAACATGGAGGCATATGAGGAGGAGATAACCATCTAGCTACTGCTATGGATCCGTAGTCTAGGGATGAACTACTCACGCATCACTCTGGAGGCAAGCATGGTGATGTAGAAGCCTCCGGTGATGATTTCCTCTCCGGCAGGGTGCCGGAAAACAGCTCTAGACCGCTCCTGATCTAGGGTTGACAGTGACGCCGGCTGCGGAATTTTTTTGGGGATTTTGATCAGATACTTAGGGTTTTACATCCAGGGGGCTTAAATAGGCGAAAGAGCAAAGGCGGTGGAGCTCCAGCGGCCCCACACCCATAGCTGGCGCGGCCGGGGGACCCGCGCCTGCCTATGGTGTGGCCCCCGTATTGCCTCTCTTCGACTCATCTTCGGTCTTCTGTATGCTTCCGGGGAAAATAGGACTTTCGGGCTTCAAATTTTCCAATTCGAGAATATTTCCAAAACAAGTTTTCTGAAACTAAAAACCGCAGAAAACAGGGAACAAAATTTCAAATGTGGCGCAAGTTCTTGAAAAAATTAATCCGTAAAATGGCCACTCATTCCTTTCTGATTTTTTTGTTCAAAAGTCCGAACTAGCAAGGAAGCAAAACATGATGTTCATATTTATGCCCTGTTATTAAATATGACATAGTTGTACAGATCCAATTATTGGTGTGTCGGTTTATCTTTTGTAAATGAATTCACCTCGTGTTGATTAGTTCTAGTTACCACTATTATTTTCCGTGGATTAGAAAAAGAAGCCTGCCTAGAATGACAAAGTTTCCCTTCTCACGTCTTCTTTTATTGGTGTTAGAACTATTCAAGCATTGGGGTTGCTAGTGATGATCCAGATTATTTTGACCCGCTGAAGAGGCATTAAGGTACAACTGCATTAAATTTTTTACCTATTTATATTTCTTTAGTCCCCAATTGCTTTTGAGGCATCACCTCCTCACATAAGTTGTAATTGGATTCCCCATCAATGTTGCATTCACTCAGAATAGTCAAAATTACAAAGTTCATATCGCAAATAACGATAGACATCTAGCAACAAGACATGGTTAGGTCACACTTGCCTAGGTCGTAGACCAGGGAAGAGCAATAGAATAGCAGTTGTTCTATCACCAATTACATTGTATTTTACACTAAAAAGCTAAATCATAAGCCGCCCCTTCGAATTATGTCGCTTGCTGAGCAATCAATATTAAAGAACACCAGGGTGTAGCAAGCGTCAAAAGCTGAGAGAAGACACCAACGCCACTACGGTCCAAATTGAATTAGACCATTCGAGCAGAATTTGAAGCATATTCTAGATTGAACTAGACTAACCATATTAGAATTACTGTAATGGCCATGCCTATCTACATTCTTTGTTAAAGCACAAAACCGAAAGCAATTTAGTCTTGTTCTATAAATGGAAGTATGAAGTGCATTCTTTTTAGGAATTATGAATTAAACGTATCTCATACATTTCTTTGTGTGCTTATTTCGATCACTTATGCTTCCAGCACTCCTCAAATTCTTTAAAAAAAGTGATATCATGAGAAAAAATTGCACCGCCAAGTTGCGGTAGCTTAATAGAGGAGCTTCATCCGTCCTCCCGTTTTTCTCTAAATGTAATATCCATCTGATGCTAACCTGACTAATGTTATTCCGATAATCCTTCTACATGGGATTTTATATGTGGCTTTCTTTTAATGTTGGCGCTATGGAGATTACGTGCAAAATTCCTTATAGGGTGCAGCCTCTGAGCATATCTGCATATTAAATTCAATTATGCATTTTAATAAACAACCATTAAATGATGCTTGAACTTGTTTATTACTATATTGTACTTGCGAGCAGGAGACAACGAACAAGGCGACGACAAGCGGGAGTTAGGCATTATACACTAGCGGCACATGTACATCTAAGTTATTCTCCCTTCCCCTTTCATTTTCTCTCTCCTTCGAGGCGAGCGTGGTAGATCGAGCTTGTTGTCCTCTTAACCAAGCGCCAAGCACAACCGATATTCTTTTCTGAAAGAGAATTTCTATGTATATGCATGCATTATTTTGTATAGTCCAGTCATACCGTGGATCTGCATGTAGCGATGGGGCTGGAATCGGTGAAAAACAACCGTGGATCTGCATGTAGCGATGGGGCTGGAATCGGTGAAAAACAACCGTGGATCTGCATGTAGCGATCCGGCTGGAATCGGTGAAAAACAACCGTGCCTTTATGGGCTGGGTTGCGGTGGCATCCTTTGTAATTAACCTGTTGGCTAGGTTGCGGTGGTATCGTTTGTAATTAAAGCGAAGTGTGACACCATACCATCACTACAACCTTAATAGTAAAGATAAGATTAGATAAGTTTCTCTCCTGCCGCCGCTATATATAAACATCGATCTTATTCATCACTTCATATGTGACATGTCGTCCTTCTCATTGTAATGGGTAAACTTGGTGCACTACTTTATCTCTCTGATTGTAGTACATCATCCATCATTGATGTTCAAGACAACACCTGTACTACAAGGAAGCACCATGTCCTAACACAAGTTGCAATACGTGTATTTCAATGTACAAAGCTTGGAAAGAGTGGCCTCGGGAATACACCTGTCACTGGTAGGTTGTCACGGCCAACGAACATCGTCTACTTCACTCTGGAGGGTCTATTTTTTCTAGACATATGTTTTCCCGTTAGATAGATTTCTATCTAAATTTATATATTAAGTTCAAAAGGGGACTATTAGCTTGACGAGTATTTGGCGCAGACGCTTCAAAATAGCTTCTTTATTTTTTTCATAATACTCTCTATTCCTCGGTATTTTGACATCATTGGGATCTGCATATATTGCACCAATTACTATATATACACATTCGTTAAGTCACGCAATGTACTTGGATCGGAGGCATCATTTGTATAAACACAACGATGGTTGTTAATCACCTAGCCTTTGGCAATTGGTTAAGTCCGGAAATGCAGTGCGATCTATTCTTAGTTAAGCATTGATTAGCATAATTCGCCCGCTTGCTATTACAATACCAGTGTAGTTGTTATTGTGTTAGGAAATATTGAATTTGGCCAGGTTTCCATGCAGGGAATTCGGAGGAGATTTGGTCGTACTATTTTCATGTTTACTTATCCACGTCCCTAGAGCAGCGGTTGGTACTGGACGATGAGTCCCGACGTGGCACCAGAGTCGAGCCCGACCACCATGGCACTCTTGACGAACTCGTCGAATTGAGTGTCACATAACACATTCTTTTTTTTAAATTGATTATTGTGAGATTGGTAGCATCAAACAGGCAGACGGCCTTGCAGTCCGCGGCCTCCCTGGCGCGTGGCGACAGGCACATTCGGTGAAGATATGCCTCCCTTGCGACATCCGGTGAAGATATGCCTCTGTGCTTGCCGGCAAATCTGTTTGAGTCCTACCACATAGTCTGGGTAAGCAGCACAGATAGAAGAAAATGAAGGTGATGGTGCACGTCAACTGCCATAAAAGTTGACCAATCACTACTCCTATATGTAAATTTTGCATGTGCTTCACCGAGAGAGTTCTTTTAATAAATCTAATTTTTGCCATCCGCCAGGTTTGGTTTCTCCATGTGCGCCACCACTATCTCTCTACTATGTAACCAAGCGTGGAATGCTGCCCTCTCATTCGTCCTCACGTAGGTCCTGCACTTTGATTGCTCCCACGTTCAACCGCTCCTGTGCGTGGCGTGTACTAGAGTGCTCACAGCTTCCGGCCGGCTGGGCTACGCGTCGACTTAAGGGTCAGTTCGTTTGAGTCTAAGTATGTCGTTCATTCTGAAAGAGAGAACGTGTGATTGCTCTCCTTCCGCCGCTGACGACCCGCTCCTATTCCTCCCTTGAGATTTCACGGCAGGATTTAAAGCCTAGTATTAGTATGAGCGCAGTACCTATTTGTACTAGGTTTGAGAATACCTGTAGCTTTTGTTACTTTAATTCATTGGGACTTAACACATCTTTATCCTGCTTCAATATCACAGCAGGGTGCTACCATCTCCTCCCACAATTCAGGCGAGCTCCGGAAGCTACCACCATCTCCTCCCACCATGGTTGTCACCCGAAAACATATTATTCTGTGCCGATAGGAAAACCATCTTTATTGAAAATTTGGTTGGTTTTTTTTTTTTTTGAAACGGAAAACCAAGCCTCTGCAACTAGTTGATGCACACGGCTCATTATATTAATTCGCTAAAATCCAGCGTTCAAAGGTGCAAATATTACATCTCAGCGGTAACGAATAGTGGCCGTAAAGATTAGCCAACTAAAAAGCAAGCCAGCACACAAATTACACATACTGTAATCTTCTAGTGTGCAACCAACCACCCTGGTTGAAGATAGCCCGGACCACCGCCATGAGCCGGTTACATCCAGAATCCAAACGTCTTCTTTGGCCTTCTGGAATAAGCAGTGACCACTCCATGATCCAATGCGTAGCCCGATGAACAACCTGCAGAAAATGACAAGCTTGCATATTGTTAAAAATAACATCATTCCTGCAATTCCAAATTGCCCAAATAAAAGCACATACACCTATGAGTATACTCGCTTTTGTAATCTTGTCTACTCCATTTAGCCAAGAGCCAAACAAGTTGGCTACAGACAAAGGTGGCGTAATATTAAATGTGAAATGCACTAATCTCCAGATTTTTCTAGCGAAATCACAAGAAATAAATAAGTGATCAACTGTTTCATGTTCGTTACAAAACACACATTTAGTACACCCCGTCCACCTTCTTTTAACCAGATTATCTTTAGTTAAAATTTCCTTCCGATAAAGGAACCACATGAAAATCTTAATCTTAAGAGGGACTTTCAACTTCCATAAGTATTTGTGCAAAAAACGTGTGTTTCCATTCATATGGTGTTCATAGTAAGACTTAACTGAAAACACCCCAGATTGTGTTAGTTTCCAATTATGTCTATCAGGTTCATCAGTTATCGAGACCTCCATCAGTCTCTCAACTAAGTGCAACCACTTCTCCCACTTATCGCCTATAAGCGCTCTCCTAAAGGTAATATTGGGATGCTCACTTCCCAGAACCTGTGACACCAAAACATTCTTATGTGCAACCACATTATACAAGGACGGATATTGCGTCGATAGTGCAGAACTACCCAACCATAATGTAACACCTGGGGTGTTACCTTTGGTAGAAAGTGTTTGTTTTCTTTCTGCTTTGCATCACCTGCATCATATTGCATTGCACCATGTTTGCATCACAACTGAATAATTCAAATCCAATCAATCCTACTTGTCATATTTCAATATGGGTTTAAAAATTAAAATTTGGCAAGCAAGTTAAATTCAATAATGTTTAATTGCTTGAGCTTATTAACTAGAATTTGCTTATTTCCAAAATTCCCACATCAAACATTATTTGAAATTCAACTAACCACTTAAACATCAAACTAATATTTCCAAGTTTGAAATCATTAACTAACCTTGATTTTAATTATTGTTTTGCAATTTAATAAAATCTATTTATAGAATAAACACCCTCAAACCCTATTTGCAAAATTCAACTAACAACTTTAATTCAATTAAAATTTCAACCTTGTGAAAGTAATGCTAACATTTTCTTTTACTTTCTGTTTTGAAAAGTAATAAAAATATTTAGTAAAATAAACCCCTCCCAAATTCTATTCCTTTCCTCTTTCAACCTTTACAAAAAAAAAGGGAAAAGAAATCCACAAGGAGAGGGAAGCAGCCCACCACTTTTCCTTTTCTCCCCCAAGCCCATTTTTTTCTTCTGGCCCGTTACCCTCTCGTGCGTTGTCGTCTTCCTCCCCCTCACGTCACCCTCTGTACGACACCTCCTCCACCACCGGATCATCGCCTCCTCCTCCCGATGGTGCGCCGTACCAGGCTCCTCCCTCCTTAAAACTGGCCTCCACCTCCCTCTGACCTAGCCACCCCCCTCTCCTCTCGCCCTAGCGCCGCCAAGTCCTCCTTCTTCCCCCCCCAAAGCTTTCTGTCTCTGAACTTCAACATCCACGATGCCATGGCCGGAGGAGGTAGAACGCCACGGCGCCGGGGAAGGAGTAGAGGTCACGGGCCGCCGACCGCGGGAACGGAGCTGCCGCGAGGTCCTCTACCTCTGCAACCCCGAGGACGACCCCGTGCCTCCACGAACGGCCGCCGGCGAGAAGGCCATGACGCCACCGTCCCGCCTTCTGCTGCTTCCGCGTCGACCAACCGAGGTGAGCCGTCCCTCTCCCGCCATTCCCTCCCCCTCATCTCCTTCACTCTCTGCCCTCGCACGCACCAGCGCAACCCCACACCGCGAGCACACCACCGCCCCGTCGTGCACCGCCGGCGTGCTGCCGTCGAGCGCTGCTTTGTTCGTCAGGTTCAGAGAAATCCGCGATCTGTTCGAAGTTCAGTTAAGCGACTCGCGGTTACCATATCTTCAGTCAGTAACCTGAACCATCACCAACTTTCAGCGTAGCGCACTGGCTCGGTTCCGTGCGCGCAGCGAGTCGACCGCGGGATCGAATCCCCTCGGCCGCACAGCCTTTTTCCCTTTTAACCGCGCGCGCAGGGGCGGGCCCCGCTGGTCATTCACCGTGGTGGCTGCGTGGCTTACACCCGCGCCTCGTCAGCGCCCGCGTGGCTCTAGGGCCCGCTGGCCAGCCACTGCGGTTAGGGCGCAGGTGGGTACAACTCGCCCAGATCCAGATCTGGATCTGGGATCTTGCGTCCAGGCCCCTGGCCTCACCGTTTTTTACACCGGAGCCCCTCTCTACTGTTTTTCCTCACAACCACATCCCTGCGCTTTTGCAAAATAAACCCTAACACTTCATTGCTCATAACTTTCAAACGACAAACCCAAATGACACAAATTTTATATGTATCCCAATCAAAATTTCATGAACTTTTCAAATATGCTTTTTTTCTGTTTTGATTATTTCAAATACATCCAAATTTCAAATTCAAACAAATCCTCTTAATTTTGGTTAATTCCATAAGTAATTCATACTTAATTCAATTAACTCAAATAAAATATGTTTTTCAGTCCAAATTCATTGTACTTTCTGTTTATCAACTTTGTTTTGCAATTTGGGCAATTAAAATTAATGTTACTAGTCGTCAACCCGTGCACTTGCACGGGCTAGTTATTGTGGGGTTGCTCTTAATTCTTAATTATTACTTTGTACAACATTCTAAGTGTGTATGTGTACAAAAATTACGGTATATTGACAAAAAATTATAGGGACCAAAAAAGAAAATGAATAGTATGCATAAGGATTATATGCAAATCGTTATATCGACTATGCATTATTGAGTCGTCAGACGAATTAATGTGTCTAAAAAATACGTAATGTTTATTTTACAAACTAAATATGAGAAAGAAGTAATCGAAACATTATGTAATTTTCAAAACCATCTAATAGTTACATAATCAACAGTTTCACATCACATTATAAAGTGCTTAGATCTTTAATTTACCATAAGAAAATTATGTTCTAATATTAGTTTGTATGTGTATTACTTTTAAATGTACAAACAAATAGGAAGCTGCAAAACAATTATGCAAACCACGAACAAAGAGGGGAAAACAATTATTCAACCTTAGTTAATTTTAATTATTCCACAAATGTAACCGAGTATCTTCCCACCAATTTCAAATAGCAGCAACCCTGGGCACTCCCGCTCCATTTATACCACAGAGAGAGAAAGCAAAGGATATGTACAAACTTAAATTATTGTATTTTATGTGCTAACAAAAATACAAAGCCATCATTATTTTGTACTTCAAAGTTCTTTAAGCCTACTTGCACCCACAAATAAAAACATAGTGTTTTCTATTAAAGCAGAACTAATCTATAAATTAGCTTCAGCTCATACATCTACCATGTTCTATGTGGATGTTAATAAGGGATGCAACAAAACTAAGATAAGAAGAGCTCCAATACGTCAAGAATATTTTTGATAGCTTTCCATTCTTGTAATAAACAATAGTGATGCTTCTGCAGTTGTAAAATATATCCTATTGTTCATACGTCAAGAAATATGTAACACAATTCTCTACAAAAATGCATTCAATTTTTGAAATTTATTTCAATCTGGCTGGTTTTCGGTATAGCCGATCGCACATAAGAACACACATGTAAAAATAATACCATCAACACCAATATTTCCGCCAAGTAACGGTACATGAGGCTTTCAGAGATCATCGATAACATGACTTTCCAAACCCCTTCTTATGCATTGGCCATGTGTGAGAAAATTATTGCTACAACGCGTTTCGTTGGTTTTTTTTTACTCACAATAAGAACCGAAGAAAAAATGTTAAAAGTAAGATCAAATACTGTAGAAAAATTAATGTTTATATCTTGATTTCCCTCTATGCACAACAAATCACTATAATTTTCACAAAGGTCATGGGATACAATTTAAAGCTTGTGATCCCTATAATAGAGGATAACAAATTTCAGGTTAGGCTTCAGCTTTGATGAAAAAAAATTACCCATCTCGTAAAGAAATAATATTGGATAGAAATAAATGAAGCAAAATGAAAATAATTTGATGGAAACTTGCATCCGGAATAAAATTTTTTTCCAAGAGATACATGTTATCGACTATAATAATATATGGATCTTATCCATTACTGAGCCTAGTTAGTAAGATGGTATCATGAGTCAGTTAATATATCTGAATACTAATTGAGGCACACATTATAATTTTTGCCTTCAGAAATTACTTACATTTGGTATAAATAGTTCTGGGTAAAACCTGGATGATATTAAATTGTGAGCATATAAAAAACTACATCCTAGTATCGGCCAGAGCAAGCGGCACCTTACTGCTACCCACTCCTGCGACCATCATAAAATTTAATGCCAACAGGTCGACCCGACCTTCTCCAAACTATTATACATAGCCGTACAAATCTCAGGCTGAGGTAATTAGAATTTTAGTTTCTCTTAGTGATCTCAATAGATGAACCCACATGGGGATTCTGCTTGCCCTCGTCTCTCTTGCCCGACGTCGCATCCTAGTGACAACGACCTCCTTTACCGCTGCTCATTCTTCTACCAACTCCCAGCGTCTGTGCTCTCCTCCTTCCTGCTGCGCCGGGCTGCCGATGGACACAGACATGTCCTCGGCGCGGCACGCTATTGTGTCTGCCCACGATTATTTAACTGCTCGGAAGAGGAAACTCAATCATCTATTCTGCTGAATCAGGAGAAAAAACTTATAATCAAATCTGTCATGCTTGAATATTCTTCTTAGTCACGTAGTACCATGATGTTTTTTCCAAGGTTAAGCCTACATGCAAATCCAGATATTAGAAGCCAAGGTAGTTAGAATCCGGTGTGCTCACGTCTTAGTATTTCCATTTAAAATAAAGGATCTATGTTGCGTACGTACCATTTCAAAGTCTCTAGGCTATGTACGTCTCTTTGTTTTATTTGTCTATCTATTTATACTAAAAAAAAATAAGATGCCAGGCTACCGTGTTGTGATGCCAGACTACGCTGCTACATTATATTTGGTACGTGCTACACAACTTTTCTTGGCACGTTAATCCTAACCGCAAAATTAAGATCTAACAGCCTTATTTCTTCTGATGATGTGGATTAACGTGGACACTTCAATTGTGCCTCCAATTAGTAAATATAAGATTTAATAATCCTTAAAAATGACCAATTAAATGGCATAATTAATAACTTGCAAATGGTTGCTCCAAATTAAATACTCAAAACATGAATTTCATCCAAAATCACATGCCACACTTGAATATCAACTTTGTTTTCTGGTTTGCAACAATTAATTTGAATAATTGTTTCATCTCTTATTTAATGCAATTTAAATTGCCAAAATTCATAACTAATTCATTTTAATTCCAAATCAAACAAATAAAATATGTTTTCCAATCAGAAAATTGCAAGGAATCTGTTCATGCCATTCATATCTCTGTTTGCATCTTATCTTGTGCATTTTAGATCTTGTTATGCATGTTCATCTATATGACAACATATGGAATGTGTGGGCTAATTATTTCCAGTTGTTGCCCCATTCCATTTAAATTGCCTAACTCATCTACTTTACTGTTTTGCATGCTAAACAACATTTAACTTGATGGTTAGCTAAACAATTTGAACCAATTCCTATTTCTCCGGACTCCGGTTCCGATTAAATTGCTTAAGTTGTTTCCTCTCCATTGCATCTTGCCATGTCCTGCATATAAAATAGGATCATGCTGGATCTTTTGCCGTAGAAGTAATTGTTGCATCCGGTGTTTCTTTTAGTTCGTTGCTTCTTCGCGGATAGGACGTTGAGATGATGTGAGCAACGACAAGTTCTGCTACCTTGCGGGATCTCAGGCAAGTATACTCACTTGCTATCAGTGTTGCCTTTCATCATTTGTTACCGATTCTTTCCGTTGTTCTTATTCTAGCCTTTTGATTCGATGCTTGAGTCTCGATCCTATTATATGTTACCTTGCAGCCATGATATAGCCTTTCCTTCCACTGCCTATTAACTGTTGCTTGTTTACCTTGTTGGCCCCCGTGTCGTAGTTGCATGCTTAGTGTTGTTTGCGCTCGAGTCTTGTTGTCCGTCTTATCACCTGTTTAGTTTATAGTTGGGTTCAATTCAATCAACAACATGTTAATGTTTGGGGTAACAATAATAATTTGATGATAAGGCACCGGCAGGAGGCCCGGGTTAGGGTTTTGGAGCCGGCTGGTGTCGAAACTAGGAAAAGAGTCTTGTCTACTGATCCATGATGAGCGTGCTCACCGCATCCGGGTGGTAGTATGGGACCCCCCTCGACTTAGACCTGATCTGCAGCTTGTCCGAAGAGCCACACTTAGTTCGGGTGTTCCATTTGCTCCATTGCATAATGGGTTGGCCCCCCTTGGTTACTGATGATGATGATGATGCATATAGGGCGAGGCCTGTAGTGCCGGGGTGTTGTGTCCTGCGGGAGTTTTGCACACCTGCGCTGAGTATTCGGCTGCGTCGCTGGGACCTTATAGCTCCGTGGCTCCGAGGATGGGTTGTAGAGACGGTTTGGGTCGTGTCGAGCCAACCTGAGTTTTAGTTGGTGGCTCGAGTGTGTACGGGTACTGGAGCACACCCTGCAGGGATAAATCTTCTCGAGAAGCCGTGTTGTCCGCGGTTATGTGACGACTTGGTGAAAGTGCTGGCTAACAAGTACTCAGACAACTTACACCTAATCAATAATAATTTGACTAGTAATAGGCATATTGTCACAATAACCTGAACTTCACCCTAATCAACAGTGTGAGTTATCCTTGGGTTGCTTCCTTAGTAGGGGGTAACATTGGATGGGTTTGTTTGGTGAGTAGTTGTAGTTGGTTACGATACTCGATCTTATCTTATTTCTGTTAGCCAGAAGTTGTAGTATCTCTCTGTAGTTGGTTAGTGCAGCCCGCTGCCGCTTCTTTGCAATAATCCCTTCTTTTCCGTTGAACCTAAAGTATTTGTATCTTGTGATGACTGGTTACGCTGGTATCTTGTGAGTATGGGTTTTTATCCCCTTGCCAGTACTTAACCGTACTGACCCACAAATTCATTTTCGTGGCTGCATATTCAACATTGCAGTCAACAGGTTTGAAGTCTGACGACGTTAGCTTGGGAATCCCTCTGGCTTGGCCTGGGCAGGGATTGGACGCTCTCGGTTATCTTCAGGACTCTTAGTCCAATTTGTATCTTGTCCGTAGTCGGACGCTATGTTGTTTCTTCCGCTGTTATTTGGATCTTTGTATTGTATCAGTTGTATCCTTGGCTCGTTCGAGTCGTCTTGTATCTATCTGTTTCTGTTGTAATTGTGGAACATTCGTGAACTGTTGTAATGTTATCATAAGTGGCAAGCTGGAATCGGTTATTATGCGGATTTGGCGGAAATGCTGAAATCTGCATAGTGCCCGATCTCGGGGCGTCACACATACATCCTCCCAGAACCGAACCGAGAGACCATTACCTAGCGTACAAGTGATGTTAGAAAAGAAGTCCCCTTTTACCCTCATAATTCCTTTCCAAAAAGGAGAATCGCCGGGTTTGGAGTCAACTTGCGACAGAGGAACCCCTTTAATGTATTTATTATGTAGCAATTCATGCCACACTCCCTCCTCCGATAAAAGTTTAAAGAGCCATTTGCTCAATAAACATTTGTTCTTAACATCAAGCACCTCGATACCTAGCCACCCTGGTCTTTAGGTCGACACACGATATTCCATTTCGTAAGATGGTACTTCCTTTTATGTTGATCACTTTGCCAAAAGAATCAAGATCTAAAAAAGTCCAGTCTTTTACGTACCCCAACAGGCACCTCGAAGAAAGACAAGAAGAACATTGGTAAGCTGGATAGGACCGAATTGATCAGTATCAAACGATCTCCATACGAGAGCATTTTCCCAATCCAAGAGCTCAGCTTTTGCTCAAACCGGTCCTCTATCGGTTTCCACTCCTTATTTAACAACTTCCGGTAATGAATGGGAATACCTAGATACTTAAACGGGAGTTGTCCAACCTCACATCCAAATATGAGACGATAATCCTGTTCATGTTTCACTGCTTCCCCAAAACAAAAAATCTCACTCTTATGAAAATTGATTTTCAAACCCGAAAGTTGTTCAAACAATGATAATAACAGTTTCATATTTACTGCTTTCTCCTTATCATGTTCTAAAAAAAGAATCGTATCGTCAGCATACTGAAGAATTGATATTCCCCCCTCCACTAAGTGAGGAACTAGACTCCCAACCTGTTCATCCTCCTTTGCCCTAGCAATAAGGACTGCCAACATATCAGCTACCAGGTTGAAAAGTATAGGTGATAACGGGTCACCCTGTCTCAATCCTTTTAGAGTTTGAAAATAATGACCAATATCATCATTAACTTTGATCCCAACACTTCCACCTTGGACAAACCTGTGACGCCCCGAGATCGGGCACTATGCAGATTTCAGCATTCCCGCCAAAATCCACATACTAACCGATTCCAGGTTGCCACTTATGATAACATCACAACAGTTCACGAATATTCCACAATTACAACAGAAACAGATAGATACAAGATGACTCAAACGAGCCAGGGATACAACTGATACAACACAAAGATCCAAATAACAACGGAAGAAACAACATAACGTCCGGCTACGGACAGGATCCAAATTGGACTAAGAGTCCTGAAGATAACCGAGAGCGTCCAATCCCTGCCCAGGCCAAGCCGGAGAGATTCCCAAGCTAACGTCGTCAGACTTCAAACCTGTTGACTGCAATGTTGAATATGCAGCCACGAAAAGATTCGTGGGTCAGTACGGTTAAGTACTGGCAAGTGGAATAAAACCCATACTCACAAGATACCGGCGTAGCCAGTCATCACAAGATACAAATACTTTAGGATCAACGGAAAGGAAGGGGTTATTGCAAATAAGCGACAGCGGGCTGCACTAACCAACTACAGAGAGTTACTACAACTTCCGGCTAACAGAAAGAAGATAAGATCGAGTATTGTAACCAACTGAAAGATAACTTCAAACAAACCCATCCTGGATCTCGCCCCTTATCCAAAGAAGCAATCCGAGGATAACTCACACAGTTGGATTAATGATGGTTCAGATTATTGTGTCAATAAGCCTATTACTAGTCAAGTTGTTATCATTGGGTGTAAGATTGTTATCATTAGGTTTAAGTTGTCCTGAGTACTTGTTAGCCAGTACTTTCACCAAGTAATCCATAACCGCGGAAAACAAGGCTTCTCGAGAAGATTATCCCTGCAGGGTTGCACCAATTTAGCCGTACACGCAAGAATAACCCGCCAGATGGGGAGCTAACCCACCAAGCGAGGTACTCTACACAACTCAACTCTTCTTCGCATCAAGCCCAAAGCACCACGTGCTGTGCGTGCGCGGCTAATCGAGCCCCCACGAAGAAAAGGGGGACCCTCATAGCACTGGAAGACCACGCCGCCCTAAATGCCGACTACAAAAGTTCCACCCTGGCCTCGGGTTCGCACCTGCATATGCATGCATCAAATGGAAATCCCGAACTAAGTGTGGCGATTTGGACGAGATGCGAATCGAGTCAAATTGAGGGGGGCGCCCATACTCGCTTCCCACATGCGGGTAGTGCGCTCATCATGGATCAGTAGACAAGACCCTTTTCCTATTAGGGTCGACACTAGCAGGCCTCAAAACCACAAGGGCCTCCTGCCGGTGCCTTATCATCAAATTTATTATTAAACAATTAACAGTAGCATGATTGATTGATTGATTAAACATCGAGCCCCCAGAACAATAATGAAATAATAACAGAAAGTAACGGGTAACAGACTCGAGAAAAACAACCTAAGCATGCTAGGTAAGACACGGGCAACAAGCAATGGTTATAGGTATGGAGGTGAGGCAATATCAAGGTTAAGGGATTCATGTGATGGGTTCGTAACAGAAACAACTACTACTAAGGCTAGCAGAAAAGAACAACAGAAAGAATCGGTAACAAGTGATGAAAGGCAGCCATATGGCAGCAAGTGAGTATACTTGCCTGAGATCCCGCAAGGTAGCAGAACTTGTCGTTGCTCACATCATCTCAACGTCCTATCCGGGAAGAAGCAACGAACCTCGAACAAACACCGGATGCAACAATTACTACTACGGCAAAAGATCCAGCATGATCAAGATATGGATGCATGACAGGTTTAAAGATGCATCAAGGTAAACTAGTTGACAAGATAAACAGATTTAAATGGACCCATATGCAATTTGAGTTGCATATGAAAAGCCCATGAATTATGGTTAGATTATTTGTTTTCCAACTAATCAACAGATGAAGGTGGATTAGCATGATGCATGGATGAGGAAAACAACAAAATAACAACAATAGAATCAATTGAAATAAGGTTTAACAATTTTAGAAATTTTATTTATTAAGTTAGAGAATTTTAGTTCCTTAAGGGTGTCACACAAACAATTGTTGTTTTCATCAAGTTAAAGTGTTCAAAACAAATAACAAAATTTATATTTGAAAAGAACATCAAATTTTAGTTGGATTACATGTTTCAAATATTGAAATTGGAATTAGGATAATTTAATTATGAATTAAACAATATTAAACAAGTTTTAAATGGATTTGAAACAAGTTTGAATTTAATTGAAGTTTTATTTGTTCAAAACATAATTTCAAACTCACATTTGAAAAGTTCACACTTTGATGGTTTGAAAACATATTTTGCATGTTCAAAATTATTTTATTTTGAGCAAGTTATGATTTGATCAAATTTAAATGAATTAAACAAGTATTAAATTATTTAGGCAATTTAAATTATTCAAACCATGAAACAAAATTTATATTTGAAAAGGTTATTCAAAATGGTATGGAAAACATATTTTATTTGTGGAAATTGGATTTAAAATGAGCAAGTTATTATTTTGGCAATTTTAAATGCAATAAACAAGAAACAGTTGTTTTCAGCAATTTAAATTATTCAAAACAGCAAACGAAATTTATATTTGGAAAGTAGATGAAAAATTGATTGGAAAACATATTTAGTTTGTGGAATTTGGAATTTTTATGAACAAGTTATGAATTTTGCAAATTTAAGTGAATTTGACAAGTTTTCAAATGTTTCACCAATTTTAAATATTCAAAACAGTAAACAAACTTTATATTTGGATAGAACATTCAATTTGGGACAGAAAACATATTTGAAAAGTTAAAATTGGAGTTGGGATGAATTTTTTATGCAATTTACAAAATTGGGTGCAATTCTGCCATTTTTTGTAACTAGGGACTAGAAAAATATTTTACAGGGCTTAGAAGTAATTGGCAAGGGCCTAGTTGTGATTACTGAGATGTTTCTGTACCAAAACCTTGCAAAATAAAAAAGGTGGGTTTATTGGTGGGAGGTGGGATTCGATCCTGGGACTCCAGGGATGGAAGAGCAAGGCACTAGCCACTGGGCTGCTCCACGAGGTTTGTTTAGGTACAGAACTGAAGGTACATAATGCGGTCAGTTACGGTAACTGAATTTTAACACAGCACAGGGTTCAGAAACTTGTGCCTGCGGTAAACAAAAACAAAAAGGAGGCTTATGCGCGGCAGAGGGGATCGATCCCTCGACCTGCACTTCTCGCGCGGGGAACAGAACCATTGCGCTGCGGCTAGTTTCGTGATGGGTTACAGAAACGACTGGATAAGAGGTGGGCTTTGCGTGTAACTGACAGAAAAAAAGGACGAACGATTCAGACTTGCAGGTACTCGATGGAAATAAAAGAGGTGGGTCGTATCCTGGGCACAATTCGATATCTGGTTCTGCTGTGGGGAGCACCGGAGTGTACACCAGGCTGCTACCCGATCGCTGATGCACATCGGGGAGGGATCAACCCGTTACTGTCCCATCGCGAGCAGTTTCTGACGAACAGAAACATTGGGACAGAGAGAAACGGACGGCGACCAGGGGGAATAGCGGCGAGCTGGGGCGTTACCTGGCGATGGCGCCTTCTGCGATCTTGTTGATGGATGGATGCTTGTTCCATTCCCGGGGTCAGCCTTTCCTCGAGGTGACCGTGGGGGATCGGAGCTGAGGGAGGAGGTGGTGTTCGGCTCTGTTGAGGTTTCAGAAGAACAGAAAGGCTCGGGGGGAAGAGGGAGAGGGGTTGGCGGCGCTAGGGGAGAGGACTAGGGTAGCAGCAGAGGGTAGGGGGTTGGTGGTGGTTATAAGGTGAGCTTAACCTAGTACGGCATGGCATCCAGGGGGTGGGGATCGATCAGAGGGTGGAGGTCCTGTCGTACTGCCAGACAGCGACAGGAGGAAGAAGGGTAACGGGCTGGAAAGAAAGGTGGGCTTAGGGGGAGGAAAGAGGATGGGGTTGGGCTTGGGAGGAAAAAGGGAAAGGGTTGGGCTGGTCTGCCCCTCTCCTTTGGGATTTTCCTTTTGATTTTTTTTTTGTAAAAAGAAATAAAAGGGAGAGAGAGAAAGGATAGGGGTTTTGGGGTGGTTTATGTTATGAACTATTTTTATTAATTTTTAAAACAGAAAAGAAAAGCAAAAACTAACATTATCTCACAAGGTTGAAAGCTTAATTGGATTTAAGTTGTTAAGTGAATTTTTTTTTTCCAAATAGAGTTTGGGGTATTTATTTGATAGTTGATTTTATTAAGTTGCAAACAATAATTAAAAGCAAATGTTAGCATTGTTGTTCAAACTTTGAATTATTAATGGGACTTTTTTTGAATTGGGATTTGAATTTCCATTAGTAATCATAAGGAGTTGATTTTCAATCAATTTTTATTCAATGAACTCAACACTTAAGAAAACAGTTATTGAATTTTAATTGTTTTGCAAAATTTTAGTGTTTGAACCATAATTGGATCATGCCCATTATGATTGAAAATGATTTGAAATTTAATTTGCCATTAGGGTTTTGATAACAGGGAAAGTTTTATTAACAAGCAATTGGATTAAAACAACTTCAAATTATTGAAAAACAATTGAGTGATTTAGTTTGCAAGTTTGAAATTGGGAATTTTGAGCAAGGGTGAAAGTTTAAATTGTTTTGAAATTTCCAGTTGTGATGCAAACATGGTGCAATGCAATGTGATGCATATGATGCAAACAAAACAAACAGGTAACAACCCAGGTGTTACAGACGACACCACTAACAAGGGATTGCGCCCTCGCAATCCACCTGCTAACCCGGGAGGGGAAAGAAGTTCGACTATCGATTCTTCGTGTTTCCAGTTGATCTCCTCGACACCACTAACAAGGGATTCTTGCTCGGAGTGACGACGATGTTCTTCCACCAGGAATCTTCCGATGATCGAACCTATTAGGTTAAGGGCTCAGAAAAACGTCCACCCACGTAGGATCCTAACACTTTGAAAGGTAGACAAGGGGAAGACTCCAAAACAAATAAGATGGGAGGGGAAATAGAATAGGGATAAGGAGAAAACAAGAATCCTATTGAGATATTTTCCAAAATAGTTTAGCAGAAATAGTTTTTGACACTCTAGGAACAACGACCGTTAGCGAGGTTATCCTACAGGCTTTGCGGACCCGTTGCTTCGATAACCATTCGTATCGAAACAATATCGGGAATCGGAACCAAGGCTCTGATACCATTTTGTGACGCCCCGAGATCGGGCACTATGCAGATTTCAGCATTCCCGCCAAAATCCACATACTAACCGATTCCAGGTTGCCACTTATGATAACATCACAACAGTTCCCGAATATTCCACAATTACAACAGAAACAGATAGATACAAGATGACTCAAACGAGCCAGGGATACAACTGATACAACACAAAGATCCAAATAACAGCGGAAGAAACAACATAACGTCCGGCTACGGACAGGATCCAAATTGGACTAAGAGTCCTGAAGATAACCGAGAGCGTCCAATCCCTGCCCAGGCCAAGCCGGAGGGATTCCCAAGCTAACGTCGTCAGACTTCAAACCTGTTGACTGCAATGTTGAATATGCAGCCACGAAAAGATTCGTGGGTCAGTACGGTTAAGTACTGGCAAGTGGAATAAAACCCATACTCACAAGATACCGGCGTAGCCAGTCATCACAAGATACAAATACTTTAGGATCAACGGAAAGGAAGGGGTTATTGCAAATAAGCGACAGCGGGCTGCACTAACCAACTACAGAGAGTTACTACAACTTCCGGCTAACAGAAAGAAGATAAGATCGAGTATTGTAACCAACTGAAAGATAACTTCAAACAAACCCATCCTGTATCTCGCCCCTTATCCAAAGAAGCAATCCGAGGATAACTCACACAGTTGGATTAATGATGGTTCAGATTATTGTGTCAATAATCCTATTACTAGTCAAGTTGTTAATCATTGGGTGTAAGATTGTTATCATTAGGTTTAAGTTGTCCTGAGTACTTGTTAGCCAGTACTTTCACCAAGTAATCCATAACCGCGGAAAACACGGCTTCTCGAGAAGATTATCCCTGCAGGGTTGCACCAATTTAGCCGTACACGCAAGAATAACCCGCCAGATGGGGAGCTAACCCACCAAGCGAGGTACTCTACACAACTCAACTCTTCTTCGCATCAAGCCCAAAGCACCACGTGCTGTGCGTGCGCGGCTAATCGAGCCCCCACGAAGAAAAGGGGGACCCTCATAGCACTGGAAGACCATGCCGCCCTAAATGCCGACTACAAAAGTTCCACCCTGGCCTCGGGTTCGCACCTGCATATGCATGCATCAAATGGAAAGCCCGAACTAAGTGTGGCGATTTGGACGAGATGCGAATCGAGTCAAATTGAGGGGGGCGCCCATACTCGCTTCCCACATGCGGGTAGTGCGCTCATCATGGATCAGTAGACAAGACCCTTTTCCTATTAGGGTCGACACTAGCAGGCCTCAAAACCACAAGGGCCTCCTGCCGGTGCCTTATCATCAAATTTATTATTAAACAATTAACAGTAGCATGATTGATTGATTGATTAAACATCGAGCCCCCAGAACAATAATGAAATAATAACAGAAAGTAACGGGTAACAGACTCGAGCAAAACAACCTAAGCATGCTAGGTAAGACACGGGCAACAAGCAATGGTTATAGGTATGGAGGTGAGGCAATATCAAGGTTAAGGGATTCATGTGATGGGTTCGTAACAGAAACAACTACTACTAAGGCTAGCAGAAAAGAACAACAGAAAGAATCGGTAACAAGTGATGAAAGGTAGCCATATGGCAGCAAGTGAGTATACTTGCCTGAGATCCCGCAAGGTAGCAGAACTTGTCGTTGCTCACATCATCTCAACGTCCTATCCGGGAAGAAGCAACGAACCTCGAACAAACACCGGATGCAACAATTACTACTACGGCAAAAGATCCAGCATGATCAAGATATGTATGCATGACAGGTTTAAAGATGCATCAAGGTAAACTAGTTGACAAGATAAACAGATTTAAATGGACCCATATGCAATTTGAGTTGCATATGAAAAGCCCATGAATTATGGTTAGATTATTTGTTTTCCAACTAATCAACAGATGAAGGTGGATTAGCATGATGCATGGATGAGGAAAACAACAAAATAACAACAATAGAATCAATTGAAATAAGGTTTAACAATTTTAGAAATTTTATTTATTAAGTTAGAGAATTTTAGTTCCTTAAGGGTGTCACACAAACAATTGTTGTTTTCATCAAGTTAAAGTGTTCAAAACAAATAACAAAATTTATATTTGAAAAGAACATCAAATTTTAGTTGGATTACATGTTTCAAATATTGAAATTGGAATTAGGATAATTTAATTATGAATTAAACAATATTAAACAAGTTTTAAATGGATTTGAAACAAGTTTGAATTTAATTGAAGTTTTATTTGTTCAAATCATAATTTCAAACTCACATTTGAAAATTTCACACTTTGATGGTTTGAAAACATATTTTGCATGTTCAAAATTATTTTATTTTGAGCAAGTTATGATTTGATCAAATTTAAATGAATTAAACAAGTATTAAATTATTTAGGCAATTTAAATTATTCAAACCATGAAACAAAATTTATATTTGAAAAGGTTATTCAAAATGGTATGGAAAACATATTTTATTTGTGGAAATTGGATTTAAAATGAGCAAGTTATTATTTTGGCAATTTTAAATGCAATAAACAAGAAACAGTTGTTTTCAGCAATTTAAATTATTCAAAAGAGCAAACAAAATTTATATTTGGAAAGTAGATGAAAAATTGATTGGAAAACATATTTAGTTTGTGGAATTTGGAATTTTTATGAACAAGTTATGAATTTTGCAAATTTAAGTGAATTTGACAAGTTTTCAAATGTTTCACCAATTTTAAATATTCAAAACAGTAAACAAACTTTATATTTGGATAGAACATTCAATTTGGGACAGAAAACATATTTGAAAAGTTAAAATTGGAGTTGGGATGAATTTTTTATGCAATTTACAAAATTGGGTGCAATTCTGCCATTTTTTGTAACTAGGGACTAGAAAAATATTTTACAGGGCTTAGAAGTAATTGGCAAGGGCCTAGTTGTGATTACTGAGATGTTTCTGTACCAAAACCTTGCAAAATAAAAAAGGTGGGTTTATTGGTGGGAGGTGGGATTCGATCCTGGGACTCCAGGGATGGAAGAGCAAGGCACTAGCCACTGGGCTGCTCCACGAGGTTTGTTTAGGTACAGAACTGAAGGTACATAATGCGGTCAGTTACGGCAACTGAATTTTAACACAGCACAGGGTTCAGAAACTTGTGCCTGTGGTAAACAAAAACAAAAAGGAGGCTTATGCGCGGCAGAGGGGATCGATCCCTCGACCTGCACTTCTCGCGCGGGGAACAGAACCATTGCGCTGCGGCTGGTTTCGTGATGGGTTACAGAAACGACTGGATAAGAGGTGGGCTTCGCGTGTAACTGACAGAAAAAAAGGACGAACGATTCAGACTTGCAGGTACTCGATGGAAACAAAAGAGGTGGGTCGTATCCTGGGCACAATTCGATATCTGGTTCTGCTGTGGGGAGCACCGGAGTGTACACCAGGCTGCTACCCGATCGCTGATGCACATCGGGGAGGGATCAACCCGTTACTGTCCCAGCGCGAGCAGTTTCTGACGAACAGAAACATTGGGACAGAGAGAAACGGACGGCGACCAGGGGGAATAGCGGCGAGCTGGGGCGTTACCTGGCGATGGCGCCTTCTGCGATCTTGGTGATGGATGGATGCTTGTTCCATTCCCGGGGTCAGCCTTTCCTCGAGGTGACCGTGGGGGATCGGAGCTGAGGGAGGAGGTGGTGTTCGGCTCTGTTGAGGTTTCAGAAGAACAGAAAGGCTCGGGGGGAAGAGGGAGAGGGGTTGGCGGCGCTAGGGGAGAGGACTAGGGTAGCAGCAGAGGGTAGGGGGTTGGTGGTGGTTATAAGGTGAGCTTAACCTAGTACGGCATGGCATCCAGGGGGTGGGGATCGATCAGAGGGTGGAGGTCCTGTCGTACTGCCAGACAGCGACAGGAGGAAGAAGGGTAACGGGCTGGAAAGAAATGTGGGCTTAGGGGGAGGAAAGAGGATGGGGTTGGGCTTGGGAGGAAAAAGGGAAAGGGTTGGGCTGGTCTGCCCCTCTCCTTTGGGATTTTCCTTTTGATTTTTTTTTTGTAAAAAGAAATAAAAGGGAGAGAGAGAAAGGATAGGGGTTTTGGGGTGGTTTATGTTATGAACTATTTTTATTAATTTTTAAAACAGAAAAGAAAAGCAAAAACTAACATTATCTCACAAGGTTGAAAGCTTAATTGGATTTAAGTTGTTAAGTGAATTTTTTTTTCCAAATAGAGTTTGGGGTATTTATTTGATAGTTGATTTTATTAAGTTGCAAACAATAATTAAAAGCAAATGTTAGCATTGTTGTTCAAACTTTGAATTATTAATGGGACTTTTTTTGAATTGGGATTTGAATTTCCATTAGTAATCATAAGGAGTTGATTTTCAATCAATTTTTATTCAATGAACTCAACACTTAAGAAAACAGTTATTGAATTTTAATTGTTTTGCAAAATTTTAGTGTTTGAGCCATAATTGGATCATGCCCATTATGATTGAAAATGATTTGAAATTTAATTTGCCATTAGGGTTTTGATAACAGGGAAAGTTTTATTAACAAGCAATTGGATTAAAACAACTTCAAATTATTGAAAAACAATTGAGTGATTTAGTTTGCAAGTTTGAAATTGGAAATTTTGAGCAAGGGTGAAAGTTTAAATTGTTTTGAAATTTCCAGTTGTGATGCAAACATGGTGCAATGCAATGTGATGCATATGATGCAAACAAAACAAACAGGTAACACCCCAGGTGTTACAAAACCTCGCAACCCAATCACACCACTGCGGTGTGAATCCTTTCATGCGAAGTGTCTGTTGCAGAAAGGACCAATTAACTTTATCGTATGCCTTCTCAAAATCAATTTTGACTATAACCCCGTCTAATTTCTTCTGCTTAAGCTCATGAATCGTTTCATGTAAGACCACAACCCCCTCAAGAATATTCCTCCCTGGAAGAAACGCTGATTGAGTTGGTCTGATCACACGTTGAGCAATAGAGGTAACCCTATTAGTTCCCACCTTCGTGAAAATCTTGAAGCTCACATTCAGCAAGCAAATAGGTCTGTACTGCTCAATCCTAGGCGCATCATCTTTTTTTGGTAATAGGGTAATTAGACCAAAGTTCAGCTTGAACAATTGTAATTCCCCTAAATGCAACTGTGCAAACAATGCCATAAGATCCATCTTAATGACACCCCAAATTTTTTTATAGAACTCCGCTGGGAACCCATCCGGACCCGGAGCTTTGTTTAGTTCCATTTGGTCAATAGCATCAAAAACCTCCTCTTCAGAAAAAGGCGTGGTTAATAATCTATTTTCTGCGACCGAAACTTGGGGCATATCCCCAATCATTGTTTCGTCCATCGTGAAAGAATTAAGAGCCGGTGCTCCAAATAGTTTCTTATAATACTCCGAAATGAAAACTTTAAGATTCGATTGCCCCACAATCGTCCCCTCGTCCTGTTCTAATTGAAAAATCTTTTTCTTACGATGTCGCCCATTAGCCATAAGGTGGAAATATCTAGTATTACTTCCACCTTCCTGAATATACCTCACCTTAGCACGTTCCAAGACAGTTGTGTAGTTGTAATTTCTAGGGTGCTTGATTTGGTGATATGCTCTGCTATGTTGCTTCAGATTGTAGATTTGGTAACTGCTTCTGGGTACTTTGTGTCGGTGCCTTGAAAGCTGCAACTCACTATAGTTGTGATTGCTTAGCTGAATTCAGTATTTTCTGTGGACCGGAACACTATTGCAGTTTATAGTATAGTTGTTGTTTGCAGTTCTGTTATATTCGGTATGTGGCGTTCAATTTGTTATCAAGGCTATCATAGGACTTGATACTATATTTTACGTAGATTCATAAGATTCTTGAATATGCCTGGTACTTACGTACGTGAAGGATTTAACATGCTTGGACATGCCAATTTTCAAAAACATGCATCATAAAAATATGTTAAGTACGTGAGGAAATTTGCTTAAACATGCAATTCCCTGGGGGATTGGGTTTAGTGCGGATTGGGTGAGGGAAACCCCTAGGGGGTAAACCCCACTATTCTCCATTAAAAATCGTGAAACAAACGACGTCTTATGGAGCGTATGTCTACCGGAAAAAAAAGCTTAGGGTCCTTCCACAAATTCTGGGTAAGCATCACTCTACTCCTAAAGGATAAGGAGTGCACCGTGTGTGACCTGTTAACATCTCTCCTATCACTCCTCCTATATGTAATAAATTCCATGTTTCACTCTAGAAGGGTTCTTTTAATAAATTCTAATTAGAAATCCATTAGATAAGTTTCTCTCCTGCCGCCGCTATATATAAACATCGATCTTATTCATCACTTCATATGTGACATGTCGTCCTTCTTATTGTAATGGGTAAACTTGGTGCACTACTTTATCTCTCTTATTCTAGTACATCATCCATCATTGATGTTCAAGACAACACCTGTACTACAAGGAAGCACCATGTCCTAACACAAGTTGCAATACGTGTGTTTCAATGTACAAAGCTTGGAAAGAGTGGCCTTGGGAATACATCTGTCACGGGTAGGTTGTCACGGCCAACGAACATCGTCTACTTCACTCTGGAGGGTCTATTTTTTCTAGACATATGTTTTCCCGTTAGATAGATTTCTATCTAAATTTATATATTAAGTTCAAAAGGGGAATATTAGCTTGATGAGTGTTTGGCGCAGACGCTTCAAAATAGCTTCTTTATTGTTTTCATAACATTCTCTATTCCTCGGTATTTTGACCTCTTTGGGATCTGCATATATGACACCAATTACTATATATACACATTCGTTAAGTCCCGCATTGTACTGGGATCGGAAGCATCATTTGTATACCTAGGCTTTGGCAATTGGTTAAGTCCCGAAATGCAGTGCGATCTATTGTTAGTTAAGCATTGATTAGCATAATTCGCCCGCTTGCTATTACAATACCAGTGTAGTTGTTATTGTGTTAGGAAATATTGAATTTGGCCAGGTTTCCATGCAGGGAATTCGGAGGAGATTTGGTCGTACTATTTTCATGTTTACTTATCCACATCCCTAGAGCAGCGGTTGGTACTGGACGATGAGTCCCGACGTGGCACCAGAGTCGAGCCCGACCACCATGGCACTCTTGACGAACTCGTCCAATTGAGTGTCACATAACACATTCTTTTTTTTAAATTGATTATTGTGAGATTGGTAGCATCAAACAGGCAGACGGCATTGCAGTCTGCGGCCTCCCTGGCGCGTGGCGACAGGCACATTCGGTGAAGATATGCCTCCCTTGCGACATTCGGTGAAGATATGCCTCTGTGCTTGCCGGCAAATCTGTTTGAGTCCTGCCACATGCATAGTCTTGGTAAGCAGCACAGATAGAAGAAAATGAAGGTGATAGTGCCCGTCAAGTTCCATAAAAGTTGACCAATCACTACTCCTATATGTAAATTTTGCATGTGCTTCACCGAGAGAGTTCTTTTAATAAATCTAATTTTTGCCATCCGCCAGGTTTGGTTTCTCCATGTGCGCCACCACTATCTCTCTACTATCTAACCAAGAGAGAACGTGTGATTGCTCTCCTTCCGCCGCTGACGACCCGCTCCTATTCTTCCCTTGAGATTCCAATATAGAGAAGGACGGCTGAAATACAGCGAGCTGAGTGGCGGCCGACGGAAATATGGCCACCAGGTGCACTTCGCCTCCTCCAATCTAGATAGGATGGCCGATTTCAATCCGGCAGCCATGCCCGCGTTGTCAACTTCCTCAAATTGATTCGGCGCTATGAAGGGTCCGACACACCTGTGTGTGCCTCCACACAAATCACAAATGTGTACCCACAGAATATGTGCATCTGCAGCACCAGCGGCCAACATATGCCGGGCCTGTTGGACTCTGGCCTCACCTATGCTCTGAAATTAGACTACCTTATGACAGGTAAGAGAAGCAATGCAGCTTCCTCTTTCCTATCAGATCTGTTGTGTGGTAAGGTATTAGTAGTAGTCAAGATTTTTTATTATACTTTCCGAGTTAAAGTAAGCCTAACTTACTAGGGATAATTTGCATGTGTAGATGTACGGAGGAACTCAACAATTTACAGTCCAATACCACACCACGCTTAATCGATAAAGGTTACCTTTGCTACATCTTTTTTTTCAAGAACACGCGAGAGAGCGTGCCTTTTTATATATAGAAGGGGGCATCAAACAGAGAGGTTTACAAAGATCCACAACAAACACACCCACACCCACAACCACACACGCACTCGCCGCCTAGGAGGACTACGTACTCTCCCAAGAACCCTACAGATTTTCACACAGTTGCTTGAGCCATGATCGCGTCGAGGAGAGCCGCGTCTGATCTAGGCCCCCCTGTTGAAGACACAGTTGTTCCTCTCCACACAAATAGATCGAAGGACCAGCAGCGACAGACCCCGGATCGTGGGCGCCTCCATGCAGGCCAATGCGAGGCAACCGACGCCCACCAACCCTCTAGGCTCTGGGAGGTCGAAGGGGTGAGGTCGGGTCTACCAAGGCCCGAGAAGGTCTCAAACCAAATCACCTGGGGTAAAGGGCAGTGAAGCACAAGGTGCTGGATGGACTCAGACTCCTGCAAACACATGGGACATGCATGGGTGTAGCACTTTTTGAGATCATTCTTGTGCGGTAAATCTAGATCCGGAAAAACCAATGTTTTGAATTCTTGAATTTTCTTTCATGTATACATTTTGCCTTTCTTCAACTGTTCTTAATGTCGATTTTTATATCAAGTGATTAACATGTTAGTACTGGGTGACTATGTATAGAACAAGGTTGTGAAGATACACGATGTTCCACCTCTTGGGCTATATTGCTCCCATCATTAAATATTTTCGGTGGTGCTTAAATAAAACCGAAAAAATTGCACTATTACTCACCGATCACATACTTATGGAGCCAGCGTTGATGCTCTGCTAATCGTCGTGTAAGGAAGGGTATGGAGGATGCTTCTTGGTGATCATGGTGGGTACTGAAGGGTATGAATGGTGCCTCATGGTTACATTCTTTTGAACATACCTGCGACCCTAGATTGCGGCTCTTTCTCTGCTGTATGTCTAATGTTTCATGATGATCATGGACTAGGGAGTTTATTTAGGGGATTTCAAATTGAGTTTTTTTCAAGTCCATTTTTCTATGCACCTGAAGTTTGGCTATAGTTGCAGCGGGTAAGGATCAAGTTAATAATATGACAATCATAAATGTTTTTTGATGCTTTTCTTTCATGTATTTTACATTCACTTGTTTTTTATAATAGTTCCATTGAGTTTACAAGCACATCTTTGAATTTTGGAGATAAGGAAAAAATTCAGATTTTTATCATTGTTTGTCCGGTGAATTACTATAAAAGGAAGTCCAAGAACTTCATTAGTAATTACAGATGGATTACGTATGTTCGGATATTTTCATGTGAAACTGCAAAACTTTATTTTTTTTTCCACTAATATGCTTACTACGGTAGCAACATCAATGTAAGAGAGTAGCCAACGAACTAAATGACAATGTCAGATGCAAGTACAATAATCAACGAGATGACGTTGTTTTCTGATTATGATTTTAGTTTCCCTTTACCTAAGAAAATCCACACAAAAAACATAATGTGGATCATTATAACCTGTGCATACATTGATTGGACGGACCTTTTTTTTTATTCGTCGTAAATTGGTAGAAAAGAGTAAGCTGTATTTATCCAGCGTGTAAGTTTGTGTGTTAATTTCTTGAAAAAAATTATCTTATCATTTTCATGTGATATCTACACCTTCTTGCTGTATCTCAGTACCAAAATCGGTTTCTACCGAGTTAATAAGCTATTATTGGCACCTCCCTCTCTGAAAAGTTTGCATTTTTTTTTTCAATGATCAGCTACTCGTTTGGTTCGATGTATAAATTAATGTTGATCATTGCATTATTTAACGCAGAGCTCTACTTACTGAATATTAACTTCTAGTTCGTTATTGGAATATCAGTTTTTTATGGAAATAGAAGTACCAAGTTTGATTAGCACTGCAAATAGCAGAAAGGACACCATTTATTTCTTAGTTGATCACGAGTTATCTTTATTTTTTATTGAACATATTATTCTAAAGTTTACGAACAACCTAATCACGTAAATGGACCCTCCAATTATAACGGGTACCTAGATAATTGTGGCCGTCCTAACCACATTTTTCATAGGATATACGACATCACCTCTTTATAAGGCATTCTGGATATCATGGGGCATCCACAAGCTCTTTTTCTCGACCAGCAAGGACACCAACAGTTGTCTGTAATCAGTTTATAAAATAACAAATGATGGCATGGTGTCGCACATAGTTTTATCTCATTTTTATATGTTGTTGTTATGTTCTTAAACCTCTTTCAGTTTTGTGGGTATATGTTTACAGTCCGTAATGGATAGATGTTTACGGTGAGATTTGGAGTGAGATGATAGGAGTATCGAGTAATAGTAGGGAACCAACAAGATCTCTTGTATAAAGATGCACATATTTCCTTAAGCAAGAGTGAATTTCTTTATTTATCATCAAGATCTTTATTTTTTTGTACAAGAAGGTCATAACAATCGGGTGGCATGATTATGCAAGTAAAGGGTTAGAGTTTTGTACACATGTTTCAGTATGTATATTCCTCTGATTGCGAATAGGAAGAAGTGTTTTATGTTGAGAAGCTACTTGTTGTATACAAACTCCTTCTAATATATAATTTTAAATAAAAATAGTTCTAACGCGATCTTAAGATTATATAAAGGATTGATTGCCATTGTAGACCCTATGTTGTGTTACCCACTGATTGTTATTTCGGAAGTAACTTTTATGTACGAGAGTGGTTCTCGCAGTGACACGCCATTTAGTGAGAAACTCGTGGCTTTATAAGGTGTACGATTTACTATTTTATGCTATTTAGTGATCCACTGATCGGTCGATTACAAGAACATAAGTATTTGTAAGTTTATGTTATTTGTGAATGTTTTCTTGTAGGAATTGACAGTAGGCTATTTCGGTATGCCTACTCTAACCATCATTCCCTCCACTTGACCTGAAGGGACGTTTGCATCCAGGTATGTATCCTGGATATTTATTAATGAAGGTCTAAATATATTAAGATATTTGATGAGACATCACTCATGAAGGAATGCTCAAGGGCATAAGATCAAATTTCTCCATGTTATATATATCGTATATGTTATCAGATTGTATATATGAAATAAACTCCATAGTGAATAGTTCATATACCTCAGTATCGGCAAGCTGTTCTGATAATAATATATGTTCTTGACCTCCCATTCATTATGAATTAGAGTATGGGACATCACATGGACCAGAGAATAAGGCTGAATTGTTTCCTCAATTGGTTCTTTACCACACAATTGTTTTGTTTCTTTACTTTTTTCTAGAGAATAATAATCAGATACTTCGGTCGCATACCTCGAGATTACTAATTGCGGCCGTCTCTAGCTTTGTTCTGGTAAGTTCCAGTTTGTTTCTTATATTTTTTTCTTCTTCCTTTAGGTGTCTCCAACTTCTAATTGTTTTCAAATTCCAACTATGGTTCCTGGTTGTTCCGCTCTGTACTATGGGTCAAATGAACATTGTACCCAACCAGTAGGCTACCAAACATGTATTGTGGGGCACAAGAAACATCTTTTATTAACAAAAAAAATTTAAAATCAGGTGATGACACAAAGTATTGAATAGAGAAAAACTTCTACTGACCTGTATGATTAGAATTCCTTGTTACCTCTATTGTTATTACTGAATTTGAATGATTAGAATTATCTCTGTTACCTCTATTGTTATAGATTAAAGTTTCTATCTATGTTTTGCTTTTTCCATCCCTTTTCATGCCGGCATGCCTTGGCGAGAGGAATGGATTAATGAAGTGTTTCTCTCGCATAGTTGTGAAGAGAATGATCTTTGGTGAAGTCACCTTTACTATTATTGTTTCTTGGATAGGGAACATATGTAGAGGTCAGACATTATGCAATATAATTTTTCTTACCAAGTTAGAGACGTTGTGTTTGTCTTCTGAGAAGTTGCATCATTTTCAAATTCTAGGAATAACCTAGGCCAAGCCAAATTTGCATTACCAGCAGGCAAAATACGTCTAGCATTTATGAAAAGTGCTTGGGAATAGCTTGCAGTAGGCAATGATGACAAAATTGTGGGTGAGAGTACTTCTATTTTGTTAATGTCATATTATTACAGTATAATTTTGTACAACGTTCCAATTTGGTTTTCATTTAGTTCGATTTATATTCTTACGGTAGATTCACACAGTAAATTCGTTATCATATCAATCAACAAAGAATTCTTAGAAACAACAGGCGCAGCAACGCGCGCCGTGTCCTTCTAGTATATTACTATCGAAGTTCTACTCATCACTTCATACGTGACAGGCCGCAGGCGGCCCGTGTGATTGTCCAACGTTTAAACTAGGTTCTACTTCAGCTAGCTCTCTGGTTGTAGTGCATGATATTCTCTAAAGATATATTGCCAAGCCATGCTCCATCATGAAATCTACATACAATGTTGTTGAGGCTAGCCCATGTAGTATAAGGAAGCACACATCTTAACTCGGCTTGCTATAAGCGTGATCTAACTTACATAACTTGGAATGAGTGGCCTCAGGAAAACATATGTTACGCTTTGTCCCAGGTGGGTATCAAATTTCTCATACTTCAGTCGAGAGTGTTAAATTCCGGCTAAACAAATGTTTTCTTTTTGGATAGATTTTCATCCAAGATAACGGCTAAATGAGCTCTCGGATCTTGGATATATTTGGATATATTGGTCAGTACACTACAAGAAATATGTTGATACATGACCCTTTTATAATGACCGTGGATGGATTGGTCATAGACCCATGACCATTTTTAATTTGTTGGTCATGACATATTTAGGAGGGACTAAACCCCTATATTCATATGACTTTTTTGGCAAAAAAGTCATGATTTTCTTTTAACAAGATAGTCATAGCACATAATAGCTGGTGTATGACTTTTTTGTTTGCTTAACTAAGATCAATTGAATTTGTCATGAGTTTGTTGGCAGTTATTTTTGCCTATGTGTCATGTCCACGTGTCAATTTTTGCCTATGTGTCATGTCCTGCACGTGTCAATTTTTTACTATATGTCATGTCTACGTGTCAATTTTTTATTTGTCATGAGTTTGTTTGAAGTGATTTTTGCCTATGTGTCACGTCCACGTGTCAATTTTTGAATAATAATCCCGCTGAAGAGAAGCACCGACCACCAGACCAAACGAACGTTAATGTAAGAGAGAAGTATCACACTCTTTTTTATAGTGATAACTCGCCCTAGGCCGGACCGGCCGCTCAGCTAGCCGGACCAGTCTGCTGGGCTGGGACGGAGAGACCACTCTGTCGCCCATACTAGCCTGCAAGGCTGGGCCGGCCGGCTCACCATGATATTTTTTTGTTTTTTCTGCCTTCTTTTATAGCTTTTGATTTTAAGCTCTAATTTAAACCAAATAAGTTCTGATTTTTTCTTAAGATGAATTATGTTATTATAGACTAATAGGGACTATATTTAGTAAAAATGAATTACAAAATATCCCTAAGAAATATATATTGCTTCATATCGGGTTTTGAAGAGTATGAATTAAAATTTGGGATTACTCTTTTAAATCAAATGCATGAAAAAAGTGCAATTAAATTTTAAAATCCACTCCAAAAACCTGGTTTTAAAACATATAATGACATGATTCTTAATTTTTCCATTTTTCAATTTTTTTTCAATTTCTTATGCCGATTTCAAAATAGTTCAAAATTGTCGACATGACCAATCATAGATAAAGTTTGAATATTGCAAAACTCTTGGTGTATCTATGATAAAATAGGTACTTGGGTACCTAAAAATGATTTTTACAAAAAATCATGAGCAAACTACGAGGCACCTGTAGTTCAAATTTGGCCTGGTTTCAACCAAATCGGCAGAAAATTTGTCTTTTTCAAAATAGGTGTGTTTTGAGCTATTGAGAGGCAGTAATTTTGTTATTTGTAGATCAAATATGACATAATAGCTTTATAATTTTATTTGGTAAATTTTTGCAACATAGTTTTGGTATGTGCTTCACAAAAACCCGTTTTTGACACTCCAAAAATGAAAAATGGTATTTTTATTCAACCAAAAAATAAAACTTTCTTCGTCAACATTGTTCGTTGTTCCAATATGCATATTTGTGTGGAATATGGGCACATCTAAAGAAACTATGCCATGGATGTGGCCATAACATCCGTCATTTGGCCCGAAAGCCATGAATCTTCGTAGATGATAGCTCATTTATGTGAACACCTTTTGAACCCATATGTCGTATTTCAAGTTTATTATTTTTGGTGGATACTAGGACATATATAACACCACACGAATGTCTTACATCATTTCGAGTATTTTTTTGAATTTTTAGGAATTTTCTATGCTGGTTTTAGGAAAAAGTCAAGACGGCGGACATTACCCTTCGTAGCTAGGGGATGAATATTGTAAAACTCTCGGTGTATCTCTGAAGAAATAGGTACTTGTGTACCTAAAAATTATTTTTACAAAAAATCATGAGCAAACTACGAGGCACCTGTAGTTCAAATTTGGCACGGTTTCAGCTGAATCGGCAGAAATTTATCTTTATCAAAAGAGGTGTATTTTGAGCTATTGAGAGGCAAAACTTTTGTTATTTGTAGATCAAATATGAAATATTAGCTTTATCATTTTATTTGGTACATTTTTGCAACATATTTTTGGTATCTACTTTACAAAAAAAAACCGTTTTTAACACTCTGAAAATGGAAAATGGTATTTTTATTCAACACAAAATAAAAATTTATTCATAAACATTGTTCGTTGCACCAATATGCATCTCTGTGTGGAATATGGGCAAATTTAAAGAAACTAAGCCATGGATGTGGCCATAACATCAGTCATTTGGCCGAAAGCCATGAATCTTCGGAGATGATAGCTCATTTCTGTGAATACCTTTTCAACCCAATTGTCGTATTCAAATTTATTATTTTTCGTGGATACTAGGACATATATAATAACATCACGCGAAGGTCTTGCATCATTTCGAGTTTTTTTTTTTGAATTTTCTAGAATTTTCTATGCCGGTTTTAGGTAAAAGTCAAGACGACAGACATTACCTTTTCTAGCTTGGGGATGAATATTGTGAAACTCTTGGTGTATCTTTGAAATCTTTTTACTCGGCCATAGAATCAGGTCACCGCATTGATCGCACCTCCATCGCCGCCATTGCACTCGTTGTCTACGGTTTCCTCGGTGGATACCGCCAGCAATATCTTCGCGTTAATGTAGAGGTCCTTGGAGGCCATGTCGGTTAACGTGGAAAAGTCTGGGTTGATCTTCATACCGAGTGCAGTATGGGTGAGCACGTCCATGAGGAAGGCGAGCGGATCTCGGCGGAACAGAGCCAGAAGAGAATGCGCAACCGTAGTCACGAATGGCGTGGAGACACGAGGGAGAGGGAGGAGGGAGGCATGGCGTGCTCCAGAGGAAGGGAACGGTAAACTGAGCGGCGCCAGACCAGAGGAAGCATGGCGACAGGGAGTTCCTAACACGGCTACATGGGCAGAGAGAAGCCAAAGATGAGGGAGAGAATAAAAGAATGAGGGAGTACAGATTTATTTGTCATTTTTGGAGGGATGGGAATGAATAAAGTACCGACGGCTTACACCCAACGTCACTGTGGGCCTTGATTGGATGAGAAGGCTCCCTGAGCACCACGCTTAAATCTTTAGATAATTCCTCCACGGAGAAGCAAATTCCATTTGCAAAATAAAAAGATCCGTGCATGTTTTGCCTACACACGTAGGGATGGCACCCGCAGGGTATGGGTGCGGGTGGAGCCATCCCATACCCTTGCCCGCCCCCCTCGAGTTTACCTGTCACCCGTGCCCATACCCGTCAACGGGTACAACTTTTTTCCATACCCGTCACCCGACAGGGTAAACGGTTGCCCACGGGCAAAAATGCCCATATTAGTAACATAACAAATTGAGCCAAAATATGACCATAAACAACAACATAAAACAATAAGTTATTTATAAATAGCACCATACTTATAAATAACAACAGATTGTAAACAAATCCACCTTCTCATAAACAGCACCACTTACGCATAAGAAACAACTCATCATGAATGAGAAACAACATCACATAATCATAAACAACAACAAATATGAAAATTAGGTTAGGTTTAATTATACAATATGGCCCACTTGACAGAATTTATACATGTAGAAGGGTACACGGGTATGGGCAGTGCAATCCCATGCCCGTACCCTCTCTGCCCGATGGGCATGGGATTTTCCCATTTACATACCCATGGGTATTTTTTAGTCCCAAACCCTTACCCTAATAGGGTTTTACCCGCATGGTACCAGGGTACAGGGTACCCATTGCCATCCCTATACACACGTGAGCGTGATCTATGCCTGCTCATGGGCACGCACTATAGGAATCTACATAAGTGCCGATGGCTAAAATATACGCCGACAGAAATCTATCGGCTGTTGTCATAGACCCGAAGAGGTAAACCCAAATTGAAAAAGGTAAATTGAGCTACACTTTTTTTTTACTTACTCACCGTTTTGAACTTATCTTTTGCATTTGGAGTGGGATTTTGACGTTCTTTAGCTTGTTTTGAAAAGAAGAAGCAGATTTATATCATCATGCATATTGTTAAATCTAAATTTTACAAAAAAAAAACATGAGCAAAGACGGAAGTAACAATAAAGGTGAAGAGTTATGGCCGTAGAGGGGCTCCGGAGCATCGGAATCCAACCCAAATCTAGGTGGTTCCATACCATGTGCGTACAAGTTTGTTTTCAATTTTAAATGTCCAAGATTATACTCTAAAATATTAGTGTCTTCACCATCATCAGTTTCTATATAATGATTAAGTTTCTGGAATTATAGGTGAAAACTCCCCAGTTCGGTCGAATTAGAGGGAACCTTGTGAAGACTTGGGTTATAACTTTGTTTTATGTGTTCCTAGGGGCTACTCAAACACAACCAAGAAAACATTTTCACTTTTCTACCCCCATTTGACGCATGTAACAAGTGTATTCGTATAAGTCGGCCTTTTCTCCAGCAGCGCTAAGATTTTGCTAGAGAGGGGCTCCGGTGCATCAAGATCCTACCACAAAGTAGGAGTGTCATATCATGAGTGTATAAGTGTGTTATGTGTTTTTTATGGAAAATAATTCACTCTGGGTGTGACCTGCTTCACCGGCATCCACTTCTCTCTAGTGAGTTTTCATACACTTATAAGCTAAAAATCCCGAAGCGGACAAAACGGAGGGAAGCTTGTCAAGAGTTGGGTTATAGCTTTATCTTGACACTTCCTAGGGCCTACCCTAACACAACAAAGCAACAAGTTTCACTTTGCTACCCTATTTGGGACCCGGTACCGACTGTAGTCGTATAAGTGTGGTTTTTCTCCTACGGGGCTAGGGTTTCACTGGAGAGGGGCTCCGGAGCGATGGGATCCTAGCACAAGCTACATGGTGCCATACCATGTGTGTAAAAGTGTGTTATGGGTTTTGCATGACAAAGATTTCCCTCTGGGATGTGACCTGCGTCACGGGCATCCATTTATCTCTAATGAGTTTACATACACTTATAGAGTTGGGTTATACTTCTAGGGCCTACCCTAACACAGGAAATGACACTCATCTAATTGTCACAGTATTTGTTGGGCTTGGATCACAAATAAATTCATTTTTGCCTCCAAAAAAAGGAAAACGAAATTTATAAAAATAATTTAAAAAACTCTTTCAGAACCATTTTTCCTTTACCAAGATGCACCTATTTTTTGAATATGAGAACTTTATCACAATTTATGCTATGGGTAATTATCATAACTTGATCATTTAGTTTGAAACTTATAGATGTTAATACATGATAGGCTTTTTTGTGAAGATTTTTGGAACAATTTCTGAATAAACAAGTTTATGTTTTTTCATAGCTCCTAGTACAAATAAAATGACCCCATGCGAGAGGAAATCTTTTTTTGAGGGTTTTTTCACGTTATTTGATTTTTTCTAAATGTCAAAATGGCCACCATGTCTATTCATCGAAAGAGGTCAAATATTCTTAAACTATCGATGTTTCTATGGTATGGATGTCATATTTGAATTTCTCTCTTTTTCTAATCAAATTAGACATTTTATTTGTTCAATTTCCAATTACGGGTTTAAAGATATGAATTATTCCGTATTAAATAATTTATTAAAAAATAAAGTAAGTTTTGCCATTGTATTGTTATTTATTTAAAAATATTATTAAATAATCATTATTCTATTTTTTTTAATTAAAACAATAAGACTGTGTAACATGATGCCCCACAGGTTAATATGATTCATATGACAATAATATCAGTAAGTTCTAACATCTCACTTGAACGGAACTAAAAACTTAAGCGTGCTTGGGTTGGAGCAATTTAAGGACGCGTGACCGAATGGGAAGTTTGACTAAGGTAAGTACGTTGAAGTTGTGTAATCGTAGTTTAACTGTGTGGCTAAATAGAAAATTCGGAAAGAGAATAAAAAAATATTCAAATTTTTTTTGGAAATATTATGCGGACGGATTTAATTTGGCCTACCCGACGCCCCGTTACGCCGACGGCTTCCGTCGGAGTAGCCCTATGCCGATGGCATTCTCGTCTATGCCGACGACTTTTTGCCATCGGCGTGACGTGTTCCTGTAGTGATGTAAGTGTCGCGTGGACTACATGACCCGACACATGAGGCAGAATACCGCTTTCAGGCCACAGACTACAGGAAGCCGGTTCCCATAAAAGCAAAGTCTTGCCGTGACAATTTTGACGGGTCCCGTGCTCTACCGAATTTTATTTTAGAAATGGGAGCCTCTGCCCCGGCCTCTGCATCAAAATGATGCACACAGCCGGACTTTATTAAAAGATGAAAAAATATCCAGAGTCAAATCGAGTAACAGTTTACGGATCACTCAAGGTGTCCACAAAGATCAGCCACTCAAAAATAAGCAAAAGTATATGATGCATCTATCCGTCTTGCGTTAAGCCACCCACCCCGGCTGTAGATAGCCCGCACGACCGCCCGCAGCCAGGTACAGCCTGAATCCATAAGTGCTCGCTGATCGACAGGGAGAAGGAAGGACCATGTCTGTATAGAATAAACCGCCTTGTTTACAACCTAAGTGAACATTGTTTCGTTTGTTAAAAACCACATCATTACGGCTGTTCCAAATCTCCCACAGGAACGCAGCCACACCGACACGAATGCTTGCCTTAGTTTTTCTATCGATGCCATTTAGCCAACTACCAAACATATGCGCAATGTTAGTCGGAGAATAAATGTTAAAAGTGAAGTGAACCAGACGGCAAATATCACGAGCAAAAGGGCAGGAGATAAACAAATGCTCAACAGACTCATCCGTATCACAGAAAACACATTTTTTACAACCATTCCAATTTCTTTTTAAGAAATTATCTTTGGTTAAAACCACTTTTCTATTAGGAAAAGATAAGAAGATCTTGATTTTTAATGGAACCTTTAATTTCCACAAGTATTTTCGCAAAAATCTTGTAGAGCCATGTAGCAAGTCTCCATAGTAGGATTTCACAGAAAAAGATCCATCCAACGTTAATTTCCAACGGAACGTATCCGTCTCGTTATTGAGAGAGACACCCATTAACCTCTCGACCAATTGTAGCCATAAACCTCTTCTATCACCTAAAATAGTCCTCCTAAAACGAATGTCCATAGGATTGTATGCTAACACATCAGCCACCGTGACATTTTTGTGCACCACTATATTAAAGAGAGATGGGTATGATTGTGATAACAGTTCATCATCTAACCATGTATCCTCCCAAAAATGAATATTTTGTCCATTCCCAAGTGCAAACTTACCACGTGAAAAGAACTCGTGCTTCACCTTCATAATCCCTTTCCAAAACGGAGAATCCAACGGTTTTTATTCTACTTGGGATAACGTTTGATCCCCCAGATATTTGTTAGATAACAACTCCTGCCATACTCCCTCCTCATGCATGATTTTAAACAGCCATTTACTCAGCAAACACATGTTTTTTATCTCTAAAACCTCGATACCTAGACCTCCCTGATCTTTTTGTCGATACACAATATTCCATTTCGTAAGACAGTATTTTCTTTTCTTGGTATCACTTTGCGAAAATAATCTTGAGCGATAAAAATCTAGTCGCTTCCTAACCCCAATTGGTATTTCAAAGAAAGATAGAAGAAACATAGGCAAACTCGTAAGGACACAATTAATTAAGATGAGGCGATCCCCATAAGATAAAAGTTTTCCCGCCCAAGAGCTCAATTTCCTCTCAAACCTATCTTCGACAGGTTTCCACTCCTTGTTTAAAAGCTTTCTATAATGGATTTGGATACCAAGATATTTGAACGGTAAATTGCCTACCTCACAACCGAAAATTTGACGATAGTCATCTTGTGCATTCTTTGCTTCCCCAAAACAAATAATCTCACTCTTATGAAAGTTAATCTTAAGACCCGATAATTGCTCAAACATGCCAGTATGAGCTTCATATTTAAGGCTTTATGCAAATCGTGTTCCTGGAAAAGAATCGTGTCATCAGCATACTGAAGGATTGAAACCTCTCCCTCGACAAGGTGTGGTATCAACCCTCCAACTTGGCCATCCTCCTTTGCTCGATCAATTAGGATGGCCAACATATCGACAACAAGATTAAAAAGGATAGGAGAAAGTGGATCCCCTTGCCTTAAACCTTTTAGAGTTTGGAAATAATGACCGATGTCATCATTCACCTTAATACCCACGCTTCCTCCTTGAACAAAACGAGCAACCCATTCACACCAAACCGTTGAGAAACCTTTCATCCGTAACACTTGTTGGAGGAAAGACCAGTTCACCTTATCGTAAGCCTTTTCAAAATCAATTTTAAATAGAACCTCGTCCATCTTTTTCCGTTGCAATTCATGAATCGTTTCGTGGAGAACGACAACTCCCTCTAAAATATTTCTACCTGGTAGGAACGCTGATTGAGTTGGACGGATAACTCTACTCGCAATAGATGTTACCCGATTAGTTCCTACTTTAGTGAACACCTTGAAACTAACATTTAGTAAACAAATTGGCCGATATTGCTCAATACGACTCGCATCCTCTTTTTTTGGTAGCAACGTAATAACCCCAAAATTGAGCTTAAAGAGAGGTAGGTCGCCCTCATGAAGCTGGCGAAACATAGCCATTAAGTCCCCTTTAATGACCGACCAAAATTTACAAACTATACAACTATGCCAAGAAACAAACTATACGACTATGGTGCATGTCTATGTTGCCTCCCTATATATAACCCGCACAAGGTTTTTAAATAACCGTTGTGTGCTTGGTGAGTTTTGTTCTGTCTTGGAAAACTTGGTGGACTCACTTATGACATACTTCCTCCCACATCCACAAGACGTCCGCAGTGGTAACTCAGAAGGTGCAAAACGTCGTGGAAAAAAGAACACAACCGCAGCTTCGTTCTAGAATCTTCACAATTTTGTGCGACTCCGGTTATTGCAGCTACACAACTACACCGAGTAATATATCGACCGTGACTACCAACACTACAGCTAAATCACATCCGGCTACCTGGGCATCGACAACAAGGGCAACGTCTATAGAAACTCAGCGGCAACCACTCCAGTCAACAACGTCCGCGTCATCAGTTGCGTCCGCGACACTCCCGCTATGACTCTATGAGGGGAGAGAGTAGAGATGATGACGATGGTGTGGAGGAGGCGACGAACACGTAAGACTTTAAATCCAGTCGAAATCATCCGCTTCACTACCTATATGACGGAGGGGGATTTAGAGATATACAATCTTGTACTCCAAGTCTACCTCCTCATTGTAACTTTTTATATACCCCACGAGGGCCATAGCAATACAACAACATTCTTTAATTTTCTACAGTCACTTAAGCTCAAAAAACTTCTATGTCTAGCTAATCTTGTGCGACGACGGTAACTGGTGCCGCTAGACATTTTACACTTAGATCATGTTTTCTATGTTAACCGTTTTATTCTAAGACAATTCTATCAATAAGGTAAGCAAGAAAGACATGGTGATTCAAATGAAATGGAAACAAAATTAATGACTTACCATTGTACCGTGGGATTTGAGTACCTACTAAGTCACAATTTCCTCCCCGCAAAGTATATGAGCATGCCACATGATCCTTAGCATGAGTCCTCCAACGTTCTCATCGCGGCAACCTGCGGCGAGGATATCCCTCTCGGCACATCTCCACCAACGCCGAGCATTCCTCGTCGGCTTAGCTCCTTACCCCGAGTGCTCCATGTTGAAATATAAATACACGCCTAGCCCCTTTTCATCAGTTCGGATTTTTAGGATAATTGGCTAGTGCAGAAATTCTATATGGTATCAGAGCCACGAGGTGTCGAGTTCGAGACCCTTCTCACACAGTAATACAAAAAGAAAAATGTCGGATATATACCAAATAGGGGTATAGTAGATGGTAGACAAAGTGCCGGATTACCAGGGTGGCCTAAGTGGTAGTGGGATTAGGTCCATTGGGCGGCCCAGTAATCCGACGCACAGAAGCCGGATTCTAGAAGAACCCGGATCACGGCCCACGTGATCTGGCTTGGAGGAGAAGACGGATTCCTTGCTTTCCAAGTTACAAGTTACCGTAGTCTTCTAGGTTTCCTATTCTGTAAGCCCTAATCCGGCTATTATATAAAGCCGGACGGGAGATAGATTAGATAACGAATAACAGAGAAGCTCTACGCCAACTCGCCGAGAAGCCGATCCTCGTCTAGTAGCCTAGATCCAAACTTCACATTGTAACCCTGTATCCAGACTTTAGCCCTGATTTGTGAGAAGTGCAGGTGTAGGCACGTCGTACTGTCGCGACGTACCGAACCTGGGTAAATCCTGTGTTCACTGTCCACCACGCGATCCCGTTACCCCACGTCTCTACCGTAGTATCATGGCACCCCCATCTATGAAAACTACTATGATGTCTCGACAGTTGGCGCCCACCGTGGGGCGAACGACGTCAGGTGTGAAGTTCCGATCTGGGATACTTGGCGGAATCGGAAGATCAATCACTGTCGGAAGCCTGGAGTTAGACGACGACGTCGGACGCTTCCTCGACAACGGATCCTACATACCGGCGCAAAACCACCTGGTAAGTGCCTGCGTGTTACCGATTGGATCTGCTAACATCTTCATCGGACTAACCGCAGAAGCAATGGGGTTTTGCGGTGGAAGCAAATATATCCCACCCGCCCTATACCCAGTCGAAGAAGACTATGATGCCGGATTTTGCTAAGATCGCCGACAAAAAAGTGATACACACTTTATCGGCATGGTGCAATCTGAAGTCGCCGAAAACACGGATGACGGAAATCCCGTGCAAGAGGCAGACAACAACACACCCGTCATCGAGATGGAAGATCCAGAACCCGTCATCCAGGCGGAAGATCCGACATCCGTCAGCATGACGATGAACTCGGAAGCCGAATCCGTACTAGCCGCCATTGAGGCGAGATTGGAGTCGGAAACCGTATCGGATAATTTCGACTCCGAAGATGAAGATGAGGATGCCTTCGAAAGAAAGGTAAAATCTCTTCAAGAGGGATTCCACGAAGTGCTAATGGCAAAACCGGCTGAAGTCACGGATGCCGGCAGCCAGGAAAGCCCCAAAACCCCTCCGCCAGACGAAGAGAGAGAAGACGGAGAAACTTCTCCGATATTTCCCAATGTCAAGGAGATGAAAGAAGATGAGCCTGTCAAAAACCCTCCCTCTTCCAAGAAAAAACACCGTGCTGCTAAGAAACTCCAATACAAAATCCGGAAGAAAAAATCAGCTGATCTCGCTGATGAAAACCTGGAAATAGGAGATGCTAGCAGAACAAAGCCCGGGGAGAAGAACTCCAAAGAAACCCCTGCTCCGCCAATGACGGAACAGGAAGAACAAGAGTTGTTGCACACACCAGTGGGACCAGATGAACCCCCTGAGATGCTGGAAGCCAGGAGACAAGCCTTCCAAAGGCAACAACAACATATACTCAGATCTCGGCAACATCTCCAACAAACCCAGAATGACATCAAGGTCATGAAGGAAGAAATAGAGGAGTACGAGAGAAAGAATAGATCTGCCTTAAAACCTACTAGGTTACCCGGAATCGTAAGAACAGAAGTACTGCCGCCAAAAGAAAGGTTCCATAACAAATCTTGGCAAAAGCAGGTAAACGGCAAAGATGCCAGAGGCAAACCAATTTACAAAACCGCAGCACAAAACGCAGAACCAGCGTTCGCCATCCTCAACAACGATCTGTACTCCAACGGGGAAAAACTTCAAGGGGTGTATGCTTTCTTAGGAAAAGCATTGCAACAACAACAGCGGGGCCAAGAGCGATCAGGGAGGCTGCACGATAATTCCTCCCTATGCAAAACAGCTACTTGCGCTGCTAGAGCACCTGGACCAGAAGTACCCGGAGATTCAGAAAATTCAAAGGGTAAAAAAGAGGATCCGAGAAAAGACAAGAAAAACCTCGACAATAGGGATGAAGCGTCTAGGAACGGATCTCATCTCCCGAAAGGTGGGCATAAACCACACGATCGGGAAGACAAACACCGGAATGACGGCAAAATAATGCCACCTCCGAGAAACCCAGCTGAGAAAGCTGGAAGATATGATATACCTCACAGACGTGAGAGATCCCGGACACCTCCTAAGGATAAAGAAAGGCACAGGAGCAGAACTCCGCCTAATCCAAAAGGGCGTGACCACGGAAGAGATAGAAATAATCCTGGAAAAGCGCGTCCGCACAACAATGGAAAAGAAAGGAGCAGATCCCCTTCTGTCCATTCAGCCGGAAGATATTCTGCACACATTGATAGAGCAGAAAAGGATGATCTATACTTTGGTCCTAAGTGTTTCACTGACAGGATCCGAAGGATAACCCTGCATTCTGGCTTTGCCAAAGTTGGTCCAACGTACCAAAAATACACCGGCAGCACAAACCCGGATACCTGGCTATCAGACTACTATACAGCCGTCGAGATCAACAATGGGACAAACCTGGAAGCTGTCAAGTTTCTTCCCCTAATGTTGCTGGACGGAGCCAGAGATTGGATCAATGGATTACCATCGAGAACTCTCGACAGCTGGGATGATATGGCTAGAGTATTCACTCAGCATTTCCGGGGAACGTACAAACGCCCAAACAGCATCAACCAGCTGAACTGTTGCACCCAATTTGAGGATGAACTATACGTGGATTTCATCTCCAGATGGACGGCAATGAAGAATAGTTGCTCTGGAGTAACTGACATAAAAGCAATGCATGCTTTCGTCAATGGCCTAAAACCCGGACTCGTACCGTTCATGGTTAGTTCCAAACAGCACAAAGATCTCGGATCTATGCTTACAACCGCCAATGAGCACGCCGCGGCCGAAGACGACATCAGAGCAAGAGGAGGCAATATCGAATCACTGATACTTGCCAAGAAAACCCCTCGTTCTGACAAAAAAGGAACTCCAGAAACAATGACAAACCCAAAGAGGTCAACATAGCCTTTGGAGGTGAAAAAGGGAACAAGTAGAAAGGACGCAGTCCAGATCCAATCAACTACACTCCAGAGGAGTGGGAGAGGATTAAGTCGGAACCATGTGTCCACCATTCGCAATTTGGGAAGCCCACCCATACAAACGCGCAATGCCGGCTGAATAAGCACATGAAAGGCAATGCAGGATCCGGAAGTAAGGGGAAGGGTTCCAAGAGGAAGCCCGCCAAACAAAAGCCAGAAGCTGACAAAGAAGACAGTGAATCGGACACTGACGAAAAAATCCAGGAACAACAGCGAAAGGGCGAACCCAAATTTCCGAGAGTTGATGGAGAATCAATGCTAACTTTCTTAGCAACTTCGTCAGCAAAGGTGGCCAAAAGAACACTTCGAGAAATAAACGCGGTTGTTCCGGCAATCCCGAAATTCTTGAAGTACTCCAACACACCAATAACCTTGGATCAGTCTGATCATCCCGGGAATATCCCTGAACCCGGCACACAAGCTCTTGTTGTAATCCCTATTGTCCAAAACACTAGGCTAAGAAGAGTGCTGATGGATGGAGGATCCAGCATTAATATAATGTACCTGGATACACTGAAGCATCTGAAGATTTCCGAGTCCCAGCTCAACTACAGCAACATACGCTTCCATGGCATTGTTCCTGGCAGACAAGCACGGTCCCTAGGAGAAATTTCCCTAGATGTCACCTTCGGAGATAAAGATCACTTCCGGCAGGAGAAAGTATCCTTTGAAGTAGTGCTGTTCGAAAGCGTGTATCACGCAATACTTGGACGTACAGCTTTCGCCAAATTCATGGCAAGATCCTGTTATATCTATAACAAGCTGAAGATGCCAGGACCCAAAGGAGGAGTAATCACCATAGCTGGTGACTTCAAGCTGGCAAACGAGTTGCAGAAAGAAAACGCCCTTTGCGCTCAGAGAGTTATAGCAAAGGAAGAACTAAAGGAATTGGCCAAGGAGGTATCGCTGATAGAAATGCCGGCAGGAAAAGAAACCCGGAAGCCCACAGACAGCTTCAAGACGTCCGAGAATACAAGACAGGTAATCCTAGATCCCAAAGATCCGATAAAATTTGTGTTCGTAGGGACTGGGATGACCGACAAATAGGAAGGCGAGCTCGTCAAGTTCCTCCGTGAGAACTGGGATATTTTTGCCTGGTGTCGAGCTGACATGCCAGGTGTACACAGGGAACTTGCTGAGCACCAACTCAAGGTTATTCCAGGATCAAAACCCGTCAAACAAGGTCTCCGTCGATTTGACGGAAGAAGACGGAAGGCTATTGGCAAGGAAATTATCCGGCTTTTAGCAGCGGATTTCATCAAGGAAGTAATTCATACTGATTGGTCCGCAAATCCGGTATTAGTACAGAAGAAAGACACTACTGCTCTTAGAATGTGTATAGATTACACAGGCTTGAACAAATTGTGTCCGAAAGATAGGTTCGCGTTACCGCGAATCGATCAAATAATAGACGCCACTGCAGGCTCCGAGCTTTTATGCTTTTTGGATGCATACTCCGGGTACCACCAAATACGCATGAAAAAGGAAGATCAAATCAAGACTTCTTTCATAACCCCGTACGGGACGTACTATTACGTAACCATGCCATTTGGCCTGAAGAACGCAGGTGCAACCTACCAGCGTTGCATGCAACGTTGTTTGCATAGTCAGATTGGTAAAAACGTCCATGTTTACGTGGACGATATTGCTGTCGTAACCAAGGAAAAAGATACACTCCTTGAGGATTTGCGAGAAACTTTCGAAAACTTGCGCACTTACAAGATGAAGTTAAATCCATCTAAGTGTGTATTCGGGGTTCCCTCAGGAAAACTTCTGGGTTTCATCGTTTCTCACAGAGGAATAGAAGTTAACCCGGAAAAGATCAAGGCCATCTTGAACATCTCGAAACCTACATGCGTGAAAGATGTCCAAAGATTGACGGGTTCCGCCGCTGCCGTCAGCAGATTTATTAGTCGGCTGGGGGATAAAGCCTTACCACTCTACAAGCTGCTGAAGAAATCCGACAAGTTCGAATGGACAGAAGAGGCCGATGCGGCGTTAACCCAGTTGAAGGAAACCTTGATGAAAGCTCCGATTTTGGCATCTCCAAAAGACGAAGAACCCATGTTATTGTACCTTACGGCTACAAATCGGGTTATTAGTGCGGTAATCGTTGTGGAACGGACAAAGTAAGAACAAAGCATACCAGACCAACATCCGGTATATTACATAAGTGAAGTTTTCTCCGAGTCCAAACAAAGGTACCCACACTATCAGAAACTGACATATGGTGTATTTTTTGCATCTAGAAAACTGCGCCATTACTTCCACGGGCATTCCATAACAGTGGTATGTAAAGCACCACTAGGGGATATCATAAACAATGCGGAGGCAACCGGCCGAGTAGCCAAATGGGGTATCGAGCTGGCAGCCTTCGACATTAAGTATCAGCCAAGGACGGCAATAAAATCCTAGGTTTTGGCAGATTTTGTCGCCGACTGGACAGAAGCAATGGAAAAAACACCGATGCCGGAGTCCGAGTACTGGATCATGCACTTTGACGGATCCAAGATGAAGGAAGGAGCTGGAGCTGGTGTAGTCTTAAAATCCCCTAAGGGAGACACAATGAAGTACGTATTGCAAATACACTTCAACGCCAGTAATAACAAGGCAGAATACGAAGCTCTGCTTCATGGCTTGCATATTGCAAAAGAAATAGGAGTAAAACGCATCTTATGCTATGGAGACTCGGATTTGGTACAACATCAGCTTAACCAAACCTGGGACGCAAAAAGCCCTATAATGGCCGAATATCGGAGAACGGTGGACGAGTTCGCCATCTGTTTCTTTGGATTCGAGGTCCTTCACATCAAAAGGGAGGAAAACTGGAACGCGGATGCACTAGCCCGCATGGGATCAGAGAGGGTAAAAACCCTACCACCAGGGGTATTCGTTCAGCACTTGCAGGAGCCGTCCATAAAAGGTGGAGACGTTGATTATCCTCTGGCGTCCGAATAAATTGAAGTTATGCTCGTTAAACCAGACTGGACAATTCCATACTTAAACTTCTTAGTCAATCAGAAGTACCCGGAAGGAGCAGACGAAGTCTTGCAAAGACAAATACAGCGTCGATGCAAAGGATACGCGGTAATTGACGACTGCTTGTATAAACGCAGTACTTCCGGAATCTTTCAGCGGTGCATTTCACCAGAAGAAGGAAGAGAAATACTGGAAAAAATCCATGCCGGCGATTGCGGACATCATGCTCAATAAAAAAGCATAGTTAAAAAAGCATTCCGCGCTGGGTTTTTCTGGCTAACAGCCAAGACAGATGCCGAGCACATAGTTAATACGTGTGCAGGATGTCAATATTACGCCAAGCAGACCAATTTGCCGGCCCAAGCACTCAAAACTATCCCCATCACATGGCCGTTTGCGGTCTGGGGGCTATATATGATGGGACCGTTCAAAACTGCAACAGGCGGTCTTACACATCTACTCGTAGCAGTAGATAAGTATACCAAATGGGTGGAGGCCAAACCCATCAAAAAGCTGGATGGTTCAACTGCCAGGAATTTCATCATTGACTTAGTAATGAGGTACGGCGTCCCAAACAACATAATAACTGACAATGGGACAAATTTCTCCATTGGAGAGTTGGCAAAATATTGCCAACAAACGGGAATCCGGCTAGACCTTGCATCTGTGGCGCACCCGCAGTCCAATGGGCAGGTTGAGAGAATGAATAGCTCAATCCTGCAAGGAATACGCCCAAGACTCGAATCTCCTCTTCATAGAGCAGCTGGAGCATGGGTAGAGGAATTACCTTCCGTGCTTTGGAGTATTCGAACGACGCCAAATAGGTCAACTGGGCAAACCCCGTTTTTCCTAGTTTACGGTGTGGAAGCTATTCTTCCAACGGACATGATCCATGACAGCCCAAGAGTGCAGGATTTCGACGACTCAGATGCCGAAGAAGCACGACAGGATGCCGTCGATCTCTTAGAGGAAGAGCGAGAGCTTGTGCTTCAAAGATCCGCCATTTACCAGCAACGATTGCGACGTTACCATAGTCGGAAAATCAGGCATTGTTCTTTTAAAGAAGGTGACTTAGTGCTGAGGCTGGTGCAGCAAAGGAAGCACAAATTAGCCCCAGTTTGGGAAGGACCATTCGTCATAAGTAAAGCCATGAAGAATGGATCGTATTATCTTGTCGATATTCGAGATACAGAAGATGATCCAGAGAAGCCGAATCGCAAAAGAAAGAGAAAGATAGATGATGAGCTAGGAGAGACAAAAAGGCCTTGGAGCATCCAGCAGTTACGTCCCTTCTATACTTAGCTCAATCTCTATGTAAACATCTTTTGAGATCATGAAATAAAGTTGTCGGAATTCTGATATCCATGTTTTTACAAGTTCATTATAGTACAAAGCATGATTCCACCTTATCTATTTCCCAATGATCTTACAAAATACTCAATGTTAACCCGAATTGTGCCTGCGTGCTCGGTGTTTAAAAGCTGAATGATTCAGCCTGCTAACGGCTAAAGGAAACTCGGATTGTGCCTGCGTGCCCAAGTTTCAAAAAATTCCTTACCTTTCTCTAAGTATCATCTGATTGGTCATGCGTTGGGTCACTAAAGCTAGTTCGTAAAAATGTCTTTAGTATGATCCATGTTTTCGAGTTTAAACTGATTGGTTATATCCAGTTACTCAGCATGATGCTTCATAATACTATTAAGTCATTTTTTCAAACACTAAAGGACAGTTAAAACGCATATGCCAGAGAACTTAGAAGATAAAGGAATAGTCAAACCCGAAAACCTTGCATGGAATTTCATAATTCAAAGCTGCAAAAGGCGGAGTTCTTGTTTCGACAAACGGAATAGAAGCATTACAATATGAATTACATTGTACAAATAATGCCCCTATGCAAATCCACCATCTAGGTCAAGTGCACTTCGTCAAACATCCGAGTCTTCATCGCTGCTGTCATCCTCGGGGGCTGCAGGCACTTATTCTTCTGGATAGGTGATGGAAATATTGACCATAGAGGCAATCTTGGTGGCGTGCCCTTTGATTTCATCAAAGATTGTATTCCGTTGGGCTTCTGTATATCCTTGAGGGACACCGGATTCTACGCGCCAAGATTTCGCATCAGGGTAATGTAGACGCATCAGGCCAAGAGCCATGCGTGCACCACCTCGTGCAGTGGAGCGTAGGATGGATTCTTTCGATTCCACAACCTCCATGATGGCACCCAGAAGTTTGTAAACTTCCGAGAATTCTATAGTACTTGTGGGAAGGAATTTGTTAATCAGTTGCATTCCTGCATTTCTGATTGCGTTCCATACCTCCCCAAAAGCTCGGATTTTCTCAATCCGAGAAATCCATGGAAAATTTCCTGTTTTTTTGAAAAAAAACAAAGGTTAGGCGAAAAAATGCAGAAAATAAGACATGGAGATATTGGTAAAAGGAGTTAACTTACCAAGAACCTTGTCAATCTTGGTGCCTTCTTTCATGCGCGGGAATAACATACTTTCCAAATCATCGATAATAGACTTATCTTCCGCCGCCTGCAAAGAAGCCTTGGATCGAGCAATCCCAAGGGCCAGATTACTGGCTTCCAGGTCTTCTTGAACTTTCATAAGCTCCTTATGAAGGTTCGAGTTTTCCTCACGTAGCCGAGAGGCATTGATGGCGTCCTCAGCTAATTCTTTGGCTTTAGCTAAAGCAGCTGGAGGGCAAGAAAAATATTCCGACTTTACAAAAATTCGGAAAACATTTTCCAGAGAAAAACTGCAGAGAGTAAATACCTGTCCCTTCCGATAGCTGTAGCTGAGATGATGCCAGCTCGTTATTTTTTAACTCAATAATAGATTGAATAGTTCTCACTTCTTCATTCTTGATATTAAGCTTGTTAAAAACTTCTAAGTTTATAGCATTGGCAGAATGCTGAAAATCGGAAATGAAAACTAAATGCTTAAGTATGAACTATCATAGTAAGAAACATTAAGAAGAAATCAGGTTTTCAACTTAATGCTTGGGGGCTAGAGGTAATACCTGGCTCATTTCTCGCAAGTTTGCTAAGGTCTCGTTGAATTCTTTTGCATAATCCGAGAAAAGAATCCCAACGTGATGAAGGCCATCTTGTATGACCTGACGAGGTGAAAATACGATATCATTGCGAACAACTAATCCGCCTTGTGGCCAAGGGCGAATTAAAGGGGCAGGAGCGAAGAATTTCTTAGCCTCTGGACGAATATATCTGAGGTCGTCGAATGGTTCTTTTATTATCCGGATATCGTGGTCCAGATTGGGAATGGGTTCGTTTCCAACAGATGACCGAGGATTTCCACCCATCTGTGTTTCTGTTTTTTCCCTCATGCCCATGGTCGAAGAAGAAGATTCTTCTTTGATAGCAGCTTTCTGTTTCTTCAACTTCTTCGTCTTCAGAGGAGTCGGGGCAAGGCTGAAAGGAGGATATCCGAGAAATAAAAATCTCGAAGAACCAAAGGAGAATGATAACTAGGGAAACCCCAGTAAAATACCTAGATGTGGCGATAGGAATTCCGTCAACAGTTACTGTTTTCCCGAAAGTCACATGCCTTTTGCGCTTCCGATCATTGTAAAATCCAGCATGTAATTCGCTGAGTTCGATGTCGGAAGCAAGATCATTTCCTCCGAGTTCGTCGAACTAGGAAAGAATTAACAATATGTTAAAATGCGGAGAAAGAGGTTAATCTGAGGAAAACTCGGAAACGAGGAAAGTATAAATACCTTAGGGACCAGATTCTCCACGTGATAAATGGCTAGGCTTTCTTCGATTTGATCGCTGGTGGCGACCAGTTGGTTAAGCCGCTTTATAAAATTGTTCTTGGTTTAGGCTTTATCTGTTCCCCTCATACTATCTTCTGGCCCTTTGTATTCGCAAAGAAGCCGGGAACGAAAGGAAAGGGGTTGGACACGGCGTCCAAACCAACATAGAACAGTGTCCTTTCCAGTTAAAGAAGGCTTGGAAGAAGTAAGCTTGGCAATACGACGTTTTATCTTCATCAGGTTTTCCGGCAATGTCTCAACCGCTTCAATTGTCCAACTCTCTCGAGGGATGGCAGCGGAGTTAACAAATGGATGAACCCCGATTTCCCTGCCAGGGAATGGGATGTCCTGATGGTAAAAGAAAGAACCCAGCCAAGATTGGGTAGGTTCTGGCATTTGTATCCTCGGGTACCAGTCTTCTCTAAACTTCCAAAGGGTGAAAGATATAGTTCCACAGATAGGAGAAATGCCTTCTGTGATGTTATGTTTTACCTCAAAGCAGTATTGCCAAAATTCTAGACTAGGAGCTATTCCGAGGTACCCTTCAAAAAGGGCTTGGAAACTAGCTAGATAGAGGATGGAGTTTGGAGAAAGGTTATGTGGTTGAACGCCATAATGGTTAAGGACGTCTATGAAAAAGGCGGAAGGAGGTAAACCCATACCTCTCGTGATGTGAGAGGTAAGGAGGACGCGTTCTCCGTCTTTCGGTTTGGGCTCGAGTTCACCTTCCGAGTTCCGCCATTTGCCTTTAACTATTAATCCCTCTCTTGACATTCGTCGAAGGATGAGGAGAGAGGAATTACTCGGACACCAGTTGCCGACGAATTCCACTTCTTCTCCAACTTCGGTAGCAGCGTGCTCGTCGCCGAGAAGCTGGATCTTCTCCTCCACCGTTTCAGGGGCAAACGGCGAGGGAGGCGCGGAGCTCGAACCCGCAGCGTTCGCGGCGGCGGAAGGATTTCCTCTGCCCGCCGCAGAGGCCGCGGTTTTCTCCTGCTCGTCGCCGGCGTGCTTCGGTGAACCTAACTGTGGATCTAGGTCACTGATGAGTTCGTCGATGGTGTTTGCGGTGGAGCGAGTGGGGGAAGACGGCGAGGTTGCCATTTGGTGGCGGCGCGTTGCGTCTCCGGTGTGCTCTGGGTGCGGTGTGCGCTCGGGATGGTTCTTCGCTCGAGAGCTTGGGCGCGGCAATGGCGTGGACAGTGAGAGTGCGGAAGATTTTTAGTGGGGACGAAGACGGCTATTTATAGCCAGAAATCCGTCAAGATACGTGCCAATGGCTATTTTTGACCGTTGGATGATCAACGCGTGTCACTCGCCGGAAAATCCAGGAAATGGAACGACAACGTAATGATGGCTATCTCCTCGTTTCCCGTGAGAATCTGTCAGAGATACGTTGCAGGGTTTCCCGCGAGAAACCCAAATGTCCCTTACGTCAGCATGACTTAGGGGCTGACGTAAGGAGATCCTTCTCCGCGAAGAATTGCGAGAGAAAAGCCGGATTTTCAGGATTCCGAGTTTCATGTTACCATCTCTTTTCAAAAGAATAATAAGAAGAATCAAGACTGCTGAATCAGTATTTCTCGGACAAAGTATATTTGACGAAAGACGGAGAATCAGAGTTTTAATCCTTCTTGGGGGCTACTGTCGGATATATATACCAAATAGGGGTATATTTAGTAGATGGTAGACAAAGTGCCGGATTACCAGGGTGGCCTTAGTGGTAGTGGGCTTAGATCCATTGGGCGGCCCAGTAATCCGACGCACAGAAGCCGGATTCTAGAAGAACCCGGATCACGGCCCACGTGATCTGGCTTGGAGGAGAAGACGGATTCCTTGCTTTCCAAGTTACAAGTTACCGTAGTCTTTTAGGTTTCCTATTCTATAAGCCCTAATCCGGCTATTATATAAAGCCGGACGGGAGATAGATTAGATAACGAATAACATAGAAGCTCTACGCCAACTCGCCGAGAAGCCGATCCTCGTCGAGTAGCCTAGATCCAAACCTCACATTGTAACCCTGTATGCAAGCTTTAGCCCTGATTAGTGAGAAGTGCAGGAGTAGGCACGTCGTACTGTCGCGACGTACCGAACCTGGGTAAATCCTGTGTTCACTGTCCACCACGCGATCCCGTTACCCCACGTCTCTACCGTAGTCTTATGGCACCCTCGTCTATGAAAACTACTACGATGTCTCGACAGTTGGAGAGTACGTGGATTGTCTCAAATTTCGGTTGCATGTCGGGACTGGAGTCCTGGATGACGGCACGCCTCTCGTCGCGACGTGGGTCGACAGAAGCCCACGGATATGAGATAAAGATAATCGAAGCCGATACGTGGCATCCACTCTATGGTATCGGCTCTTGGTGTATGTCACCATCTCGCTGACAAACACGATCTCAACGAACTATACCGTCCTATCTCTATATTGTATTGGAAAAGTCTATTTTAAACCTCGAACTCATAGAGCTCTGCCGGATTGAACCCTGAACTCGAAGTCCTTGTCGTTTGCACTATAAATTATTGAATCTCGGTCTAAATTAAATCTCGGAACTCATTTTCACAGTGTAAGTTGGAGCACTAATTGAGGGTGTGCCTGCTGCTTCCTACTTGCTAATTGTAAGCGTAGATGCGAGCGGCAAGCAACGCTAGGGTTCACACGACTAGAGGCAGTGCTGCATGGCTCGTGCAGCCGCGCTGCTGCGCCACCCCGACTCCTCCTGTGCACGGTGAGCCTGCTGATGTTGCTGCTCGATTGGGAGTTGAAAAAACAAAGAAATTGAGAGATGGGTAAGAAGATTAATATGACACCTCGACCCCACTGTTGGTTAGACAATTGTAATCCTGGTCGGGATTTTTGCGCACCAAACAGCTCTAAGGTTCAATTTACACCCGGATTCAGCATTTCAGGGTGAAAACGACACGGATTTTGACTTGAGGTTCAATTCGTCGGACCTCTGTGAATTAAAGGTTTAAAATGGACTTTTTCCTATTGTATTTGTTCGGAACTAGGATCGTATTTGTTCCGTATACACGTGCACATTTCCCACCTCCTAATACCACTGCCAAGAAATGCCACTATAGTCATTAATACTAATTGATCCCAGCCAATCATGTTAATACTAAATTAGTATTATTGGGTCAGGCTCAACCTACTTTTCGGCAAGACACTCCTTGTAGCACAATGTTTGGATTTGAAACAATAAGACGCTTGTTACCGATGGCCGCTATGGTGGTGTTGTTCTCCTGATGCGGGATGTACCCTGGCAGTTGGGGTGGTGGTCGTGTCTCCTTGCCTATTGCCGTCTTCGAGCATCAAATCCATTGAAAAGCTTTGTGTTATGCTTGCGTAGATGTCTTGTGGAGTGCTCTCGCAGGCACACTCAACCGAGGTGGGTCGGTTGTGTGGCCTCGACGACGTTTGGCCCTCCGAGTACGCCGGTGGCTCTCACTTGCGGTGAGGTCAGTGCCGTGATGCCCTTTGTCGATGTCGTTAGCGCTACTGTCGTGGCGTCGTCTCGGTTGTGCGTGAACTCTTAAGCTCACATTGACAAAGGTTGTGTCGTGACGTGGGCGTTAGCGTGGCAGCATCGGCGCACACGTCCGCCGGCCAGTCCGAGTGTGGCCCCTAGCACGGCCGTGAGCGTGAGAGTAGGCACGGCTTTGTACACGGGGCTGTCCATGGATTGTGCGGGCCTAGGTCGTCTGTTCCCTTTCAATTTGTCATCAGAAGAGAATAAGTGTGTTTTGCCAAATTCTAAATAAATGTGATAGTTTTTTGCAATCAGAACGTAAAATGGTAGTTTTTCGGAATTCGGCCTGTAAAGTTGTACTTCTGTGCTCCCGTAACGGCAGTCAACGGTCATGCCCGTAATGATGTTCTAGACTTGCCACATCATCAAAGTGGTGGGCCATCCCTATCAGTTCTTGTGTCAATTCGCCAGTTAGGCGAGATTGGTGTTTCGTGTCAAATTGAAAACACAATATGTTAGTTTTTTGCAATCAGAACGTAAAGTGATATTTTTTCGGAATTCGGCCCGTAAATTGGTAGTTTTGTGCTAACTTGTCAATGAAAACCAATACCAGGTTTTCGTGGTATCGGGTGTAAATTTCTCAGCGTTCACATGTTTTCTTTGTTATCAATGTCCCTGTTGTCTCTGCATTTCTAACCTTCTTGTTGGTTCTGAATTTTCTTTCATGTATGAACAAACTATTTTGCCGAGAGTCTTGTGATCTCCACATTCTATTTTTTAAATGAAAAATTTGAACACTATTTACGTTGTGCCTTTCGATATAATTTTAGACGCGTTGAAGGAGAGATTTACACAATATTGTGTGTCTTGTTACTCATAGGTTTGGACAATATCTCAGGAACAGTTACGTGTGGAGCTAGGGATGAGAGCGACAAGCGTTCTACATGTATATAACTTGGACATGTTCATTGAGCAGGTTCTTTTAATATGTCTAATTTAATTGATTTACAAAGTGGATCGCGCTATATATGTATTTCTATATATAACCATTGCGCTACTACTCATATATATAACCAGACCTTTTGATTTGCTCAACTATTCGACTTTATGTTCCTTCAAGATCTTTGATTCTAGTGTACATTGTTGTTGGACGCAACAGCTAGACCCCAAACATGCACTGTCATGACATGTGTGTCACTGAGATTAATAGTGGTCTCACCTTGTTCAAATGATAGGTTATTCAGAATGAGTGGCTTCGGGAGAGCACCTAACACTTTGTGGTATAGAGCAGTCCTCCTGACCTTCTCAAGAAGATATAGGTACTCTTCTCTTTGTTAGAGCAGACACTGCTGTATTCATCGATGTCAAGACAGTAGTTAATTAAGCAGGCTCAACCAGTAACCATTGACGTAAAAGCCCTTCTGTAACAACTAGCCTAGTCTTCTGGTACGCTCACCGCCATCCTCACTGGCGTGGGTAGAGTATAGGCTAGTTTATTAGCTAACTCGGCAGCTGCCTCCTTTGTATGAATTATGTACAGCGTGATCAAAACAAAGTGTGTCGCATCCTCTCTGTTTCTCTCCCGCTTAACTCTCTCATTCTTACTCCCTCCCTTCAACAATAGATGACTTCCATATATCCAGATATAGATGTATCTAGACATATTTTAGTGTCTAGATACATCTATATATACATATGTGGAAGTCATGTATTGTTGAACGGAGGGAGTAGAACACAATTCTTTCAACCCTTCCGCAACCCTCTCCCATGGCTGCTCGAGATCTCCTCTCCGATGCCTCCTTTGGAAACCTCAATCGTTTTTGGTTTGTTTGTTATCTTTCCGACCTGTCTAGAATTTTTTTTTTTTCGTTCTTGTGATTTTTTTTTTGATAAAGGGAAGTATATTAATATTGCGGAGATACAAATTACACACGGTCTCTACAACAACGCAATGGATGCACGCAGCCGAAAGACAATAAAAAGAAAAGTCCCGTTACAGAGTTATAGTCCTTCCAGTATCCACACAACCACCACATAAACAACAGCTGATGTCCATCTTTTCGAAAACAACGTCTCCAAGAAGAACGGTGCCAGGCACAACCAATTAAGGCCAACACCTTGGGTTTTCACCCTGAAGATGATCCCCGCTCTCAAAACAACGGCTCCAAGAAGACAAGTGCCAGGCACAACCAATTAAGGCCAGACATTGGTCTTTCTCCCTGAAAGGTTGGACTTTGGACTTCACGCATGTTGTCGCCCCCTCTTACATATGGCTGTCACGAATGTAACTCCAAGCCAGTTCCCCATCGATGCAAAGACTCCGAACACCGTTGCTAGTCCTCCAATCTCACCTTCGATGACTGAACATTGTGACCGAATTTCACCGATTCAGCAATCTCCAGGCGTCACCCATGGGAGTTCGCCGGCGGAGCCTTTCAGGTCAACACCCCGGCTTGATCAAAGAGAACCTACATCAGAATCTTCATCTTCGCGCGATAGGAAACCCAATGACCACCTCCTTTATTCTGATGTCTCGCATTCCCGACACCGCGAAACGACTCCCAGCAGGGAATTTGTGATAATATATGAACTTCCTTTCTTTGTTTCAATTATCAGCCAAGCTGTCGTGAATGGATATCATGCATGCGTGCATCTCCCGTTGCAGACCGCCTACCAACGTCGTGGCCTCCCTACGCAGGGCTGGATGGATCATGCGCCATGCACTTGGACGCTAGGAGTGCACGGGCATGTACAACTTCTGGCCGGAAATCCACTGTCCATAGGATTAGATCAGAATAGATAGTTGTAGAAAACTGTCATGGCTTATTGAAACAAAAAAGGCGGAGACGTTCCGTCGCGGCTGTCCGCCGCCAGACGACCTCCTCCGGAGGCGGAGGGCGAGAGGAAGGGAGGATAGGAGCGGAAGGACCCCCCCCCCCCCCCCCCCCGCCCGCCCGCCCCGAGTCGCCCTACTCGGAGCAAGGTCTGGGAAAAGAAGATTATCCCCGCTGGTATATAGATTCTTTCGTCCATGTGTTGTAAAAATGAATGGGTTTGTAATTTTAGAACAATCACTCGTAGAAAATAGGCCTATAGTCCCGGTTCGCCAGGGCCATTAATCCCGGCCGCGCAATCGGGAATAGCTATGCGCGACTAAAGACGCCCCCCCCTATAGTCGCGCCACTTACGGACCGGGACTAAAGGCCTGTCCACGTGGGCGCCAGGAGTCCGTCGGGGCGGAGGACCTTTAGTCCCGGTTCTTGTGGCTAACCGGGACTGAAAACCTCCTGCGCAGGTTTAGGGTTTTAGGCCCCCTAAACCTGGTTTGTTTTTAATTTGTTTTGTTTTATTTCTTTTATATTTTATTTTGTGTTTTATTTTAATTTTGATGAAGTTTCAATACACATATATATATATTTTACGCTACTATATACATGCATATATATATGAAATTTCAAACAAGAAGAATTCAATAGGAATATATAATATATATTCAATATCGGGTGACCATATACAACTTCGAACAAGTTTCTATATACACAATTAAGATGGATGACCATACACAACTTCGAACAAGTTTCAATCTCCGAGATGATTATAATTTGCATCGTCCGAGGACGCATAGTGTTCTCCTTTGGAATCGATGATATGCCTAAGGAAAAATCCTGCTATTTCCTCTTGAATTGGTCGGAAGCGAGCTTCTGGAGTAAGCGCCCTCCGCAAGTTATTGAGACTCTTCCGCGTGCTCTCCGGCTTCTTCTTCTCAGTGGTTTCTTTCCGTATGTTCTCACAAACATAGTATCCATATAGATTGGTCCCCGATGGCTGCTTATCCACACCACGAACGACATTTTTAAATTCTAGCTGATGTTTGAGTTCACCGACAGTTTCTTGTGAGAACCGTCTCCAAACTCTACATTACAAATAAAATTAAATGAACAAGGGAGTTATTAGCTACTGCATATTAGGAAATGAACAAAAGAGACCGATCGATATAGAGCGCAAATGATTGAAAATAATTACCTTTGCATCATTTTTCTCATGTCGATCCAAAGCTTTGGATCTGAATCCATAGAGTCCATGATAAAAACTGTGGAGCTGTGAAGTTCAATGTTTAGCAGCATCCAGTGGAACCTGCGGACACGTTACATGCACAGTCATGCATAACTTATCGATTAGACATACCATGCATGGAGTAAACAAAAGAGAATGGGCACAAGAGAGAAACACTCATCCAAAATGGTAAGGAAATAAAATATGACTTGAGTTCATTCTTTCTAATAAAATTGTACAAGTCTTTCTCCACGTCTTTGGGGTGACATTCTAACATAGTTCTATTAATGATTTGTGGGTCAATGAACCCAACATCATGGATAGCGTACGCAACAATATAGTTAGGACAATATATATATATATATATATATATATATATAGTGTAGCTAATGAAGAACGAGATGAGGTAGAAATAAATCACTTACAGAACGTAGCAACTCAGGATAGATTTGTCGAGCTCGCGCAGATTGAACAGCCGGAACAATTCACTCATCTCAACTGCTAGAGAGTACTTTTTGGTGTGATGCTCCTCTGTAACATCCACATACACAAATTCTCTGTCGGACCATGATATGAATTGTTTGTACCAACGTACCAGACTTTGCATTAGTTGTGGTAGATTCTTTTCCTGCGTAGACTCGACGAGAGGCCCTTTCTTCACATATTGTAATGCTACCTCACAAATTGGCGCAGCGTCCAGGCCTAACATGGCACTAAAAGACATACCTGGCGAAGATATGGATCCTAGACCCTGCGGGTAAGGACACCCTACGTGAAGCCCACCCGCACTGTCTTGCGGATTAAGTTAGGAAATATGTAACCGACCTAAGGTTAGAATTCGAGACCCCTCCGGGTAGAGCTCGATACCTGGCCACCTATATAAGGTCAGGAGAGCCACCGGAAGAGGACCAAGCAATACCGCACCACCAAAACTTTGAACTCGAGACCATACTCTCGATTCGAGCAACCACCATTGTAACCGATCTACTCATTAATACAGATCGACAGAGGCAGGAGTAAGGGTTTTACCTCCACGAGGGCCCCGAACCTAGGTAAATCTCGCCCCCTGTCTAGCCGACGATTCCACCAGCGCTCATGGGTTCTCCTATTCGAAACCCGATAGGTTCACCTAAGGGATTTGTAGAGTCAGAGATTCGACAATTGGCGCCGTCTGTGGGAACGGCGGGCGCTGGATCACCGGCATCTTCGGCTTCATCGACAACCAACTCCCGTTGGAAAGCATCGACTACGGCTCCGAACAATCCTATACGGATCGGATCTGTCATGGTCACACCTCACTCGCCGGAATCACGCCCGGTATTCGAGGATCTGGAGAGGAGCGTCATCTTGACATTCAGGAGCCTTATGTTCGTGACCAACAGGGATGGAATCCTCCACTTCTCGGAAGAATCTGAATCTGAATCTGGAGCCGTCTACTCGCGCCGTCATCTGGAGAAGAGCGGCGAATCCGTCCGCTTCAACGACAACGACTACCATACCCTCTCGATAGAGGAACCTTCAAGAGTTCAAAGGGCCTTCTGATCTACGCCTAGGACACACGAACCTCGACTGGCTCAAGTCTGCATGGTCGGATCGGAACAGAACCCGGAAACGGAACACAGCGCGGTAGAGCGCAACATAATCAGCGTCTCGCGGGAATCTTGGGACCAAGCCAAGGAGGCTATGCGAACGAGCAAACCACCCGCGGCCGGAGCATCACATGAAGACATGGTTGCCTACCACTATCACCTAGTGAGAGCAGCCGCAACCATCAAGGATGCTCGGATAGATTTGGCCCGCCGAAGAAGAGCGGCGGATGAGTCAAGTCAAAGACGAGCTGAGCTGTCCCTAGCACCCTCGGTCGGAACCAGACCCACGAGGAAGGGGCACGCATCTACATCCAGGAACATCGAGTCCCTAGCCGGAACCAGCAGGTCGGTCACCCCTTCTCTCATGTGGGTCGATGACGACGGCAACGTCTACCGCAAACTCCTGTCGCCGCGGTTCTAGCCGTAGCAACTTACATGCAGATGAATCAACCGACAGAAAGTGACCCTCGGGCGGAGCAGTATAAACAAGTTGTAACATCCCAAGTATGAAAAATAGCCATTAGAATGTTTGATCTCTGTTATTTTATGTTTTGCATCATGACATCATGTTCATTGCATTTGTTTTGCTTTGTTTTCCAATTGTTTTCCTCTGTTTTCCCTTGTTTTCACTTGTTTTCTATTTGAATTTCAAATCAAATTTCAAACCTTTTGTTTCATACTTGTGCTGTTACAATTTTCAAATAAAATTATCCAAATCAAAACATCAAGTTGTTTTCATTAAACTATAAAGCTCAAACCATTAAATTGTTTAAGTTTCCATAATTCATTTAATAATTCACTTAATTCAAATGTTATTCAAATTCAATTACAAACAGCAACCATTTTTCAAATTATGAAACTTACAAAACCAATCAATTACTTGTTTCAGAACACCTTGAATTTAAAACTTTTAAGTTGCTTAATTCAAATTATTCAATTAATATTAAAATCCCATCAAATTTCAAACAAATTTCAAACAACAAAATATTTTGAACTTTTTGAAAAACCAAAGCTTGCAAATGTTGCTGTTACCAACATCAAGTTATACAAATTTTACCTAATTTGCTAAACCCTATAAACCCTCCCTTTTTCTCTTTTCCTTTTTAGCAAAAAAAATAAAACAGAAACAAAAAATAAAAAACACAGAGGGAGAGAGGGGCAGGCCAGCAGGCCCAGCCCACCATCTCTCACCCCTCAGGCCCGATACCCCCTCGCTCTTTCTTCTACCTCTGTACGGCTCAACATCCAGGACTCCCACGTCGCATCAGAGGAGCAAGGAACGGACAGGAGCCCTCCCCCTCCCCCTATAAACCCTAGCTCGATGCCTTCCTCTGCCCTAGACCTACCTTCCTCCTCTCCTCCTCTCTCCCCCGCCTTCATTTTCTTCTTTCTTCCTCTCTTTCTTCTCTGCTCTGCTACCTCTCTGTAACTGTTCTGCCACCACACCCCTTTTCCCTCCGGCGATCGCCGTCGATCGGGCCTCCCTCCGGCCAGGGTAGGGCGGGAACGGAACCCCCTCTGCTCCCTCTACCTCCACGGCCTCACCGCGCGGACAGGGAAGGCTCCTATCGCCGCCGCCGTCGAGGTTTTTTTCGCCGCTGCGGACAGGTTGGTCTGCCCGTCAGGTGGGATTAAATTATCCTTGAACAAATAAAATATGTTTTCAAACCATAAAAGTATGAACTTTTCAAATATGAACTTTGTTATGTATTTTGAAAAAATAAAATTGGTGAAAACAACAAATGCTTGTGTAACTCATTAAGAAGCCAAAATTCTTAACTTCTTAAAATAAAAATTCCAAACTTGGTAAACTTCATATCAAATTGAATCCCTTGTTGTTTCCTTCTTGTTTTCATCATCCATGCATCATGCTAATCACCTTTCACCTGATGGTTAGTTGTAGATAATTTAATCCCACCTTAAATTCATGGGCTTTCCATATGCAATCCAAATTGCATATGGGTCCATTTAAACATGTTATCTTGTCAACTAGCTTACCTTTGATGCATCAATCAACTTGTCTCTTTTCGATTGTGTGTTTGCTTCTTCTTGAATAGACGACGACGTTGAGACAGATGATGTTTACGACACCACTTCTGAAGAGTTAGCTCAGTACCAGGCTACTGGGTTTGCAGGCAAGTATTCACTCACATGAACCATTGTGTTCCTGTTCCACACTGGATACCGATACTTTCCGTTGTCTATTTCTGCTAGCCATATGAATCGATGCTTGTGTTCCGATCCTATCACATGATATCCTTTAACCCTGATATTGCCTCACCTCCACCCCTATAACCCTGTTGCCTGTTGCCCGTGTCTTACTAGTATGCTTAGGGTTGCTTTTGCTCGAGTCTGTTGTCCGTTACTTCTTTTACCTTACTTATTTATGTTCTATGGGCTCGGTGTTTAAACAATCAACCTGTTAATGTTGGGTAATAATAATTTGATGATAAGGCACCAGCAGGAGGCCCGGCGTGGTTTTGAGGCCTGCTAGTGTCAACCCTAATTAGGAAAAGGGTCTTGTCTACTGATCCATGATGAGCGCACTAACCGCATGTGGGAAGCGTGTATGGGCGCCCCCTCAATTTGATTCGATTCGCATCTCGTCCAATTCGCCTCATTTAGTTCGGGTTTTCCATTTGCCGCATGTATATATTTTGCGAGCCCAGGCCAGGGTGGAACTTTTGTAATCGGCATATAGGGAGACACGTTCTTAGAGTGCTATGAGGGTCCCCTTTTCTTCGTGGGGCTCGATTAGCCATGCGCTCAAGGTGCTTTGGGCTTGATGCGAAGAAGAGTTGGGTTGTGTTGAGTGCCCCGCTTGGTGGGAGGCATTCCATCTGGCGGGTTATTCTTACGCGTACGGCCAAATTGGTGCATCCCTGCAGGGTTAAATCTTCTTGAGAAGCCGTGTTTTCCGCGGTTATGGTTGACTTGGTGGAAGTACTGGCTAAAAAGTACTCAGAACAACTTACACCTAACTAATACTAAGTTGACTAGTAATAGGCTTATTGACACAATAACCTGAACCATCATTAATCCAACTGTGTGAGTTATCCTTGGGTTGCTTCCTTAGTAGGGGGTAACATTGGATGGGTTTGTTTGAAGTTAATTTCAGTTGGTTACGATACGCGATCTTATCTTCTTTCTGTTAGCCGGAAGTTGTAGTATGTCTCTGTAGTTGGTTAGTGCAGCCCGCTGCAGCATCTTTTATATCACCTATTCTTCCGTTGAACCTAAAGCATTCGTACCTGGTGTTGCCGGGTACACGTTGGTGAAGTGTGAGTCTTGCTTGCCAGTACTTGTATGTACTGACCCAGTTGGGGCTGTGGTTTCCGCAGACTACGATTCCGAGGATCCCCATGGAGGCTACTACGTGGAGTACGACGAGACTGTTGACGAGTAGATAGCGGACCCGGGCAGGATCCAAGACTACGTGGATGGGCTCCGTCTTTTTTTCTTTCCCGGCCTCTTAGGCCTAGTTGGATTTGTCTGTACTGAGACCTTTTGAATGCTTCCGCTGTGATGTAATGATGATATGTTGGGACATGTGTCCTGTGGATGATTGTATTTGCTATTCTCTGCCCTAGTGAGGGCCAGTTGCAACTTATTTCCATCTTTTGTGTCTTAGAGATATGTTGTGGTATCATTCCGTTTAACGCCGTTGACGTACCATGTATGAATGGTATGAAGTACGTCAATGGTAGTATCTTGATCTCTATGGGATAGTTTACATCGACGATGGATAGTAGAGTTTGGTTGTCGCACATAAGTGTTGGCCTACTCGTAAGAGGATGCGGGAGCAGTTAGGCCCCGTAATCCAAGCATCTACTATCCAGTTCGGCCCGGTGAGTATCCTATAGAAGTCGGGGTGCGACAAAGCGTATCAGAGCCTGTCTGCCTGTAGGATCCCTTTGACTTGTCGAAGTTGAGTCTAGAAACTATTTTGTAGCTATATAGGAAAAATGAAACGTGAGAGTAGGAATTCTGTTCTTTTTCTTCTTTCCCCACCCACCCTCCCTTTTTCTGGTAAGGAAGTGCAACGTTGTTTTTCTCTTCTCACCTAAACTTTCAAGTTAGGTTTTCACGTATCCTGGTTTCTCTAGGATGGTTATATCTACTAGACCATATGAATGGAGGTGGTTGTGACATGATTTATCATGTTGCTTACTCACGATTGAGAACGGAGGCGTGTAAGCCCCGGAAGCAGATCCTCTATTCCTTAAGCAGTAGATATTGATCCTTTAGAAGCCCGGATGGGTTTTCCGTAGTACCTCAGGAGTGTTTTGATCTCGTGTTTTCCCGATGTTGCTTCGATATCCTGTTCTTCTCAACATCCTTTTCGTCCATTGAAACCTTGTTGTTGCTTTCCATTTCAGTTCTTCTACCAGCGTCTAATCAATAACTCTATTCCACCCTTCTGACCAGATAGTCTATTCTCCAAATGAATCAAGTTCTATTCAGCTATACACCCTCGATGCAAAACCTCTCCATTTACTTGAAAATGTCCCGGTGGTTTGCAAATTCCCTGACGTCTTTCCAGAAGAGTTGCCAGGAATGCCTATCGTCTTGAAATTCCAGAAAAACTATCCGAGGTGCACGATGTGCTTCACGTGTCACAGCTCGAGAGGATCTTCGCAAGAAGTATCCGGACCTTTTCTTTTCTCAGTAGGAATCTCGGGGCGCGATTCCTTCAAGGGGGGGCGTTTTGTAACATCCCAAGTATGAAAAATAGCCATTAGAATGTTTGCTCTCTGTTATTTTATGTTTTGCATCATGACATCATGTTCATTGCATTTGTTTTGCTTTGTTTTCCAATTGTTTTCCTCTGTTTTCCCTTGTTTTCACTTGTTTTCTATTTGAATTTCAAATCAAATTTCAAACCTTTTGTTTCATACTTGTGCTGTTACAATTTTCAAATAAAATTATCCAAATCAAAACATCAAGTTGTTTTCATTAAACTATAAAGCTCAAACCATTAAATTGTTTAAGTTTCCATAATTCATTTAATAATTCACTTAATTCAAATGTTATTCAAATTCAATTACAAACAACAACCATTTTTGAAATTATGAAACTTACAAAACCAATCAATTACTTGTTTCAGATAACCTTGAATTTAAAACTTTTAAGTTGCTTAATTCAAATTAATCAATTAATATTAAAATCCCATCAAATTTCAAACAAATTTCAAACAACAAAATATTTTGAACTTTTTGAAAAACCAAAGCTTGCAAATGTTGCTGTTACCAACATCAAGCTATACAAAATTTTACCTAATTTTCTAAACCCTAAAAACCCTCCCTTTTTCTCTTTTCCTTTTCAGCAAAAAAATTAAAACAGAAACAAAAAATGAAAAACAGAGAGGGAGAGAGGGGCAGGCCAGTAGGCCCAGCCCACCATCTCTCACCCCTCAGGCCCGATACCCCCTCGCTCTTTCTTCTACCTCTGTACGGCTCAACATACATGACTCCCACGTCGCATCAGAGGAGCAGGGAACGGACAGGAGCCCTCCCCCTCCCCCTATAAACCCTAGCTCGATGCCTTCCTCTGCCCTAGACCTACCTTCCTCCTCTCCTCCTCTCTCCCCCGCCTCCATTTTCTTCTTTATTCCTCTCTTTCTTCTCTGCTCTGCTACCTCTTTGTAACTGTTCTGCCACCACACCCCTTTTCCCTCCGGCGATCGCCGTCGATCGGGCCTCCCTCCGGCCAGGGTAGGGCCGGGAACGGAACCCCCTCTGTTCCCTCTACCTCCACGGCCTCACCGCGCGGACAGGGAAGGCTCCTATCGCCCCCGCCGTCGAGGTTTTTGTCGCCGCTGCGGACAGCTTCGTCTGCCCGTTAGGTCATCTGCGTCGCCGTCGCCCGCTCCTCCTCGCCACGACGCGCTCACGGTGAGCTCCCTCTCCTCCCGCGCTTTCCCTCCTATCTGCACCACACGCGCATGGCGCCCCTCCCGCGCGTGGTAGCAAGCCGGCGAGCATCGACGTAGTCCGTCGTGGACGCGTTCGGTCACAGACGGATTCAGTTTCGTCAGTCTCCTTTTCGCTAACTGATCCTTAAAACAAAACGTACCCCTTACCTGTCACCATCCGATCGACCACCGCAGTGGCAGTAGCTACCGCGCAGCACCCAGGGGGTGGTGGGTTCGAATCCCACCCCCGGGATTAAACCCAGCTTTTTCCATCTTATTTTTCAGAACAAGAACAAGATGTTAATTGCACCCAGGTCCTTGTAGATTCTTTCTAGATCCCTGCTAATTATTTCTAAGTCCCTAACTATTGTTTAAAATGGCAGAATAATACCCAATCTTGTAAATTGCATAAATAATTCATTTTAACTCCAATTTCAACATATTAAATATGTTTTCAATACCAAATCAAATTCTCTACCAAAATATAAATTTTGTTTACTGTTTTGAATATTTTAAATTGGTGAACTATTTGAAAACTTGTTTAATTCACTTAATTTTAAAAAATTCATAACTTGGGCATAAAAATTCCAAATTCAACAAACTAAATATGTTTTCCATTCAATTTTTCATGTACTTTGCAAATATCAACTTGTGTAAATAAATTAAATTGCTGAAAACAACTGTTTCTTAATTAATGCATTAAAAATTGTCAAATTAATAACTTGCTCATTTTAAATCCAGTCTCAACAAATAAAATATGTTTTCCATGCTAAATTAAACCCCCTTTCCAAATATAAACTTTGTTTCATGTTTTGGATAATTAAAATTGGTTACATAATTTAAACCTTGTTTAAATCATTTAATATTGCTAAATTCATAACTTGGTCAAATTAAATTATCCTTGAACAAATAAAATATGTTTTCAAACCATAAAAGTATGAACTTTTCAAATTTGAACTTTTCTATCTATTTTGAACAAATAAAATTGGTGAAAACAACAAATGCTTGTGTAACTCATTAAGAAGCCAAAATTCTTAACTTGTTAAAATAAAAATTCCAAACTTGGTAAACTTCATATCAAATTGAATCCCTTGTTGTTTCCTTCTTGTTTTCATCATCCATGCATCATGCTAATCACCTTTCACCTGATGGTTAGTTGTAGATCATTTAATCCCACCTTAAATTCATGGGCTTTCCATATGCAATCCAAATTGCATATGGGTCCATTTAAACATGTTATCTTGTCAACTAGCTTACCTTTGATGCATCAATCAACTTATTTATGTTCTATGGGCTCGGTGTTTAAACAATCAACCTGTTAATGTTGGGTAATAATAATTTGATGATAAGGCACTGGCAGGAGGCCCGACGTGGTTTTGAGGCCTGCTAGTGTCGACCCTAATTAGGAAAAGGGTCTTGTCTACTGATCCATGATGAGCGCACTAACCGCATGTGGGAAGCGTGTATGGGCGCCCCCCTCAATTTGATTCGATTCGCATCTCGTCCAAATCGCCTCATTTAGTTCGGGTTTTCCATTTGCCGCATGCATATATTCTGCGAGCCCAGGCCAGGGTGGAACTTTTGTAGTCGGCATATAGGGAGACACGTTCTTAAAGTGCTATGAGGGTCCCCTTTTCTTCGTGGGGCTCGATTAGCCGTGCGCTCAAGGTGCTTTGGGCTTGATGCGAAGAAGAGTTGGGTTGTGTTGAGTGCCCCGCTTGGTGGGAGGCATTCCATCTGGCGGGTTATTCTTACGTGTACGGCCAAATTGGTGCATCCCTGCAGGGTTAAATCTTCTCGAGAAGCCGTGTTTTCCGCGGTTATGGTTGACTTGGTGGAAGTACTGGCTAACAAGTACTCAGAACAACTTACACCTAACTAATACTAAGTTGACTAATAATAGGCTTATTGACACAATAACCTGAACCATCATTAATCCAACTGTGTGAGTTATCCTTGGGTTGCTTCCTTAGTAGGGGGTAACATTGGATGGGTTTGTTTGAAGTTAATTTCAGTTGGTTACGATACGCGATCTTATCTTCTTTCTGTTAGCCGGAAGTTGTAGTATGTCTCTGTAGTTGGTTAGTGCAGCCCGCTGCAGCATCTTTTATATCACCTATTCTTCCGTTGAACCTAAAGCATTCGTACCTGGTGTTGCCGGGTACACGTTGGTGAAGTGTGAGTCTTGCTTGCCAGTACTTATATGTACTGACCCCGTTGGGGCTGTGGTTTCCGCAGACTACGATTCCGAGGATCCCCATGCAGGCTACTACGTGGAGTACGACGAGACTGTTGACGAGTAGATAGCGGACCCGAGCAGGATCCGAGACTACGTGGATGGGCTCCGTCTTCTTTTCTTTCCCGGCCTCTTAGGCCTAGTTGGATTTGTCTGTACTCAGACCTTTTGAATGCTTCCGCTGTGATGTAATGATGATATGTTGGGACATGTGTCCTCTGGATGATTGTATTTGCTATTCTCTGCCCTAGTGAGGGCCAGTTGCAACTTATTTCCATCTTTTGTGTCTTAGAGATATGTTGTGGTATCATTCCGTTTAACGCCGTTGACGTACCATGTGTGAATGGTATCAAGTACGTCAATGGTAGTATCTTGATCTATATGGGATAGTTTACATCGACGATGGATAGTAGAGTTTGGTTGTCGCACATAAGTGCTGGCCTACTCGTAAGAGGATGCGGGAGCAGTTAGGCCCCGTAATCCAAGCATCTACTATCCAGTTCGGCCCGGTGAGTATCCTATGGAAGTCGGGGTGTGACACAAGTGCGCAAGGGACTAGGACTGGCAGCCGCGAGGCTCGCCTCCTACGACCGCAAGAAAGCCGCAGAGCAGCTGGAGAAGAAACAACAGGAGAAAGAGAAGGAGAAGGAAAAAAGAGGCGTCCCGCAAACATAGGAGTTCTTCACCAAGAAGGGACAGGTCGCCACGTCGTGGGCGAGGAAAGGAAGCCCGGCGCCGCGACGACAGTCGAAGCAGCAGCGAAGGCAGCCCGAGAGACAAAAGCTCGCGACATCACAGCAGCCGCTCGCGAAAATGAAGCAAGGAGCCAAGGAAGGACGCCGACCGCGACCGGCGAGGACATGACGCGCGATCTGACATCGCACAAAACAAGGTGGACAAGGCAAGGGCTTCGCGATATCGCGAGCGCTCTTCGTCCGGCTCCTCGGATGACGAAACCTGCGGTGCGCTCTGCTTTGCCCGCAGCATCCGCGAAGCGCCTCTAACCAGAAGATTCAAGCTCAGCACGGAAGTGACAAAATACGACGGCTCACTCGAGCCCTCTCAATGGCTAAGCGATTACCTCACGGCAGTAAAATGCCAACGTGGGAACAAGAACACAACTATGCAATATCTCAATTTGCATCTCGTCGGCACGGCCCGCGGTTGGCTGGAAAGAAGACCAAGATCTTGTTACGCATCGTGGGATGACTTGCACCGCGACTTTGGCAAAAATTTCCTGTCGACCTACAAGAGGCCGGCCACCATTGAAGAACTGCGAGCATGCAAGCAGAAAAGCGGCGAGTCTACCCGCGAATATATCCAGCGATGGACCACGCTCAGGAACACCGTGGGAACCATCTCGGAAGAAGTAGCGATTGAAGCCTTCGCAAAAGGCGCCCGAAGAACTGCTTTCAGAGAAGAACTAGACAGAGCCGCACCCAAAACTATTGGGGAGCTAATGATCATAGCCGAAAAGTGGGCTAACAGAGAAGACGTAGTGCGCAATGAGAGAGCGTTATCGCCTGCGGGTGAAGAAGAACGCCATGGCCGAAAGAAGAGGAGAAAATATTACGATCACGAGGATCGAGAGGAGATGGTAGCAGCGGAATTCATGCCAAGTCGCGACTCCGGTCGCCGTGGGAATCGCGAGTGGAGACCAAAGGATGAAGAGAAATCTCCCGAGGAGGACCTCGATGCATACTGCTCGCTACATCTATTTACAGATAAGCGCACGGGAAAAACTAACGCAACACACCTTCTTAAGGATTGCCGAAACTTTATTGGCATCTCGGAAGCTCTCGCAAGGAAAAGATCCGCAGCCAGTCAAAATTACCCACCGCTTCCAGGAGCAGGACACCAAGGATTCCAGCCGCCACAACCCCTGCCTCCACCAGTAAATCCAAACATGGCATTAGCTGCACTGCCTACAACACCTGCGCAAAACGCCGGAGCCAGCGCGTACCCAAACCCGGCAGGACAACTAGCAATGATCCAAAAGGTATGTCCCTCTCGCAGAGCTCAAAAGACTAACACGAGGCAGTTATGCATGGCTGTGCAGACACCGCCAACAAAGACAGAGTACTTGAAGATGGCAGACCAACCGATAACATTCTCAATGAAAGACCACCCACCACGAGTCTATCGACCACGACACGCCGCCCTTGTGATCCAAGCACAAATTGGCAACTACGACTTGGCCCGCGTATTCATGGATGGTGGCAGTGGCATCAACATTATCTACGCGGATACACTCCGTCGGATGAACAGGAACCTAGACGGCCTTGCGGAATCAGAAACATCCTTCCACAGGATAGTTTCGAGAAAGGCAATCCGTCCACTCGGAACAATCAATTTAGAAGTTGTGCTGGGCACTAAAAGCAACTACAGAAGAGAATTCCTTGACTTCGAAGTCGTCGACTGGCCTTCACAGTACCACGCCATTCTTGGTCGAACAGCGTTCGCCAGATTCATGGCAGTACCACACTACGCATACCTGAAGCTCAAATTACCTGGAGAATACGGTGTGATCAACATCGACGGGGACTTTCATGAATCCAACAAGTGCGATATTGAATTCAATGAGATCGCAAAATCTTTCGGGATGCAAGAAGAACTTCAAGATCTGGCAAAAACCACGGATCACTCCGTGATGCCCCTCATGAAGAAAAACGCGCCTGAACTGTAGTTCAGCGCCAACAGTGACACCCGAAAGCATCAAGTGCACCCGACAGATTCTGCAAAGACAGCGATGGTCTCAACCACCCTTTCGCAAGCATAGGAAAGCGCGCTCGTCGAACTCCTCCGTGAGTACTGGGAAATTTTCGCCTGGCAGCCCTCAGATTTGCCAGGAATACCCAATGAGTTTGCCGAGCACTCACTCGAAGTCTTTCCAGATGCCAAACCCATCAAACAGACTACTCGCCGATTTTCGGAACCCAAGCAGAAAGCGCTTGGAGAAGAAGTAAACAGATTGCTAGCAGCAAAATTCATTAGGGAGATAAAGATATCCACTTGGTTAGCAAACCCGGTGCTGGTCCCCAAAAAGAACACGGACATCCTTCGTGTATGCATCGACTACACGTCGTTAAACAAGCACTGCCCCAAGGATAACTTTCCCCTCCCACGAATCGACCAGATCGTGGATTCTACGGCAGGCTGTCAACGCCTCTCCTTCCTGGACGCCTATTCGGGATATAATCAGATCCGGATGAAACAGGAGGACGAAGAAAAGACAGCATTCATCACACCACATGGTGTATATTGCTGCACAACAATGCCCTTTGGGCTCAAGAATGCAGGCGCAACATACCAGCGCTGCATGCAAAAATGTCTCGCCAAGCTCATTGGCAAGAACGTACAAGTGTACGTTGACGACATTGTCATCAAGACTCGAGTTGAGGACACACTCCTCGAGGATATCAGAGAAACATTCGACGCCCTCAACGCATACAGGATTAAACTCAATCCGACAAAATGCGTCTTTTGCGTTCAAGCAGGAAACCTTCTCGGGTACCTGGTATCCGCCAGAGGCATCGAAGCCAATCCAGAGAAAATACAAGCAATCTTGACTATGAAGGAACCAACCAATCTACGCGGAGTCCAGCAGCTCGCAGGGCGACTAGCCGCCTTGAGCAGGTTCATCGCGCGATTGGGAGAGCAAGCGTTACCCTTCTACAAGCTGTTGAAGAAGACGGACAACTTCGAGTGGACACCCGAAGCTAAGAAAGCGTTCGCAGAGTTGAAGCGATCGCTGCAAAGCAGGCGCGTCCTTGCAACACCGCAAGAAAGGGAGCCACTCTACTTATACCTAGCCGCCACAAACCAGTTCATCAACACAGCAATCGTAGTCGAACGACCTGAGGACGGCAAAGCGTACGGAGTCCAGCGACCGATCTATTACATCAGCGAAGTGATCTCTCCATGCAAGCAACGATATCCTCATTACCAGAAGCTCGCATATGGAGTTGTTCTTACAGCCCGAAAGCTCAAGCACTACTTCCAGGAACACGCCATTACAGTGCTTAATGTTGCGTCACTCGGCACAATCATGAACAACCCTATGGCATCCGGAAGAATAGCCAAATGGAGCATCGAGTTGGGCGCTTGGGACATCACTTATGCAGGACGCAATGCAGTCAAATCCCAGGTACTCGTGGAATTCCTAAGCGAGTGGTCAGAGCTACAAACGCCCGGACCGCCTGAGTACACGAGCAACTGGATAATGTACTTTGACGGGTCCAAAAGAAACGAAGGAGCAGGAGCTGGACTCGTCCTCGTATCGCCTAGGGGAGATAAGCTGCAATACGTCCTATGACTGGACTTTCCACCCGATGATCCAGCATCGAACAACGACGCAGAATATGAAGCCCTGTTGCATTGGATGAAGATGGCAGTCGCCTGTGGAGCCACCCGATTAATGATCTACGGCGACTCCAATCTCATCGTGTAGCAGACAATGAAAGAATGCGACGCAATTGCTGAAAAATGGTCGCATATCGCGACATGTACAACTTACTCGAATGGAGCTTCAAAGGATGCGAGCTGAAGCACATTGCGAGATCCAGCAACGAAGAAGCAGATAGACTGGCAAAAATGGGTTCCACAAACACACCCATACCGCCAGGAATATATTTTGAACGGATGACCAAGCGCTCAGTCAAAGTCAAAAAATCTGCAGGAGCACCCGCAGCACCAGAAACAGAGGTCAGCCCGCAAGTTGCCATCATCGAGCTTATTCATAACATTTCACGACATGTTTTTCTGGTCGAGCCAGTCTGGACGCAGAAATACCTCGACTACCTGTCCAACAGACAGCTCCCGGCCGATCCTCACGAGGCTCGACAGATAATTAGACGCAGTAAATCCTTTCGGGTAGTCAACGGAGAATTATACAAGCAAAGCATCTCGGGTATACTTCAGCGTTGCATCGCACCATAAGATGGCAAAGAATTACTTCAGGACATCCACCAAGGAGACTGTGGACATCACGCTAGCTGGAAAACAATTATGGGAAAAGCCTTTCGAGCAGTATTCTACTGGCTCACAGCAGCCACCGACGCAAAGGAGCTGGTTGAAAGATGCAACGCTTGCCAGCGATTTGCACCAAGACCAGATGCACCTGCAACGGAATTGCACATGATACCCATTGCCTGGCCCTTTGCACAATGGGTGCTGGACATGGTAGGACCACTACGCAAGTCCACGCCGGGTGGATATACACACTTGCTGGTCGCAGTCGACAAATTTACCAAATGGATCGAGGTCATGCCAGTAAATTCGGCTAGCGCCCAATGCGCCGTCAAGTTCCTCGATTCCATCGTATGCAGATTTGGGGTACCACACGACATCATTACAGACAATGGTACAAACTTCACAGCAAAGGAAACATAACAGTTTTGCGAGGAAAAGGGCATCAACTTCAAGTTTGCTTCAGTTGCCCACCCTCAAACGAACGGACAAGTCGAAAGATCCAACGGCTTAGTTTCAGCTGGCATCAAGAAACGTCTACTCGATTGTCTACACCCAGCAGCAGGACATTGGGCCGAAGAGCTACCCTCCGTACTATGGAGCCTCCGCACAACTCCAAACTGATCCACAAACTACACACCATTTTTCATGGTATACGGAGCAGAAGCGGTCCTTCCCGAGGATGTTAGATTCAGCGCCCCACGAGTTGTGGCCTACAGTGAACAAACCTCCAACAAGGCACTCGCGGAAGATATGGATGCACTCGATGAGATGCGCGATATTGCGCTCGCAAGATCCGCGGTATATCAACAATCACTGCGAAACTATCATAGTCGCCGCATACGCCACAGAGCATTCGCGGTAGGAGATCTTGTGGTGCGGCTCAAGCAGAAGGAAGGACACAAGCTCGAGCCACCATGGGAATGACCCTTCATCATACACGAAGTTATCCCAGGCGGAGCCTACAGGCTGAAGAATCCATCGACTGGAGGAATCTATTCCAACCCTTGGAATATCGCACACCTCAACAAATTTTATCCCTAAATTTACTTGTTCTCACAACAATAAGGTTATACTAGCCACTCTTGTAGCTCGAATACATGACTTCTCCGTCATCGCAATAAAATACATGGTTTCTCAACCATATTTACTCGAAGATTATTCATACTTACATGATAAATAGTTACAGGTACACACCCCATAAACACACGGGGGCTACGCCTACAACTAACCATCACAGAAAAATTTATACATACAGGGTTACACACCTTACAACAGTTTTATAAACTATACAGCATCACAGGATGTACACATCCAACAATCAATCATGGCGTTGAGCATTCTCAGTCGCCAACACTCTATCTACTTCCTCAGAGGTTAGTCGAATGATTTTCTCTGCTGTAGGGCGAACATCATCATAGTACGGCGAAATATCATCGATTGGACCATCTGGAAGCCTAGCTACGGAGTTAAAATTCATCTCAGGATGCCATATCCGGACAAAGGAGAGAGCCACCACCGCGCCACAAGTCATCTGATTGCGCACACACTCGCGAATCTGTCCCTCTTGCCCAAACAGTCTGAGAAGATGGCTGCAGTCTTCAGGACCCCTTTCCAGCGGATAGAACGCAGCGTTCATCGCGACCAAGACCTCGTGAAAATAATTCACGAGAATTTTGGCCTGGATGACACGGAACTTCAAAGTAGCCAGCACAAAGCCTCGACTGCGATCAGACCAAAAATTATTCGCATGAGGCTTTGAGCTGCCAGATTCTTGAAGAATGTGGTTTTCTACCCACTGTTTTTTCTCCCTATCATCCGGTTTAACAACTAAAGAGCAAAAATGCACAATCAGACAAGGAAACGAGACAAAGAAGACATGGGGGCTGTATTACTTACACATCAAGTCCCTAGCGACAGAAGCTAACTCATCCATCTGAAACTGTTCGCGTTCAGTCGCCAATTTCTGCTTGGACTTCGACACATCGGCTACCCCGCGCAAAGCTTTAAGCTTGCGCTCACCCTCCTGGACCTGATCACGAAGACCTGCATAGGTCCCAACAGCGGCAACAAGAGGATTTGCTGGAGTAGCACGTCCACCTGAAGGTTCTGTGGCAACCCCAGCAGCCTGGAAGAATACAAGGAAAGTAGTAAGAAGCCCTATTCGAGGTATATCTAGTCGCATATTCGACGAGTGCTTGAGGGCTACTCCCATCGGGAGGAAATATACAACTGCAGGAAGCGTTTTTCAGAAGAACATCTCGATTAAAGACAGTGAAAATACGGGAGTACATCCCAAGGTTCATTACAATCAAGGCGGTAAAGTAAAAGAAAAACAAGACTAAGAAGCTACAGTGGTACTCCCACTCGCGACAGTCGTCCCTCCCTTAAGTCGAGCAAACATCTCAGATAACTTCCGAGCGAGGACGGCGGCTGGCTCGCCAAAACGACGAAGCCCTACCTTTTTGCCCGTGGAAGGGTCGACTGGAAGATCCGAGTAGGCCTCCTCCAGCCGGTAACTCCATGCGCCAGCGCAAATTGGATAGCCGTATTCGCTCCAGATTCCGACTGAGCGACTGCATAGGCTTCAAGGAGATTGCCCTTCGAGAAGATCTTCAGCAAGTCACCTAACGCGGGTGGAGACACGGCATTGACGAGGAGGCGACTGTGTAGCTGCGTCAACACTTGGGTGGCATTGCCAACCAAGGTGCAAACCCCTTCGGCATGCCTCTTGAGCTGAGCGAGGGAGTCCGTCAGCGCGTCCACCCGCTGGACCCCAGGAACTTCCAGAGGAACACCCAGAAAGCCTACAAAGAAAAATATCAAGGCTAGGAAAGATCACCAGGATAGAAGACAAAAATACAAAAAAAAACTTACCCGCGAAACGCTCGGCGAGAGGGCGAAGGAAGGCGACAAGGTTAGCATCTGCCTTAGTGTCAGCATCCTCCAAGTTCTTCAGAGCGCGATGAGCAGCCGTGAGCTTCCCTTCAAGATCAGCCGATTGCGCGCAGGAAGCCTCGAGCTCTTGTCGAATGGCCGCTAGATCGACCTCTTGAGCGGCTGCCCGAGTAGAGGCGTTCGCTTTTTCAGCCTCCAGAGACTCGAGTTGAGCTGTGCAGCAAAAATTGTTAGAAAACAGATATTGGTGGAAGAAAAACGAAAGAAGATAAAAAATTTACCTTTCAGAAGTTCGTTCTCTGCGGCGAGTCGATCGCGGTCCGCTCGAAGGATTCCGCACTCCGACTCGGCGAAAACTACGCGGCGGCTAATCGCCGCAAGGGAGTCAACAAGCGACTGCCAACAGAAGAAACAGAAGAATGGAATTTGATCCTATACCCGACTGTAAACATTCAGGAATAGCCTCGGGGGCTACTCCCATCGGGAGCACTGTCGTGCACCCGATAAAATCAAGGAGAACGAAAAAGCAAATTCTGAGCCTGTAGCCGATTGCATGCTATCGACTACAGCCTCGGGGGCTACTCCCATCGAGAGCACTGACGTGCACCCGATAAACTCGAAGTTGACAAAATATTAAGAAGTCAAGCAGCAAAGAATTACCTGGCCTTGGGCAGAAGAAAGAGGATCCGCCGAGCTACCCGACACCTCCTTCGGAATCGAAGCCCCAGCAGCGAAACTAGGAAGTGTATACACCGTAGTCACCGCCTTGGGGGCTACGCTCGGTGAATCTTGGGCAGCATCAGTGGCGGGAGTCTCACCCGCAGCTCCTGCTCTTCTCCTCCTTTCGGCAGGAAGAGAAGAGACGAACCTGCTAGGGCTGATAGCTTGCAAGCTGAAGAGGAAACGATAAGTCAGGAAAAGATGCAGAAGGAAATATTCGACTGTAGAATAAACGAAGAAAACTTACTCGTCATCTTCTTCCTCGTCCAGCATATCCGCATTCCAGGCGGTTTGGATAACTGGAAAGGAAGTAGAAGGAGGGCGCGTGCGCAATGGAGTAACAAGAACAGGGGTGTTCTCGGGTGATTCCCCCAAAGAATTATCTTTGGAGGTCGCTTCATCATCCCCCACCCGACGGCGTTTACGGTGAAGAAGACCGCCGTTCGAATCCTCCGCGTCATCCGAAGAATCATGCTCAGAACCCGAAGAAGCATTGTCAATGCTGGTATCGCCCAGGCCGTCCAGGTTGCTCGCCAATAAATCCGAGGCCTCCTCCCCAGACATCGGCAGGTAGCAGGCAGCCACGGATAGGCTCTCGAAAGAGGATTGTACATGCTGGCTCCACGTGGCCGGAAAACTGTGAAAAAATTCTTTACCGTGTGCTTGCACACGGCAAAGAGGTCAATTTTTTTCCTTTTTTTCCTTCAACATTACAGTTCAAAATGACAGAATACATTGCACAAAGCATATAACATCCAATAATCATCACAGCAGCACACATTCATAAAAAATCATCCAAATGCATCCAAATATCATCCATAAACATCGAAAATTATCCATAGCATCATTATTTACATCGATGTAGCATGACAAATGGAAACATCCAGGAAGTCCTCATGCCATCGATGTCCGCTCTTAACTCCCACCCATCTACTACACGAGAGAAAGAAAGAAAGACATGAGAATAGAAACATTTGAATGAAAACTAACGAACTATTGACATATATGTGAAACATTGCACACCAGGTAAGCTCGTGCTAACTTAGTGGCAGTGAAGCGAAAAATTCGGCCAACCTGGCGAGTAGCAAGTCGACAGATTGATCTAAGTCTAAGTGAGACATGAATGTAAGTTTTGACGCGGAGTATAGAAGGTTTATAGCTAACTCACTACTCTTGTCCTGTCTTCTCTCGTGGCTGAGGTGCGGCAGTGGACATGGGCGATGCGTTCGACCCGGCGGCAGAGGCACTAGTACCCTACAAGAAGATTAAGTAGATGTTTAGGATCTGTTAGACGGAAACGACACCGGTTAGAAGGAAATGTTAACTTACTGTAGCGTTTGGTGATCGATGAATCACCATCGGTCCGGCTCCCGTAAGAGGCAGCTGTGGCATACTCTGCATTTGCGACTGCATAGTTTGTTTTATTAACCGGGTTAGTAATAGAAGAGAAGACTACTGATACTATGCAATTTTAATGAAACTTACCGGTAGACACGTCATCTGCGCCGGCATCGCTGCCATCTGCTGCCGCCGCTCCTCCATCTGTTGCCGCTGCAACTTGGCCTGGCGTCGCTGCTCCTCGGCTTGTTGCCTCTGCTGCTCCTCTAGGAAATCATTCCTGGCTTTCACCGCCACCAACTCCTAATCAGGTGACATGGTCTGCAGTAGTTAGAATGAAAACATGCAAAAAGAACAAAAATGAGTGACAAAACTAACCGCAGCTAAGTCACGTGCAGGCTCGTCGCGGGTCTGGATCGGGAGGCTGGAGCTTGTCGCTCGATCCTTGATGGCAGGTAGGCTCGCGGACTCCACGGGGAAGGCGCTCGCTCCAACAGAAGGTCGTCCGTGCCTCTTCCCGCCTTCGGACACCATGATCAGGAACGGGTCCAAGTCCACACAGCTCGGGTCAGTGTCCTCCCCCTACCTGCCCTTAAAAGAGCCGCCGTACTTTCCCTTGAGCAGAAAGGTGGGCCTACCATACGCCTCTTCGCCGAGGTTGGGATCATATGTCTTGGCCTGCTTGGCGGGTCCCACCTTCGACATGAAGAAGGCATGGTAGGTGTTTGGCACCTCCACCTTATTGTGAGCCGCCTGCAATAGAAAATAACACGGTTAGAAGAGCACACCCTGTTCCGCCCATAATTAAGAATGCATGGAGAACTTGCAGAAAGAAATTGCACTTACATAGATCTCGGTGTAGCCCGAAACAGACCGGCTACCCCTGATGGTGATAGGACTTCACCAACTGCCAGTTCTTTCTATAGGCGGTGTTCTTGGCTTTCCACGCGTCAGAGTCCCACATGTGGGACAGCTGCATCCGCGCATCCGTGTGGTGGGCGCACCAGGTTGGCGTCGCCTACATAAAAGAGTACGAGGTTAGTATGTATAAAAAAAGTACAAGTGTTAGACATGCAAGTATGTGAGGAATAAGAAGAAGCAATTTTACCGAGTTGTACTCCTCGACAGAGGGGTACTTCTTGATGGCGTCCTTACTCAGGCTGGACACCCCCTTCGCCGCGTTGATCCGGACCACGGCGGCGAGACGAGCCTCGTAGAGCATGTCCGTCACCCCCTTGACCACTTTCCTGATGAGGATCTTCCGGGACAACTCCTCCTGCCCCTCAGCGCATCGAAAGTACCGCTACAATTAAACAAGAGATGTGGTGTTAGTTCAGTCGATGAGATGTAGTTCAGAAAATATGGTAGCTTACTTACCTATAAATCCTCGAGCACGGCCTCGTACTTGGTGCCGTGGGTAGTTGATGGCTCCCAAGTGCAGGAGATCAATTATAGTACTTTTCGAATTAGAAAGGTTGTCGAACCCACGAGGAGTAGAAGGAACTGGTAAGTAGAATAGCAAAGGAATAATAAAACTAACAGGTGTTTTTGTATTTTAATTGTGTAGTGCAAGTAAAGTAAAATGCGGAAAGTAAATTGAAGCAAGTAGTAGGTCTCAATGAGAGACAAAGCCCAATCCTCTAATGCGCAAGAGGACAAGCGCAAGTGTGTGTTTGTGTCTAATATGTGGAAAACGTTCCCGAGGGCTGCACGGATTTAGCTGGCATAGTGATTCATTGCATCACATGTTTGTATATCTTGTCTAGTTCTAATCTTCTTCGGACGGAGCCACAAATAGGAACAGCTAAATAAATAAACTATCACCGCTTATGATGGATCACGTGGCCAATTAAATGACAGCACGAGAATTATTAAGACATGATGTCCCACCATAGCCTTATGCTCTAAGGTCCCCGATACAAGTACCCTCATAATGCAATTCAACGACTCTGTCTCAAGTTCCTGTCAACTAAAGACATCATCACGTCACTACACTACGTTGTTCTCCTATGAGCCCATGTAGGTGAAGTGTTGTATAGTCGACGTTCGTACAACACCATCATAGAATCACATAAAAGATAAATACTAGACCAAATAACAACTCATCTCATGTAACAAATCATTGCCAATTCATCCTATGCCCTCAGGAACATGTGGGAACTACTACTCACAACGTGCAAACATGATCATGTATGGTGACATATGTGGTACAACACAATCTGAAACAATGGATCTACCACCAAATAATGACAAGTACTCAATCCCAAACATGCAACGGAGTACAATAACACGTATCTAGGGTGTAGCAATGATCAAACTATGAGGGGAACAGAGTGGATCACGGTGATGGTGATGGTGGAGATGCAGGTGCTGGTGAGGATGGTGATGGAGATGCCTCCTCCAACGCCAAGGAGGAGATGGGGATGATTTCCCCCTTCTTCGGAGCTCCGGAGCAGCATGATCTGTCTCCCGCGCGGAGAGTTTCGAGAGTTTCGCCGCCCTGGCGGCTCCGTCTCGTCTCGGGAAAATTAGGGTGTTGTTTTCGGGGAAGACGGAGTCGTCAGCAAAAAGACCTCGGGGAGGAGGTGCTGTGGGCCCATTTGGGGGCCCCACACGCGGCCAGGGAATCTGGCCGCGTGGGCTACCCCCTTCTGGGCCTCCTGGCCCTCCTCCTTTGAATCTTGTGCCCACGGCCTTTCTCCCGAAGAAAAACTGACAGGGTTTCTTTCCTTTCGCAATTTGGATACCTGTAGCTCCTGAAAAATCAAAAACATGAAAACAGGTGTTTTCTGACACCCAGAAATTAAATACAAAAAATAGGGACTTTGTAGGAAAGTCCCATAAAATCATCTAAAACATGCAAACAAATGACATAACATTGAAAACATCCCAATAATGCCTATATGGAGGGTATAAATGATGATATAAAATGCACGTATCAACTCCCCCAAGCTTAAACCTTTGCTCGTCCTCGAGTAAATAAGGACATAGATATTTACATGCATCAATGGACTTATGGTTGATAAATAAATACGGGCATTGTATCATCATAATGTTCAGTTATAATGCAAGATGAATTAATAGAACTCATACACATAAGGATAACATATTCGAAGCTCTAGCAAACACCCCATACTTTTGAAAGCAAATAACCATTGTATGTTGGACAATCAAATTATACTCTTTAATTTGGAGAAAGATAAATGAGTAGAGGTAAAATATGATCAAGTATCATTTAGTTTCCAAACTATTCACCTTAAATTACTAATTCTAATGTGGCATCCATTGGGCTAAGACTCTCATTGCCCCTTTATCGTTAGCATCTTAATTTATGAATGTTGAAGTAATGTGGTTGACAAGGTGTTGGTTGAATGTCTCATGCCCCGTGAGTGTGAAATCCTACTCCATGATTACTCAACTTAAGATTTCTAATAAGCTTTGTACAATCAGAATAAGTATTAATGACATCATAGATAATTGCAAAGAGGTACCTCTTGCCCCACGACATAGAAACCATCCCATGTCACAATAACAAGATGAACAAAGGGAGTAGACTCATCATCCTTTTTTATTTCATTCACTATATGCATAGCTTCTTATTTTATTGTAGGATGTGTTTGTAGAGTCCACTCTAGCTGTAAGTAAATTTCCACCATGATCAAGCATGGCTTGGGTTAGCGGCCCAATGCAATTTGTCTAGTCATATATACTTACTCATCAAAACTTACTATTCCTCTATTTCATTTCGGCATGGCAGGAGTCCAAAAACAAAAGCACATGACATCAACTAAATATACAATTTCTTTGTGCAATGTTGAAATCTTTTCACGTGATGCACGTGTTAGCCAACTCCCAACCAAAATCCTTGTCAAGCACAAAACTTTTAGCTCCCATTAATGGGTCATGTTTGTTAAGTGCAATAGAAATAAATGTGTGCATTCAAAAGTTCGTGAGAGTCTTATCCCAAATTCAGCCCATGCCAATTAATAACATAAGCATCTTAATTTAGAGCATAAATGAAACTATAACATGGTGAACATGCTCGGAATAGCCATTAAGCTAATAGATAGATAGTGGATTTATGTCATATTGAGATAATTCTACAATTGTCCAACACACTCAAGTTAATTAATTTCAAGGCAAGATGTGATTGAAACCTCTAAATATGCCATGCTCATTTGCATGAGTGTTACCCATAAATCCCCAAAACAAGGGAATCATGGATGACACCATACTTTATTATTCATTGATAAACCATAAGACGGGGATGCATGATAATGCTCAATGAGCTCACTCAAGCCTAAACAAAAACGATAACTAGATAATAAAAGCAAGACACACCAAAACTAGATAGACATGATAAAGCTGATAAAAGACGGGGGATAGGTGAAACTCCCCCAAGCTTAGATGGTTGCGGTAATTTCTTCATTCTCCCTTCTTCTCGTACTCAGCCCACCACTCTTTCTTCTTCTTGTCGTAATCTTCCTTCCACTCTTCCTGCTTCCATGGAAAAGGCCTTCCAGTATGGAAGGACATGGGTGGATCATTGTACCTGAGAGTGGCAGCTTCTGCAATCTTCTTGAAACGTTCTTCATACTCACAGTTCTGGTTCTCCATGTCCCACATCAGAGCTTGGTACCTATCCATCTCTGATATGACATGCATATACCTAGTCCTCAGGTCCTTGATCCTCTCCTCGTACTCCTCTATCTTCTTCTCCAGCTCCAAATTCATGAAGTGGTGGGCATCAAGGCTGCGTTCAACAATAGAGTTATACCTGAAAACTGTTTGTTCCAGAGCCTCCAGCCTCTCCTCCAGCGTGCCTTTGGTCTTGGGAGCCTTCACCTCCTCCATGAGCAACACACCATCCTTCAAGGTCAGGGTGAACATAGGGGTCATCACGGAGTTGAGGTAATGGTTCACAATGCCTCCCTTGGGTGGATCCTCCCCCCCCTAGGTTGGATCCGGAGCTTGACATGGCTAAACCCTGGCAGACAGAAACAACAGAAACAAAGATCGCACGAGAACTCTCGGTGCGGGATTAGATCGACAAAAGGGGGTATATATTGACGGGTTTGAGGGTAAGACGAAGTGTCGGAGTCGAAAACGAGACGGAACGGGACTCCGAGGTGGAAAAGGGGTACTTCCACGCGGCCAAGGAATCTGGCCGCGTGTGGGGTCCTCTTTTCCCCCTCGAGGTCCAATTCCTTCCAATTTTCTTATCCCACACGTTAATTTCCATAAAAAATGAGTTCCGTAAGTTTTCACGCAATTCCGAGAAACTTCCAAACACAATAATTGTAAATTATTGAATTTGGGTTTCTAAAACTGCAGGATCCCTTACAGTTACCTCCTCCGGTGTCATTAACTTTATCTCCTCGATGGTTCCTATGAAGCTCTTTCCCGCAATATAATGTTTTAGGCGTTGTCCATTGACCACATGAGGTTTACCTTTCATATCACCGTGAAGACGGATGGCCCCCGAACGGTATACCTCCTGTACTACCAATGGACCCTGCCATTTTGAAGCTAATTTCCCTGCAGAAAACTTAAAACTAGAGTTGTACAATAGGACTTGATCACCAACTTTAAATTCCATTCTTTTAATTTTCTTGTCATGCCAAATTTTAACTTTCTCTTTAAACATATTTGCACGTTCATATGCTTCATTCCTCCATTTATCTAATAGATTTAGGTCAAGCAATCTCTTCTCCCCCGCTGTTTTTAGATCAAAATTTAATTTATTAATAGCCCATCTAGCTTTATGTTCTAATTCAATGGGTAAATGACATGCTTTTCCATAAACCATTTTATTAGGAGACTAACCCATAGGATTTTTATAAGCAGTTCCATAAGCCCACAATGCATCATTAATTTTAAGTGGCCAATCAGATCTAGCTCTGTTTACTGTTTTCTCTAAAATAAGTTTAATTTCCCTATTACTTAATTCAACTTGTCCACTAGTTTGAGGATGATAGGGTGATGCAATTCTATGATTAACATTTTATTTTGCCAATGTTTTTCTAAGAACACCATGCATAAAATGAGATCCACCATCAGTAATTAAAAATCTAGGAACACCAAATCTAGGGAAAATAATTTCTTTAAGCATTTGCATGGCTGTGGCATGGTCTGCACTCTTAGTAGGAATTACTTCTACCCATTTTGTAACATAATCAACAGCAACTAAAATGTGAGTATGTTTTGTACTAGATGCAGTAAATGGTTCCATAAAGTCAAAACCCCACACATCAAATGGTTCAAGTAGTAATTTATAGTTCATAGGCATTTCATTCCTTCTACCAATATTTCCTACTCTTTGACATTTATCACAAGTTTTAATATATTCAACACAATTCTTGAATAGAGTAGGCCAATAAAAACCACATTGTAATACCTTTGCTGCAGTACGATCTCCTGCATGATGTCCTCCATAGGAACTGTCATGACAATCCCTTTTAATAGCCTGTTGTTCATGCTCAGGTACACAACGTCTAATAATGCCATCAACACTTTTCTTATACAAGAATGGATCATCCCAAAAATAATGTCTAAGATCATAAAATAATTTCTTTCTTTGCTGGTAAGTAAATTGTGGTGGCATAACTTTCCCAACAATAAAATTTGCATAATTAGCAAACCAAGGAGATGCAACTTTAGCACTAGAAACACTAACAAGGGCAAGTTGTTCATTAGCAAAACTATCATTAATAGGAATAGGATCATCAGGTATATTTTCCATTCTAGAAAGATGATGAGCTACGAGATTATCTTCTCCTTTCCTATCTACTATGTGTAAATCAAATTCTTGCAACAAAAGTACACATATTATTAGCCTAGGCTTAGCATCTTTCTTATTCATCAAATATTTAATAGCAGAATGATCAGAGTGCACAGTGACTTTTGAATTAATTATGTAAGATCTAAATTTATCACATGCAAATATTACCGCAAAAAATTCTTTTTCATTTGTAGCATAATTTCTTTGAGCACCATCTAGTGTTTTACTAGCATAGTAAATAACATTCAATTTCTTATCAACCCTTTGTCCTAACACTACAACAAACTAGACATATAGGGACGTTCTCAATTAGACGCCTTTTATCGCGTCTCTATGCGCTCAGCCCTTTGGTTCCTATAAAGACGTTTCATGAGACGTTGAGCATGTCGTCTCAACATTAGGCATAGGGAAAAGCCCAGCCCATAAGAAAACCCGTATTCAACGAACCCTCTCTGTTAAGCGCCTGCTAATCCATGAACCACCGCAAAATCCCCATCCCTAATTGTGCCTTATCTCTGATCTAGGGTTCATCCTAAGCAGCTGCTCGGGAGCCAGATTCCACGCCTCCGGCCGGCGCTCACCTTTTGTATACCTACGTGGTCGGTATTACCTCCAAATCATGGATGCGCGCTTCTTCCACGACAAAACGGCATCGCTGACCCAGCCGTCGGGCCACCCATGGAGTCATAGGCTCACAGCTGCTGAGCTGTACCACGTGCATCGTGCGCCATGGCCGTGGCCGGGCGACCGATGAAGTAGCACTTCACGGCAGTGCTGCTCCCTCCGCCGCCGCCGGAGGCCAAGCTGCACCATGGCGTCCAGCGGAAAGGATGCCAGGACAATCTCGGTTTGGTCATTAGGGCGATCGGTTGTAGTACTGGGTATTTAGATCTGACAAACTGGTGATTTTTTTTTGGTTATGTACGTAGCTTTTGCAATTGCAGGTTCTTCTAAATTCTTATTCCAATCGACAGGCAAACAATAAAACTGGGAGTTTAATAGGCCTGATTGAAACCCACATCCTACTAGAGCTGCAGCTGTCCGCGTTATGCAGCATGCCATGAATCGATGGTGAGTTATTTGCTCTTTCATCGGACGGTGTGCTTTTAAGCAAGCAAGCTGACATGGTGTTGATTTTTTTTTTTACTATTGTCGTTTGGTGATGCAGGACATTCATTCTTCCCTGTAAGTGCTGCATCTTGTTTGCCTAAAATTCAACGGTACTCCTGAATAACTTTCATCTCATCTGTATTTGCTAAATCCTTCCGCACATGTGTGTACTCTTTTATGTTATTTTAAATATAATTAGTCAAACCTGGTAACCAGTTTGATTTCCAATAAGTTACGAACTGCGTATGTGCTAAATCATGTTGTCCTCAGGTAAAATTTTATTTTTCGGGGGCATTAGGTATGCAGCAATGTGTACGAGGGTGATCTTTACAAGCTCCTATTCCAAGATAAGTTGGTTAGTTATTCTCTCTTTTCATACCTTCTCGAATTCGCGCGGTGTGCATTTCGGATTAATTTTGTACATGTTGTATGCATCTGTGTAGTTAATATATCTTTCAAAGTAACAATGAATTCCTAAAGCTTAGCCACTTCTCTTGCTGGCTTCATTCGCTACCTGAAGCCCATGATGTTCTGCTATGTGTGTGTATATTTTTTGGCGGAAATGCCCGGTACATATTGTATCTTCTGTTCTCGAATTACTTTATTCACATGATGTTTTTCCTATTTTATTTGTAAATCCCTTCTTTGCATTTTTGTAAATTTTACAGGCTGAGAGAGATGTAGAATGCACCACTATAGTATTGATGATACAATATACAAGCTCTCCACGTGTGCAAGGCCACTTTATCATTGGCCACAACTTGCTACCTTTTATGTAAGCAGTTCTAAATAAATTTGTATCTTTCATCTTTTTTTCCTTGAGCGAATCTGCTTGCAAAGAAATATAGAAATAATAAATATTGGTCAGTATGGGTGTGATACATTTCTTCCAATGAGCATATTTCTAGTTAACTTACATATTTTTTCAGTTGACTGCAGGGTGTAGGCCGGATGACTCTAAATGATCTAGGAATGTGACAACGATGTGGAAGATACTCTACGCCTACACTATTTTTTTTTCCCGTTTGTACTACTAGATGCCACAATCTATCGAATATTTTGATATTTCAGTGTGTGTTTGGACCATGTGTGGATGCTTCATCCAGTTGTTAACGTCATTTTCTCTTCAGTAATGTATTTTTTTTTTGTCATCAAGCTGCAATTGGTTCTTATCTTTACATTTTGTTTAACTTATTTTGCAAATCGATAATTAATGTAATCATATATATGAAACCAGTGCCAAAAGCGAAGAAAAACTTGTGGATTTTAATATGTGCACAAACGTTGAGGCATTTCAAACGACTATCAAAATATTTCAGAAGCAAAATAAAATCAGCGCCGTGCCCATCAAAACAATATCATTTGAGTCACAATAGAGCATCCCAAAGGATGGTAGAGACGGAATGAAAGACCATATATGAGAATGTTTCAAGACCGGTAGAGATGCAATATAAACGTCTAATCTATATGTTGGAACGCTCATCAAATCGTCTTTATGATCTTTGAGACGGTGCATAAGAAGACGCTTTTAGGACGCTTTACAGAAACGGCTCTACAACCTCGTAGAGATGATATAAAACGTCTCTAACCCTAAAATTAGGCGTCTCCACATGAATTTTTTGTTGTAGTGTAAAACAGTTCCAACTGCATAATCACTAGCATCACACATAATTTCAAAGGGCAAGTTCCAATCAGGAGGTTGAATAATAGGTGCAGTTATTAAGGCTTTCTTTAAAACATTAAAGGATTATATGCAATCATCATTAAAGGAAAACGAAACATCCTTTTGAAAAAGATTGGTTAGAGGCTTTGATATTTTAGAGAAATATTTAATGAACCTACGATAAAAACCTGCATGACCGAGAAAACTTCTTATACCTTTGATTTCTCTTGGATATGGTAATTTCTCAATAGCTTCAATTTTTGCTGCGTCAACTTATATTCCTCTTCCAGAAATACGATGCCCAAGAACAATTCCCTATGTTACCATAAAGTGATACTTCTCCCAATTAAGAACAAGGTGTGGGTCTTCACAACGCTGCAAAACTTTGTTACGGTTGAACAAGCAATTATCGAAAGAAGTTCCATACACTGAAAAATCATCCATAAAGACTTCCACCATCTTTTCAATATAATCAGCAAATATAGCATTCATGCATCTCTGAAAAGTAGCAGGCGCATTCATAAACCAAAAGGCATTCTCCTATAAGCAAATGTACCATATGGGCAAGTAAAAGTGGTCTTTTCCCGATCATCACTATGAACTGGAATTTGAGAGAAGCCTGAATACCCATCTGAATAACAAAAGTGAGAATGTTTAGATAATCTCTCTAGCATTTGATCAATAAAGGGCAATGGATAATGGTCCTTACAAGTTGCTCTATTTAATTTTCTATAATCAATGCACATTCTATAACCAACAACACTACGTTGAGCAACAAGTTCATCATCTTTATTAGGAACCACAATAATTCCACCTTTCTTAGGAACACAATGAACAAGACTAACACATTTACTATCAGCTATAGGATAAATAATACCAGCCTCTATGAGTCTAATTACCTCCTTTCTTACAACTTCCTTCATTTTTTGGATGTAGATGGCGTTGGAAATCAACAACAGGTTTAGCATCTTCTTCCAAATTAATTTTATGCATACATAGAGGTGGAATTATGCCCTTAAGATCATCAAGAGAATAACCAATATCCTTACGGTGGGCTTTAAGCACATCAAGTAATTTCTCTTCTTCCTCAGCTGAAAGGTTAGCACTAATAATAACAGAATATATATTTTTCTTATCCAGTTATGCATATTTCAGATTTTCGGGCAAAGGCTTTAATTCAAAACTAGGATCTCCTTTAGGAGGTGGGAGTACTCCTAGATTATCAGGTGGGATATGCAATTGTAATTGTGGAGGTTGTTGCCACAATATTTGTTCTAAAGCTTCTTTTTCTGCATCATTAAATGACTCTTCCTGATTAAGCATATAACGTTCCACCACGTCTGATGAAGCTACAGCTATATGAGCAAGAGTTTCAATTATATATTTAGATTTTGGTTCTTTCTTAGCAGGTTTATCAGCAAATTTAGAAAAATTAAATTCAAGTTTCTCTCCAGCACATTCAATAAACACCCTTTCTCTAGGCAAATCAATTTCAGCACCAACAATATGTAACAAAGGTCTACCAAATATAATAGGACAGAAAGAATCTTGTGGACAACCAAGCACAATAAAATCAGTAGGATATTTTATTTTCCCTACCAATACTTTAACATCTCTAACAATTCCAAAGGGACTAATATAATCTTTATTAGCAAGCTGAATGGTCATACCTGTTTCTTCCATGGTGATAGGATCAATATCAGGCTTAATTTCTTGATAGAGAGAATATGGAATGACACTAATGCTTGCTCCAATATCACATAAACCATGATAACAAGAAGTCCCAATAGAGCATGATATAATTGGCTTACCAACTTTGGATGAATTCCCTTTAATAACTTTGGTAGCATCTTCACATAAATAAACATCAACAACATCTTCTTCATTTAATTGCTTAATAATAGAGACTTGGTTCTTGACTTCCACTTGTTCTTTAGGTTGAGAACAACTCTTTCTACTTTTGTCAGCAACAACAACAAGCAAATTCTCTTTAACTTTTTCAGGATAGGGAGGTGGTTCAATATATTCTTCTATTACTACAGATGACACTGGTGTTTCTTTAATAAATTTAGGGACAACAATAGAAGATTTTACAGGTTCAACATAATAATCAAAGACACTTTTAGGAATTCGAATGTGCTCAGCAAATTTCTTAGCTATTTCAATTGCAACATATGGATAAAGACCAAAATCTTTAATAATATTCTTGAACAAAATAGAACTAGAGAAACTTTCTACACATGAATATCCATAATCAAAATAAGCTTCATTACCTTTGTCTTGGTCCCAATATTCAGAGTTCTTCGAAATAATTTCCAATAAATTCCAAGCTTCTTCTACAGTATTATTTGTAAAGCTTCCACCAGATGAACCATCGAAATATTGCTTTAGCCTATCAGGTAGTCTCACATAAAAGTTTATCAAAATAAGTTTATTTGTGATATCGTGACAAGGATTCTTACGAAGGAGGTCCTTAAGCCTCCCCCAAGCTTGAGTAATACTCTCTCCAAGGTGTGGCCAAAAATTAAATATAAAGCAACGGTTCTCATAAGCCTCTTTAGGAGTAAAATATTTAAGAAAGAAAACCTACATAAAAGTATCCCAATTATGTGTAATTTCTTCATCCAGGGACATATACCATTTTCGAGCATCACAATTAAGGACTGGTACAATAACTTGCATTTTACCTCTTCCTCAGAAATAACCTTGAGCCTACTTAGCCCACATATATCCTCAATAGCCCGTATGTGATCACTTGCAGCCTTTGTTCCATCCCCTGCAAAATACTCGTTCCTAATAGCTTTAACAAATTCAAGGGGAATAATATAATCATCATCACGAGGTGCTTTTTCAACAACTTTAGTTTTAATAGCATAAGCACTCCCATATAAAGCAAGTTTCAGCGAAGCATCTCTCATAAAAGCCATAATAATAACAGGATGCAACAGCAAGTAAAATTCAGCTTTCAAGTTTCCTTACCAAACTTCTTACCAATAGCGCAACGCTCCCCGGCAACGGCGCCAGAAAAGTGTCTTGATGGCTCCCAAGTGCAGGAGATCAATTGTAGTACTTTTCGAATTAGAAAGGTTGTCGAACCCACGAGGAGCAGAAGGAACTGGTAAGTAGAATAGCAAAGGAATAATAAAAGCAACAGGTGTTTTTGTGTTTTAATTGTGTAGTGCAAGTAAAGTAAAATGTGGAAAGTAAATTGCAGCAAGTAGTAGGTCTCAATGAGAGACAAAGCCCAATCCTCTAATGCACAAGAGGACAAGCTCAAGTGTGTGTTTGTGTCTTATATGTGGAAAACGTTCCCGAGGGATGCACGGATTTAGCTGGCATAGTGATTCATTGCATAACATGTTTGTATATCTTGTCTAGTTTTAAACTTCTTCGGACGGAGCCACAAATAGGAATAGCTAAATAAATAAACTATCACCCCTTATGATGGATCACGTGGCCAATTAAATGACAGCACGAGAATTATTAAGACATTATGTCCCACCATAGCCTTATGCTCTAAGGTCCCCGATACAAGTACCATCATAATGCATTCAACGACTCTGTCTCAAGTTCCTGTCACCTAAAGACATCATCACGGCACTACACTACGGTGTTCTCCTATGAGCCCATGTAGGTGAAGTGTTGTACAGTCGACGTTCGGACAACACCATCATAGAATCACATAAAAGATAAATACTAGACCAAATAACAACTCATCTCATGTAACAAACCATTGCCAATTCATCCTATGCCCTTAGGAACATGCGGGAACTACTCACAACGTGCAAACATGATCATGTATGGTGACATATGTGGTACAACACAATCTGAACCAATGGATCCAACACCAAATAATGACAAGTACTCAATCCCAAACATGCAACAGAGTACAATAACACGTATCTAGGGTGTAGCAATGATCAAACTATTTGGGGAACGGAGTGGATCACGGTGATGGTGATGGTGGAGATGCACGTGCTGGTGAGGATGGTGATGGAGATGCCTCCTCCCACGCCAAGGAGGAGATGGGGATGAAGATGGGCATGATTTCCCCCTTCTCCGGAGCTCCGGAGCAGCAGGATCTATCTCCCCCGCGGAGAGTTTCGAGAGTTTTACCGCCCTGGCGGCTCCGTCTCGTCTCGGGAAAATTAGGGTGTTGTTTTCGGGGAAGACGGAGTCGTCAACAAAAAGACCTCGGGGAGGAGGTGCTGTGGGCCCATTTGGGGGCCCCACACGCTCTACCCCCTTTTGGCCCTCCTGGCCCTCCTCCTTTGTGTCTTGTGCCCACAGCCTTTCTCCCGAAGAAAAACTGACAGGGTTTCTTTCTTTTCGCAATTTTGATACCTGTAGCTCCTGAAACATCAAAAACATGAAAACAGGTGTTTTCTGACACCAAGAAATTAAATACCAAAAATAGGGACTTTGTAGGAAAGTCCCATAAAATCATCTAAAACATGCAAAACAATGACATAACATTGATAAAACATCCCAATAATGCCGAGGGTATAAATGATGATAAAAAATGCACGTATCAGTGGTGTCCTAACCAAGCTTGTAGTCCTCCCAGCGAATAGTTGACACTTCTGGAGTGTCAGCACCGCGTGACACCATCCTGGGGTAGTGGGTCTTGAGAAGGCCACCCAGCACGTGCGAAACGCTACGCCCCGGACCTATCGAGCTTGTTGAACATGTTTGTAAGATCAGAGAGCCAAACATATATTAGTTACAATGGTTCCATAGATATATGATGCAAAAGGCAAGAAGAATTGTAAAACAATAGACATAGTAGCGCGAAATAAAATAAAATTACTATAAATCTTACCCGGTGCCCTCTGGCTGAACCAAAGGCCGAGACGCAGGGGGCACCTCCTATGGGAGCAACACTGGACCCCGTAGGTACACCCCGTTGGTGACCTCCTGCTCTCCCTCCCCCTCCTCCTCCTCCTCCGTGCCATCAGCTGGCGGGAGATAGTCCTCAACCTGCTCCCTCTCCGACTCCTCTCTGGCTCCTCCACCCTGACCTCCTTTCCTCGGCCACTCTCACCCTCCGTCCTGGCCTCCTCCTCACCGGAGGCCTACCACCGTCGGTCCTAGTCGAGGTAGCGGCGGTTCTGGACCCTCCGCCTCTTCGCTCTTGTGCCCTCCACTCCTGCTCCAGCCGGAGGGACTCCTGGTACACCGCGTCGATCGCGTTCGCCGTAGATATCCGGCCTCTCCCTCTCCCTGAGCCCTTCCTCGTGCCCTTCTGCCGCCCCTGGACGAGTCGGGCTCGCCCAAGGGGGTCTTGATGCCGGCTCCGGGTCCTACGATGTTGCTATGGCCTACAATGACAAAAAATAAACGAATTAGTAATTAATAGAAAAATGTGAAGAAAATAAGAAATAAATGAAAATCATGTGGAGCAAACAGAAATAAATGAAAAGCATGGAAAGAAAATAAACCAAGTAAACTTAATATAAAGCATACATATATTGTTTTATGTCGGGATCATTTGGATCTGGAGCACTAGTACGCGTGTCACCAATGTCGACCTCATCATCACTATCACGCGTGTCATCAACGTCGGCGTCCCCATTTTCGGCGGCGTGGTTGTTCTGTGCACTCAACCGCTCGAGAAATGCCAAGTCCTCAAGGTCCTCAACCTCTTCTCCGACGTCGTCACCGCTAACGTCTACTTCCATATCCTCACCTCCCGTCAAGTCGATCACGAAATGGCCATTGAGACCATCGTCCTCTTAGTAGAATTCTCCCTCATATGTGTCCGTGTTTATGAGAGGGTTACAATCGAAGTCAATTGGCATTGGCAATTACCATATGGAGACACCTTGTACGGGACATCGTAATCCCGCGGACGAGGAATAGTGCACGCGTATGGGAAGTAATATACTTGCGTCGCCTCTTGACATTTGGGCAGTCTAATATCTTTTCTCGATTAATTTCGACTAGCCCAACAGCCGGTTCTCCTCTATAATGCACCGGATCGAACCACTTGCACTTGAAAATAACAACCTTAGGATGCGGTCCTCCTAGTCTTTTCCACTGCAGTTTGTATACTTCGTCAAGTATTCCGTAGTATTCTACTCCATTGCATACGGTTAACACTCCGCTATTTGTTGTGCTTCGATTAGGCTGAAGCTGCTCGTAGATGTTGGTTCGGAAGCGAAACCCATTGATGTCGTACGTGTCGTACCTCCGGAGCTTGTAGTGAAAACTCATGGCAACTTTTATCAACTCCTCGTTCATATCATGGTCTACGTTAACCTGTAGGTTCAACCGGAAAGCGTTAATTAGAAGAAAGTAAGACCTTATTGGTATGTTAAACATCAGCGAGGGGAAATAGAAAGTACATTGCCTCGTAACCAATCAATGTAATTTGGTTGGTTGTTACCGGCACCCTCGTGGAGTATTTTTTCCTCCTCGTGGACGGTAGCTTCGTCGACATTCGACCAATATTGAGCCACAAATTCCCTACAAAAAATAAGGGAAACTTGAGTTGGTCCCAGAATTTTGTGAAGAGCTGCGATACATTTACCGTGGAGAGCACTTACTCTTGGTACTCTGTCGCCTCTTCTAGGTTTGTCACACATACAAGCTTATATCGGTGCACACGTTGTGACTCAGTTCTTGCATCTTCTGGCTGCCAGAAGTTCCAAGTTTTCTTTTGAAGAGGCTAAGCTCGGATTAGTGATCGAGGGCGCCAGTGTTGTAACGATCCACTGGATTGTTCATGGCGGGAAGATCCGGCGGATAATACGTTGTGATGATGTTCGCCACCTCCTCCATTATGAAACCCTCGGCTATCTATGCTTCAATCTTATATTTGTTTCTAGCTTTGATCCGTACGGTCTTTTGTAGCCTCTCCGTTCCATACATCCAACGGCATTGCACGGGACCTCCCATTCGCGCCTCGGTGGGGAGGTGTAATATCATGTGTTCCCTAGGAACGAAGAAGCTAGGAGGAAACATTGCCTCTAACTTGCAGATAAACTCTAGAGCCACCTTTTCCATGTCTTCAATAACGGTTGGAGATATCTCCTTAGCATAGAGAACACGGAAGAAATAGCTCACCTCTGCCAGGACCCTCCAGTCTGCCTCGGGGATGAATCCTCGAACCATTACTGGGAGTAGTAGCTCGAACCATATGTGGTAGTCATGACTCTTGAGCCCGATGATTTTCATGAGATCAATCTTGACACCCCTTTTTGGATTCTCCGCGTACCCATCGGGGAACATCAACAAGGTGATCCACATGAGCGCTATCCTCCTTTGCTCCCTTGTAAGAACCCAAGGGGCCTTTGGCTTCCTCCATTTCTTTCCCCCGCCGGGTGGATGCAACTTAAGATTTGGTCTATTACAAAGCTTCTTTTGATCGACTCTAGCCTTGACGTTATCCCTGGACTTATCAAGAATGTCAAACATATTGCGAAAGCGGACTCCCCTATATTCTTCTCGGTGTGCATCACATCTTTGTAGTGTGGATGTTCGAGATCCGGGAAGTAAGGGAGATCCACAGGGACGGCTTGTGAGTCCAAGCGTGTGTGACACCGTACCCCTTGAACTTGCCTGGTTTCTCAGGATCATCCTCGAGGGCGTTTAACTGAGCGAGTATATGTTCACCGGTCAATTTAGGAGGTGTCGTCTTTGTGACAACGATATCTCTCGTGAACTTCTTGGTGCCTTGCCTGAATTCATGTTCAGCACGAAGGAACTGCCGATGCAGATTGAAGCAACAATCCTTGCGACACTCACTCAGCCAATGGAACTCCATAACACTCTTGGAATGTGGGCATGGGAACTTCCTGTGAACAGACCAGCCTATGAACAGCCCAAAAGCCGGTTGGTCATGCAATGAGTACTGGTACTAGACAAACATATTGAAGTGTGTCTTGGTAGCGCGGTCATTTGTCCGGAATCCCGTAACACAAGATTCTTTCATCTCATCCATCAGCGGGATAATAAACAAGGGCCAACGACTGTATGAGGCAGCTGTCATACCATACTGATTGAACCCATCGGTCGACATGGCAATTCGCACATTCCGAGCATCGACTTCTTTCACATGGTGTTTGTTGTCGAAATTCTTCCATGCTTGACCATCCGATGGATGTATCATCATATTTCTCTTGCCTGTGTCTTCCTTGAATCTTTTCGCATCTTTGTGGCATGTCATCATTTTTGCAGTGTCCTTGTCCATGAAAAGTGGCTGAATCCTTGGTACGATTGGAAGATACCTAAGGATGTTGGTGGGGGCAGCGCCATGCCTCTTCTGACCATCACCCGGGTCTACCTCCACATACCTTGAGGATCCGCACTTGGGACAGTAGCCGGCTTGCTCGTGTTCTTTCCTAAATAGATCATATCCCTCCAGACAGGCATGGATCTGCTCGTATGGCATGTTAAGTGCACGGAGGATTTTCTTCGACCCGTAGAAGCTCGAAGGCAGAATTTGACCTTCAGGGAGCCAGCGACCAACGACAATCATAATGTCATCAAAACAATCTCGAGGAAGGTTATACCGGGCCTTCATAGCCATAATATCACCGATGGCCTTCATCTGCCCGTATTCCATGTGGGGGTAAAGAGGCGCAGCCGAGGACTCTAACATATCATAGAAAGCCTTCGCGGCACCCTCTGGATCCTCTTCTTCCACTCATGCATCACAGAAGTCATTTACCATGTCTCCTAACAACCCATTATCACGGTCATCCTCAGACTTGGACTCATCTTCTCCCGCCGCCTCCACTATGACACGGTCCTGCTCACCATGGTACGTCCACACGTAGTAGTTCTCCACAAACCCAAATTTAACGAGGTCTATTCCAATCGAATACCAGAATTTTATTCTGTTGTTCCTACATTTATCGCACGGACACCAAGCAGTAGATTTCCCCTCATCAAACACTTGATTCAAGAATTCATCCACCTTACGAAACTAGTGAGGACTAATCTTTTTTGCACTATTGCAGCCAATGTACATCCACTCACGGTCAGCACGATCAGTCATCTTCCTCGGCTATTTTGGTTGACAGCTGTTACGATGTAGCCAAGTAATATGAAGCAAGTAATAGTAAAATTATTCAATGTCGTCAATTTAATTACGGACAAATTTTATGTTTCAAAGCATGCAAGGGTTCACCTACGGTTCTAATAGGTAGGGCCTAATCCCACTCGAGTATGTGCAGATCGAGTCGCCGTTCCATGTTCTACCCCGACCCGAGACGGAATTTTCGCAACACCTCCGCGTCGTTCTTCTGAATACACGTCTCGAGCTTGTTAAGCCGAGAGGGTGTGCATCCGAAGAACAACAGGGACGTGCCGTCGAAATTCCGTCTCAGAAAGGGATAGAACATTAAACGTGACTCAATCTACACATACTCGGTTATAAATATGCAGAGCGATAGTCCTGCATATTTAAAAAGTTGTAACCCTTCCGGACAGGAGACGCCTAGGAACTACCGCAGACTTGAAATTTCTGCGGATGTTCGAGATCTTCGCGGCTCCATGAAGAAGTTTAATCCCGTGATCTTATTTTACATGGAAACAAAGATAGATAAGAAAAGAGTGGAGAAATTAGCTGGCACCACTGGTAGAAAATAGGCCTTTAGTCCCGGTTCGCAAAAGCCATTAGTCCCGGCCGCGCAACCGGGACTAAATATGCGCGACTAAAGACCCCCCCCCCCTTTAGTCGCGCCACTTACGGACCGGGACTAAAGGCCTGTTCACGTGGGCGCCAGGAGTCCGTCGGGGCGGAGGACCTTTAGTCTCGGTTCTCGTGGCTAACCGGGAATGAAGGCCTCCTCCGCAGGTTTAGGGTTTTAGCCCCCCTAAACCTGGTTTCTTTTTAATTTGTTTTGTTTTATTTCTTTTATATTTTATTTTGTGTTTTATTTTAATTTTGATGAAGTTTTAGTACACATATATATTGTACGCTACTATATACATGCATATATGAAATTTCAAACAAGAAGAATTCAATAGGAATATATAATATATATTCAATCTCGGGTGACCATATACAACTTCGAACAAGTTTCCATACACAATTACGATGGATATACACAACTTCGAACAATTTTTAATCTAGGAGATGCATAAGGAAAAATCCTGCTAAGTCCTCTTGAATTGGTCTTCGTCGGACGCATAGTGTTCTCCATTAGGATCGATGACATGCCTAAGGAAAAATCCTGCTATTTCCTCTAGAATTGGTCGGAAGCGAGCTTCTGGACTAAGCGTCCTCCGCGAGTTATTGAGACTCTTCCGCGTGCTATCCGACTTCTTCTTCTCAGTGGTTTGTCTCCGTATGTTCTCACAAACATAGTATCCACATAGATTGGTCCTCGGTGGCTGCTTATCCACACGAACTAAATTTCTAAAATCTAGCTGATGTTTGAATTCATCGACAATTTCTTTTGAGAACCGTCTCCAAACTCTACAGTGCAAAGAAAATTAAATGAACAAGTGAGTTATTAGCTACTGCATATTAGGAAATGAACAAAAGAGACCGATCGATATAGAGCGCAAATGATTGAAAATAATTACCTTTGCAGCATTTTTCTCATGTCGACCCAAAACTCTGGATCTGAATCCATAGAGTCCATGATAAAACATGTGGAGGTGTGAAGTTCAATTTTAGCAGCATCCAGTGGAACCTGCGGAGACGTTACATGCACAGTCATGCATAACTTATCGATTAGACATACCATGCATGGAGTAAACAGAAGAGAATGGGCACAACAGAGAAACACTCACCCAAAATGGTAAGGAAATAAAATATGACTTTTGAGTTGATGCTTTCTAAGAAAATTGTACAAGTCTTTCTCCACGACTTGTGGGTGACGTTCTAACACATGTCCATTAATGATTTGTGGGTCAATGAACCCAACATCATGGATTTTCTTATTTTGCATTCCCAAATCTTCAATCTGCATAATAGCATACGCAACAATATAGTTAGGACAATATATATATATATATAGTGCAGGCAATGAAGAACGAGATGAGGTAGAAATAAATCACTTACAGAATGTAGCAGCTCAGGATAGATTTGTCGAGCTCGCGGGGATGGAACAGCTGGAACAATTCACTCAGCTCAAGTGTTACAGAGTACTTTTTGGTATGATGCTCCTCTGTAACATCCACATAAACATATTCTTTGCCGGATATGAAATTTTTGTACCAACGTAGCAGATTTCGCATTTGTGGTGGTAGATTCTTTTCCCGCGTAGGCTCGACGAGAGGCCCATTCTTCACATGTTGTAATGCTACCTCACCCATTGGCACATCGTCCAGGCCTGACGAGGCACGAAGAGTTAAACCCATCTCGGACGCATTTTTCATGGCACTAGCTACAGTCAATCCAACTGCTGCCACAACTTCCATGACCTCGGGGTCCTGTTTCGGACCGGCTTTCACTATGAGCGGGGGGATTGATTGTTTACTCTGCATCCCGAGCTGGTCAACTTGTTTCCCGATTTTTTTTTCTTTTCTTCTTTCTCCTACTTCAATATTTATGCTTGCCTACGAAGTTCACTTCCATAGTCGTCAGGCAAATTCTTCTCGACTTGGGACGGTGTCGACAAAAAACTCGTAGCCCACTTCTGTACCGGCGGAGGGTATACTTCCTTGGGCTTAGGCTCCCTTAGCGCCTTCTTATCGGCCTTCCATTTCTCATACTCAGCCTTCGCGGCCAATTTGGTTTTAGCATCATTAAGTTCCCAAGCCCTTAGGGGGATAGGCTTCAGGGATGGCTCCGGTACCCGTGTGGTCTTAGGTACATAAGCCTCCGGGTTAATAGTCCAAGAGCGGGTTTCCTTGTTGTCCGCTTGCTTCTGTTTCTTTGCCGGAGGAGCAATGGGGGCGACGGCTGCTTATCCTCTAGAGGAGGAATGGGGGGCGACGGCTGCTTATCCGCCGGAGGAGGATTGGGGGGCGACGGCGGCTTATCTGCCGGAGGAGGATTGGGGGGCGGCAGCTGCTTACCCGCCAGAGGAGGATTGGGGGGCGACGCCTGCCTACCCGCCGGAGATTGTGGATCGGGGGAAGGCGTCGAATGGCGTGAAGGAGGTGCAGGTGAACCAGCAGCACCACCACCACCACCACCACCTGCACCATCGGAGGGGGTGTGGACTTGTTAGCCTTGACGCCTCGCCTGGAAACACTATGTACTTCTTTTTCCATAGAGTGAACTGGCGCTTCACATCTCCAAGTCTTCTATCCCCTTCGGGTGTAGCTATGTAAATCTCCACGTCCTCAAACACTTGGACTATGTCTTCCACCGTCACATGATCATAGCCATATGGAATGGGGTTTTTGTGGTGGAGTGCTCCAGGTGTACAGGGTAAAGCACTGCCGGTAGCTACCTTCGTGGAAATGTTCCCCACGGGATAATGCAGATCACATTCTTTCATCTCCTTTACATCATCCACGGGGTAGTGAGGCTCCGGTGCATGACTCTCGATCATCAGTGCATTAGCACATGTAGGCGGGGCCTCCGTGGAAACCACGTTGCTTCTCCGCTGATGCTGGCTTCCGAGATCCGCTTCATGATCTTCATGCGGCCCTGCAGCCGTCGATCTTTCTGTCACAAGTATACCATGCACGGTCTTCTTCAACTCACTAACTTCTGATGCAAGCTTCGCCAGAAGATCTGCATCCCGGTCCGTCTTTCTCTTACGACTTATGTAACAGTACGGGTCATTTTCCTGGGAAAACCCTACTTTCCACGGCATTCTGCCTTTGCCTCGTACATATCCTCCATGTTCAGCATTCCCGAGGGCATGGGTCAGTGCGTCTTTCTCTCTGTTGAACGTGATCACGCCCTGTTGAGCAAGGGTAATTGCGTCAATAAGGGCTTTTGTGGGAGCAAACGTTTTCTGCCGATGAACACACGCCCCTGTCTCCGGGTCTAGCGATCCCCCATGCCCGTACCACCACATTTTGGCTCTTTCGTCCCATCCCTCTATACCTAGAGAGTCCTCGCGCCGTCAGGCTGTCCTCCATCTTCTGCCACTTAGGCGCCGAAAGGCGGTATCCTCCTTGCCCCATAACATGATGGTACTGTTTCTTATCCGCATTAGCCTTATTTTTTTTCGATATATCCTTGAAATGGTCCGATTTATTTTGCCTCACAAATTCTGGCCAATCATCTTTCAGTTTCTCATTTTGTCCAGTGAAAATCGGAGTCTTGCCCTTGTTGACATATTCACGGGTTAAATTTTTCTTGAAGTTCCGGAATATTTCGGCCATCTTCTGAAGAGCGAACTCTTTGACTAGCCTCCTCCTCTGACGTCCACCCGGAACCTCGTTACCGAATTCATCTTCTTTGTTGTATTCCAGAGGTAGAATGAAATGTGCCATAAGCTTTCTCCACAGATCCTTTTTCGTTCTCTTGTCGACAAAACTGAAACCAAGACGTGCTTTCTTTGGCTCCTTCCATTCCTTGACGGTGATCGGGACGTTGTCTCTAACAAGGACTCCGCATTGGTTGATAAACTTTGTGGTGTGCTGTAGGGCTTGCGGGTTTCACCGACTGATTCAATGGTATATGTTTTTCCTTCTTTCATCGCCTTGGATTTGCCACGCTTTGTCGTACTCGATCCGGCCGAGGGCTAAAATAAGAAAGAGAGTCGCGCGTATTAATGCATATGTATTCACATTTCAGTAAGTTTGTATCACGAGAGGCTCAATGTATATATATATATATACCTCGGCGGAGGTGGTTGGTCTTTGCAATTCGAGATCGTCGTTTGTCGACGGTTGATCATCTTGATCAGCGATAATGTCCGTTCCTTCACCATCTTGATCATCAAGGTTCAGATAAGAAGAGACTATATCCTCTTCTTGCTCATCTTCTGGGCCCGGCACATAAGTGATCTCGTTGGCTATGATGCCGTATATAAAACCTTCAGCCTCCTGATCCGTAAGCGGCAAGGCTCTATTGTCCGCCATATGTCACTCCTGCAGACATGCATGTAGTAAAAATTAATTAAGTATATAGGAGACTTAGCAAATATTCTGAATTTATTGAATTAAAACTTATTTTCATTATTTTTTTTGACTTTGGAATATTTAGGGTTAGTAGACTTAGGGATTTTTTTTAGCTTTTTTTTGACTTAGGAATATTTAGGGTTAGTAGACTTAGCAAATATTAGTACAAATATATATTTAGGATTAGTAGACTTAGGGTTAGTAGGAATTTTTTTGGCTTAGGAATTTTTTTGACTTAGGATTTTTTCTCCCCCGCATGTCGTGACGTCAGCGTGACGCGAGCCCCTGTTTCATCTTCCTCCATGGTAGAGGCGTGTGCGGCACCTCCATGGCCACCTCCGGCGAGGGCTAGCGCCCTCTCCCCTCTCTCCCCCGCGAGCACGGCCACGCACCACCGCGCACGGCCACGGCCACGCACCACCGTGCACGCACGCACGGCCACGGCCACGCACCACCGCGCCGTCGTTTCCGTCATCCTCGTCGCTTCCACGGCCAAGGACGCACGCACGCACGAGCACCTAATTAACCGTCGTCGTCGTTTCCTTCATCGTCGTCGATCTCGTCGATCTACCCCTCAAGCACGCACGGGCGGGCACCTACCGGAGACATAATCGGCGAGGGCGGCGGGCAGCTACCGGAGACGGAATCGGCGAGTGCGGCGGAAGACGATGCAGTTGGTCCTTAGAAAGTTTTCGGGGGAGCGGGGATATATAGGGCCAGCCTTTAGTCCCGGTTGGGGACACCAACCGCGACTAAAGGTCCCCCCGGGTACCATCAGCGGGCCTTTAGTCGCGGTTGGTGTCCCCAACCGGGACTAAAGGGGTTTTTTCGAGGCGTTTTCGTTCCCGCGCGGAAAGAGCCTTTAGTCGCGGTTCGTGTCACGAACCGCGACTAAAGGTGCTTTTTCAAATACTTTTCTTTTTACAATCTTAAAAATACAATTAATATATCAGAAAATTCAGAAAAATAAAGCTACTTCATTTTAAAATCTTAAAAATACAAATAATATATCAAAAAATTCAGAAAAATAAAACTACTTCATTTTAAAATCTAAAAAATACAAATAATATATCAGGAAATTCAGAAAAATAAAACTAATTCTTTTTAAAATCTGAAAAATATAAATAATATATCAGAAAATTCTAAAAAATAAAACTACTTCATTTTAAAATCTTAAAAATATAAATAATATATCAGAAAATTCAGAAAAATAAAACTACTTCATTTTAAAATCTTAAAAATACAAATAATATATCAGAAAATTTAGAAAAATAAAACTACTTCATTTTAAACTAGATAAAAAAGGCAGTACATAATGGCAAGAGTGGATCTAAACCTAAACGGAGAGCATAGATGATCTATATAATGGCAAGACTATGGATCTGATATCTGCTAGTCATACTCCTGCCTAGGCCTATAGTACTCCGACTCGTAGTCGTCGTAGTCGGTGTCGTCGTCGTCACTATCGTCGGACGGTGCTCTGCACTCCCTCGGAGGGTCACGAATCCAGGACTGGGCGTGAGGGTAGCGCAGGCGGGGGTTATCGCCAGCCCTGATGTAGTTCATGACACTCTGAAGAGTCCGTCTGCCGCCCCACCACAGCCGACGACCGGCCTCGTTGAAGTTCGAAGGAGGCGGGCCGTTCTCCTCGTACCTGGCGAGCGCACTCTCACGCCGATTAATGAAGAAGGCGTCCCAAGTAGGGCGGTAGTCAGGATTCCAACTGGGATTCATCCGCTGCTCCGGCGTGAGCTCGTGGTAGTAGTGGTTCGTGATGGTCGCCCGACGTGCCACACCTTGAGGAAGAGGAGGTACCGGCACTCCTCTGGCGCTCAGCATCCAACCGGCGGGAACGCTGTAGCCGGGCGGGCAGGGGTAGTTTGAGGCGGAAAGTGCCTCCGCCTGGATGAATGTTAGAGTGGGTACGGGAGAAGCCATGAGAGAGTGGTGAGTTTGTACGTGTTTATGCCAATGGTGTGGCAATGCATACATATATATAGCGAGAAGAAAACATATATCCCTTTAGTCCCGGCCTGTTTTACCAACCGTGACTTAATGGTACGGGTTTCGTTGGAAAACGGATCATCCCTTTAGTCCCGGTTGGGGACACCAACCGGGACAAAATGGGTTAGGGTTTCGTTTGGACCAATCAGATAGAATCACGCGGATCGTGTGTTTCTTTCAAGCGCTTGTGAGTCGTTGGATCCGGGGTGTGTTTCTTTCGAGTTGTTGTTAGCCGTTCGATCAGGGCTACGGTGTGTTTCTTTCGAGCTGTTGTGAGCCGTTGGATGAGGGTGTTTCTTAAACGTTGGATCAAAACCCTATCACAACAATTTGTGAGCCAGAGGACCCTATATATAGCCCACCTTTATACACCGGTCAGTTCATCGAGCAAATATATACAAAACATCTGGATTCGCCATCATACGTCCTGCCGTGCATTTGGTGTGCAGATATGCACCCAGTAGACACGGTGGGGCTGTATGATGGCGATACCAATTGTTTTGTTCTACACCCCCCTTTAAGGTTTGATACATCATATATTCAGTTCATCGAGCAAATACAAAACATCCGGATTCGCCATCATACGTCCTGCCGTGCATTTGGTATGCATATATGCACCCAGTAGCCACGGTAGGGATGTATGATGGCGATACCGATTGTTTTGTTCTACACCCCCCTTTAAGGTTTGCCCCAAAACACATCAGAGATAATATAGTTCACATGATCCATTCAACAAAGTTTGGTACAATAATTACACATTAATTCTTCCCTTGTGTCCCCACTTTCTTACGATTTGGCCGTATCCATGGAGCATCCTCATCATTTAACTTAATGCTTGGGTCAGTGTTCACTTTGAAGGGCGGAATTTCACCAAACATATTATAATCTTCTAACATGTCTGTTTTGTCCTCCACTCCCACGATGTTTCTTTTCCCTGAAAGAACAATGTGGCGCTTTTGATCATCGCATGATGTACTCATCGTTTTCTTATCTTTTTGTTTCCTCGGTTTGCTACTCATGTCCTTCAAATAGAAAACCTGAGCGACATCTTTGGCTAGGACGAATGGTTCGTCAAGGTAACCAAGATTGTTGAATTCCACCATTGTCATTCTGTATTGCTCGTCCACCTTTACCCCACCTCCTGTTAGCTTGAACCATTTGCACCAGAACAAAGGGACCTTAAAGGAGGGTCCATAGTCAAGTTCCCATATCTCCTCTATGTAACCATAATATGTGACATTTTGCCCAATCTCGGTTGCTGCATCAAAGCGAACACCACTGTTTTGGTTGGTGCTCTTTTTTATCTGTGGAGATCGTGTAAAATGTATTCCCATTAATCTCGTACACTTGGAAAGTCGTTATAGTCGAAGATGGTGTCTTGGCCAACATGTACAGGTGATCTCCAACATCATTGTCATTCATTAAATGTTTTCGCAACCAACTGCCGAAAGTCCCCATGTGGGCCTTTATAATCCAGGATTCAGGCATCCCCGGGTTGTCCGATCTTAAAATATTCTTGTGTTGCTCGAAGTACGGAGCCACCAAGCTCGAATTTTGCAGAACTGTGTGGTGTGCTTCAGTCATAGAATGACCGTCCATACATATCGTTGATTTCCTTCCGATCGTGCCTTTTCCACTTAGTCTCCCCTCGTGCCGCGATTGAGGAATACCAATCGGCTTAAGGTCAGGAACATAGTCAATACAGAACTCAATTACCTCCTCATTTCCATAGCCCTTGACGATGCTTCCTTCTGGCCTAGCACGGTTACGAACATATTTCTTTAATACTCCCATGAACCTCTCAAAGGGGAACATATTGTGTAGAAATACAGGACCAATGGAAATCTCTTCGACTAGATGGACCAGGAGGTACGTCATAATATTGAAGAAGGATGGTGGGAACACCAACTCGAAACTGACAAGACATTGGACCACATCGTTCTGTAACCGTGGTAGATATTCTGGACCGATTACCTTCTGAGAGATTGCATTGAGGAATGCACATAGCTTCACAATGGCTACTCGAACATTTTCCGGTAGAAGCCCCCTCAAAGCAATCGGAAGCAATTGCGTCATAATCACGTGGCAGTCGTGAGACTTCAGGTTTTGGAACTTTTTGTCCGCCATGTTTATTATTCCCTTTATATTCGACGAGAAGACAGACGGGACCTTCATACTGCTCAGGCATTCAAAAAAATGACCTTCTCTTGTTTGGTAAGAGCGTAGCTGGCACGACCTTGAAACCATTCCGGATGCCGGTCATCTGGGTCTTTCAAAAGGTGATGGTCCTGTCGTGCTTCCTTTGTATCATTTGTCTTCCCATACACGCCCAAGAAGCTTAGCGGGTTCACGCAAATATTCTTCGTAACATGCATCACGTCGATTCTAGAGCGGACATCTATGACTTTCCAATACTGTAGCTCCCAAAATACCGATTTCTTCTTCCACATGGGTGCGTGCCCGTCAACTCCCAGCGGAACTGATTATCCGCCAGGACCCTTTCCAAAGACGACTTTCAAATCCCTGACCATATCAAATATCCAGCACCGGTACGTTCCACAGGCTTCGGCCTGTGATCTGCCTTGCCGTTGAAATGCTTGCCTTTCTTTCTTACGTTAACCCAGGTACATGTTCTTCCTACAATTATCCAAAAATACACTTTCAGTCTCATATAAGCAGTGCGTGCATGCTTTGTATCCCTTATTTGTCTGTCCCGAAAGGTTACTAAGAGCAGGCCAATCGTTGATGGTTACAAAAAGCAACGCTCGTAGGTCAAATTCCTCTTGTTTGTGCTCATCCCACACAGGTACACCAGGTCTGCCCCACAACTGTAAAAGTTCATCAACTAATGGCCTTAGGTACACATTGATGTCGTTGCCGGGTTTCTTTGGACCTTGGATGAGCACTGGTATCATAATGAAATTCCGCTTCATGCACAACCAAGGAGGAAGGTTGTAGATGCATAAAGTCACGGGCCAGGTGCTATGGCTGGAGCTCTGCTCGCCAAAAGGATTCATGCCATCAGTACTTAGACCAAATCTTATGTTCCTTGCGTCAGCTGCAAAATCTTTGAACTCTCTGTGATCTTTCTCCATTGCGTTCCATCGACGGGGTGTCTCAACTCCCCGTCGGACTTACGGTCCTCTTTGTTCCATCGCCACATCTTGGCATGCTCTTTGTTCATGAAAAGACGTTTCAACCGTGGTATTATAGGAGCATACCACACCACCTTGGCGGGAACCCTCTTCCTGGGTTTCTCGCCCTCAAAATCGTCACCAGGATCATCGCCTCTGATATTATAACGCAATGTAGTGCATACAGGGCATTCATTCAAATTCTTGTATTCACCGCGGTAGAGGATGCAGTCATTAATACATGCATGTATCTTCAGAACCTCTAAACCTAGAGGGCAGACAACCTTCTTTGCTTCGTACGTACTGGCAGGCAACTCGTTATTCTTCGGAAACATATTCTTCAACATTTTCAGCAAATTTTCAAATGATGAGTCAGCTACACCTTCCCGTGCCTTCCATTTCAGCTAATCCAGTGTGCAGCCCAGCTTTTTCAGACTGTTGTCGCATCCTGGGTACATCGCCTTCGTGTGATCCTCTAACATGCGATCCAAATTCTCCCTCTCCTTGTCAGTTTCGCAGCGTCTCCGTGCATCAGCAATGGTCCGACCAAGATCATCAGCGGGCTCATCATGTGCCTCTACTTCACCTTCACCAAACCCTTCCCCACCTTCAGAATCTTCCTCCATGAAAGTATCACCGAAAGCCTCATGATAGTTGACATCGATATCATCCTCTTCTTCATCTTCTTCCATTCTAACCCCTCTTTCTCCTTGCTTGGTCCAACAATTATAGCTTGGCATGAAACCGTTCCGAAGCAGGTCCATATGAACGACTCTTGAGGAGGAGTAACCCTTCTGATTCTTACATTCAGCACATGGATAGATAATAAAACATCGGTGCTTGTTCGCATTTGCCACTACGAGGAAATCTTTCAAACCCGTAGTGAACTCGCCGGAGAGTCGGTTACCGTACATCCATTGCCCATTCATCTGCATTATTATTATATAAAGTATATAATTAACCATCATGCATTTGTTAAACTAACTAGCTAGAAATAATACAAAGGTTCAAGTTGCTAACCGCGATCGCGGAGGAAAATAAATGAAAAAGCTCAAGTGTGGCTCGGACACTTCATATCATGTGTGTTTCATGCTCTCGGGCATTTCATCGAACACCTTGTGTGTATAGGAGGAACCAAAAGCAAACCCACCATCCCTTGTGAATATTGTGAGTAGAAGTGACACCAAATGTGGCTAAGTGTAGCGAGCTGAGTCCTATATAGGGATGGGCTTTTTGTCCCGGTTGGCCTGGACAACCGCGACTAAAGGCCTTCGGGCCAGCCTGAGGACCTATTAGTCCCGGTTGGCCAGGCCAACCGCGACTAAAGCCCCTCCCGTCCGCCAGCTGTGGACCGAGCGCGCTGGGCCCAGACTGTTGGTCGCGGGTGTCCTCCCAAACCGCGACTAAAGACCCCTATGGTCGCGGGTCGATTATTTTGGGGACTAATGGGGCCGTATGGAAGGCCTATTTTCTACCAGTGCACCTTTGGTTTTGCTGGAGGATTTGCCGTTCACACTGATGGTTTGAGTGGGGTTATTGGTGTGTTCTGGTCTTCAGCCGTCTCGTTTGATGTAAGAGTTTTAGTATGCACCATATTGACATGTTGGTTCAGAGCTTTAATACTCTGGTTCCAACGTGAAGATTTACATGCGTGTATGGGGAAACAAAATGAGAAAATCGACACCATACATGGACTCTGTTGAGAAGATTACGTGGTATCCAAAAGCTTATATAGTTTTGTGATGGGGATTTTAACAAAACCTTGTATAGTACGAGGCATTTTAGTGAGCGGGGTCCAGAGAAGTGGTAGATGAGAGCTTTTTGTGAGATGGCCGAGGAATGTGATCTGCATGACCTTGGTTACATATGTCTGTCTTTTACCTGGGATAATAGGCAAGATGGAAATGCAAATGTGAAGGCTCGTATAGACAGGGGCTTCGGTAATGAAGCTCTTACAAATATGTTCCATTCAATCCAAGTGAAGCATGTTACTATTGTACAATCATATTATTGCATGATTTTGACCGAGTTTAAGATCCATGGTCAGCATAATTATTATGGAGCACGTATGTTCCGTTATGAAAATCTCTAGCAAACCCATGCGGAGTATGATCAGGTGGTCATGGATCTGTGGTCAAGATCTTGGAGATGCCGGGTTGTGGAAGGTTTTTCTATGTCAGTTAAAGACATGCCAAATGGCTTAGATTCCTAGGGTACCACCAAGTTTGGTAATTTCAAAAGGAGACTTCATAATATGGGAAGGAGCTGAACAGAGTGCGGAAGAGATCAGTGGGTCGAGGCCCTTATGCGCTTGAGAAGAAATTCATGGAGAGTGTTAGAGATATATTAGGTGTACGTATCTTTGGTAGTTTAGGATTTGTATCAATCTCCTACTCTATCTCTACGAGGCTTATTGCCCTCCAAGTTTGTACCTCAATATATACTCGCCCATGAGGCTCAATAATACATCCATCATATTCCGCCAATCTCATCCTTCTACATGGTATCAGCCTAAACACGATCTAACCCTAGCCGCCACCGCTGCCGTCGTCGCCTCGCGCCGCCCCGGGACGGATCTATGATCGTCGCCGGGGGCCGCGCCGCCCGTACATAGGGTTCGTCCGCCGGTCCCGTGGATCGGCTGCCCTAGGGCGTCTTTCTCTCCGCCGGTCGCTTGGCCGGCGTTCTTTTTTTGGTTTTCCGATTCAAGATCGGTTTGCGTCGCCCGCCGCCACCGTCGATCCTCACGCGCCTCTACACCGACACCGGCGCGACTACCGGCCTCTTCACCGACACGGCGGAGTCACACGCCACGCGGCGGCCGTAACGGCCATTGTCCTTGTGGCCTCTTCGCCGCCTCGGCGGCTTCGCGTGATGCGGCGGCCTTCACGGCCGCCTTCTCGCGCGTCTACCCGCCCGTCGCTTTGTGTCGGTCGTCATCGCCCCTGCTCCGATCGGGACTCCTCCACTACCCCGCCTTCACCGTGGCTGCCTCACGCACGGAGCTGCCTTGGCCGCTCAGGCACGGCGCTGCGTTCGCCGCTCGGCCTTACGTCATCATCATCATGCTGAGCGGCGCATCCTCCACCTCGCGAGCAAGCGGATTGATCACCCGTCCGCCCGCGATCCGTTCCATCCAGGCTGCGCGGCCGACCCGTACAGTCGTCTGCGTGCGCCTCCGCAGGTTCCCGTGAAGACCGTCCCTGAGTGTGCGTCTATCTCCGATCGAGCAAACGGGCTGCCGCTGCGTCGCCCCATCGGGCCGTAGCGCCGCCGCCCCGTGGTTCTCACCGCAGCTGCATCACCCCGCGCGTCGCCGCTGCGTCGCTCCTCCGGGCCGTAGCGCTGCATCACACCGTCCCAGCCGTCGCCCCGAGCTGTTCCAGCGGTTCACTGGCGGTGCGCTGCCGCTGCGTCGTCCCTTCGGGCCGTAGTGCCACAGCACGCGGTGCTTGCCGCCATGAGGCCGTTCCCGCGGTTGCCCTGACGGCGTGCTGCCGCTGCGTCACCCCTTCGGGCTATAGCGCCGCAGCACACACCGTCCAGGTCGCCGCCCCAAGGTCTTCCCGCCGTTGTCCCGACACGCACGTCGCCGCTGCGTCGCTCTTCGAGCCGTAGCGCCACGATGTGCGGTCCACTCCGCCGTCCCCGCGCGTTGACCTCTTCGTGGTATGCGCCGCACCGCCTCCCTAGGCGCGGGAACGCCACCGTCCGCGCGTGGTCTTTTTCGAGTTGTTGGGTTCTTCCTCGCCTTCTACACGTGACCGCCGTGGCCCTTCGCGGGCTACCGCCGCCGCGTCCTGCCTAACGGCAACCGACATGGCCCCCCACGGGCTGCCTTTGGTTCCGCCGACTACATCGCCGTCCACCTCTTCGTCTATGTTCAGCACGAGCTTACCGCCAGCGTCGCCGTCATCTTCCTCGACCACTTCCTCTACTCCGACAACCGTGGTTGACATCGTCACCTTCTACCCCCACGCCGACTGGCGCCGCAACCGTCGTCAAGTCCTTCTCTGCTGGTCCCTCCGACATGGTGTACAGTTTGTGCTAGTTCCCTTCTACGCATGCCCGGTGCTGGCAACACCGACGCTTGCCTTCGTCCACGACGTGTCCTCGGGCCCGGCAAGCCTGGTGCGATGCCTCGTCAACATCGACTTCGTCCTTCTACGCATGCCCGGTGCTGGCAACACTGGCGCGTGCCTTCGTCTACGACGCGTCCACAGGCTTGGCAAACCCGGCGCGACGCCTCGTCCATAACGTCTTCTTCCCGGCGCACCACTACTTCAACACCACTGCGCCTATGTCTAACTTGGCGCCTCCTTGCGCCCCGCGGCTCCACGGCGACTACCTCGACACCGGCTACCCCGACTCGACATCGACCTTGGCGATCCTCGCACGGCTACCTCGACCACGGCTACACCACCCTACGCTCTCGGCTACCTCGACCTCGGCACAAAGGTCTATCATCTCGCCTTGAGCACTCATCAGCTTGCTCTACGGTCCAAGCTCCAGCGCCGTGACACCGTCCACGATGTCAGTCCACTGGAATCTACTTCGGTTTCTCTCCAGTCTGACCGTCCGCGACGCTCCTGTTGTTCGCAACGCTGCCGCTACGACTGCGGGGGGATGTTAGAGATATATTAGGTGTACGTATCTTTGGTAGTTTAGGATTTGTATCAATCTCCTACTCTATCTCTACGAGGCTTCTTGCCCTCCAAGTTTGTACCTCAATATATACTCGCCCATGAGGCTCAATAATACATCCATCATATTCCGCCAATCTCATCCTTCTACAGAGAGGTTTCATGAGGTCATGCACAAAAAGGAAATATGGATTAACCAAAGGTTCCGTGTGAACTGGTTGAAATCTGAGAACCAAAACACTGTTTTTTTCCATGCGTTTGCATCTCAGCGATAGAGAAATAATTATATTACAACACTCCAGAGAGAGGATGGGTCAGTCAAGTTATTAATCATGGGGTGTAACATGTTTGATCATTATGTTTAAGTTGTCCTGAGTACTTGTTAGCCAGTACTTTCACCAAGTAATCCATAACCGCGGAAAACACGGCTTCTCGAGAAGATTATCCCTGCAGGGTTGCACCAATTTGGCCGTACACTCATGAATATCCCGCCAGATGGGAGATCACCCCACCAAGCGGGGCACTCAACACAACCAACCATTCTTCGCATCAAGCCCAAAGAACCTTGGGCGCACGGCTAATCAAGCCCAGAAGAAAATGGACCATCATAGCACTCTAAGACCGTGTCCCCCTATATGCCGACTACGAAAGTTCCACCCTGGCCTGGGCTCGCAAAAACATGATGCGGCAAATGGAAAACACGAACTAATGAGGCGATTTGGACGAGATGCGAATCAGGTCAAGTTGAGGGGGGCGCCCATACTCGCTTCCCAAATGCGGGTAGTGCGCTCATCATGGATCAGTAGACAAGACCCTTTTCCTATTAGGGTCGACACTAGCAGGCTTCAAAACCTCTCATGGGCCTCCTGCCGGTGCCTTATCATCAAATTTATTATTAATAGTAACATTAGCATGATTGATTGATTAAACATCGAGCCCCCACAACGTAATAGAAATAGTAACAGTAAGTAACGGGTAACAGACTCGAGCAAAAGCAACCTAAGCATGCTAGTAAGACACGGGCCACAAGCAATGGTGATAGGTATGGAGGTGAGGCAATATCAGGTTTAAGGGATACATGTGATAGGTTCGTAACAGAAACAACTACTACTAAGGCTAGCAGAAAAGAACAACGGAAAGTATCGGTAACCAATGTTGAAAGGAACACAGTGGTTCATGTGAGTGATAACTTGCCTGCAAAACCCAGTAGCCTGGTACTGAGCTAAATCCTTAGAAGGGATGTAGTAAGTATCGTCGGTCTCAACGTCGTCGTATATCCGGGAAGAAGCAAACAAACATTGCAGAAAGATAAACAATCAATATCATGGCATAGGTGCACAAACAGGGGATGATGCATGTCATGTTAATAGATGCATCAAAGTAACCTACTTGACAAGATAACACAATTTAATTGGACCCCTATGCAATGTGAATTGCATATGGATGCAAATGGTTAAGGTGGAAGCAATGATCTACATTTGATTAACAAGTGTAAGTGGTTAACATGATGCTTGCATGATGATGATGACAAGATAACAACAAAATAACAATGATAGATGCAAAGGAAAAGGAATAAAACAAGTTTGGAAAATGATTTGTTAATTTTGGAAAGTTTTGGTTACTTAGACATGTCACACAAACAATTATTGTTTTCATCAAGTTAAATTGTTCAAAATAGATAACAAAGTTTATAGTTGAAAAGAGAACAAGATTTTAGTTGGATTACATGTTTCACTTGTTGAAAAAGGATTTCAAATGAATTATTTAGGAATTAAACAAGTTAAACAAGAATTAAATTGGAATTAATTCAAGTGTGGATGTTAATTGAATTTCATTTGATCAAAACATTAAACCAAGTTCATATTTGAAAAGGTTATGCTTTTATGGTTTGAAAACATATTTTATATGTTCCAAAAGAATTTGTTTTGATCAAGTTATAAATTTAACAATATTAAATGAATTAAATAAGATTTAAATTATTTAACCACTTTTAATTATTCAAAACATGAAACAAAATTTATATTTGGAAAGGTGGTTTAATTTTGCATGGAAAACATATTTCATTTGTGGAAATTGGATTTAAAATGAGCAAGTTATGATTTTGGCAATTTTAAATGCAATAAACAAGAAACAGTTGTTTTCAGCAATTTAAATTATTCAAAACAGCAAACAAAATTTATATTTGGAAAGTACATGAAAAATTGATTGGAAAACATATTTGGTTTGTGAAATTTGGAATTTTTATGAGCAAGTTATGAATTTTGCAAATTTAAGTGAATTTGACAAGAATTCAAATGTTTCACCAATTTAAAATATTCAAAACAGTAAACAAATTTTATATTTGGATAGACAATTCAATTTGGGACAGAAAACATATTTAAAAAATTAAAATTGGGGCTAAAATGAATTTGTTATGCATTTTAGAATTATAGGGTGCAATCTGCCATTTTTTATTGAACCAGGGACTTAGGAAAAATAGACAGGGATCTAGAAATAAATTACAGGGATTTAGGAATTACAGCAGGGACTTGGTTGTGAAAAGCAAGTTGTGCTGGCTGTGGAAAAAATAAAAAGGAAAATCGGGTTTTAAACCCGCAGGGGGTGGGGATCGAACCCTCACCCTCTCTGCTGCGCTCGAAGGCACAGGACCAGTGGGGTGGTGTGGCTGCTTGTGATAGAAGGAGGGGTGCGGGGAGGATAAGTTGTACTCGCGGGATAATTTTCTGAACTAACTGAACCGAACACGTACTGCTTCAGATCGAGCGGACGATGGTCGATGGCTGCCGTCGCCTGCTCGCCGTGGAGGATGGCCGCGGTGGCCGGTGCTGGGAGGGTGCGGCCTAGAGGAAAGGAGGGAGGAGGCGAGTGGGGGAGAGGAGGGATCGGAGGGACCTCACCTTCGATCCGTCGATGCAGAAACAGCAGCAGTCGAGGGCGGACAGCAGAAAGGCAGCGACATCTTGGCGGCGACGGCGCGGCCACTACGAGCCCTCCCGGCGGTGGGCGAGGGGACGGGGAGACGGAGGGAAGCACACCGGCTCCATTCCCGCCATCGGGTGCCCCTCGAGGTGATCAAGGGCTACCGGCGGTGAGGTTTACGGTGGTGAGTTGGAGGGTTTTCAGAGGCAGCAGGTTCAGAACAGAGGCCGATCTGGGAGGAAGGAGAACTTGGCGGCTTGAGGGAGAAGGGCTAGGGTTCTGCGAGGTGGTCTCGGGAGGGGGTGGATACTTAAGGGGATAGGGCCATGGTACGGCAGCCATCGCAGCTATGGAGGTGGGATCGTATGGTTCAGAGAAGGTCGTACAGGTGACAACGTCACCGTGGGGAAGAGACAGCGACATGAGGGGGTATCGGGCCAGCAAGGAGATGGGCTTGGGGAAAAGAAGGAAAGTGGTGGGCTGCTGGTTATGGGCTGCTGTGCTCTCTCTCTCTCCCTTAGTTTTATTATTTATTGTTATTATTTTTTTTTTGCTGCAAACCAATTGGAAGGAGAAAGGTGCTGTGTGGGTTAGCAAAAAAATGTTATAAAAATTTAGTTAAGCTAGTTGGGTTAGAAGAAAACATTAGCCAAGTTTTGTTTTCAGAAAACTTTAAAATTGCTTGAGGTTTGTTTGAAAAATCAAATTTGGATGTATTTTAATTAAGTGCCACTTTAATAAAAACAACTTTGAATAGGGGAACCCCTATGATTAATTTGATTGAAAGATTAGTTGATTGGCTTGGTAAGGTTATAACTTCAAAAGTGGTTCTGTTTGAATGCTTTGATTTGAATTTTAAATATGATTGGAAATTAAATGATTGATTAGAACCAACAATTTAATAGGGTGAACCCTATTATTAGTTGGATTAGAAACATTGGAATGGTTTGTTATTTGATAATTTCCAAAAGAGGTGTTGATGATGATTTTGCTTTGAATTTGAAAACCAATTTGGAATTAATTAGTGAAAATAAAGGCACCATTTTATTAGTTGATCAATGTGGAAATAAAATGAGAACAATTTGGTTGTTTTCACTTGTTATTTTTATTCCAAAAGTTGTAACAGAGCAAGTATGAAAATAACCATTTGAATTTGTTTGAGTTTGAATTATGAAAACAAGATAAAACAGATGCAAAACAAATATTAACAATGCAAACAATAATAAAGCCATGCAATGAAATGATGACATGATGCATTGCTTGAAATAAAACAAGGAATCAAACATTCTAGGGGTAGTTTTCATACTTGGGATGTTACAAACGCCCCCCCCTTGAAGGAATCGCGCCCCGAGATTCCTACTGAGAAAAGAAAAGGTCCGGATAATTCTTGGAAAGATCCACTTGAGCTGAACACATCGTGCACATTGGATAGACGTCAGGGAATTAGCAAACCACCGGAACATTTTCAAGTAAAGGGGAGAGATTTTGCACCAAGGGTGTATAGCTGAATGGATTTTGATTCATTTGGAGAATGGACTATCTGTAATAAGGGTGGAACAGAGTTATTGACATCAATGCAACACCAAGAATAACATCAATGTCAGAATCATCAACATGAGAGTAACGAGGAAAATGTGGCCTCCCATTAGAATTGGATTGTTCTTACTTATGTTGGAAGTCAACATTTGAGATTCCGGAGAGTGAACAGAGTTTTGATTGTTTAGTGGAACCAGAATTGGGTTGTATGTTGTGGAAAAGATTGTTGACACAAAGGAATGTGATTCTCCGGTATGAAATAACACTTTAGCTGGATAAGAGTTTACGAGGAAGTTTTGATTAGACGCCGGTAGAAGATTTGAAGTGGAAAACAACAACAAGATTTCAACGGAAGAAATGGATGTTTAGAAGAACAGGATAACGAAGCAACATCGGGAAAACGAGATCAAAACTCCTGAGGTACTAGGGAAAACCCATCCGGGCTTCTAAAGGATCAATATCTACTGCTTAAGGAATAGAGGATCTGCTTCCGGGGCTTATTTGCCACCGTTCTCAATCGTGAGTAGGCAACATGATAAATCATGTCACAACCACCTCCATTCCTATGGTCTAGTAGATATAACCATCCTATAGAAACCAGAATTCGTGAAATCCTAACTTGAAAGTTTAGATGAGAAGGGAAAAATCAACGTTGCACTTCCTTACCAGAAAAAGGGAGGGAGGGTGGGGAAAAGAAGAAAAAGAACAGAATTCCTACTCTCACGTTTCATTTTTCCTATATAGCTACAAAATAGTTTCTAGACTCAACTGCGACCAGTAAAAAGGGATCCTACAGGCAGACAGGCTCTGATACCATTTGTCGCACCCTGATTTCTAGGGGATACTCACCGTACGAACTGGATAGCAGATGCTTGGATTATGGGGCATAACTGCTCCCACGTCCCAGCTTCCTGGTAGGCCTGCGCTTATGCGCGACAACACAAGCCCTGCTATTCCATCGTCGATGTAAACTATCCACTAGAGATCAAAGGCACTTCCGTCGACGTACTTCAAACCATACACACATGGTACGTCAACGGCGTTTAACAAGTGATATCACAACAGATCTCTACGACACAAAAGATTGAAATAAGTTGCAAATGGCTCTCATTAGAGCAGAGATAGCAAATACAATCATTCAGAGGGCACATGCCCCAACAATACATCATTACAATACAGCGGAAGCATTCAACATGTCTGAGTACAGACAAGAACCAAATAGGCCTAAGAGGCTGGGAACAAACAGACGGAGCCCATCCACGTAGTCTCGGATCCTGCCCGGGTCCGCTATCTACTCGTCAGCAGTCTCGTCGTCATATTCCACGTAGTAGCCACCATGTAGATCCTCGGAAACGTCGTCTGCGTAAACCACAGCCCCAAAGGGGTCAGTACATAAACGTACTGGCAAGCAAGACTCACAGTTCACCAAAGTGTAACCCGTCAACACCAAGCACAGATGCCTTGGGTTCAACGGAAGAAAGGGGATATGAAAGATGCTGCAACTGGCTGCTCTAAACAGCTATAGAAACATACTACAACTGCCGGCTATCAGAAAGGAGATAAGATCGAGGATTGTAACCAACTGAAAGATAACTTCAAACAAACCCATCCTGGATCTCGCCCCTTGTCCAAAGAAGCAATCCGAGGATAACTCACACAGTTGAAATAATGATGGTTCAAATTATTGTGACAATAAGCCTATTACTAGTCAAGTTATTAATCATGGGGTGTAACATGTTTGATCATTATGTTTAAGTTGTCCTGAGTACTTGTTAGCCAGTACTTTCACCAAGTAATCCATAACCGCGGAAAACACGGCTTCTCGAGAAGATTATCCCTGCAGGGTTGCACCAATTTGGCCGTACACTCATGAATATCCCGCCAGATGGGAGATCACCCCACCAAGCGGGGCACTCAACACAACCAACCATTCTTCGCATCAAGCCCAAAGAACCTTGGGCGCACGGCTAATCAAGCCCAGAAGAAAATGGACCATCATAGCACTCTAAGACCGTGTCCCCCTATATGCCGACTACGAAAGTTCCACCCTGGCCTGGGCTCGCAAAAACATGATGCGGCAAATGGAAAACACGAACTAATGAGGCGATTTGGACGAGATGCGAATCAGGTCAAGTTGAGGGGGGCGCCCATACTCGCTTCCCAAATGCGGGTAGTGCGCTCATCATGGATCAGTAGACAAGACCCTTTTCCTATTAGGGTCGACACTAGCAGGCTTCAAAACCTCTCATGGGCCTCCTGCCGGTGCCTTATCATCAAATTTATTATTAATAGTAACATTAGCATGATTGATTGATTAAACATCGAGCCCCCACAACGTAATAGAAATAGTAACAGTAAGTAACGGGTAACAGACTCGAGCAAAAGCAACCTAAGCATGCTAGTAAGACACGGGCCACAAGCAATGGTGATAGGTATGGAGGTGAGGCAATATCAGGTTTAAGGGATACATGTGATAGGTTCGTAACAGAAACAACTACTACTAAGGCTAGCAGAAAAGAACAACGGAAAGTATCGGTAACCAATGTTGAAAGGAACACAGTGGTTCATGTGAGTGATAACTTGCCTGCAAAACCCAGTAGCCTGGTACTGAGCTAAATCCTTAGAAGGGATGTAGTAAGTATCGTCGGTCTCAACGTCGTCGTATATCCGGGAAGAAGCAAACAAACATTGCAGAAAGATAAACAATCAATATCATGGCATAGGTGCACAAACAGGGGATGATGCATGTCATGTTAATAGATGCATCAAAGTAACCTACTTGACAAGATAACACAATTTAATTGGACCCCTATGCAATGTGAATTGCATATGGATGCAAATGGTTAAGGTGGAAGCAATGATCTACATTTGATTAACAAGTGTAAGTGGTTAACATGATGCTTGCATGATGATGATGACAAGATAACAACAAAATAACAATGATAGATGCAAAGGAAAAGGAATAAAACAAGTTTGGAAAATGATTTGTTAATTTTGGAAAGTTTTGGTTACTTAGACATGTCACACAAACAATTATTGTTTTCATCAAGTTAAATTGTTCAAAATAGATAACAAAGTTTATAGTTGAAAAGAGAACAAGATTTTAGTTGGATTACATGTTTCACTTGTTGAAAAAGGATTTCAAATGAATTATTTAGGAATTAAACAAGTTAAACAAGAATTAAATTGGAATTAATTCAAGTGTGGATGTTAATTGAATTTCATTTGATCAAAACATTAAACCAAGTTCAGATTTGAAAAGGTTATGCTTTTATGGTTTGAAAACATATTTTATATGTTCCAAAAGAATTTGTTTTGATCAAGTTATAAATTTAACAATATTAAATGAATTAAATAATATTTAAATTATTTAACCACTTTTAATTATTCAAAACATGAAACAAAATTTATATTTGGAAAGGTGGTTTAATTTTGCATGGAAAACATATTTCATTTGTGGAAATTGGATTTAAAATGAGCAAGTTATGATTTTGGCAATTTTAAATGCAATAAACAAGAAACAGTTGTTTTCAGCAATTTAAATTATTCAAAACAGCAAACAAAATTTATATTTGGAAAGTACATGAAAAATTGATTGGAAAACATATTTGGTTTGTGAAATTTGGAATTTTTATGAGCAAGTTATGAATTTTGCAAATTTAAGTGAATTTGACAAGAATTCAAATGTTTCACCAATTTAAAATATTCAAAACAGTAAAAAAATTTTATATTTGGATAGACAATTCAATTTGGGACAGAAAACATATTTAAAAAATTAAAATTGGGGCTAAAATGAATTTGTTATGCATTTTAGAATTATAGGGTGCAATCTGCCATTTTTTATTGAACCAGGGACTTAGGAAAAATAGACAGGGATCTAGAAATAAATTACAGGGATTTAGGAATTACAGCAGGGACTTGGTTGTGAAAAGCAAGTTGTGCTGGCTGTGGAAAAAATAAAAAGGAAAATCGGGTTTTAAACCCGCAGGGGGTGGGGATCGAACCCTCACCCTCTCTGCTGCGCTCGAAGGCACAGGACCAGTGGGGTGGTGTGGCTGCTTGTGATAGAAGGAGGGGTGCGGGGAGGATAAGTTGTACTCGCGGGATAATTTTCTGAACTAACTGAACCGAACACGTACTGCTTCAGATCGAGCGGACGATGGTCGATGGCTGCCGTCGCCTGCTCGCCGTGGAGGATGGCCGCGGTGGCCGGTGCTGGGAGGGTGCGGCCTAGAGGAAAGGAGGGAGGAGGCGAGTGGGGGAGAGGAGGGATCGGAGGGACCTCACCTTCGATCCGTCGATGCAGAAACAGCAGCAGTCGAGGGCGGACAGCAGAAAGGCAGCGACATCTTGGCGGCGACGGCGCGGCCACTACGAGCCCTCCCGGCGGTGGGCGAGGGGACGGGGAGACGGAGGGAAGCACACCGGCTCCATTCCCGCCATCGGGTGCCCCTCGAGGTGATCAAGGGCTACCGGCGGTGAGGTTTACGGTGGTGAGTTGGAGGGTTTTCAGAGGCAGCAGGTTCAGAACAGAGGCCGATCTGGGAGGAAGGAGAACTTGGCGGCTTGAGGGAGAAGGGCTAGGGTTCTGCGAGGTGGTCTCGGGAGGGGGTGGATACTTAAGGGGATAGGGCCATGGTACGGCAGCCATCGCAGCTATGGAGGTGGGATCGTATGGTTCAGAGAAGGTCGTACAGGTGACAACGTCACCGTGGGGAAGAGACAGCGACATGAGGGGGTATCGGGCCAGCAAGGAGATGGGCTTGGGGGAAAAGAAGGAAAGTGGTGGGCTGCTGGTTATGGGCTGCTGTGCTCTCTCTCTCTCCCTTAGTTTTATTATTTATTGTTATTATTTTTTTTTTTTGCTGCAAACCAATTGGAAGGAGAAAGGTGCTGTGTGGGTTAGCAAAAAAATGTTATAAAAATTTAGTTAAGCTAGTTGGGTTAGAAGAAAACATTAGCCAAGTTTTGTTTTCAGAAAACTTTAAAATTGCTTGAGGTTTGTTTGAAAAATCAAATTTGGATGTATTTTAATTAAGTGCCACTTTAATAAAAACAACTTTGAATAGGGGAACCCCTATGATTAATTTGATTGAAAGATTAGTTGATTGGCTTGGTAAGGTTATAACTTCAAAAGTGGTTCTGTTTGAATGCTTTGATTTGAATTTTAAATATGATTGGAAATTAAATGATTGATTAGAACCAACAATTTAATAGGGTGAACCCTATTATTAGTTGGATTAGAAACATTGGAATGGTTTGTTATTTGATAATTTCCAAAAGAGGTGTTGATGATGATTTTGCTTTGAATTTGAAAACCAATTTGGAATTAATTAGTGAAAATAAAGGCACCATTTTATTAGTTGATCAATGTGGAAATAAAATGAGAACAATTTGGTTGTTTTCACTTGTTATTTTTATTCCAAAAGTTGTAACAGAGCAAGTATGAAAATAACCATTTGAATTTGTTTGAGTTTGAATTATGAAAACAAGATAAAACAGATGCAAAACAAATATTAACAATGCAAACAATAATAAAGCCATGCAATGAAATGATGACATGATGCATTGCTTGAAATAAAACAAGGAATCAAACATTCTAGGGGTAGTTTTCATACTTGGGATGTTACAATGGGTCAATGTGTGACAGTCCCGATGATATTAAAAAGTAAGTTCAGGATTTCTAATATAATTTATACGCATCAGAAGGTATTCTAAATTTTTAGGAGCTGTTTAATTTCGTTGTTGAGAATATTTCTCAAGATAACCGATCTATGCTTCAAGAAGATTTTACCACTAAGGATATTAAACATGCTCTTTTCAAATGCATCCATCAAAAGCTCCAGGAGTGGATGGTTTTACTGTTGGAGTTACCAGGAATCTTCTTGGTGAGAGCTTCTGCTTAGCAGTTCTAGATTTCCTTAATGGCGGGGAATTACGAGATAATTTGAATGATACATCCATTACTCTTATTCCAAAGGTAAGGAACTTGCAATCTATTAAAAAGTATAAGCCGATCTCTCTTTGCAATGTCTTGTATAAAATTTCTACAAAGACCATGGAAAATAAAAATAGACCAGTGCTGAAAAATGTCAGTATCCAGAAGCAAAGTGCCTTTCTTCTCAGACGGTTGATAACTGATAATGCCCTTGTGGCGTTTGAGTGTATTCATTCAATGAAGGGAAAATATGATGAAATCTTATGATTGTGTTGAGCAGCCTTTTATTGAAGCAATGATGTTGAAACTAGGGTTCCTAGTACGCCTAGTAAAACTCATTTTGAAGTGTGTATCCACTATAAGGTTCTCTATCAAATTAAATGGGAGACTGCTCGATCCTTTCTCTCCATCTCGTGGAATTCGACTTGGGTATCCAATTTCGTCGTACCTTTTTTATGTTTGTGGAGAAGGTTTGACGACATTTTTACTTCATTACAATAGTGGTTTTGTGGAAAGAGGTGTGAGTATGTTCTCGATCACCGTGGGTTTCGCACCTCCTCTTTGATGATGAAAGTCTTATTTTTCATCTAAGCAAATGTGGCTAGTGCTCGAAGATTAGATGATATCCTGAATATTTATGATTAAGCTACAGGTCAGAGGGTTAAGGAAGACAAGAGTGCTATCTTTTTCACCCCTTGTACTTCGGATATTGATCGTCAGGAAGTTAAAGATAACCTGAATATCCAGGTGGAGGATTTTAGTGAAAAGTACTTGGGTCTATCTACGACAATTGGTAGGATTACAAGTGAAGCATTTGAATATATATCAGACAATACTAGAAGCAAAATAAATGGGTGGGCTGGAAAAAATCTTTCTTATACTGGGAAAGAGGCTCTTTCGAAATCAGTTATCCAAGCCAATCCAACTTTAGCATGAGTTGCTTCTTGCTCTCTAAAGGTTCTTGCATAGGAGGTCGATGCATTGGGTAGCATGGAAAAAATGGCTATTCCAAAAAGTCGAGGAGGCCTGGGCTTTCGTGATATGCACTCGTTTAATATTGCCTTTCTTTGGAAGTAGGCTTGTAGATTATTGTCAAATCCAAAATCGTTATGTGCGCAGGTCCTTCTAAGACGATACTGTCACATTCGGAATTTCTTGGAAGCTATCGCACCTTGGGTTGCTTCGATCACAGGGCGAGCCATTCTGGCGGGAAGGGAGGAGCTGCAGGCTGGTTTAATCAAGCGACTGGGTAGAGGAGAGACAATCTAGTTTTGGGAATACAACTGGATTCTGAGGCCATTGTCAAAAAGTCTCATGGGCTGTTTGTGCAACAAGGAGGTTAGTACGGTCAATGAACTGATGAATGCGTCAAGGCAGTAGAATGTTCCCCTAATTCGTGAGTTTTTCTTCGCGCCAAACACTGAAGAAATTTTGAAGATTTCATTAAAGAATAGCTTTGCAGATGACTGGATTGCTTGGTCTGAAGAGAAGTCAGGAATCTACTCGGTATGGTCGGCTTATCGTGCTCTGATTCAAAAGTCCAGCACTTTTCATCCTCCGATAATGATGCTGATGTATGGTAAAAAATGTGGAAACTTTCAGTTGTTCCAAAGGTGCTCGTTTTTTGGTGGCGGGTTCTATGAAGAATTCTTCACGGTTACGGGACCTTGTCACGGCGGCATGTCATGGAGAAAATCACATGTGGTATTTGCAAAGCAAATTAGGAGACACTTATGCACGCACTAATTGAATGTAGTCATGCAGATATGTTCTCGATGACAGCAAGAGAAGTTTTTCTGCACAAACTTCGAAGGCTGCATCCTTCTACATGGTCTAGAAACATCCTATGTGATCAAAAAAATCCAGCATGTGATTGTGCGGTCAACACCTCGGTGATGTATTCTATATGGACTCCTTGTAACAATCTTACACATGGAGAAGCAGGTTGCAACCCCTTAAAACATATGGAGTCTATTCAGGAAACTTTGAGGATGATTGAGTTACCGAGTATTACTAGTCAACCGAGACCGGCAAGGCCGCTGGAAAGATGGAAACCTCCGGATAGCAGCATGATTAAACTCAATTATGATGGTGCAATCAGTTTTGATAAAGATATTCCCGCTTCCGATGTCTGTGGCAAGGAGTGATTCATCCTTTTGTGGTGTAGTGTGCAAGGTTTATCAGAATATTCGGCATCCTTTAATTATTGAAACTCTGCCCTTAAGGGATGATGTTGTTAATTTTTTTGAACTGTGTGATATCCTGCTCAACCACTGCAATAATCATGCTCTACACCCTTCGGTGACTAAGCCTATCCTAGATGAGAATAGTGCGTTGAGTCTAGCTTTTCAAGTTTTTCTGTTGTTTTTGCTTGGCGGGAGAGGATAACCAAGCGGCTCACTGTTGCACAAAGTATGCGACATTGCAGGATGAGTCGTTCTCTTGGGATGCGGACCCGCTAGCTTTCTTATCTCACAACCTCCACGTAGATTGTAATCTTAAGTTATTTCACTAGTAACGTTGCACGCTTTACCAAAAAAAAAGGCATATATGGTATGGGCGATGAGCCTCACAGGAGAAAGTGAATTACATGCATTGCCATAAATGTCAAAACATGTTCCTACTCGGCTTGCCACCATTAGGCTACTCATAGTGGAGAGTACCCTATACCTAGTAACACAAATGTAACACAAGTCGATGTTACTATCTTCACACTGCGTAGTAACAAATATGTATTGTCATGTAAAACTGTATTTATTAGCCTATAGATTCATACTGTCTTGGAATATGTGATGATAGAATAACATGTTAACATAACTCTCTCTTTCCTCATTTATTACTTGTCTGCTAAGATTTTTTGCCTACGTAGCATGCATGTTACTTAGTTACTCCCACCATGTGCAGTCTTATAGTTTTCTTCACCATGCAAATGAATCCACGAAAACATTCTGGCATACACACAAGTCCACCTCCTTGCTATAGAACCGAGCGACCTCAAGTCAAAGCATTATTACTCGGCGTGCATCACTTATCTATGCCCAGAGAACAAGGCCCCGAAGAAAGAGCGAGTGCAAAACTCCGCTACAAAATGGAGAATGACATATGTCGTTTGTCATAGGTTACTACAGTAGTTAAATTTTAATGTAATGAGACCTATTATGGTTAGTGTGTAGACTATTTGGTTGTGTAAACATTATTATTTTTTAGTTGTGTTACATGACGCAAATGCACTCTTTTGCTTACTATGGTACCTAAGTGGACGGAAAGGTTTTAAATGAGACGGCTTGCTAGCTTATTATATTAAAGATTTAAGTTCAAAAGAAAAAAACAAGTCCAGCCAGAGCCAGAAGTAATCTATTTTTTAATCCGCCACGGCGATCGCGGTTTGGCAGTGCTTGCTCGCGTAAATCTCCAACCCCGTGATTCAGGATGCAGGTGGGAGTGAGCTGGCCACGGGACCCAGTACGCAAACCCACATAACAGCTTAAGTGGGCACGCACGGGTACCTAGAGAATTTATGCGGGATATGTGGGCTCTTCCCACTTGCCCCACATAGAGGCCCACGTTTTCCCATCACAGATCGTGGCCATGAGAGAGAGAGTCGCCGAGCTGCCGGAGCGGCGCCCGCCAGCTCCGGCACGGCAGCCGTTGAGCCGCTCCTCTTCTGTCTAAGATAGACAGAGCTCTTCTCCCCTCTCCCTCCCATACTTCTGCTAGCTTACGGAATCGTCTTCCCGTGAAGACGGTGGCCGGCGACGGCGGCGAGGTCGCGGAGCAGCTCGTTGACGGCGTAATCCACAGAGATCTATCATATCCCAGCCGCAAGAACTCCCCAATATCCAAGATCCTCAAGAAGAGGTAGCATAAGGTGAGTCCCCAATCGAATCTTGCAGAGAATGGGCATTATTTTCTCTCCGGTAGACAGATACATGGATGATGACAGCTGCCTATATCCTTTATATTTTGGTCAGTTATGCTCTTCCTTGACCAACAAGGAACCATCCTCGTAATCATTCAGGTGTTTTAGTTTAACAACACTTCCTGCCGGGTGACACAGTTCTTGATAATTCCCTATTACAACAATTGACCAAACGACTTTATTTTCCATGACTTTGGATATATAGATAGAGTGTATATATATTATTGGGCCAAACAACACAAGCTGAAACCTAGGGCCATAGCATGTTTCCTCATTTCAGTTTAAGCACTCCCTGATTTACTGTGTCTGAAGAGGGGGTAGTACCAAAGATTTAAATAGCCGGCTATAGCCAGGCTATAGCCTCCCGAAAGGGTCCGGGCGATGGCCAGAGCCTTCAGAGGCTATATGGAGAATAGCCGCTAATAGCCCGGCTGTATGAATATAGCCCGGATATAGCCTCTTAACCCGGCTATATCCCGTCTAGGGGAGCAAAAAATTTGGTCCAAAATTTGTCACCTCTATCAATTTCGGAGCCCAAATCAATCACCGTTGTTTATTGAATTGCTGTTGTGAGGTGCGAGTGCGACCTAGTTTCAGAACCGTTGAACTTTGCCATGAAAAGTGTTATTTAAACTCCTGATTGTTCGTTCATCTTGTAAGACTATGCTGTTACGTTATGTATTTGCGAATAATACTATATAAATGATTATATGTTGTCTTAATTTTACTATTTTTTTATAATATTCTAGCAAAACGGCTATATGGTTATAGCCCGGCTATAGTCTTTCGTAGCTTCTGAAACCACCGGGGCTATATACAATAGCCCGCTATTTTAAACTATGGGGAGTACTAGCATTTACTCCTGATGTAAAGACAATTCTGTTACTAGAATGTACCAGTGATGTAAATAGCACTATAAAACACTATGAGTCTTTTTTATTAGCCAGAAATATAAAGACAACTGCTGTTGAATCTTTCCGAAACTAAGGTATTATTATGTAAAACTAAAAGTAATACAAAATTTGTACCATATTCTGATTATGAGTAGGATATTTTCTGAAAGCAATACATTATCTGTTATCCAGCTCACATTAAGCGAACATGGACCTGCACATTGTAGCATTGACCAGGTTTAGTGCATTTACCGACTGTTGTGACAAGCAAAAATTAGGAAAATAGGATTAATAAGTACAGATTAAGAAATCAAGAATGGCTTTAAGAATTGGTAGAGGATTGATATCCTTGGATTTAAATGAGAGATGATGCCTTGCCTTTATACACTAAAAAGTTATAAATATATCGATGTTGTTTTTGTCCAAAAATAAGCCACTATTCTCCACTCTGAATTTGTAAATTTGGTGTCAGCGCCTCCATGTCTAGCAGACAATGTTACACAGCACATCAACCGCATGGTTACTGGCCAGACCTAGGAGTAGTTTTACTAGAGAAGACTTGGGGGCCGAATTAAGGTGCTGTTAGTTTTTTTCCCCAGCTCCGCCATGTCCGCTTATCGTGAGATGAAATTAATACATTATCTTTCTGTTTATTTGTTGGTGTGTTGTTTCAGTCCGTTAGGAAATAAGAGAATATTTTTCTACGCATACTAGTTTTATTTATCCACATACTAGTTTGACTGTTGGCATTTCTTTTGTTCTTAATTCTTAACATGATGCTTGCTCTTACTCTTATTTCCAGTGAAGTTTGCTGTTGGCATAGGTTCCAAACCTGGTTCCTAGTGCCATGAAGAAGGTACTGCTGCATTTGTAAACACAGAGCAACGCTACATCAGATTTGAGTTTCAAAGCAGCTGTCTACTACAATTTTCTATAGATGGTCATGCATGTCAAGTTCCTAAAACAACAATTTGGTGTGTATGCTAGATTTTTGGAGAAATAATCAACGACATCTCTGAAGCTGATGTACACTGTATTCTGAGCAACTAACTAAATACTGTAGGGTTCGAGAGATGTGCGATGTAGTATTGGGAGACTCCATGTGGATGTGTGATGTAGTGACGTTGGCTTTCTTTAGTATTTGGACAGCCGTGTTTCTTCTATGTAACATATGTGGGCAATGCGGGCTTCGTGGACACCCACGAAAAGTATGTGAGCTACCCGTATAATCTCACGTATATTATGCGGGCATAAGTGGCATTTCGCGGAACGCCCGCATGTTGTCCCACTTGCATCCTGAGCCCTGATGCCCTTCATCAGGTCCTCGTCGGTAGGTTTGCGCAAGTGGCCGGCACCATGGTTAACAACTTATCGATCTGTTCCGTCCGACAAGCCGGGCTCGGTGGACCAAAATCCAACCGGCGGCGTCGGCTGGAAGCAATGTCAGCGACGAATCGGAACCTCTACGTGGTGATAGAAAACCACAGCAATAACGGTTTCGCGATCCACAAGCTGGCCGGCGCTCACCTGGGCTACATCTCCTCCGAATCTACCAAGCCTCTTCTGCCTCTAGTAGGCCGGGCAGCTCTTTGTCGCAGGCTCGAGGGTGAATCGAGGCAGTTCGCCGTCTTGGGAAGCAGCATCATCACCAGGGGCATGCTCCACGATAAAAAAAATCGACGAGACTCGGCGGCCTGACCGTAATGTATGACACCGACACAGCCAAGGTGACTGAATCTTATGGTCTCCCGACAAGCCTGTTCTACGGCAGCGACTTCGCCGTGGCCGCCAAGAAGTCAGGAACAGGCTCTGCCTGCTGGACACCTACACACCTCCTAGGCAGTGCTGCACGGGTTCCCTTGTCTACAACGGTCAACGGAGGCATGCACTACCTGAAGCCAGATCCAGATCTTTAGTGGACCTGCACCCTACGACCATGACATTGGCGGTTGGATCGGCCTCGACGGCTCTACCTCGATCCTCATGACAAATACGATCACCTTGATACTAGTCACAATGGGGAGTATCATATACTAGTATCATATATGCGTATGATACTAATCTATGCTACCACTTGCACAATGCATAGTAACATACTTGTGATATCATATACTAGTATATTTATTAGCTTACAGACTCATTCTGTCTTGGAAAGTGTTATGTTACGGTATCTACCTATGATATCACTAACACCTCTCTACTCATTAAATGAGTGCAACATCATCTTTTTTGCCTATGTGGCACTTATGATACCACCTATGTTACTCCTATTGTGGCTAATCTGAACCCAGACCGGAAGTCGGTTATAGTTGTGCACTTCGAGGGTCATGACTACCCGTGCTGCTCATTCGCCTGAGTGGAAGAAGGTCAGGATCGAGGAACTCTCCTCAGAGGACCATATATCACGTCAAGGTCCAGATCCTTTACATGGGGGAACACGGCGAGTATTGCCTCGTCGATCACCTGGCCAGGTACAAGCTTGTACTCCTCATCTCACCGTGTTTTGGGTCACCTGAGGACGGAGAGCTTGGTTTCACGGCTCTTACAAGGGTTTCGATGCTCAGGCATTCTGGATATAAATTAATCCACGCCGCTCACCATCTTTTCAAGCTCCCCGAGGTAATATATTTGAAGAATTAATGCGGATTGATGGTGATAGACTAATCTTTTGTGGGTTAACTTTCTGTTCGTAACACCAGTAGTTATGTCATTTAAAAAACCTTGATGCAAGATGTGTGCTCTAGAACACTAGAGGTAGTGTCTATCTATGTCTCTATTTCAGTATAATTTGTTGCGGTCAGTACAATAAAATGATGGGAGCAATAAAAGGGAGGAAATATTACTTGGATTATATTTTTTACATTATTTTCCTGGTTTTAATCTAGTGATAGGTTGTAAAACTATCGTGTGGCCAGAAAGCAAGATTCTATATGTTAATGATCATGTGGAAATTTTGTTATTTACACATTATTCGTAAGAGTAAAATATGTTATTTACGTCAATGATTTTAATCTTCTATTGTCTAATGTGTGTCTACAAGTCACTGTTGACACATGGTCGCGCCGCCCTTTAGCTAGGGATGTGGAGGAAATTGCATCTCTATTTAGAGCTATGAATTGGGGTGGGGGCACTAGAATAAATCCACCATGTGTCCAGTTATCACCATGTTTCTCTCGTAACTAATTAAACCATCTTGGTCGTTCTATGCTGAGCTGACAGACACACATAATAGGCAGAAACAATTTTGTTCCGATAAAAACATAATTCATGCTGATATCTGACTAGTATAATTTGTGATCCAAAACCACACCTGGTAGGGGCTGGGGTCCTACCGGGTCTAAGGCGGAGATTGTAGGGGTGGAAGTGAGGGCGGAGAGGTTGGGAGGCTCGTCGCCGGCGGCGTGGTGCCGTCGCGAAGGAAGAAAGGCGGCTGCTAGGGTTTGGTGCGGCTGGGGGCTGGGGCCTCCCGTCTCCCTTCAGGAGACGAGACAGTATGATACTGATTATTGTATGTTTAATCACGAAGGGGTACATGTGTTTATATAGGAGGACGGCCTCCTCTAAACCCCAATTTACTTGGGCTAAACCCCTAATTTATTTGGGCTAAGCCCACAACTAGCCACTAGTTGACTTCTTGCGTGTATACTGTAGACCGACCATAACAACACCACTCATGGTATTTTGATTGGTGAGTTTATGAGGGAGAAACCACTTGGGTGACACGAATGTGGTGTGTGCATGAGTTTCGGAATGAGTGTCATCGTGAAATAATCTCGAACCACCTATAAAGATCAATGCATCCATCTATAGTTATGTTTCGTCTTGATCTTGATTTGTTTCACATGGAATTGATAGCTACCTGGTATGTTTCAAAAAATCAGTTGCAAGGCTCGTTTTGGTGTTATGAATAACAATCATAGCGGGGTTAACATAATAGCACCACAACATTTTATCTCTATGCGACTTAAGAGTGTGTATTGCTTGAGTCATAGCAGTGATGCGTGACAAAAAATAATATGTATGCCATGTTCATTTTAGAATACAACTAGCACAGTCTTCCTTGCAAATGCGAGTGAATCATCTGTAATGGGTTGAAAGAATTTAAGAAATAAAAATATGGTTTCGTTGATACCACATTATTTCCTACAACTGACGCAAAATTTTGGTACCCAAAATATCACATATGTAAGTAACTTCTTTTGCAATCTGAAATTTGCTTGCAAATGATTATCATCGCATATGTTGAAACATCCATGTAAGTGATACATGATGTGTACACTGATTATAGTTTTTAAATCATGTTAGATAAGTACGCAAAGTGTGCCGTGTTTCATAACGTTAAATTAAGAGAAAACTTTCTAATTTTCTTAATACAGAAGCCACATTAAATAGTGTGAATTGTCTTGTTGTGATATTTCTTCCTCTCATTTACACACTCCATGTCATAGTGTGAAAGTTTTGGACATACACATGAACATGGAAAAACTTTCGGGATTATTTTCGTATGAATAAACTACTGAAGATAACTTATGTTCTTCTAGGAACATTCGTTAACATGTTTCTACATCAATAGTTAAAGTCAGAGGTATCTCTCTATTTTTCCAGAGTCTTAACTTCTCCTAATCTTCGATCAATGGTTCTGCACAGCCGATAGATGTATTTTTTATGGTTCTGCACAACCAGTCATCATTTTTACACCGCAGTTGGAATGACATGGGCTCTTATGGTTAGTGTGTTACATGATAGAAAGACACATACAATCGTCAAATTTTATCTACCATACAAACCAATTAATATCCATCATGACAATTCATAAGAATTAAGTGTTTCCGTTTCATGACCTCGGATAAGAAACAATATTGACACACTATGTGGATACTATAAACATAAATCTAATCAAGCGGAAATGTGTGGTGATATAGCCATGTTTGTATTATTAAGCCAATTTTTTTGTGTCAGGGACGTTCTAGTCGATAATGTGTCTACTAGTGTTGTATCTTCATCAACTTTGAAAATTTGACACTTTATGTCTCATTAAGTCAAAATATTATTTTGGTAGGGAGACATTTTTATCCCTGTGAGAATATATGTTTACTTTGCCAGTCTATATCATTATGCCGACAATTTACTCAGTGTGTTTGATGTTGCCGTAACTGCGACTACTGATGTAACTTCATTATTATTAAAAAAATTATGACTCCAAACTTTTCTACGTTATTTGTAAGGGTTTTCGACTAATGGAAGTCAAATAAAAGATTAATGGACCGTGCTATCTAGTGGACGTGCCCCAAATTAGCTTTCTGCGGACACGGTTTTAATGTGGCAACCAAGCAATGCACCCATGCGCCCCTGTCACAAGTGGGATTTTTTTTATCAATTTAACCGTATATTGAAATTCATATATGTTTTCACGGTTAGCTTTTTCGGATCGAGATATTCGAAACTAGATCCAATGGTATTTTTCCAAATCCTAGTTGTCAGATTGTACTAACTTGGTCACCGGATAAACCAAAGTGGATTTGCAAGTTAAGATCGTACTAGAGGCTGGGGCGTCCCTTGGGTCGCCTCCTAGCTCGGCCTATGCGCTCCAATTCATACACATGGAAGCTATTATATTTTAGTTCATGATTCTTACTCTATGGCATATGATTCCAGCTTCTAGTTTTTTTCTTTCTTGTAGTGGTTTAAAAATAACTAAACTCAAAATTTCAGATTTTGATACAAAGCAATGGTTTGATCTCATTTATCAGACAATACAATCTAAACACACACTCATTCTTCTCAGCCATACAAAATAATATTGATAAAAGTTAAAAAGGGTGACTATGTAGTTGGCAACTCCAGAGGAGGTATATACAAGACGACTCAAACGAGTCAAGGATACAACTGATACAATACAAAGATCCAAATAACAGCGGAAGAAACAACATAGTGTCCGACTACGGACAAGATACAAATTGGACTAAGAGTCCTGAAGATAACCGATGGCGTCCAATCCATGTCCAGGCCAAGCCGGAGGGATTCCCAAGCTAACGTCGTCAGACTTCAAACCTGTTGACTGCAATGTGGAATATGCAGCCACGAAATGGATTCGTGGGTCAGTACTATTCAGTACTGGCAAGTGGATAAACCATACTCACAAGATACCAGCGTAACCAATCATCACAAGATACAAATCCTTTGGGTAGAACAGAAGGAAGGGATTATTGCAAAGAAGCGGCAGCGGGCTGCACTAACTAACTACAGAGACGCGCTACAACATCCGGCTAAAAGAAAGGAATAAGATAGCGCGACAAAACCAACTATAACTACTCACCAAACAATACCCATCTAGTGTTACCCCCTACTAAGGAAGCAACCCAAGGAAACTCACAATGTTGATTAAGGTGACATTCATTTTTATGGTGGAGGTAATCTATATTACTAGTCAAGTTATCATCGTTAAGTGTAAGTTGTCTGAGTACTTGTTAGCCAGCACTTTCACCAAGTCATCCATAACCGCGGACAACACGGCTTCTCGAGAAGATTTAACCGTGCAGGGATGCACCAATTTAGCCGTACACGTAAGAATGACCCGCCAGATGGAAATGCACTTCCACCAAGCGAGGCACTCAACACAACCCAACTCTTTTTCGCATCAAGCCCAAAGAACCACGTGCAATTGAGCGCACGACTAATCAAGCCCCACGAAGAAAATGGGACCCTCATAGCACTCTAAGAACGTGTCTCCCTAAATGCCGACTACAAAAGTTCCACCCTGGCGCCAAGGGTTCGCACCTGCATATGCATGCATCAAATGGAAAGCCCGAACTAAGTGTGGCGATTTGGACGACATGCGAATCAAATCAGAATTGCGGGGGGCGCCCATACTCGCTTCCCACATGCGGTTAGCGCGCTCATCATGGATCAGTAGACAAGGCTCTTTTCCTAGGTTCGACACTAGCAGGCTCCAAAACCACGCCGGGCCTCCTGCCGGTGCCTTATCATCAAATTATTATTACCCAAAACATTAACATGTTGTTGATTAAGTTGAAACCCAACTATCAAACTAAACAGGTGATAAGACGGACAACAAGACTTGAGCGCAAACAACACTAAGCATGCAACTAGGACACGAGGGCCAACAAGGTAAACAAACAACAGTTAATAGGAAGTGGAAGGAAAGCTATATCATGGTTGCAAGGTAAACATATGATAGGATCGAGACACAAGCATCGAATCATAAGGCTAGCATAAATACAACGGAAAGAATCGGTAACAAGTGAGGAAAGGCAACATGGGTAGCAAGTGAGTATACTTGCCTGAGATCCAGCAAGTAGAGGTACATCCGTAGATCTTGTCGGTTCTCACATCATCTCAACGTCCTATCCGTGAAAAAGCAAAGCACTAGAATAAACAACGGATGCAACATTTACTACTACGGCAAAAGATTCAGCATGATCAAGATATGGATGCATGACATGCGAGATGCAACTTAACCAATTTAAGTGGAACCGGAGTCCCAACAGATAATTTAGAATGTTCAAGTTATTTATCTAACCATCAATATTAAATGTTGTTTAGCATAGAAAACAATTCATAGGAGAGTGACACAAAATTAAATGGAATAGGGCACCAATTTAATTAAATGCCCAACACATTCCATGTTTATTATTTAGGTGGACATGTATAACACTACTAAAATGCAATATGAGAGATGCAACTATGAGCATGGATGGCATATTAATATTCCTTGCATTTTTCTGATAATTCTAGACATAAAATTTGTGGTATTTGGATTTATAGTTTGAAAGTTATGAATAAAACATTTTGGCAAAATAGAGGAAATATACAGAATAAAAGGGTAGCTTAGGATTTGAACTTGGGGCTCATAGTTGCTATAATGGCTGTGAACCATTCGGTATCTCTGTTGTTTGTGATATGACTTGCAACTGACTGAAGAATAGGTGTGCTTCTAGTGTTAGCTGACCGATACACAGAAAAGTTCAGTTCAGGCAACAAAATAAAATTTCTCCTGTGGTGGGGATTGAACCGGGGACCTCCGGTGTGCGATGCAGATGGATAGCCACTGGGCTTGTGCTCGCTTGGTGATTGGAACAGGGGTGCAGGGTAGTTTAGGTGTAAACCCGCGACGCTGGGAAAATTAAAGAAAAAAGGAGGCTTTGCCTCGGAGGGGATTCGAACCCTGGGCTCCAGATGTGCGGATCAAGTGCACGGCCATTGGGCGATGCTGCGGTTGGTGATATGATAATTGCGTGACTGAATAAGAAGGAAACGTGACTCGTGTAACTGACGGAACTGAAGAACTGCAACGCCTGCAGGTTGCAGATCGACGGGAACGGACGGGAGATTGGCCGGGGAGTGGCCGTGCCACGGGCTGGGTCTCGCGGAGCAAAGGGGAGAGGAAGGAGGTGGTCCAGGGAAGCTCACCGCGGGCGTGTCGGCGCCGAAGAGGAACAGGGCGTCGCTGCAGACCCAGGAGAGGAGGACGGTGAGCTGCTGATGACGGCCCGCAGCAGGGAGGATCACGTCGCCGGCGTGGTCGCTGCAGCCCTCCTGGTTCCATTCCTGCCGAGAAGAGCCCCCGTCGACGATCACAGCAACCGCACCCTCACCTCCAACTACCGGCCATGGTGGTGTCTTCAGGGTCAGAGAAAGAAAACAAATTCAGAGAGGAATTTTGGGAACAGAGGAGAAAGATAGGGTGTGGCGGCGCAGGGAGGAGAAGGAAGGGGCTAGGGTTAGGGTTTCTGGCTTGGAGGAGGGGAATTGGGGATGCTTTATGGAGGGGAAAGGTGAGGGGTAGTGGGGCAGGTGCGGTGGTGGTGGTTTTGTGACAGCGACCTGTTGTGTTCTGGTTCGTACGGAGGAAGAGGAAAGGTAGTTGGGCTGGGTTGGCTTTGGGCCAGGCCAGCTGGCTGCTGGGATGCTCTCTCTCTTCTCTCAATTTTTTTTTTCCTTTTATTAATTTTAAGAAAGAGTTTGGGCACAAATAAAAACAGATTTTATGCATCAAATGAATTCCAGAAATTTTTAGAAATAAGATTTGATGAGTTGCAAAAAATTGCAAGTTTTAAATGCATGAAGATGCATTATGCCATGCGATGCAAAAAGAAAAACCACAAGCAATTCTAATTGGGGAAAACCCCGGGTGTTACACCTAGTTAGGTCAGCATCGCCTTTATATAGCTCTTGTAAGCCACCGCACGGTATAGCCCACACATTGTAAATCCCGACGCGTTTGTAACATCACCCGAAATAGTGAAGTATTGTTGTCTGGCGCCCATGGTTTTTTTTATCTTCCTTTATGTAAGGGTTTTCCACGTTAAAATCTCATGTCCCCGTTGGTTTTGATCTTGCTTAACTTCACCGTTGTTTTGCTAGTGCATGTAACAAGTGGTATCAGAGCCCTGTTTCAGATTAGGTTTTCGCGATGGCATCGATGAAGTTTGATCTACCGTTGCTGGACTACAAAACAAGGTTTTCTGTGTGACAAGTCAAGATGCGTGCGATTCTATCGCAAACATCGGATCTTGATGACGCGCTGGATGCGTTCGGGAATAAGGAAGCGAGCAAGTGGACTCCCGAGGAGAAGCGCAAAGATCGTAAGTCTTTTTGTTAATTCAACTTAATCTATCTAATGATATCTTGCAAGAGGTGCATCAGGAGAAATCCGAGACAGCATTGTGGGTCAAGCTGGAATCGATCTGCATGTCAAAGGATCTAACCATCAAGATGCACGTAAAGATGAAGTTGTTCTCGCTCAAGATGCAAGATGGTGGTTCTGTGCTGAGTCACTTGTCCATCTTTAAGGAAATCATGTCCGACCTAGTGTCGATGGAGGTAAAATATGAGGATGAAGACTTAGCTCTTCTATTGTTATGTTTGCTGCCTACTTCTTTTACGAACCTATTGGATACCATACTATTAAGCCGCGATGAACTAACCCTCGCGGAATTTTTTAGGCTCTGCAGACCAGGGAAAAGATGAAAGTTATGGTGCATTCTAACGCATCATCCTTCAAAGGTGATGCATTGCAGGTACGAGGCAGACCTAAGCAGCGAGATAACAACTACAATAGCAAAAAAAAATATAAGGGCAGGGACCGTTCAAAGTCCGAAGGACGAGGCAAGTTCTACGGGTACTGTAAGAAAACCAATCACTTCATTAAGGATTGCTGGAAGGTGGAGAACACGGAGAAAAGGTACGGTACATACCAACCGAAAAATAAACCCGACAGTAATGGTAATTGTAAGGCTATTGTTGTTGGTGGTGATAATAGTTCAGATGGTGAACGCTTAGCTATTTTTGCTGCATGTGTTACACGTGATGATGAGTGGATTCTTGATACTGCTTGTTCGTTTCATATTTGATGTAACAAAGAATGGTTTAGTTCTTATGACGTTGTACAGAGTGGATATTTTGTGCGTGTGAGGAACGACAACAAATGTTACATTTTTAGCGTTGGATCTGTTCAGATCAAGACCCATGGTGGGATGAATCGTACGTTGACGGGAGTGAAACACAAACCATCCATGGAGAGAAATTCGATCTGGTTGAGTACCCCTGACTGTGATGGTACAAGTATGTAGTAGGGTATAAACGGCTGATGCACTACTAGGAAAATGGCTATAGGAGTGATGATACCCGTGACGCACATCACATTTGGCGCGTCACGCCTATTACCCGCGGCGCACCATGTTTCTGCGCGTCGCGCCTAAAGGCATAGCCGCGGCGCACCAAATGGAAGGCACGTCGCGCCTATGTGTGGGGCCGGGGTGGCGAGCCTCCGAGGCATACCCGCGACGGACCAACCCAGCGGTGCGTCACGGCTATGTTGGGTAGCCGCGGCGCACATTGCAGTGGTGCGTCACGGCTATCTTTTCCACGGGTGCGCCGCGGGTACCTATCTTTGGTGCGCCACGGATTAGTTACGCGTGACGCACACAGCTCTGGTGCGCCACGGCTATAGGTGGTATAGAGAGAGAGAGGCGCTCGGTCGTTTCCTTCTCCAATCTCTCGATCTGAAATCGCGATCGAGATCACCATCGCCGCCACCTTCGTCGCCTCCCGCCTCCTCCCTTTCTAGCCACTGCCGCCCTTTCTTCTCTCCACCGCATGCCTCCTAGCCCCGTCGGCCCTAGCTCGCGTCCCTAGCCCCTTCGCCCACCACCGTGCCGTCCAAGAGCAGGAGATACCCGCCACCGCCGCGCCGCGCCGTAAGGAGGAGGAGGAACCCGCCGCGCCGTCGTGGGGAGGCAGTCCAAGACCACCTGTAAGTGCTCCTCTCCCTCTGCCCCCTGACCTCTCTCTCTCTCTTCCTGATTCCTCCATCCCCGTTTGCTCTGGAGCTTGGCCCTCGTGCCAGAGTTCATTGCTTCGTTGCTTGCAGAAAGTAAATCAGCACATCCCGTGGGCCTTAGTTAATCTAAAATAACAATGAAATGCTGAAAAATACCGGATGGACCAGACAATAGAATTCGCGGGTTTAAAGACGAAGTTCTTGATAAGCTTTTGATGAGCCCCTTTTCCATGAGTCTGAATTTCTTTTCCATGTGTACGCTTGCAGCTGATAAGAGCACCTTCTTTGTATTCTCACTGCATGAAGTGAGAACGGATGATTACATAAATAATCAGAAAAAGGCGATCCAACCAAATACCGCAAGAAACTTTGCCCAGACATAAGCTATCAAACTTGCAGAGGGGGATAAACAGCTGACAAGCCTAATAAGTCTCATAGATAATGGATAGCTGTTGAAACAAATCAGCTAAGAATATTACCTAAGATAGTACTTGAAATTGCCAAGAGTAACTTGAATAGCATTTGGACCGAGAATTCCTTGTTTGAGTCTATTCTTAAAACGCTGAGAACATATAGTGGCTGATGCAGAGACTGGTATTGTGTTGTTAGGCTGGAAAATCTGCCGGCAGGTTAAGGTTCACTCGCAGGATTTCAGCGAAAAATTCAAACTAACAAATTTGTAAGATTCCCTCATTATCGGAATAATACTAGTGAAATCCATGAAGACAGGACAGATGACAGAAAAGGGCAAAGTACATTGTAAGAACAGATTAACCTTAAAAAGGATACATAGGCAAGCTTGCAAAAGGCAACTTTATCCCCTTCTAAAAGGTGACGGCTTTCGCCTTTGCCAATTTTTGAACCATTAAGTTCAACCAGACCAGTTTTGCCTTTGACTTGTAACAGACATCGACCTGGTTTCTGGAGAAATAAACAGCACAATGTTTATGCAAGCAACGAAGAAATAAACAGAAGTAATTTTTGGTTGGATGATTTATCTGATGTATGTGAAGTTATGTATGGAGTACCTCTAATGAATATGCAATGTGTGTTGTGTTTGTGGAATATATGGGAATTTTTTCCATTTGAATTGGCAATGGAATGATCAAATCAGAGCAGGTGATTTCATAGGACAAAAATTGTAGGCAAAAATAGGACCAAAATTCCTTTCTCTGTAGACAACCAAATATAGGACCAAAATGGCATAATATAGGTGAATTAATATGTCTGGATTACATAGCAGATCCATGAATTACTTAGCACCAAAATGGGAGATAGTATCTATACCCACATCTATCAGTTTTGAGAAAAATATAGAACAAACTAATTTTAGATGGTAGGTTTGAGCTGACATAGCTACATGAGATGGAAAGTACACATCTCAGCTAGCAAAGAAACATCTATTTGATAGCTAGTGCACTCAAATTCACAGCAAGGGTGAACTGGAGCATTTTGATGTTGCACTGGAGCATTTTGAGTGACTGGTATCTCCTCTTGTTCCCCTGGGGCATTTAGATCTGGAATAACTTGCCTATGTTGCTGATTGTCATCTCCAAACAAGAGATAATATGCGCTTCCAGGGCATGTGTTGTATGTCCTTCTTGTTGACCTGTTGTGCTCACCTGCATCTAGCTGCAATGTGTTTTATTATTTAATTTGCCTCCTACTTTTAATTGCTTAGAACATAACAGTGCACAGTAAGAAGACTGATTATTATTTAATAAGCATGCAAACATGTCATAACAGTGCACAGTAAGTTAGGAATGGCAAGTTGATCAGGCCTGCTACTTCAGTTCCTAGCTTGGCCTTGTGATGATTCCACTGGATCTGTGATTTCACTGGTTCCTGGTGGTTGGATTAACTTGTGGAGATTGATTTGTGGTGAAGGTTTTTGTTGTATGTGCTTGAGCTGTGTGCTTGAATCATGTTTTGGAAATCTGTCCGGCCATCGAGCCGTTTAAAACTTTGCAGGGAATTCAAATGAGTTGCCCATTTTCGCCGAAATGTTGATTAATTTCCGTTTCGGCGAGAATCGGGCACTCTAGTGTTAGAAAATTAGCAAAGGTCATGCCGAAATTTTCCCATGAATTTAGGACTTAGCCGTTACAACACAATGATAATCATGCTCTCTGTTACAACACAATGATAATCCTAGTTTCCTTTTCTTAATTAAAAGGAATCCTTGTTTTGTGATAGCTATGCTCCTCTAACCTCTATGTGTACTTTCTTAATTAAATAGAACATGGCTTGCGAAGTATGTCGGTCTTGATGTGCCGAAGGACGATTCACGGGGGCTTCTTTTATGCTTCAACTCCACGACGGTGACGTTGATTCGTTGGTAATTAACAATTCTTTTTATGTTAACTTGTTCTTTCGTTTTACGATCTAGCTTGAGACTTGTGTTTATTAACAAAATATTCTTTATATTTCTTTTTTAGATTCTACCATGCAATATTCGCGAAGAATTCAACGAGTTAGTTGGCAGTAACGTTGATTTCAATGTTCACGGGACCACCTACATTCTTCGAGTGAAAAAAGAAAGAACGAAGACCTACTTCTGCGGGCATGCATTGCAGGCTCTCATCGCCACGTACAATTTAAGCGGACGTGATTACATTCACTTCTCCATGGAAGGACCGCAACCTCGCATCAAAATTGTGTATATGGGCGGGATTGCGAGCGAGGATGGCGGGAGTGAGGAGGAAACTGAGAACACCGAGGATATGGACACTGAGGATGATATGGACGAGGAGGACCCATGGAAACATGTGGTGGTTGCTCAAAGAGCGAATCTTAGCGAGTTTGAGAAGGACCGTGTCCTTCAGAAACTTGCCCAGATAGATAGCTACATCGGGTCCCCTTTCGTGCATCGCATCACCAACACTAACGTCTCCAATGGACATGTCATGGTATGTTTCTTAACACTTTCTTATTCGTATAGTTGCTTATGTTCTTAACACTTTCTTATCTGGTATTTGACATTGTGATTTTATTCTTTCTTGGAATTGTGTGTTGTAGAAAATACCTTTGGCGGTAGCGGACAGTGCTGGCATGGAGCATATGGGTACCATTGGAGTACGCCGTGGAGAATCAGGACCTGTCACCGTAGTTCCGATCACCAGGGATAACGCTGATGGTCGGGTCATCCTCAACTCTCAAGCATGGAGGCAGTTCCATTCCGCAAGAGGTGGTATGGAGGTTGGCCGAGCTATTCTGATCACCATGAGGGATAGTGACATCGCCAACTTGGACATGATGATGGTCATCGACTACATCCGCGCCCGCTAGATAGATTATGTGATGATCGAAAATATGTAATATGGTTGTTTTCGAGACTAACTCCTGGATTTATTAGTAGTATATATGTTTGTTTTCTAGACTATGTAATATTTCTGCTATGAAAATTTATTCTATCAATTGCATACCTGTGTTTGAGCTATTGATATTCTTCTGTATTTTGTGTACTGACATTCTTCTGTATTTGAGCTGTATATACCTGTATAAATACGGTACTGCCTTTTTTAAAAAATACAGCATAGAATAGCCGTGACGCACCTAAATTACTAGTCGTGGCGCACCTTCGGAGTTACCCGTGACGCGCCACGCAATAGCCGCGGCGCACCGTGCCCGTGCGTCACGGGTATAAATAGGCGTGGCACACCTGCTAGGTGCGTCACGGATAAACCAATAGGCGCGGCGTGATAGCCGTGACGCGCCCTGGTGCGTCACGGATAAGCGAATTGGTGCGTCACGGGTAAGCTTTTTCCTAGTAGTGATGGTATCAAAAGGTTGTCTCATTGATATGATTGGTAATATGAATTCTGCCAAATTATATATTCTTAGAGGTAGAACTTTGTCTGGTACGACTGTTGTTATTAGTAATGATGATCCAAGTACAAATAACCTTTGCCATAAGAGACTTGGACACATGGGTGAAAATGGTATAGCAGAATTGGTGAAGAGAGAATTTCTGAAAAACTATAATATGAGTAAGTTTCTATTCTGTGAACACTGCCTGTTTGGTAAGAATAAAAGAGTTAAGTTCAATGCTTCCGTTCATACCACTAAAAGTACATTAAATTATGTACATGCTTATTTTTGTGAGCTTTCACATAAGACCTCTTATGGTGGTGCTCGCTATATGCGCTTACTACCATTGATGATTACTCTATAAGAGTTTGGCCTCATTTCCAGAAAACTAAGGATGGTACTTTTGCTGCTTTTAAACAGTGAAAAGTTATCATTGAAAAACAAACTGAGAGAAAGGTGAAGTTGCTTCGTACAGGCAATGGTGGCTAATTTTGTTCGCATGCTTTTGATGATTATTGTGTGCACGAAGGCATTGTCAGGCATCACACCACCCCGTACACACCTTAGCAGAATGGTATAGCCTACCGGATGAACATGACGATCATCTCCAAAGCTCGATGCATGTTGTCCAACGCCTGTATGAACATGCGTTTTTTGGGATGAGGCTGCCAACACTGTCTGCTATTTGATCATATTGTTGACGAGGATGTATGAGAATAGGTTGTCAACTGATGTTGTGCCAGATTGTTCGGATGAGGATGAACCACGAGTTCGTTTACATGTAGAGCTGGAACACCTGACGAGGAGCAAACTGAAATTGTTGACGAGGATATTGTGCCTCCTCACCTCTTATTGTGCAACAAGAAAATTTGTCTATTACAGAGCGTAGAGAGAACATGAATAAATGACCTCGTACTCGTTTAATTGAGGAATGTGATGTTGCTTATTTTTCTCCAAGTTGTGCTGAACAAGTGGAGAATGATGCTGAACTAGCTACATACAATGAAGCTATTTTTTCGGTTGATCATGAGAAGTGGATTGTTGCAATGCACGGGGAGATGCAACCACTTGAGAAGAATGCCACATGGGATGTTGTGCGCTTTCCTAAACAGAAGAAGTCTGTCCGCTGTAAGTGGATCTTCAAGAGAAAGGAGGGTTTATCTTCAAGTGAGCATCCAAGGTCTAATGCAAAGTTAGTAGCAAAAGTTTTCAGGCAGATTCCATGAGATTATAATGATGTCTTCTCCCTAGTTGTCAAGCATAGTTCTATTCGTACTTTATTTAGTATTGTTGCTATGCATGCTCTTGAGCTTGAGCAGTTAGATGTGAAGACTGTGTTTTTGCATTGAGAATTTGAGGAGGAGATATACATGGACCAACCTGAAGAGTTCATCGTGCCTAGTAAAGAGTATTTCGTGTGCAAGCTAAAGAAGTCCCTTTACGGTTTGAAACAGCCTCCTCCACAGTGGTATAAAATGTTTGATTCTTTTACGATGTCACATGGCTTTAAGAGGTCTTAATATGATCTCTGTGTGTACATTAAATTTGTTGATGAATCATCTATATGCCTGTTGCTATATGTTGATGATATGTTAATTGCTGCCAAGGGCATGGAAGAAATCACTACATTGAAGAAAAAATTGAGTAGTGAGTTTGAGATGAAACATCTAGGTCCTACTAAGAAAATATTAGGTATGGAAATTTCAAGAAACATAAAATCTTGATTGCTATTTCTTAGTAACGAGAATTATATTAAGAAAGTTCTTCATCGTTTTAATATGCATGATGCAAAGTATGTTAGTACTTCGATTGCTTCACACTTCAAGTTGTCAGCATTGCAATGTCCTACTACTAACAAAGATATTCAGTACATGTCACGAGTTTCCTATTGTAGTGTTGTTGGTTAGTTAATGTATGCCATGGTGTGTTATCAACCTAGTTTTTCTTATGATAGGAGTTTGGTCAGTCGATACATGAAAAATCCTGGTAAAGAAAATTGGAAAGTTGTTTAGTTGATTTTCAGGTACCTTCGCGGCACATCCAAATCTTGCTTGAAGTTTGGCAAGACTGGTGAGGGACTCGCAGGCTATATGGATGCAGATTTTGCTGCCGACTTGGATAAGAAGAGGTCCCTCACAGGTTATGTGTTTACAATTATTGGATGTGATGTTAGCTGGAAGACTACCTTGCAGGGTGTTGCTGCACAATCTATTACTGAGTCTGAGTATATGGCTATTGATGAAGACTGCAAAGAGTCGGTTTGGTTGAAAGGTCTGTTTGCTAAAATTTGTGGATATGATACTTGCATTAACCTGTTTTGTGACAGTTAGAATGTTATTTACCTTACTAAGGATAAGATGTTCCATGAGAGAATAAAACACATGGATGTCAAGTACCATTATGTGCGCGATATTGTTGCACAAGGTAAGCTGAAGGTATGCAAGATTAATATTCATGATAATCCTGCTCATATGATGACTAGCCCAGTTCCTGTTACTAAGTTTGAGCTTTGCTCAAGCTTAGTTGGTATCAATGTTTAGCCCAAGAGGCTATTTGGCTCCTAAGGAGTTTTCTTTGTTTGTTTCAGGGTGAAGGTTTCATTGATGCTACATGAAGGAATTTGTCTCAAGGTGTAGGGTTATTTTGTGATGATCCAAATTCATATAAAGATAAAGAAAGTTCGGACAGAGCGGAGCGAGGCCCGTCACCGGAGGCTTAGGGCTGAAGTGTTCTTATGGCCCCGTATGGTACGGGTTGTTACCGAGTTGGAGTTGGATTCACCGTTACCAACCTAGTTAGGTCAGGATAGCCTTTATATCCGTCTTGTAAGCCGCCGCACGGTATAGGCCACACATTGTAAATCTCGGCGCGTTTGTAACCCCATCCGAAATAGTTAAGTATTGCTGGCTAGCGCCCGTGGTTTTTTTCTCTTCCTTGTTGGAAGGGTTTTCCACGTTAAATCTCGTGTCCCCGTTGGTTTTCATCTTGTTTAACTTCAACGTTGTTTTGCTATTGCGTGTTATACGGACCGTACGAATTAAAGATCTTAATCAGATGCATGTTTTGCTACCAAAACACTACAGATAGTGCCACTCCAAAGAAGATGCAGGCCATAGCTACGACAAGAGATGGTCAAATCGTCCGGTCGACACGTCCGGCGGAACCAAGCAGGCAATGATTGTCAAGTTTTGGAGCCTGGAGGCACCGTGGGATGGTATGGTCGTTGTCGCCACCGTCGTTTTCTAAGTACTGGTACTGAAATTTATCACTAAATGCATACAAAGGTACAACCTGCTAACAGATAAAAGACACGGCATATCTGGATTGGGAGATGAGGCTCAGAGGATGAACTTAAAAAAAAAAAAAAACGTGGCCAACGGGGGAATGATCCCTCCCTTGGTTTTACGTTGTTAGGTAGATGAGACTCCCGGTTTATTCGAGCGCACGCAGCCGAAGCTGGGACTCGAACCCGGGCGGCTTGGCGCGCACTCGCAGCCTCTAGCCACTGAGCTAGCACAACTTAATTACAGTCATTGGGATAAATGCCACATAATGTTATTGCTCTGCTTGCCACTATCCAAATGGATCCACGGGCACCTCCCTTGCATAGTATTGTGCAGCCTCAAGGCAAAGAGTTAGTCCTTTGCATGCATGACCTATCTATGCCATTAAAGCAATGGCCCCGGGGTTAAAAAATTCAAGAACATTGATGTTGCTAGAACCGTCACACATGTATCGAGTTTTTCACCCAAAGCAAAGAACACGAAGATAGAATCGGTGCCAAAGCTCCGCTACAACCCTCTAACGTCGAGAATGACACACAAATAGGGTACTTACGATTTCTTGAGCGGTGAGAAATGAGAGACACGTACTACGTCACCTAGCTCATGTGATAACCTATATATAGAACTTTGTCATGTTCCACTCCGCATATAGTCTTAATATATCAAATTTAAAACCATCTACCTACTATATTATGCTATCTATAATTATGAAACAACTAGGTTGCAATTTATATATACATCAAATGACTACTCACTTCGCCCTTTAGAGTGTTTGACAGTTCAACTACGCGTTCCTTCAAACTCTTTGATTATGTTGCAGATCACTACAATATTTTAGTTTATATAGTTAGCCGATCGGAATGAGTGGCCTCTGGGAAACATCTATCACACCTTGTCGAGCTAGACTATGTTCATTCTCATATATGTGTCATGTGATGCGTTGTTCAACTGCAAGTTTTCCTTGCAAGTGTTGTTCAACTCGATGGGATGGCGCGATGGAAGAATGAGGGGCATGTCCGGCTATGTTCTACCGCATAGTACATGTGGTCTAGAGATTTCTCGTAGGCATTAAGCTAAGAGATAATCTCTTAGTTCAAACCAGGTGAATAAGCGCATCCACAATGATGGAGTCTTGTCCAACCGCTTGCATATATCAAAGAAAAGAAATTATCGCAGATAAGAGTACTGACCTTCCAACGGAAAGTGCTAACGCCATCTACGCTACAGAAAGCTTCTACGGGCGCTAAGAAAGTCTAAGTCTGTCCATACGGTAGCATCGGACGACAGAAGAGGTATTTTCTCTGTGTTTCTGAAGAAACCGACGATTCTATATGCGGTGATGGTTGAAAATAGGCCAGAATTATTGCGATAACCGTCAACTTTGGTGGGTTTTTTCCCCATAGTGCCTCTACCATAGAGTCTCCATTGTACATGCTCTAAGGGACGTACAGCGTTGGTCGCTTAGACCGAAGCTAGGACATTAATCATGGCAGTTTAGTGGAGAATCCTGACCGTTTCGTTAAATTCCTGGCCTATTTGTTAGCACAGACGCTATGCGCCAGACGCTTAATTAATGCGTGAAAATTAAGACCGTCATTAAGAGGCTAGAAGTGTTAGAGCATCCACAACGGGGTGACGCTAAAACTGACGCTTATTTAGGTGGTTACTCCATGCATTAAGCGTCCGTCGCCACGTGTAGAACTAGTTTGTACTACTTTTTAAGCGACATGCTCTTATTTACGCGCCGGACTCTTATTTACCACCGGGGTTTAGGGAAAATGGTCGGCATTTAATCCCTAACGCATGTGTCGTGGGATAATCACGGCAGACGTTACCGGGGGTAACTTATCTTGGGGCAAGACGACACTGGTGTTTGGGAGAGGGTTTAGCTCAAGAGAAAACATGATGATATGCGATCTGGTAGCCGGCAATCAAGTCGCCGAGTCCCCAATCTCGATATATTAATCTCAACTCGTGTTACACTGGATGATCGATATCTAGCGATATTGCTCGAACTCTTGGATCTCTCTAAACCTAACCTAGGGGCCGGCTTATAAAGCGCCCGAACCCCCTGGCCTGCTCTCCAAGGCGTACTCTGAATCCTACCCGGACACTGCTTACAAAATCCTAAACTTCCTTATCAGAACCCACAATCCGGGTTACCACGCCTACGATCTTGGGCCTTCTAGAAGCTCCTTTATGCTTAGCCGAATCTCGCGCAGTGTCCTTTGGACCGAGTTACACCTTGGCGTTGGCCTACCGGGTTATCATCCCTCTATCAGTAGTCCCCAGAATAGCTTGGGCTTCACGGGATCCTCCTTGAAGCGCTCGCTATTCCCTGCAAAAATACCAAACGTACAAATCCATAGAGGCCGGGTTAAGGTGCTTTGATAAACAGCTAGGCCTAACTCCAAGGTGGCCATATAGTAACCCGGTTTTCTCTAGATCCTTCTTTACTTTTTCCGGGTCAAAGCCCTGATAAGAATGTCAAAGACCCGGCTTACTTTACTCGATAACTGATCCTGATATTGCGGAGAAGATCTCCTTCTTATCTCTGTCCGGATATCTCGTCCAGCACTTAAAGCATATCTCAAAAAATCCGGGCAGGTATCCGCTATCCCGAAATTTCCGGTTCCCGCCCGTTGGACTAGGTTTATCCGCCCGCACCTTATAAATAAGTCCTTAGGAGATAACCTAGCCCCTAACGGTCCATTTCCCCCTCTTCCTCCTTCTCTTCACTTCCGTGCTCAAGCTCGCAGAGCACCGTCACGGAGACCTCACGCGCGTCACCGGAGCCAATCCGCCGCAGGCTACGCTCCGCCACGGTTCGTCCCGTGCCGCCGCCAAGATCCGCTGCAGCGCCCTCGACCTGTCCGCCGGGAATCGCAAAGGGGCACCAATACTGTGCTATTTGCCGCCGGCGAGCTTTACTTCAATCTGCTCCAGTAAGCCTCCTATTCCCGTTGATCTATCTCTGCATTTTCTTGATTTACTCCCGATTAGATCTAGGTCAAACCGCGGGTCGTTTTTTCTTTCCGCGCCGGATTAGGCCACTTAAATGCTTGCTAGCTCCTCCAATAGTTCAATAAATGATCACACATCACTCCCGTATCGCCTATAGTCACAAATTTCACCACGAATATAGAAATGAAATCCCCAATCTAGGCTCGGGCCGCCTAAATTTTCCGCACTTGCCATTGACACCCGGAAAATCCTCTTCTTCCGGTTCTTTTGTTCGCGGTAGATACACGTGCATTCATCCGTCTTCCTCAAACACTTTTCAACACGTAAGTACCCAATAGTTTTTATGCCGATACTTGATACCCGGATAACTTGTAATCTTTTGCTCCGTCCAGCGATACCCGGATACTCCTTATTTTCCATGTCTTATCGATACTGCCTGCACATACTCGGATAACTCATGATTTCCGAATCTCATTTCCGGTACTTCTTTGTCTTGTGCTTCGCAGGTTGATCCCATAGCTCCCAAGAAACAGGGGAAGCAGCCAACCAAGGCCAAGACCACCCAGTCCATATCCGCCAACTGGGCGCGGTCCACGGTCACGAAGGCCAAGCTAGAAGAGCTGGCCGAGTTGGGAGTTCTCCCCCCTCAGGAGGACATCCACTGGAGGGTGCCGGGTGATGAGACCCGGCCCACGCCTGCTGACGACGAGGTAATCTGCTTCGTCGATCATGTGACCCGGGGGTTCCGTCCTCCGGGTCACCCTTTCTTTCGCGATGTCTTGAGCCACTACGGCATCCGGGTAATCGACATAGGGCCTAACTCTATGTTGAATATAACCAATTTTATCGTTCTTTCCGAGTCATACTTGTGCGCTCCGCCAAGTTTGGCTCTCTTTATTGAACTCTTCCAGTGCAAGCCGTGCCGCGAAAGCGGTGACGGAGCACTTCTTGCTTGCGGCGGGGTATCCATCCAGCGCCGCAAGAATTCTCCTATGCCACCTCTCACTCTCAATTCTCATGTCAAACATTGGCAACTCTCCTACTTTTACTGCCGAGACACCTCCCCACCCGGCGAGAAGAAGTTGCCGGGTTACTCGGAGGGTCTCCTCGATATCTCCGAGCATTTCAATGCCTTTGCGCCCCTGACTCGGACAGGGAAGCGATCCAGCCTCTGTTAGCTAAGATTGCTATTCTCACGGCCCAAGGTCTCATTGGGCTAAACTTGGTGAAAACTTGGGTCAATTTCCGGATCCAACCCAATTCTATCCGCACAAAGTTAATGCACGAGTACTCGGGGCACTCCACAGATTCCCTCTGATACTCATTTAAAAACTACGCTTCCGGTGACACCAACAAGACCATCAAAGGCTTCTTGACGGAGAAGTTGGAGGTAATCCGGAATATAGCCGGATTAGAACCCTTTACACGCGAGAACCCAGCTCGTGAGGTAAAAATCCGGCTTTCATACCTTTACCTTCATGTTTTCAACTTGATACAGTAGTTAACTCTCATTCTTATTCCTTTATCTCAGGCCGATAATTCCTTTTGGAAGATTGAAACCCCTCCTAGCTCTGAAAGTCCAGAGGAGGAAGAAGATGCGATTAACTCGGAAGAAGGTACACTCTGAGTTTCACTTAGTTTCTGCGAGCTTCGTCATTGCTCATTTCTCTGTTTTTCCGACTGTAAACCTTGGTAACTCACAGAACAAGAGGACAAGGACGAAGAAGAAGGTGAAGGCAAGGTAGAATCCGCAAGCGACGAAGATGAAGCTGAGCCGATGATCAAGGCTGGAGCAAAAAGAAAACCCCGAGGGATCGTCTTTAAGGTTCCATACCGTTTCCTTGTCTCTAAACCATATTCATTTGATAACATGCACGAGCTAAACCGGGAGTTATCCCACTGGCCGTACCTGAAGGAACCGCCCACGACCAAGCGCAGAATGACTCGGAAATTTCCGGGTGAGGGCGCTCTTAACCCGGGAATTTCATCATCCCCAGTTCGGCGCGCTGGTATTCTCCTTACCCTTTATTGAATGTCAAAATTCCACCAAGTTATCCTTTTAGCAGGGCAGTTCTATGTCTAACTTCCTTGAGTTTCCTTTGGACTACACGGTGAATCCCGGGTAAGGTTCTTTTCCTGATGTTCTATCACTTTTCCATAACTTTTTCCTAGCTACATGCTAACTGCTTGCTTCATACAGTCCATAGAGCCGCGGTCACTATCAGCGACCAAGAAAATATGGAGACCGATGACCCGGTTAATGAGAAACCTGCCGATGACATGACGGCCGCCGCTGGCGGCGAAGAACAACAAGTGCCACCAACAGACCCGGCTGACCAAGAAGCCGAGTACCCAATAGCCTCGCACGCACGCGAGGAGGAAGAGGCTGCAGTCTTGGGCACGGTTGGAGGGGTACCAGACCCCGATACTCGGACGACTCGGATGCCTTCTCTGCCGAGAAGAGAATTCCTTCTCCGAGTTTCCAAGATCCCGGGTCCTCCAACTTGGGTAACAATACCTTTGATCAAATGATGAGTGCTCTTCTTGCCATGAAGGCTTCAGAGAGCGGTATGTTAGAACGCTTGGCAGCGGAACACCAGGTAATGTTACTTGATATCTCATAATATCCATCTAGTCCCCAAGTTCCGAGTGTAACTTGTTGAAGTTGTGCTCGGTACTCTGCGCAATACTCGACTTTACCATAATACCCGACTAATGTTTATACCTTTGTCCCTTACAGGCCCAGGCAACCCGGTCTGTTGAAATTTTGCTCAAGACCGAGAAACTTCTGCTTACCGAGGTAAAGCGGAGAGAGGCCCTTGAGGCGGAGGTGGAAACCTTGAAGAAAGATGTTTCCAAATACAAGAACAAGTACACCACTGCTCAAGTCGCACTGAAAAAGTTGTTGGACCAAGTTACCGATACTTATCGCATCTTACTTAGTAAGATTTTTGCTGCTAATTGGTTTCGTAACTCGGCTTGTTATTTAACTCATGATACTCGGAATTACTGATGTGGCCCTTATTGTTTCAACTGCAGGCGCTAACCTTGCAGCCTCAGAAGAAGATGATGTTAAAAAGGATAAAACTTTAAAGACTGTGCTCCGAACCTTCTTCGCCGGCACCAAGTGGATATTAGATGCCGTGCAATGGCCAACTGAAGCGTATCCGGGTGAAGAAAATCTTATCCAGGCGTGCTCCACTGTGCCTGCGTGGATCGAGCTCTGGAAACGCTCGGCATGCCGGGTTGGTATGACCCGGGCCTTTACGCTGGCTAAGGCTTACTTTCCTAAGCTTGAGCCGGCAAAGGTGATAGTCGGTTTTCCGGAGTTTAAGGCGGACGGCTCCAGGTTTGGGCCCAAGGATTTCAAGGCCGTACAATCCGCAGTGCGTCACTCGGCAACCACTTTGGCCGATAGCATGGACCTGCGTTCATTTATGTCTGCATACGATGCTGAAAACAAGATCGTGCAGGAGGAAGCACCCCTGCCCTTTGATATTTTGACGAAATGGAATGCTGATTCGGCCAGGAAGAGGGAAGAGACCGCGAAGAGGGAGGCCGAGTTAGGATCAGAGCCAACCACCTCTACGCCGTCTGTCCTCCCGCATGTCCGTCCTGATGCTGGGAACTCGGGTAATGATGCTGGAAAAGCTGAAGAGCGGGCCCAGGACCAAGACCCGAGGGTAAGGGCAAAGATGTAGACCCAACCCAGGAAGCCGAGTGAAACAGATGCCATTATGATACCCTGGTCATTCGATGCTTTTTGTGAAAAACAGATATTCTTTTGACGGTGCGCCTGTGCACCTTTGATACTAGTATCGAGGTTTGTAATGCACTTTAGTTCTTTGATATACCTCGTGCCTCTTTTGGCCTTTTGGATGAATTTGATACTTGTCAGTTTTTCGAGCTCATTCATGATATTCGACTTTCTTTATAGTTCCTCTTGTGAGACTCGGTTTCCGAGTATCGTGGGTTTTGACAAGCGGACTTTTCTCTAAGTCCCCAAGTCCCCAAGACTCGGATGTTTGGGTTTTTTTTGAGTTTAGTAGCTAAGCAACTTGTTTCTGTTTCGAAATCCCCAGTCCCCAAGGCCCGAAATCCTAGTCTGTGATGTGCGGTCTTTCCAAGAGAACAAATTGTTTTCTACTAAGCCCAAAACCTAGAGCCGTTTCACATAGGTGTTGAAGTTATGCTTAATAGACGTTGAGTTTCCGGCCATTAGCCCTGTACTCTGCATAACTTGTGGTTTAGATGACCCTTTTGACTATCTTGTACTATAAGCCGGCTTTCGCGTGGATATCATGTTGTTACATCTATACGAAAACAGGGTCAGGCAAGTCCCATTGGGCTTCATGGCTGATTGTAATCGTAAGCGAGCAAATCATGCCACTTCAGTGCGAGTCACATCGAGCTTAAGTAAGAAAAGTCAAGAAAATTTGGCTCCTTTGTCCGGTTATAAGATTACAACCGTACTCGTTTGCGAGTAATCGGCCCTTATAACTCATAGGCATCAAGGCCGGGTCTTTGAGTTTCTAACTGTGCTATTCAAGCAATCAGCCCCCAAGACCTAGATATATGTAACATACTGAGAGGTAAAAAAAATAAAACTTGATAGGATACGTGAAGGAGATATATTGCTTAATCACCTCTTTATTGATATGAGAAAGTTTGGGTCAGCAGGCCGCCTCATTAAAAACCCTCCAGTCCCCTTAGGTACCCTGGATAGGAAAAGAGTGCGTCTGAAACCTGCTGCCCGTTACATTGTTTAGTTCTTCTTGGGAATCTGCCCGGAACCAACGTAATCGATACACATTCTCCCCTTGTTGATCTTTTTTATTATGAGTACCGGGTTTGTGAGCCAATCGAGGTGAGGCGTTTCCCTGACGCGCTGGCAGATTTTTTGTGGGAATCATCCTTGATGAAAGCCACCATCTTGGTGTCTTGTGCTTCCTTGAACTTTGCTCTTTCATCTTCAGTACTCGCCCTTTTCAATGCTGTTCTGTCATCCGGGTCTACTTGAGTCCGGTAATGCTTGAGTTCCTCTTTTCTGCAAGCTTTCTCAGCCATTGCTGCGTCTCCCTCATCGCACTCAGCCGCTATATCCCGGCTTCCATGTATGGTGATGGTCTGCTTAGGACCCGGGATCTTTAGCTGTAGATACACATAACACGGCCTAGCCATGAATTTAGCATAAGCCGGCCTTCCGAATAGCGCGTGATAAGCACTGCGCAACTTGACCACCTCGAAAGTGAGCCACTCAACTCGATAATTGTCCTTTGATTCCCCAAAAGCTACCTCCAATGCAATTTTTCCCTCGGGGCACGCTGAGTGACCCGGCACTATCCCATGAAAAATTGTTGAACTTTTCTGTAGCTGAGACTCCTTGAGACCCATGCGTAGAAAGGTTTCCCAATACAGGATATTGATGCTACTTCCACCGTCCATCAGGACCTTTTTCAGCTCATAACCATTGACATGCGGTGCAACCACCAATGCTAAGACTCCCGGGTGTTCTATTCTTTCCGGGTGATCTCTTCTGCTCCATGTTACATCTTGCTCTGACCATCTCAGGTATCTCGGAACAGCCGAGGCAACCGAGTTTACCGCTTGCTTCAGTATCTTTTTGTCCTTGTTAGAAGCTCCTGTAGTATGCACGTGATATTGACCCAGCTGCTTGGAGTTAGCCTGGAAACCTCCGGCTCCCCCTTGGTTGTTACCCAGATTTCCGGCTGCCGGGTTACCGGCTGGGGGTGGGCCGTTGCCCGGGTTTCCACCCGGACCCGGTCCTCCTCCCCGACCTGCACCTCGCATGGCCCTGTTCACTTCCTCATTCTTCCATCTCTGTAAGTCGGCGCACTGCTCCAAGGAGTGGTTAGCCGGCCTTCCGTTCCTGATGTGCTTCGGGCACGCCATTCTGAAGATGTCCCAATTGTTACTCGGCCTTGGTGGTCCATGATAATTTCCTCCATTGTGATTTCCCGTATTGAAATTTCCTTCTGCCCTAGGTCTTGAAGACTCGGCTTACGTGCTGGCGACAAACTCGGAGCCTCCCTCAAACGGGCGCTTGTTCTGGTTGTTTCCATTGTTACCCGGCACTGATCCATTGTCGGTTCTTCCACTGTTACTTGTGTTCGCTTTTGCTTTCTTGTCATCAACTTCCTCTTCTGTAGTATCCGTTGCGGCGTGCTTGTTGCACGCATCCATCAGTTCTCCCATCGTAACCTCTGAAGCATTCCGACTAGATTTCATGCGAGTTAACTTTTGCACTAAAGGTGTGTACTTGCATGTTTTTGCCATAGCTTGTAACGCATCCTTGGGTTGAATATCTGTTGATGAATGAAGTATTTCCATAACCCGGCGCACCCAGCTGCGCGCCGATTCTCCCTTCTTCTGGACACATCGTTCTAGGTCATCAATAGTGAATAACTTTCTGCACGTCCCATGAAAGTGCTTGATAAACGCAGTTTTCAACTCCTCCCACGACTTAATAGATCCTTCCGGTAGATTGGTGAACCATAACTTCGCTGCCCCTTCTGACATCATCAAGTACATGAACTTGGCTTGAAGATTCTCGGATGCATTGCGAATCGACATAGCCATCTCGTAACTGCTCAACCATGTTTTTGGATCCATAGTCGGCTCATAGTTCACTACTTTACCCGGTTGTTTGAATTTTTCCGGGTAAGGTTCAGCCCTGATGCTATCCGAGAGACACTTGGGCCCTGCAAGATTAGTCAGAACTGGCCTTGCTCGGGAAACGTGCGATCCTGCGGGGGGGCACGGCTGGACGCGGTACTGCTGGTGGTCCATGCACCGCAGACCCGTCCCCGGCTCTCCTAGCTCTGGAACTATCCACGATAGCTTGTGCTGCTGATGCTGCTGGTGCTGCCTGAGCTCGGGGAGGAGGCGGCATTTGCTGCTGCTCTTCCCTCCGCCGCGCTGAATTTGTCTGAATATTGCCGGTATTGCCTCGTTGCTGACTGACATATGGTGTCCCATGCATTCCACTTCTGTGATCCGGATAATTAGCTTGTTGTGCCACCGCGGTGCACAATAGATCTATCGCCCGCCAGGTCTCCTCTGCGTGGGGTGACTCTCTCACAGGGATTTGATTCAATGCGAGCGTTGCTGCGTACACGTTATCCATGGGGTTGTTGTAATGACCTGCTGGTGTGCGAAATCGTGATGGTGGTGGTGGTGGTGGTGGTAATGTATTGCCGACAGTGACTCCAGTCTGCAATGTGGGTAACCCGGCATGTATGTTTGCCGGCTGTGCTCCTCAGTTGCAGGTTGCTGTACGGTTCCTTGGTTTGCCGCGGGGATCGGTTGATCCTGGGGCGTGATGAATAGGTTGGTCGGATTTATGACTCCACCTGTTGCTGGTAACATTGTCTGATGCCTTTGACGCACCCTGGTTGTCTCTTCTCGGAGCCGGGTTTCCAATGCATCCAGCTCACGTTGGCGGGTGGCCATCCCCTGTCTTTCTCCTTCTACTTGCCTTCTCTGTTGTTCCAATGCACGGCGGGCTACGTCCAGGTCTCTGACGCGTTCCGCCTCGTTCTCCGGGGTAATAACTGTGGCTAAAACGGTTGGATCCAGAATCAAGTTGTTGTTGAACAGGGCCGGGTGTTGCGGATTGGAAGGACCCGCCCCTGGTGTCCGGTTTGCTAGAAATCCGAACGTGTTCGCGTGCAACTCGTTCTCCGCTGCTTGACTGGTGACCGATGCCGATTCTCCTTCAACCCGGACCAGGACCGGGTTTCCGTCAACCGGACCTTGCTGCTGGATCACTGCTTGTGCTGCTCCAACTGCGGCCGCGGTCACGTTCCCCTGGTTAAGATTGGTCGCGGGAGCCGTGTAGACCGCAACCCGGCGCATAATGCTTGGCGCAAATTCATACTGTTCCTCTTCACTACTATTTTCCTCATACCGGTTCTCCAGCAGATGCAGGATAGACTCGGTATCATCTTCTCTCTCGACCCGGCCACGCGGGGTCCATGCCGGCTCCTCCGGCTGTTCCCTCTTCGTGGCGGGTTCTTCTGTCGGATCTGTTGTTCCAACCGATTCATCTCCATCTGATTGAACGTAGGTGGCCTCCCCTGACACAGAATCAAATCCAAAGTCGTCAGGGATAGAACCGGACGTACGTACCATACCGATGAAGACGTTGATCCGGCCGATTGTCACGATAGATCCGGATTCAAGCAGATCCGATTATGGTTTCCAGCCGGAATCATCCACCATTTTCTCTCCTTCACGGTCGGTGTAGATCTCGCCGATGACAAGGTTCTCCATGTTCTTCCGAGCTTCTGCCGTGATGTAAACACCTTTGGACGCAGGCCCCACGGTGGGCGCCAACTGTCGTGGGATAATCACGGCAGACGTTACCGGGGGTAACTTATCTTGGGGCAAGACGACACTGGTGTTTGGGAGAGGGTTTAGCTCAAGAGAAAACATGATGATATGCGATCTGGTAGCCGGCAATCAAGTCGACGAGTCTCCAATCTCGATATATTAATCTCAACTCGTGTTACACTGGATGATCGATATCTAGCGATATTGCTCGAACTCTTGGATCTCTCTAAACCTAACCTAGGGGCCGGCTTATAAAGCGCCCGAACCCCCTGGCCTGCTCTCCAAGGCGTACTCTGAATTCTACCCGGACACTGCTTACAAAACCATAAACTTCCTTATCAGAACCCACAATCCGGGTTACCAGGCCTACGATCTTGGGCCTTCTAGAAGCTCCTTTATGCTTAGCCGGATCTCGCGCAGTGTACTTTGGGCCGAGTTACACCTTGGCATTGGCCTACCGGGTTATCATCCCTCCATCAGCATGTGAATAATCGCCTCACTGTGGATGCTTTTAATGCCCTAACAGAAGGTGCTAAGATTTTTTTTTCGGCTAGATAGGGCCAACGGCTGGTGAATCACTCTTTTCCAGGAAAACCTGGGGGAAGCGCCTGACTCAAACAATAGCCTCTGCTGGGAACAAGGCCTAACAGCCGAGAGAAACATCCTAGCTAGCACCCGTGTTAGCGCCTCCTATTGTAAATGTCCTAATGTTCTCTCTTTCAGATCAGCAGTCTCCTCATTCCACTTAATCTAAGACATGCATTTGCAAAGATAGGTAATTTTGCACACAAAACTGGCCGCACTTGTTATTTAAAAACGATACAATTTTCACCCCAAAGCAGCGTAACCCGACACTGGTAGAAAACAGGCCTACAGTCCCGGTTCGCCAGGCCCATTAATCCCGTCCGGGCAACCGGGACTAGCTACGCGCGACTAAAGGCCCCCCCCTATAGTCCCATCTCTTACGGACCGGGAGTAAAGGCCTGTCCACGTGGGCGGGTGGCGGAGCCTGGGGTCGGAGGACATTTAGTCCCGGTTGGCCACATGAACCGGGACTAAATTTATTTCGTAATTTTTTTAATTCATTTGGTTTCTAATTATTTTTCTCACCTTTTTTCACTCCCTTTTTTTCACTCCCTTTTATTCTCACAATTTGTATTATTTGCTTAGTGTCTAACTAAGATTATCTCTAGTCCAATTAGTTACTCATGGTCAAACTTCCCGCTCGGTCACCCATCCTCCCACTGCTCTAGCACTAGCACGCTTAACTTCCGAGTTCCATCCCGTCCCGAATCCAAGTGTTTCTCACGCATGTATATGATAGTTGTATCATATCAATCTTATTAACATGTTGGCCGAAGCCATATTTCTTTATTGTTTGAATTTCAAATAAATCTTTTAATAAACAAAAGTAAAGATGTAATTAATAATTTTGAATAAATAAATAAACATTCACTTTTAATTTGTATTATTTCTAAAAATACCAATAATATATCCAAAAATTGAGAAAAATAGAACTAATTCATTTTAAAATCTTAAAAATACAAATAATATATCAAAAATGAAGAACAATAGTACTAATTCATTTTAAAATCTTAAAATACAAAATATATATCAAAAATTAAGAACAATAATACTAATTCATTTTAAAATCTTAAAAATACAAATAATATATCAAAAAATGAAGAAAAATAATACTAATTCATTTTAAAATCTTAAAATGAAAAAATATATCAAAAATAAAGAACAATAATACAAACAATATTCATTACATGCATAGAGTCGATCACACATAACACAATAGAGTCGATCACACATAACACAAACATAGAGTTGATCACATTTCATAATTAACATATTATATATAGAGAGTCGATCACAAAAGATATCCATTACATATATATACTACTAATTAGATACCCATTACATGCACATGCATAGATATCGAACGCATGCATACATCATCTATGGCCCCGCCGAGTAGATGCGGAACAACTCGTACGCGACATATGCATCTACGACCGCATACTTGAGGTTCGTCGGGCGCAATGGGGTCTCCTCCCAATAGTTGTGATTCTGCCGGGGGAAATCAGTCTTCATCCTTTCATAGGCCTGGTGGATGAAGGTGCTTGCCATGACAGCCATCCCGGTCTTTGGCCCGGTCAACTGGATAAGAGTCTGAAGATCAACGTAGTGATCTTCCGGTATCATAATACCGATGCGCATAAACTTCACACGGTCTTGCGTGATGTCCACGCTACAAAAGTCAAACCCCGAGTTGACAAGAAAATCAACAAGGTCCGGGCAATGCCTCGAACTACTGTAACAACAAAAATAGGATATGTGTTAGATATGTTGCAACACACGTATTGTTCACATGCAACAAAAAAACTCGAAGATGGAATGCAAGATTGTACACGTGTGCTATATATATATAGCTTACCTTGACCATTGGAAGACCAACACCGAATGCTTGAGCGATATCTGGATGAGGGCAACATCCTTCTGATTCGCCGTGTACTCCAGATCGAGACCAAAGAACCGGTGTTCTTCGGGAGCATCAAAATAGAGATCGGCCAAATGACCGAGAGCTTCAGGCAGCCTCGCGCAGTTGTTGGTGAAGAGCACGTCCAAATCCTTGCCGCATGGTGTCTTCCCATTGTATTGCGTCCATTCAGCCATTTTGCGTGCGTGTGCTTGGATCGAAAGAGAGCGAGAGAGAGGAAGAACAGAGAGCGAGAGGAAGAACAGAGAGCAAAGCAGTGGAATGGCGCCCTCTGCCTCGCTCGCGAAATAAAAACCGCCGCGGGGGAGGCGAGACGCTTGATGTTTAGTCCCGGTTGGCCACGGGCACGGGGAATAAAGGGCCATTGGTCCCGGTTGGCCACGGGAACGGGGAATAAAGGACCAATAGTCCCGGGCGGCCATGTCAACCGGAATTAATTCCCGCCACGCGTCGCAACGCGCTTCCCAACCCGCGACGTCTGACCTTCTGTCGCGGGTCTCCTCCCTACCCGGGACTAAATACTCATTGGTCACGGTGCGCAACGCTTGGGGACTGATGCTGGCATACCGAAGGCCTTTTTTCTACCAGTGCGAGTTGCACTATTTCATAATACCAGGTAGGTCCATCAATATTTGAACCTCAAACATAAACTTATATCATGCACTGTCGATATTTAGCCTCTGGTATTTTGCAGGTAGTATTCCGATTTCCGAGTTTCCGACACTGGCCTCCAAAGATCCGCCCTAATGCGATCCCAACCCAGGGTGTGTCCTTCAACCCTTTGGAGACAAAATCCTAGTGTACGGATCCTACGTACTATCCTAGGGCAGTGACAAAATAGCTACACAATCCATTCCACTAAAATCACGGATAGCATGAACGGTTTGACCAAACACATCTGTTGGATGGCAAAACATTAAATTGATTTATTCTATTTCCATTTGAATAATCTAGCGAAGAAGGTATTCTACAACAAAATCCATTATATATTCTACCTTTTATATACGGCAATGGTATACATACCACATAATTTGTATGATGAATTTTTACTAGTTCAGAATTACGTAGCACGCAATCAAATGTGTGGGACACATCCCGGGAAATCTCCTCCAAGTGCTGTCATACTAAAATTTTACTCCCTGTAATCCTTATAAAGTTTCGACACAAATGAACTAATCTCATACAATTTATATGTATAGCTGGCGACACTTGTTTTAGGATCTGAGAGAGTACCAAATATCATAGTGCGCGAGGCGTTTCCATTTTATATATGTTTGTTGCGAAGGGACTCGCCACCTCCCCTGCTAGTAAAGGACAAAACGGCCCCGGTCCTCCCATCAACCAGTATGGCTCGTTGCTCTCCCGCAAGTCTGCAAGATCCTTACCGCAGCTGGGAATGGTCACCATTCTCCCCTCCGAGCCTCGGATGGGCACCTCAGTCTCTATCGGTGATCACCCCCCGCTTCTCCCTCAACGACCCTGGATACCATAACGGGGCCTCCACAAAGACAAAGATGGCTCCCACCCCCTCTTCCATGTAAATGGACTTTGAGAGGATACGCGAACTTGAGCGCCGCAGCAAATCCAATGTGGATCACCCAGCAAGGGTGCTGGCTGCTATGCACTGTCGTTTCAGCCAACTGGAATTCACTGAAAAATCCCTCAAGAAACTTCTTCACGCCTCCGATGACTCGCACATGCGAGAGTGAGGGGTGACCCCTGCCCTCCCGGCCCCGATGGTGCGAGCTCCCCGCAGCAAGGCGTTTCCTATCATTTCCACTCGGAAGAGCACAAGGGGTGAAGGTCTGTCGAAAGGCCTTGTGAAGGACCGGGCGGTGCTGCTCTCTAAGGAGAAAAAAGCCGCGAATCTCCCATCTAAGGAGAAGACCGGAAAGGAAAAGACTGCCAACGAGAAGAACGCCCCAGGTACACCCCTCCTATCTGACTTTGTTGCCCTTTATGCTTTTTTCGATAAACACCTGCTTACTATGGCCCAAGACAACTATGTGGTTTTTCTTTCGTCTGCGGGTCCCCCCGAGGAAATTCTTTTAGTTCTCCGTGATTCTGAAATCGTACTAGATGAATTCTCCGTGGTCCGTGAGAAGATGGTCAGCGTTGTAGGGCCCTAAAGAACTCGGTTGGAGAACAGGACGGGACATGTTGGTCTGTCTCGGAAATACTCACGGCTCAAGGCCCTTCATCCTGCTATAGCCCGATCAAGTTGCGAAGGGCAACTATCTCTCGGGGCTCTGTTCCGATTAGAATACCATACACCCGCCAAGCTCGGGCTAAAGAGATGGTGTCCTAATGCGATGCCTCTTTCTGAACATCTGTGGGTTCACCGTCTATTTCCTCCGCAACCAAAGAATCAATGCCGTCTATTTCCAAAAAACATGAAAGCAGATTTTGCTCACTAGGAGCTGAGTAGCCTCCAAAACGGCGAGAAGTTCTTTTGTACTTTGCTCCCAGCCAATGGGCATTCTAGGAGGTCGCTCATGGGAGTCAATGAAAGCCTACTTGAAGTCGAGGCCCTCGATCGGGGCCAATCCTTCATTAACCTTTCCCTGCTCCATCACCTATCTAAGAGAAAACTCGAGTTTGTTGGGGTTTATGGTCCATCGGATCATGCAAGATCCGCTGCTTTTCTCGACGAGAGATCTCGGAAAAGATCGCCTGCTGTCCCCTCCCTATTATTATGGAGGGGGTTTTAATTTTATCCGCGGTGACGAGGAAAATAACAATGACGCAATCTTCGGGCCTAGGGTCAACCTCTTAAACGATTGCATTGAAAACGGGGGTATGCCGGAGATCCCTTAGGCGGGGGCTAGAGACACCTTGACTAATAGGACACTGGATCATGTTCGATGCGTGCTGCACAGGGTCTACATTTCTTTAGAATTAAACGCCCTCCTTCCCTAGTGTACTATCATGGATGAAACCAGTTTGGGATCCGACCACACACCGACTATTCTGGATACGGGTGAGGGTACACCGATCTGCAGCAATCGGTTCTTTTTTCGAATCTGGTTGGTTCAAACTTCCAGAATTTTGAGACCTATTGATTACATCATGTGATAATTAGGCCCAGGTAGTCAAGGGAAGGGTTATGCTTGACTGGTGGCACTTCATGAGCAGGGTCTTAGATAGTAACAACGTGGTTGCAGCAGAAACCTGGGAAAGGATGCCCAACAAAAGAAAACCTCCCTGCTCGCTCTCATTCGGCAGGTGGACCTATATAGGATCGAAGATGAGTACTGGAGGCAACATGGAAAAGTCCGATGGGCTCTTCAGGGGGATGCCAACACCGCTTAATTTCACGCCATCACGAGAATGGGAAGCAATGGAGGTGAAATGTTTACTCCCTTAGGACCGACAACGGGGTGGTCTCTGGGAAGTTAGCACTTTAGGAACATATTTACGTGTTTTATAGAGAGCTTCTTGGTTTCTCTACGCCCCGCGGCAATGGGCTTGCGAGAAATACCTGGGGATGAGAGACAGGTTAAAGAAGCTGAGAACATCTCCTTTTCCCTTACCTTCTCCAAGTCCGAACTCGAGGAGATTTTCATGAGAAAGAAGTCGTACACGGCCTCTTCCTGGATGGTTCCAAGGTTTCCTTTTTTTCAAAAATGTTGGCCTCTCGTTAAGCATGACAATCTTCACATCCTCAATGATTTCATCTTTTGGGGGATTGATATCTTGCGTCTTAACTTCAGGGTGCCGACAGTGATCCCTAAGATGCAAGGATCTTGCAGTGGCATCCCATCACCCTCATTAATGTGATCTTCAAGATATCCCCAAAGCCTTTGCTTCACGACTGGACCCCATTGCCAATCGCACCATAAGCACCAATCAGAGGACCTTTATTAAAGGACGCTTCATCGTCGACGGAGCATTAGCTCTGCATGAATTTGTCCATGAGATCAAAAACAAAAATCTTTGTGGCATCTTGCTGAAACTTCAATTCAAAAAAGCCTACGACATGGGTCAACTTGGACTTTCTCCTCGAGGTGCTCTGCATAACATGATTTGGCGCGGTCTTTGTTCACCGCATTCCTCAGCTGGTCTCCTGGGGGTACACAACTATTTCTATTAACTGAAAGATGGGCCCGTTATTCTGCAACCCTAGGGGTTGCGTCAAGCGGACCCTTTGTCCGCGTTGCTTTTCAACTATGTTGCTGACGGGCTCTCGGCAATACCAGACGCTACTTGTGCGGTCGACCACATCAAGGGTGTCATCCCTCATCTTGTGCCAGGGGTATATCCCACGTTCAATACACCAACCATACTATCATCATGATTCCAAACAGACTGTGGGGGATCGTGCATCTGAAGTTTCTCCTGTTGTGCTTCGAGAGCATGGCAGGTCTTAAAATAAACTACCATAAGAGCGAGGTATTTGTAATTGATCAACACCTGGAGGCTCATGTCTTAGTATCCATACAACTGGACTGTAAGCTTCGAATGCCCCTGTTTGTCTACCTTAGATTTCCCATGCCGACGGGGAGTTCAAGATTTAACAATGGTCTTTCTTTGAACAAAATTTGCGGATAGAGTTGAACCATTGATTGGACGGTTCCTTTCCTCGGGGGTAGGCTCATTCTCTCCAACTCATGTCTTGCGAGTCTTGCTACGTGCCATGTGTATTTTCCTTTTGATGGAAGGTGTGCACGCAAAATTCAACACTCACCAGGCTTGGTCTTTCGGACCAAAGCGAAAATATCACATGGTAAAATTGCCGGCCGTTTGTCGACCTAAGGAGAGTTGGGGTTTGGGCATCGTCAATGCCTATCACATGAACACTGTCTTGATGCTGAAATGGATCTGGAAAATTTACCAAATGGGCTCCTCGACATGGACATCTAGCATCAGAGGAAAATACTCGCAGAATGTGGACATATTTTCTAGCTCAAACCGCAGGGGTTCGTAGTTCTAGAAGAGCCTCCATAATAATATACATCTGTTCAAAGTGGCTGCGAAGTACGAGATTAGAAACGGCTTAAGAACAAGGTTCTAGCTGGATTGGTGGCATGGGGAGGGCCTCCTGAAGGATAGGTTTCCCCTCCTCTTTGGTATTTGTGAGAATGCCAAAATTTCGGTGGCGATGGCGGCGACATCACTCGAGGCAGCGGGGGCCATCCAATGTGCCATGCTAGATGACATTATCTCCGAAACCAGCCTTGCGGTAGGACACGATAGGATTTCTTGGACGCTCGAACACTCAAGAAATTAATCTATCAAATTGTAAATCACTGTCACAAGGGTCGACACTGGTTTCCTTCCAAGATATTTGGAAGTCTAAATTTAACCTAAAAAACAAAGTGTTCGCCCGGCAACTAATTCTTGACCGCCTGCCCTTGGGAGTGCAACTGCCGGTCTCTAGGCAAGGGCCTTGTGATGGTAAGTGTGCTCTATGTGGTGACCAACCATTTTCTCTCAATTCTATGCCATTCTCTCTTCCTTTTCGGGACGGGATCGTGGATTGATCTAGATCTTGTTCTTGGCCCAATATTGGGGCCTGTCGAACGGTAGAAATGAACTTGCTATTGAGAAGAAGTGCATTAAACAGCATGGTGACATTATTTTCAAAACCAGGATTTTCTTACACGCTTGGCTTCCCCTCCTCAAACCACCGGAGAAGGCGGGCGCAAGCTGGCTGGTCGGAAAGCTTAAGGAGATCCACGCGTCCTGCCTCCCTACCGTTCCTACTTAGGTGCTTGTGTTGGGACCTGTTTGTTGGCTAAGCTGTATGTGCAGCCTCTAATTGTGTTGATTTTTATTTGGCTAAGTTGGATGCCTCAGCATTGTATGACTATGGTGAGCTTGTGGGGCTTTGTTAACTCAAATTCGTGCAATAAAGCAACCTTTATTCTAAAAAAAGAGAGAGCGCTATGATAGAATCTATTTTTTTTAGATATGTATCTTCTTCAGATGTGCTTACAGGGTTCTATGTTAACACATACATCTTATATTTACTAATTGGAGGCACCTTTTAAGCTTCTATGTTAATCCACATCATTAAGATTAGTTGCGCAGTTGGATTAAGATTTTGCGGCTAGGATTAACTGTGTGGAACAACCTAATGTAGGAAGTTACAAATAATCTGGCATGATGGGATTCCATCGAATTGTACGTGTGAAGACCGAAACAAAACAGTTAAACAGTAACGATCTGGACTCTTGGTTCTACTCATATCAGGTTGGTTGTCAACGATCGGCCGGCCGGCCGGTACTATCAACTGCCGGAAACAAAGTGTGCAAGGACACGTGAACGAAACTCTAGCATCGCAGATGCAAAAGAACTATTAACGAGGAGGCGGTTAGGATCTAGGTAGAAACCTTATAGTCTAGAAAGAATTAACAATCTGATTTTTCAAAGATACATGGATGGCCATCGAATTAAAAAAAATCATAGCGCCTGTCCGCCGTTCTCACTCAAGGAAAACCTTCTAGGTAGTAATGATGAATATCGATCTGGCAAACAGCAGTCATTGCGTTGACCGCCGTAGGCAGGGGCCTCTCCGCGTCGTGTGAATTGTGTGCCTCCGCAGTCGCAGATAAGCAAGTTTGCATCTGATGCAGCACCCTGATAACTCCTGGTAGTCGCTCTGATACAGAAGCGCTCGCAGATTGGGAGCCCGATGAGATAGAACCAAGCATAGGCATGGCTGCACAATCAATCGGCGGGAATCAAGGTCCCTATATCGTGCATGCAATTTGATTGTCAGATTCTATAATATGGAGGAAGCAGACAATTTGTTCGGGAAGCTGGTGGGATGCAATTTCGAAGAGCAGAAGAACAACCACAACAATCTCTCTAGATCCATCTCGTGGCGGGTTTTTTTTTTGAAAGAATCAATCTAATCACATGCATGAAAAAAGTATACCTCTAAAGCTTGCAATTTCCCGATTTTAGTGAGGATTGGAAAAACGTGATGCTGCATGTACGAATTCTAACCGATGGGGGCATTGTGTTTGTGTGTGGAGATTACCGATCCAGCTCTTCGTTCCTCCAAGATTAATGGCAGAGGGCTTCCACAGACTATGAGAAGAGGAGCGTTCAGTCTGCATTGAACAACACTACGTCGGCACCGGTCGGATTCTCGGCAAGATTTGTTTTATTTGCACGTCGGAAGGCCAGGCTGCCAGGCTTGGTACAACCAGTAAGTATTTTGCTATAAATTTTCATGTATGTTCTCATCAGATTTTACTCAAATTTGCATCACCCTGCAAGTTTAATCTGCTTTGCAACTTAACTTGATCCCTGGATGAGAAGAACACATAAAAATTGCTCCTGTTTTGCTCAACGTCTCCATTAGACCGACTTCTTCTCTGTACTGGATTAACAAGGTTTTGGCTGATATTTTGTATTACTTCACGGCTATATGTTGAAGTGTTATTTGCACTCTCTAGGTTAAAGTGTTGATTTGATTATGACAGGCATGCCTAAACCTCGGTCCAACCGTGCAAGTTCTATCTAATAATATTGCCTTAAGAGATATAAGATATACCGAGTGTAGGTTCTACTGCTTGCCAACAGCTAGCTTCCCTATTTATGATTATGTCGCATAGTCTTAGTTTCGATCTTGGTATATAGCTATATGTCAGTACCCCGATTAGTCTTTTGTCCTTCTTATAATAATTAGCAGTGCTCACGTGGTTCGTTTGATATTTTTTTTTACTATATGTGCAACATTGTCATTACAAAAAATCATTAACTCTATTCACTAATTGCTATGTGTACTATTATTGATAGAAGGTATTTCACAAATTTGACGCATTTCTACAATCTCATACCACAATTTCCATTTTAATTTTGTTCCTATAGATGTATTCCTATACCATACTTTCTTATATTTGTGCACCATTCATTTACAGGTTATTTTTTCTATGTGGACCATGCCGAAAGAATAATTGTTGTGTACTGTAGCAAAATATCTGGCTATCTTTATGGTTTGGCGAAAGTGTTCAGGCCACTCGAGAGGTGGGGTTTAGAAGGTTCTTAAGTTGAGGTCTCCATAGTGGAATACCTAGAAGAGGATATCTATGAACTAATAATTGCAGAACCCAATTGTATGTCCAAGTTTATCTTTGCTCCCTACTTTTAGTCGTATCAGCTCAAGATCGTAATTTTGGGGGGGGGGGGGGGGTGCAACTGAACTTTGTATTTCTGCACAAGAACTTCTTTTGGAAAAAACATGGCAGAATAGGAATTGCATGCACTAAAAAGTAATGTCACCGAATGTTTTCAAGTTGCGGCTTTGTTATAGTAGGGTGCATTTACTGCAAAAAAAATACTTCTCGGTGTTTTACCATATTGCATATTCAAACATACCATATAATTTTAGTGTCTCCATAATTTTGTGGCCTATCTACCTACTTAGCTTACTGACGACTAAGCGCATGCAATTTCACTGATTCTTTCATTCATTTGTAAAATCCCAAGTTGTGCACATATCAATGATATTACATAGTGTTATTTTATGATCACACACACGAGAATGCTTTATAGAGTCAAATTTTCTTACATATTTAAATAGTATAACAAAAGTTCGATGTATGATTTTTTATGTGTTGTAAAAAAGGTACTTAGCACCATGTAAAACACTTCATTACAATCGCGTTTGGCCTTTCAAAATGAATTAACATTCTCTATGATACATTTATTCTGAAAAAATGTAAGTACCTTTATTTACCGTGCCAACCAAATAAACTTTTTTTTGTTGTAAAGTATCAAGTATCTTAAAATTTATTCATTTTAAGAATCTTTCATGTTTTTTAGAATAGCTAGCCCGTGCAAATGCACGGGTTAATGACTAGTTTAACTAGTAGATGATGAATTGCTTGAGTGGGCAAAATGTAGCGTGTTAATCTTAGGCTAGAAAAAAAAAGTATGGCGGAAATCAACATGGGCTGAACGAGCCATAGCTGAGATGGGCCTTGCCTTTTGTATATTGCATACTAGTATCTACTCATCTCGTAGCCTTACCCTCAAAAAAAAAAAAAAAAAAAATCTCGTAGCCAGATTCCATCCGGAGTCGGGTTGGTTCCCATGGAAGCAGAGACGCGGCGGGTTGGCTTTCTTCTTTATAGATCGAGATACACCTCCTCTCATGGCCTCCACCATGACGTTGTCGTCGAGCGGTAGCCAGTGTACGCCCAAGTGGTCTATGAACAATATAAGGAGGACGTGACCGGCAAAGAGCCAGCCCCCACGAACACCGTATGCATGCCGAAGGAGGCGGTGGCGTTTTTGGAGCTGGAGAAGTCAGATGACGAATTGATCATATCTTTTATAGAGCAGGAGGTTCCGACGATTCTTTTGGAGCAGCACAAGAAGGACGATGCATCAGAATACGGGACAGCGTAGCGCTGCTGCGAGCGCCCGCATGGGCGAAGCCGCTCATGCGAGCTTATTGCTACCCTTGCTTAATGACTACCTCCATGGCGACGAGTTGTGAGGTTAGGTCATTGTGCTCAAGCGTATCTTTTGCCGTCGAAACAAGTCCTGGCACTGCACTCCAAGATTACAACGAGTACACGTGCGACGCAATAACATATTACCAATCACTCCCCCTATATGTAAATTCCGTCCATGTTTGCCGAAATAGGCCGAAGCCCCACTATATCAATGTAGCAACCACCCGATACAACAGTTTTGATACAACATGGGCTGAGGCGGAAGCCAACACGCACCAAAGCAGAAAAGAAGAAAAGAAAAGGGGACATAAGCGGATCAACGAAACGACAAGAACCCGCAACCGCTGCACCCACCTACAAACTACCACCACGCTCCTAGCATCGGAACGACCAGTACCAAGCAACATCTTTAGGAAGGAGAGCCGCGCTGCTGCCCGTACCATCACACTGGTCATAGGGTTTCCCCCGGCACATCGAGGTGGCGGATGGAGGGTAGCCACGACGCCCTTCAGGAAGGGAGGATTCCACCCTAAGGCGGCACCACGCCGGTGTCGACACTCCGACAAGGATTTCTCTCTCACCATCATCCCTGACAATCCGTCACCTAGGAGCCCTACAAGGGCGAGTCTCACAACCGCCAGACCAAACATGCGCCACCGCGGTTACGAAGCCACCATCATTGTCTCTCCTAGGTAGGCGCTACGAAGTCTGCAGGGCGGAAACAAGGAGAGGCCACCGGGGAAAGCAGTACCGACGCCATGCGGGAGGGAACTACCTCCACCGTCGGACGGTAGTCGGCCGGACATGGCCGCAAGGCACACCGGTCCTCGTAATGTCCGGACAGACCCATCGGGCCTGTAAAGCCCCCAGAGGGACACACCAGATCTAAACGGGGTCCAACCAGGTTCGAGCTGGACCCGTAAAGCCCACAGCCGCACTGCATCAGGCAGGCCGCCGGCGTTACCTCCCCTGGCATCGTCACCCTCGCCTCCACCTGCAAAGCATACGATAGACATACCTGCCCTGCCCGACCCAGATGGGCCCGCGGGCCCAGTCTTGACCGCCAGGACCTGCCACCGTCGCTTTGTGTCAGCGCCAGAACATGCGTCGCCTCGCTGGTCCTCGAACGCCGCCTCCGTTACGCAACCTCCTAGCCGGCGCTAGGCCGCCGCCACCTCGAGGAGCACCACCGCGATGAGGGCCAGCCCCGTCGGGCCGGCAAGGAGAGCGGGGAGAAGAGGTCCCACCGCCGCCAGCCCCGCGCAGGACAAGCCTGGTGGCCCCAGCCGGCGACGGCGAGGAACGGAGCTGGAGAATCGGCCCCCGGACACCGGATATGGGAGCGCCCCGGCCGCCCGTGGGGGGCGACGGGGACAAGATGCGGGAGGGTGTGGGGTTGCTGGACGGGAGTAGGAAGCGGCGGAGAGGCCGGCAGGCGCGGCGGGAAGCCGGCGGGAGCGGCGACGGCGCGGAGGAACCCTAGGTCGCGGGGACGGGGCGAGATGCGGGGCCTGCCTACAAATGGCTTCTCCGCCATGTTTCACCGGGCGCGTGCTTTTAATAAATAATACTCCATCCAGCACCTGCGTTTCTCTCTCTGTCTCCCACTATATATAGCCATCTAACTTCTACTCGTCACTTCTAATTTTCAAGGCCGCCCATGTGATTGTAACGGATAAGCTAGGTATGCTACATAAGCTCTGCATTCTTGTGCATGTTATTTTGTAGGAATAGATTGTCAGGCCATGATCCATCACTACGGAAGAGCGCATCTTTCCCGTGTGCTCAATTCTTTACCGTGTGCAATCCATCGGCCACACGGCATTGATTTTCTTTGCCGTGTGTCGCACACGGTAAAGAAAAACGCACGTTTTAGTACACAAAAAGACACACGGCAAAGAAAGGCACACGGCAAAGATCAAGCAAAACACACGGTAAAGAAAACGCACGGCAAAGATAACTGCCACGTGGCCATTCTGTTGCGGACGGAACGGAAATTTTTCTTTAGTTCTTTGCCGTGTGCATGCACACGGCAAAGAACTAACGACGAATCCAATTTTTCCGTACACGCGGGAAGAAATTTTCTTCAGTTCTTTGCCGTGTGCATGCACACGGCAAAGATTTTTTCAGTCTTTGTCGTGTGCATGCACACGGTAAAGAATTTTTTTTATTTTTTCTTCCAAAATAGCTTGTTTAATTTATAATTACAATATTTTATTTTATTTATCAATTTATAATAAATTCCCTTGTTTATTATGGCCTACCCTAACACAAGCATTCAACTAGTTGGACATTTCTACCCCCTTCGACGCCGTTACCGCGTGTTTCCGTATAAGTTCAGTATTTCTCCAGCGGAGGTAGGGTTTCACCGGAGGGGGCCTACGGAGCGTCTGGATACCAACACAAGATAGGGGGTTCCATACCATGTTAGCATAGGTGTTTTGTGTTCTTTTGATGGCAAATATTGCACTCCGGGGTGTGGGACGCTTCACCGGCATCCACTTCTCTCTCGTGAGTTTACACGCGCTTATATGGTGAAACTCCCGTATCGGACGAAACATCGTGAATCTTTCGAAGAGTTGTGTTCTACCAATGTGTATTAGGTTGCTATGGACTACCCTAACACAATCAGGCAACTAGTTCCACATTGCTACTCCCTTTCGACATTGTTACCGCGTGTTTCTGTATAAGTCCGGTATTTCTCCAGCGGAGGTAGGGTTTCACCGGAGAGGGGCTACGGAGCGTATGGATCCCAACAAAAGCTAGGGGTGCCATAACATGTTATTATAGTTGTATTGTGTGCTTTGGATGGCAGAGATTTCACTTCGGGGTGTGGGCCGCTTCACCGGCATCCACTTCTCTCTCGTGAGTTTACACACGCTTATATGGTGAAACTCCCGTATCGGACGAAACATCGTGAATCTTCCGAAGTGTTATGTTCTACCAATGTCTATTAGGTTTCTATGGACTACCCTAACACAACAAAACAACTAGTTCCACATTTCTACCCCCTTTCGACGTCGTTACCGCATGTTTCCGTATAAGTCCGGTATTTCTCCAACGGAGGTAGGGTTTCACCAGAGGGGGGCTACGGAGCGTATGGATCCCAACACAAGATAGGGGGTGCCATACCATGTTAGTATAGGTTTGGTGTGTGCTTTTGATGGCAAATATTGCACTCCAGGGTTTGGGCCACTTCACCGGCATCCACTTCTCTCTCATGAGTTTACACACGCTTATAGGGTGAAACTCCCGTATCGGACAAAACATCGTGAATCTTCCGAAGAGTTGTGTTCTAACAATGTGTATTAGGTTGCTATGGACTACCCTAACACAACCAAGCAACTTGTTCCACATTGCTACCCCCTTTCGACGCCGTTACCGCGGGTTTCCGTATAAATCTGGTATTTCTCCAGCGGGTCTAGGGTTTCACCGGAGGGGGGCTACGAAGCGTATGGATCCCAACACCAGCTAGGGGGTGCCATACCATGTTAGTATAGTTCTTTTGTGTTCTTTGTATGGCAAATATTGCACTCCGGGGTGTGGGACGCTTCACCGGCATCCACTTCTCTCTCGTGAGTTTACACGCGCTTATATTGTGAAACTCCCGTATCGGACGAATCATCGTGAATCTTCCGAAGAGTTGTGTTCTACCTTGTTTTATTGGTTTTCTATGGACTAACCTAACACAACTAAGCAACTAGTTCCACATTTCTACCCCCTTTCGACGCCGTTACCGCGTGTTTCCATATAAGTCCGGTATTTCTCCGACGGAGGTAGGGTTTCACCGGAGGGGGGCTACGGAGCGTATGGATCCAAACAAAAGCCAGGTGGTGCCATAACATGTTAGTATAGTTGTATTGTGTGCTTAGGATGGAAAAGATTTCACTCCGGGGTGTGGGCCGCTTCACCGGCATCCACTTCTCTCTCGTGAGTTTACACGCGCTAATAGGGTGAAACTCTCGTATCGGACGAAACTTCGTGAATCTTCCGAAGAGTTGTGTTCTACCTTGTTTTATTGGTTTGCTATGGACTACCCTAACACAACTAAGAAACTAGTTCCACATTGCTACCCCCTTTCGACGCCGTTACCGCGTGTTTCCGTATAAGTCTGGTATTTCTCTAGCGGAGGTAGGGTTTCACCGGAGGGGGCGCTACAGAGCGTCTGGATCCCATCAAAAGCTAGGGGGTTCCATACCATGTTAGTATAGGTGTGTTGTTCTTTGGATGACAAATATTGCACTCTAGGGTGTGGGCCGCTTCACCGGCATCCACTTCTCTCTCGTGAGTTTACACGCGATTATAGGGTGAAACTCCCGTATCGGACAAAACATCGTGAATCTTCCGAATAGTTGTGTTCTAACAATGTGTATTGGGTTTCTATGGAATACCCTAACACAACCAAGAAACTAGTTCCACATTGCTACCCCCTTTCGACGCCGTTACCGCGTGTTTCCTTATAAGTCCGGTATTTCTCCAGCTGGTCTAGGGTTTCACCGAAGGGGGGCTACGGAGCGTATGGATCCAACCACAAGATAGGGGGTGCCATACCATGTTAGTATATGTGTGATGTGTGCTTTTGATGGTAAAGATTGCACTCCGGGGTGTGGGACGCTTCACCGGCATCCACTTCTCTCTATGGAGTTTACATGAGATTCCATCTAGGGTTCTTCGGAGAGGAGCTTCGGAGCATCGGAATGACCAAAAAAATATAGTGGTTGCAATACCATGTGTTTACAAGATATGGGATAGACACATAAGTTGAAAACTTCCCTATATATAGAGACTCTCGGGTGTTGCCGGAAACGACGCCGATCGGCGGTGGAATCCAAACACAATATAGAGTTTCATAACAGGTTGGACTAATAATACTATATAATAGTACTAATTTAATTATGAAAGTAATAATAGTAATAATAATATGTAGAGTAAATAGAAAAATAAAAAAATAAAAAAAATTCTTTTCCGTGTGCATGCACACGGCAAAGATTTTTTTCAGTCTTTGCCGTGTGCATGCACACGGTAAAGATTTTTTTTTATATTTTTTCTTCCAAAATAGCTTGTTAAATTTATAATTACAGTATTTAATTTTATTTATCAATTTATAATAAATCCCCTTGTTTATTATGGCCTATCCTAACACAACCAAGCAACTAGTTCCACATTTCTAACCCCATTCGATGCCGTTACCGCGTGTTTCCGTATAAGTCCGGTATTTCTCCAACGGAGGTAGGGTTTCACAGGAGGGGGGGCTTCGGAGCGTCTCGATACCAACACAAGATAGGGGGTTCCATACCATGTTAGTATAGGTGTGTTGTTCTTTGGATGAAAAATATTGCACTCCGGGGTGTGGGCCGCTTCACCGGCACATCCACTTCTCTCTCGTGAGTTTACACGCGCTTATAGGGTGAAACTCCCGTATCGGACGAAACATCGTGAATATTCCGAAGAGTTGTGTTATAACCATGTGTATTGGGTTGCTATGGACTACCCTAAAACAACCAAGCAACTAGTTCCACATTGCTACCCCCTTTCGATGTTGTTACTGCATGTTTCCGTATAAGTCCGGTATTTCTCCAACGGAGGTAGGGTTTCACCGGAGGGGGGCAACGGAGCGTCTAGATCCAAAAAAAAACTAGGGGGTGACATACCATGTTAGTATAGTTTTGTTGTGTGCTTTTGATGGAAAATATTTCACACCGGCGTGTGGGCCGCTTCACCGGCATCCACTTCTCTCTCGTGAGTTTACACGCGCTTATAGGGTGAAACTCCTGTATCGGACGAAACATCGTGAATCTTCCGAAGAGTTGTGTTCTACCAATGTCTATTAGGTTGCTATGGACTACCCTAACACAACCAAGCAACTAGTTCCACATTGCTACCCCCTTTCGACGCCGTTACCGCGGGTTTCCGTATAAATCCGGTATTTCTCCATCGGGTCTAGGGTTTCACCGGAGGTGGGGCTACGGAGCGTCTGGATCCCAAAACAAGCTAGGGGGTCCCATACCATGTTAGTATAGTTGTGTTGTGTGCTTTTGATGGCAAAGATTGCACTCCGGGGTGTGGGCCTCTTCACCGGCATCCACTTCTCTCTCGTCAGTTTACACGCGCTTATATGGTGAAACTCCCGTATCGGACGAAACATCATGAATCTTCCAAAGAGTTGTGTTCTACCAATGTGTATTAGGATTCTATGGACTACCCTAACACAACCAAGAAACTAGTTCCACATTGCTACTCCCTTTCGACGCCGTTACCGCGTGTTTCCGTATAAGTCCGGTATTTCTCCAGCGAAGGTAGGGTTTCACCGGAGGGGGACTACAGAGCGTATGGATCCCAACAAAATCTAGGGGGTTCCATAACATGTTAGTATAGTTGTATTGTGTTCTTTGGATGGCAAATATTGCACTCCGGGGTGTGGGCCGCTTCACCGGCATCCACTTCTCTCTCGTGAGTTTACACGCGCTTATAGGGTGAAACTCCCGTATCGGACGAAACATCGTGAATCTTCCGAAGAGTTGTGTTCTACCTTGTTTTATTGGTTTGCTATGGACTACCCTAACACAACTAAGCAACTAGTTCCACATTGCTACCCCCTTTCGACGCCGTTACCGCGTGTTTCCGTATAAGTCCGGTATTTCTCCAGCGGAGGTAGGGTTTCACCGGAGGGGGCGCTACGGAGCGTATGGATCCCATCAAAATCTAGGGGGTTCCATACCATGTTAGTATAGGTGTGTTGTTCTTTGGATGACAAAGATTTCACTCAGGGGTGTGGGCCGCTTCACCGGCATCCACTTCTCTCTCGTGAGTTTACACGCGCTTATAGGGTGAAACACCCGTATCGGACGAAACATCGTGAATCTTCCGAAGAGTTGTGTTCTAACCATGTGTATTGGGTTTCTATGGACTACCCTAACACAACCAAGCAACTAGTTCCACATTGCTACCCCCTTTCGACGCTGTTACCGCGTGTTTCCGTATAAGTCCGGTATTTCTCCAGCGGGTCAAGGGTTTCACCGGGGGGGGGGGGGGGCTACGGAGCGTCTGGATCCCAAAAAAATCTAGGGGGTGCCATACCATGTTAGTATAGTTTTGTTGTGTGCTTTTGATGGCAAATATTGCACACCGGGGTTTGGGCCGCTTCACCGGCATCCACTTCTCTCTCGTGAGTTTACACGCGCTTATAGGGTGAAACCCCCGTATCGGACGAAACATCGTGAATCTTCCGAAGAGTTGTGTTCTAAAAATGTGTATTGGGTTTCTATGGAATACCCTAACACAACCAAGAAACTAGTTCCACATTGCTACCCCCTTTCGACGCCGTTACCGTGTGTTTCCGTATAGGTCCGGTATTTCTCCAGCTGGTCTAGGGTTTCACCGAAGGGGGGCTACGGAGCGTATGGATCCCAACACAAGATAGGGGGTGCCATACCATGTTAGTATATGTGTGTTGTGTGCTTTTAATGGTAAAGATTGCACTCCGGGGTGTGGGACGCTTCACCGGCATCCACTTCTCTCTATGGAGTTTACATGAGATTCCATCTAGGGTTCTTCGGAGAGGAGCTCCGGAGCATCGGAATGACCAAAAAAATATAGTGGTTGCAATACCATGTGTTTACAAGATATGGGATAGACACATAAGTTGAACACTTCCCTATATATAGAGACTCTCGGGTGTTGCCGGAAACGACGCCGGTCGGCGGTGGAATCCAAACACAATATAGAGTTTCATAACAGGTTGGACTAATAATATTATATAATAGTAATAATTTAATTATGAAAGTAATAATAGTAATAATAATATGTAGAGTAAATAGAAAAATAAAAAAATAAAAAAAATTCTTTTCCGTGTGCATGCACATGGCAAAGATTTTTTTTAGTCTTTGCCGTGTGCATGCACACGGTAAAGATTTTTTTTATATTTTTTCTTCCAAAATAGCTTGCTAAATTTATAATTACAATATTTAATTTTATTTATCAATTTATAATAAATCCCCTTGTTTATTATGGCCTATCCTAACACAACCAAGCAACTAGTTCCACATTTCTACCCCCTTTCGACGCCGTTACCGCGTGTTTCCGTATAAGTCCGGTATTTCTCCAACGGAGGTAGGGTTTCACCGGAGGGGGGATACGGAGCGTCTCGATCCCAACACAAGATAGGGGGTTCCATACCATGTTAGTATAGGTGTAATGTTATTTGGATGAAAAATATTACACTCCGGGGTGTGGGCCGCTTCACCGGCATCCACTTCTCTCTCGTGAGTTTACACGCGCTTATAGGGTGAAACTCCCGTATCGGACGAAACATCGTGAATCTTCCGAAGAGTTGTGTTCTAACCATGTGTATTGGGTTGCTATGGACTACCCTAAAACAACCAAGCAACTAGTTCCACATTTCTACCCCCTTTCGACGATGTTACTGCGTGTTTCCGTATAAGTTCGGTATTTCTCCAACGGAGGTAGGGTTTCACCGGAGGGGGGCTATGGAGCGTCTGGATCCCAAAAAAAGTTAGGGGGTGACATACCATGTTAGTATAGTTTTTTTGTGTGCTTTGGATGGCAAATATTGCACACCGGGGTGTGGGCCGCTTCACCGGCATCCACTTCTCTCTCGTGAGTTTACACGCGCTTATAGGGTGAAACTCCTGTATCGGACGAAACATCGTGAATCTTCCGAAGAGTTGTGTTCTACCAATGTCTATTAGGTTTCTATGGACTACCCTAACACAACCAAGCAACGAGTTCCACATTGCTACCCCCTTTCGACGCCGTTACCGCGGGTTTCCATATAAATCCGGTATTTCTCCACCGGGTCTAGGGTTTCACCGGAGGTGGGGCTACGGAGCGTCTGTATCCCAAAACAAGCTAGGGGGTGCCATACCATGTTAGTATAGTTGTGTTGTGTGATTTTGATGGCAAAGATTGCACTCCGGTGTGTGGGCCTCTTCACCGGCATCCATTTCTCTCTCGTCAGTTTACACGCGCTTATATGGTGAAACTCCCGTATCGGACGAAACATCGTGAATCTTCCGAAGAGTTGTGTTCTACCAATGTGTATTAGATTGCTATGGACTACCCTAACACAACCAAGCAACTAGTTCCACATTGCTACTCCCTTTCGACGCCGTTATCGCGTGTTTCCGTATAAGTCCGGTATTTCTCCAACGGAGGTAGGGTTCACCGGAGGGGGACTACAGAGCCTATGGATCCCAACAAAAGTGATGGAGGGATGATAACCCAGTAGGCCAACGCCACGGTGTAACTCGGCCCAAAGGACGCTGTGCGAGACCCGGCTAAGGATAAAGGAGCTTCTAGAAGGCCCAAGATCGTAGGCCTGGTAACCCGGACTGTGAGTTCCGGTAAGGAAGATTAGGGTTTTGTAGGCAGTGTCCGGGTAGGATTCAGAGTACGCCTTGGAGAGCAGGCCAGGGGTCCGGATGCTTTATAAGCCGGCCCCCAGGTTTAGTTTAGAGAGATCCAAGAGTTAGAGCAATATCGCTAGGTATCGAGTATCAAGTGTAATACGAGAGTTGAGTTTATATATTCAGATCGGAGACTCGGCGACTTGATTGCCGGCTACCAGATCGCAGATCATCATGTTTTCCCTTGAGCTAAACCCTCTCCCAAACACCAGAGTCGATTTGCCCCAAGACAAGTTACCCCCGGTAACGTCTGCCGTGATTATCCCACGACAGTTGGCGCCCACCGTGGGGCCTACATCCAAGGGTGTTTACATCACGGGAGAAGCTCAGAAGAACATGGAGAACCTTGTCATCGGCGAGATCTACACTGACCCCGAAGGAGAGAAGATGGTGGACGATTCCGGCTGGGGGCCAGAGTCGGATCTACTCGAATCCGGATCTGTCGTGACAATCGGCCAAATCAACGTCTTCATCGGCATGGTACGTACGTCCGGTTCAATCCCTGACAATTTCGGATTTGATTCTGTGCCAGGGGAGGCCACCTACGCTCAATCAGATGGAGAAGAATCGGTCGGGACGGTAGATCCAACAGAAGAGCCCCCCACGAAGAGGGAACAGCCGGAAGAGCCGGCATGGACCCCACATGGACGGGTCATGAGAGAAGATGATACCGAGTCCATCCTGCATCTGCTGGAGAACCGGTACGAGGAGAATAGCAGCGAAGAGGAAGAGTACGAATCTGCGCCAAGCATTATGCGCCAGCTTGCGGTTTACACGGCCCCAGCGATCAATCTTAATCAGGGAAACGTGACCGCGGCCACAGTCGGAACAACACCAGCAGTGGCCCAGCAGCAAGGTCCGGTTGACGGAAACCCGGTTCTCACCCGAGTTGACGGAGAATCGGCATCGGTTACCAGCCACGTGGCGTACAGCGAGTTGCAGGCAAACATGTTCGGATATCTGGCAAACCGGACGCCAGGGGCGGGTCCTTCAAACCCGCAACACCCGGCCCTATTCAACAACAACTTGATTCTGGACTCAACCGTTCTAGCCACCGTCATAACTCCGTAAAACGCGGCGGAACGTGGTAGAGACCTGGATGTAGCCCGTCGTGCATTGGAGCAACAGAGAAGGCAAGTAGAAGCAGAGAGACAAGGGATGGCCACCCGTCAACGTGAGCTGGACGCATTGGAAACCCGGCTTCGAGAAGAGACAACTAGGGTGCGTCAAAAGCATCAGACCATGTTACCAGCAACGGGTGGAGTTATAAACCCGACCAGCCTATTTATCACACCTCAGGATCAACCGATTCCAGCAGCAAACCAAGGAACCGCACAGCAACCTGCAACTGGAGGAGCACAGCCGGCAAACATACAAGCCGGGTTACCCACATTGCAGATTGGAGTCACTGCCGGCAATACATTACCACCACCACCACCATCACGATTTCGCGCGCCAGCAGGTCATTACAACAACCCCATGGATAATGTGTACGCAGCAACGCTCGCATTGAATCAAATCCCCATGAGAGAGTCACCCCACGTAGAGGAGACCCGGCGGGCGATAGATCTATTGCGCACTGCGGTAGCGCAGCAAGTTAATTACCCAGATCACAGAAGTGGAATGCATGGGACACCATATATCAGCCAGCAACGAGGCAATACCGGCAATATCCAGACAAGTTCAGCGCGGCGGAGGGAAGAGCAGTAGCAAATGCCGCCTCCTCCCCGTGTTCAGGCAGTACCAGCAGCATCAGCAGCACAAGCTATCGTGGACAGTTCCAGAGCCAGGAGGGCCGCGGCCGGGTCTGCGGTGCATGGACCACCAACCGTACCACGTCCAGCCGCACCTCCCGCAGGATCGCATGTTTCCCGGGTGAGGCCGGTTCCGACTAAGCTCGCTGGGCCTAAGTGCCCGTCGGCTGACATCAGGGCTGAGCCTTACCCGGATAAATTCAAGGAACCGGGTAAAGTTGTGAATTATGAGCCGACTATGGATCCAGAAACATGGTTGAGCAGTTATGAGATGGCTATGTCGATTCGCAATGCATCAGAAAATCTTCAAGCCAAGTTCATGTACTTGATGATGTCAGAAGGAGCAACAAAGTTATGGTTCAATAATTTACCGGAAGGATCTATCAAGTCATGGGAGGAGTTGAAAACTGCGTTTATCAAGCACTTTCATGGGACGTGCAGAAAGCTATTTAGTATTGATGACTTAGAGCGATGTGTACAAAAGAAAGGAGAATCGGCGCGCAGCTGGGTGCGCCGGGTTATGGAGATACTTCACTCATCTACGGATATTCAGCCCAAAGATGCATTACAAGCCATGGCAAAGACGTGCAAGTACATACCTTTAGTGCAAAAGTTAACTCGCATGAAATCTAGTCGCAACGCTTCGGAAGTTACGATGGGAGAGCTAATGGATGCATGCAACAAGCACGCCGCCACGGATACAACAGAAGAGGACGTCGATGACAAGAAAGTAAAAGCAAACACAAATAATAGTGGAAGAACCGGCAATGGATCAACGCCGGGTAACAATGGAGGTAACAATGGGAACAATCAGAACAAGCGCCCGTTTGAGGGAGGCTCCGAGTTTGTCGCTAGCACAGAAGCCGGGTCTTCGAGACCTAGGGCAGAAGGAAATTTCAATACTGGAAATCACAACGGAGGAAATTATCAAGGGCCACCAAGGCCAAGTAACAATTGGGATATCTTCAGAATGGCGTGCCCAAAGCACACCAGGAACGGTAGGCCGGCTAACCACTTTTTTGGAGAAGTGCGCAGACCTACAGAGATGGAAGAATGAGGAGATAAACAAAGCTATGCGAGGTGCAGGTCGGGGAGGAGGACCGGGTCCGGGTGGGAACCCGGGCAACGGCCCACCCCTAGCCGGAAACCCGGCAGGCGGAAATCCGGGTAACAACCAAGGGGGAGCCGGAGGTTTCCAAGCTAATCCCAAGCAATTGGGAAAATATCACGTGCATGTCACATGAATTTCTAACAAGGATAAAAAGATACTGAAACAAGCGGTAAACTCGGTTTCCTCGGCTGTTCCGAGATACCTGAGGTGGTCAGTGCAAGATGTGACATGGAGCAGAAGAGATCATCCGGAAAGAATAGAACACCCGGGAGTCTTAGCGTTAGTGGTTGCGCCGCAAGTCAATGGGTATGAGCTGAAAAAGGTCTTAATGGACGGTGGAAGTAGCATCAACATCTTATATTGGGAAACCTTTCTACGCATGGGTCTCAAGGAGTCCCACCTACAGAAAAGTTCAACAGTCTTTCACGGGATAGTGCCGGGTCACTCAGCATGCCCCGAGGGAAAAATCGCATTGGAGAGAATCAAAGGACAATTTCCGGGTTGAATGGCTTACTTTCGAGGTGGTTAAGTTGCGCAGTCCTTATCTCGCGCTATTCGGAAGGCCGGCTTATGCTAAGTTCAAGGCCAGGCCGTGTTATGTGTATCTACAACTAAAAATCCCGGGCCCCAAGTAGACCATCACCATACATGGGAGCCGGGATATAGCGGCTGAGTGTGATGAAGGAGATGCGGAAATGGCCGAACAAGCTTGCAGAAAAGAGGAACTCAAGTATTACCGGTCTCAAGTAGACCCGGATGACAGAACAGCGTTAAAAAGACCGAATACTGAGTACGAAAGAGCAAAGTTCAAGGCAGCACAGGACACAAAGATGGTGGCTTTTACCGAGGGTGATCCCTCCAAGCAATTTGCTATAGGATCTAACTTGGACAGCGAGCAGGAGAAAGCACTTGTGGAGTTCATTCGTTCAAATCAGGATGTGTTCGCCTGTACGCCTAGCGATATAGCCGGGTATCCCCACAGAGTTGGCAGAGCACAGTTTGCACGTTGATCCCAAGTCCAGACCTGTGAAGCAAGGCTTGAGAAAGATGAATGAGGAAAGAAGGAAAGCTATAGGGGAAGAAATCGCTCGGCTGCTGACAGCCGGCTTTATTATGGAAGTATTTCACCCGGACTGGTTAGCAAACCCGGTTCTCGTGATGAAAAAGAATAATGAGTGGAGGATGTGCATTGATTATACGAGTCTCAACAAGCATTGCCCAAAGGATCCGTTTGCACTACCAAGGATAGATCAGATCATTGACGCGGTAGCTGGAAGCGACCTATTATGTTTCCTGGATGCATATTCTGGGTATCATCAGATCAAGCTCAAGAAGGAATATTGGGAAAAAACATCGTTCATAAACCCTTTTGGGGCCTTTTGTTACAAGACCATGACATTTGGATTGAAGAACGCTGGAGCAACCTATCAACGGTGCATTCAAAAGTGCTTCGAGGATCAAATTGGACGCAACGTCCATGCCTATGTAGACGATGTGGTGATCAAGACCAGAAAGGCGGAGACATTTATTGATGATCTAAAGGAAACGTTCAAGAACTTGAGAAGGTACCAGATGAAACTCAACCCGACAAAGTGTGTTTTTGGAGTCCCAGCCGGAAAATTACTCGGCTTTATCGTTTCTGAGAGAGGAATTGAGGCAAATCCGGACAAAATCAAAGCAATCCAGAGCCTGAAAAAACCAGAAAATTTGAAGCATGTTCAGAAGCTCACATGGTGCGTAGCAGCGCTCAGCCGGTTTATATCCAGACTCGGAGAAAAGGTAATACCCTTGTACCGGCTCTTGAAAAAATCTGATAAATTCATATGGGATCAAGAGGCGGACGAGGCGTTCGAGGCACTAAAGAAGAAGCTATCTGAGGCACCAGTCCTAGCAGCTCCGGGTCCTAAAGAACCTATGTTATTATACGTTGCAGCAGGGCCCCGAGCGGTTATTGTAGTGGTTGTTGTCGAGCGAAAAGAAGATGGTAAAGAATACCCGGTCCAGAGGCCGGTTTACTACGTCAGTGAGGTACTATCAAAGGCAAAACATCGTTATCCACATTGGCAAAAGCTGGTTTTCGGGGTCTTCATGGCCAGCCGGAAATTGAAGCCATATTTTCAGGAACACCCCATAACAGTGGTTAGTTCTATACCAATGTCGGATATCATCAGAAACTCGGATGCAACAGGTACAATAGCCAAGTGGGCGATCGAGATGGGGGATTATCATATCAATTACGAGCCAAGGTCAGCAATTAAATCTCAAGCTCTAGTCGATTTTATTAATGATTGGACACACACAGGCATGCCTACCATGGCTCCAAACTCCGAGTCTTGGATCATGCACTTTGATGGCTCCAAGCAATACGAGGGGTCAGAAGCTGGAGTGGTGATAACATAACCCAAAGGAGACAAGTTGAGCTACGTACTGCAGAGTCACTTTGATTGTTCAAACAACGTGGCCGAGTATGAGGCCTTATTGCACGGCTTAAAGGTAGCAAAGGAGATGAATATTAAGAGGATATGATGCTTTGGAGATTCGGACCTTGTGGTACAGCAGGTCTCAGGAACTTGGGATAGAAAAGATGCAACCATGGCAGCATACCGCAGAGAGGTTGATAGAGTTGCCTGAGGTTTTTCCGGGTTTGAGGTGGAGGACATAGACAGAAGAAAAAACGAGGCAGCAGATGCACTCGCCAGACTCGGCTCGCGCAGAGAGCCGGTTCCACCTAATGTTTTCCTGGATGAGCTATGGAGACCATCAGTTAAAACCGAGTCTGAGGAAGAACTGGCGAATCAAGACCCGGATTTGGAGCTCGTGGCCACAGTACGTGCTGTTCCCGAGTGGACAGAACCGTTCTTGGCCTACCTATCACGGGGCGAGTTACCACAGCAGGAAGTATTAGCAAGACAAATTCTGAGGCGAGCAAAAGGATATTCTATAATCAACGGAGAGTTATACAAGAGAAGTACAGCAGGAGTATTTTTACGCTGTGTAGCACCAGAAGAAGGCCGACAGATCCTCAAGGAAATCCACGAAGGTGATTGCGGGCATCATGCATCCACAAGATCCCTTGTAGCCAAAGCTTATCGACACGGTTTCTTCTGGCTCACAGCCCTAGCAGACGCGGAGCGATTGGTGGCAAGGTGTGACGGATGTCAAAGGTACGCTCGCCAAACCCATGTGCCGGCTATGGAACTACGGACTATCCCGTTAACCTGGTCGTTCGCTGTTTGGGGTATGGACATGGTTGGCCCCTTTCACATGTCACCTTGCAAAAAGACACATCTCTTGGTGGCCATTGACAAGTTTACCAAGTGGGTTGAGGTTATGCCAGTCACCAACTGCGAAGCAATTACGGCAGTCAAGTTCCTGAAAAGGATTATCTATTGGTTCGGGTATCCCCATAGCATAATTACCGACAATGGAACCAATATGTCCCTTGGCGAGATGGAGAAATTTTGTAGAAACAGTGGAATCCGGCTTGACATAGCTTCAGTGGCCCATCCACAGGCTAATGGACAAGTGGAGAGGGTAAATCAAGAGTTGCTTCGTGGATTAAAGCCATGATTGCGAGTTCCGTGTATCAGAGCTGTTGGTGCATGGGTCGAAGAATTACCTGCGGTGGTTTGGGGTATCAACACAACACCTAACAGATCCACTCAGATGACACCGTTTTTCATGGTTTATGGTGCAGAGGCAGTGTTACCGAGTGATACCATCCATGACTCGCCTCGAGTGTCGGCTTACGTCGAGGTGGAGAACGAGAAGACCCGGCAAGACGCCGTGGATATGCTAGAAGAAGAAAGGGAACAAGCACTGGAAAGATCAGCCATATATCAGCAGGCTCTGCGGAGCTATCATAGCCGGCGCGTGAAAACCCGAGTCTTCCAGGAAGGAGACCTGGTTCTGCGCCTGGTACAGTCAAACGAAGGGAAACATAAGTTATCACCGCCATGGGAAGGACCGTTTATCATAAGCCGGAATCTGCACAATGGATCGTATTACTTGATAGATGCAAGGGAAGAGTCGGCTACGGTTAACGACACCGCTCATACTACTTCATCTATGCAAGAGAGAGAAAGACCATGGAATGTAGCTCAGCTGCGTCCCTACTATACCTAGTATAGAACAGACTCACAAGTGGAATTGCACGATGTAACAGGCAGCAGGTTGCAGACGCACTCTTTTCCTATCCAGGGTACCTAAGGGGACTGGAGGGTTTTTAATGAGGCGGCTTGCTGACCTAACTTTCTCATATCAATAAAGAGATGGTTAAGCAACATATCTTTTTCACATGTTTTTTCAGTATTATTTAGGTCTTGGGGGCTGATTGCTTGAATAGCACAGTTACAAACTCATAGACCCGGCCATGATGCCTATGAGTTATAGGGGCCGATTACTCGCAAACGAGTACGGCTGCAATCTTATAACCGGACAAAGGAGCCAAGCTTTCTTGACTTTTCTTACTTAAGCTCGATGTGACTCGCACTAAAGTGGCATGCTTTGCTCGCTTACGATTACAATCAGCCATGAAGCCCAATGGGACTTGCCTGACCCTGTTTTCGTATAGATGTAGCAACATGATATCCACGCGAAAGCCGGCTTACAGTACAAGAGAGCCAAAAGGGTCATCTAAACCACAAGTTATGCAGAGTACAGGGTTAATAGCCGGAAACTCAAAGTTTATTAAGCATAACTTCAATTCCTATGTGAAAAGGCTCTAGGTTTTGGGCTTAGGAGAAACAACTTGTTTTCTTTGAGAAACCTCACACCCCAGACTCGTAATTTCGGGCCTTGGGGACTGGGGATTTTGAACAAAGAGGCAAGTTATCTAGCTATTAAGCACAAAAGCCCAAAAATCCGAGTCTTGGGGACTTGGGGACTTTGAGAAAAGTCCACCTGTCAAAACCCATGTGACCCGGAAACTGAGTCTCGCAAAAAGAACCATAAAGAAAGTCGGAGTATAAAGAGTAGATAAGCTCAAAGGCAGATCGATATCGAATTCATCCAAAGGCCGGAAGGGCCAAGAAAGCTATTAAAGCTTCATAGTGTATTTACATGATGCGATGATAGTAACAAAAGTGCACATCCGCACTGTCAAAAGAATATGTCTTTACAAGGGCATCGAGCGAACAAGGTATTAGGATGGCATCAGGTAATAATTTACTCGGCCTCCTGAGTCGGGTCCACATCCTTTCCCTTGCCCTCCGGGTCTTGTTCTTGGGTTTGCTTCTTCGAAGAGTTCCCAGCATCATCATCCGGTTTTTTAACGTCAGGACGAACAGGTGGTCGGACAGCTGGCGTAGAGGAAGTTGGTGCCGATTGTAATTCGTCTTCCCTCTTCGCAGCTTCCTCCCTCCTCCTGGCCGAGTCAGCATTCCACTTTTCTAAAATGTCGAAAGGCACGGGCGTATCTTCCTTCACAGCCTTGTCCTTAGCATCGTATGGAGACATAAACCTACTCAAATCCATACTGTCGGCAAGAGCAGTTGTCGAGTGACGTACCTCGGATTGTACGGCTTTGAAATCCTTGGGGGGAAATCTCGAGCCATCTGCCTTGAATTATGGAAATCCGGCCACCACCGTTGCCGGCTCAAGCTTAGGAAAAAATAAGCTTTCGCCAGCATAAGTCCCCGGGTCATCCCAACCCGGCATGCTGAGTGTTTCCAGAGCTCAGTCCATGCAGGGACAGTAGAGCATGCATGGATTAGGGTCTCCATACCCGGGTAGAGTTCAGTCGGCCACTGAATGGCGTCTAGTATCCACTTGGTGCCGGCACAGAACCTCCGGAGGACATTCTTCAATCTCTTTACCTTTTCGATATCATCTTCTTCTGAAGGCGCAAGGTTGGAAGCTGCAATATGAGCAACAAAGGTTACATCAAGATATTCCGGGTATCATGTATCAAGACAACAAGAAACCAAGGCACGTACCAGTAAGTAGCGAAATCTCACCAACGAGGACAAGATAAGTGTCGGCCACTTGGGCTGATAGCTTCTTCAGCACAGCTTGAGCAGTGGCGTATTTCTCTTTGTATTTCGTGACATCTTTCTCCAAGGCTGCCACCTCAGACTCAAGTGCTTCCCTTAGCTTCATCTCGGTGTCCAGGAGCTGCTCGGTCTTGGCCAAAATCTCCTCGGATCGAGACGCCTGCGCCTAAAAGAATGGAAGGTTAAACATTAGTCGGATATCACAATTAGCCGAGTATTGCAAGGAGTACCGAGTGTAATTTTGACAAGTTAGACTCGGAACTTGGGGACTAGGTGGACACTATGAGATATCAACTAACGTACCTGATGCTCCGCGGCCATACGCTCTAACATGCTGCTCTCTGAGGCCTTCATGGCGAGGAGGGCGCTCATCATTTGGTCGAAGGAATGGTTGCCCGAGTTGGAAGACCCGGGGTCTTGATAACTCGGAGTAGAGGTTTTCTCCTTGGCAGGGGAAGGTACCCCAGTCGTCCGGATGTCGGGGCTCGGTACGACTCCTCCCGTGCCCAGGACGGCGGCTTCTTCCTCCTCGCGTGCATGTGAGGCTATCGGGTACTCGGCTTCCTGATCAGCCGGGCGTGTCGGTGACACTTGTTGTTCTTCGTCGCCAGCTGCAGCCGCCATATCATCAATCGGGTTCTCCTTACCCGGGTCATCGGTCTCCATATTTTCTTGGTCACTGATTGTGACCGTGGCTCTGTGGACAGTATAAAAAAGCGGTTAGCATGTAGACTGGAGTAAATTATGGCAAAGTGATGGAACATCAGGAGAAGAACCTTACCCGGGATTCACCGCGAAGTCCGAGGGAAACGCGCTGCTGGACCCGGATGAAGCTGAAAAATATCAAGAAAGTAAGACATGGAACTGCTCTGCTAAGGGGTGATCTGGACAAACTTTGATATTCAAGAAAGGATCAGATGAATACCAGCGCGTCGAGTTGGAGATGATGGAATACCCGGGTTAAGAGCGCCTTCACCCGAAAACTTCCGAGTCATTCTACGCTTGGTCAGGGGTGGATCCTTCAGGTACGGCCAGTTGGATAACTCTTGGTTTAGCTTGTGCATGTTATCAAAGGAGAATGGTTTAGAAGTAAGGAAGCGGTATGGAACCTTGAAGACGACCCCTCGAGGTTTCCTCTTTGCTCCGACCTTGATTGTCGGCTCAACTTCATCTTCGTCACTTGCTGTTTCCACCCTGCCTTCCGGTTCTTCTTCTTCTTCGCCCTTGTCCTCTGGTTCTGAAAGTTATCAAAGTATACAGTCGGAAAAATACAGAATGAACAACAACGAGCTCGCTAGAATTAAGAGAGACTTGGGATGTACCTTCTTCTGAGTTAATCGCGTCCTCTTCTTCCTCTGGACTTTCGGAGTTAGGGGGAGTCTCGATTTTCCAAAAGACACTATCAGCCTGAGGTAAAGGCATGGAGATGACAGTTAGCAACTGTATCAAGAGGAAAAGCATGGAAGTAAAGGTATGAGAGCCAGATCTTTACCTCAGGTGCTGGGTTCTCGCGTGTAAAGGGTTCTAACCCGGCTATATTCCGGATTACCTCCAACTTCTCCGTCAAGAATCCCTTGATGGTCTTGTTGGTGTCACCGGCCGCGTAATCTTTAGATGAGTATCGGAGGGAATCTGTGGTGTGCCCCGAGTACTCGCACATTAATTTAGTGCGGATAGAGTTGGGTTGGATCCGGAAGTTGAACCAAGTTTTCACCAAGTTGAGCCCAAGGAGACCTTGGGCCGAGAGAATGGCTATTTTAGCTAGCAAAGGTTGGATCTCCTCCCTGTCCGAGTCAGGGGCGAAGGCGTTGAAGTTTTCAGAGATATCAAGGAGACCCTCCGAATAACCCGGCAGTTTCCTCTCGCCGGGTGGGGAGGTGTCTCGGCAGTAAAAGTAAGAAAGTTGCCAATGTTTGACATGGGAATTGAGAGTAAGGGTTGGCATAGGAGAATTCTTGCGGCGTTGGATAGAGACCCCGCCGCAAGCAAGAAGTGCGCCGTCACCGCTTTCGCGGCACGGTTTGCACTGAAAGAGTTCGACAAAGAGAGCCAAACTTGGCGGAGTGCACAAGTATGACTCGGAAAGAACGATAAAATGTGTTATATTCAACATAGAGTTAGGCCCTATGTCGAATACCCGGAGGCCGTAATGGCTCAAGACCTCACGGAAGAAGGGGTGACCCGGAGGGCGAAACCCTCGGGTCACATGTTCGACGAAGCAAATTACCTCGTCATCAGCGGGTGTGGGCCGGGTCTCGTCGCCCGGCACCCTCCAGTGGATGTCCTTCTGAGGGGGGAGGATCCCTAACTCGGCCAGCTCTTCTAGCTTGGCCTTTGTGACCGTGGATCGCGCCCAGTTGGCGGATATGGATTGGGTTGACCTTGCCTTGGCCGGCTGCTTCCCTTGCTTCTTGGGAGCCATGGGATCGACCTGCAAAGCACAAGACAAAAAGGTACAAGGTATAAGACTCGGAAATCACGAATTATCTGAGTATAGGCAAGCGGTATCAGCAAGACAAAGAAACTAAGAATCATCCGGGTATCAAGGTACGGAGCAAAATTATAGATTATCCGAGCATCGAGTATCAGTACAGAAACTATGGGGTACTTACGTATTGGAAAGTGTTTGAGAAAGAAGGATGATTGCCCATGTATCTACTGCAAGCAAAAGAACCGGAAGAAGTGGATTTTCCGGGTGTCAATGACAGTTGCGGAAAATTTGGGCGAAATGGATCTAGATTGAAAAATTTGCGGACGATTTTGTGGAGGAGTTGGTGATTAACGGCGATAGGGGAGTGATATATGACCATCTACCAAGCTATTGGACGAACTAGCATGGAATTAAGAGACCTAATCCGGCGTGGAAGGAAATGGCCCGCGGTTGACTAGATCCAATCTAGATCGATTCGAAAAATTACAAGGCTAGATTAATGGAAACGAGGAGCTCACCGGAGGAGATTGGAGTAATGCGCGGCGGCGGAAAATGGCGCACTCCGAATGCCCCTTTGCGACTGTCGGCAAGCTGCTCGAGGGCGCGGCGACGGAGGACGGCGGCGGCGCGGGACGAGCTGTGGCGGAACGTAGCCGGCGGCGGATTGGTTCCGGTGGCATACGCGAGGTCTCCGTGGCGGCGCTCTGTGAGCTCGGGCGCGGAAGTGGAGGAAAGGAAGAAGAAGGAGAAGTGGACCGTTGGAGTTAGGTTGTCCCCTAGGTACCTATTTATAGGGTACGGGTGGATAAACCTAGACCAACGGTTGAGAGCCGGAAATTTCGGGTAAAGGATATCCGCCCGGATTTTCCTGGATATGCATTAAGTGCTAGACGGGATATCCGGAACGGATATGAGGCAGATCTTTCCCGTGATACTTGGATCGGTTAAATAAGTGAAGTAAGCCGGATCTTTGGTATCATTATAAGGGCACTGACCCGGAGAAATAAGCGATAGACTTGGAGAAAGCCGGGTTACTCTATGGCCACCATGGAGTTAGGCCTAGCTGTTTATCAAAGCAATCTTACCCGGCCTCTATGAACTTGAATGTTGATATTTTCGCAGGGAATAGCGTGCGCATCAAGGAGAATCCCATGAAGCCCAAGCTATTCTGGGGACTACTGATGGAGGGATGATAACCCGGTAGGCCAACGCCACGGTGTAACTTGGCCCAAAGGACGTTGTGCGAGACCCGGCTAAGGATAAAGGAGCTTGTAGAAGGCCCAAGATCGTAGGCCTGGTAACCCGGACTGTGGGTTCCGGTAAGGAAGTTTAGGGTTTTGCAGGCAGTGTCCGGGTAGGATTCAGAGTACGCCTTGGAGAGCAGGCCAGGGGTCCGGATGCTTTATAAGCCGGCCCCCAAGTTTAGTTTAGAGAGATCCAAGAGTTAGAGCAATATCGCTAGGTATCGAGTATCAAGTGTAATACGAGAGTTGAGTTAATATTCAGATCGGAGACTCGGCGACTTGATTGCCGGCTACCAGATCGCACATCATCATGTTTTCCCTTGAGCTAAACCCTCTCCCAAACACCAGAGTCGATTTGCCCCAAGACAAGTTACCCCCGGCAATGTCTGCCGTGATTATCCCACGACAAAAAGATAGGGGTTGCCATAACATGTTAGTATAGTTGTATTGTGTGCTTTGGATGGCAAATATTGCACTCCGGGGTGTGGGCCGCTTCACCGGCATCCACTTCTCTCTCGTGAGTTTACACGCGCTTATAGGGTGAAACTCCCGTATCGGACGGAACATCGTGAATCTTCCGAAGAGTTGTGTTCTACCTTGTTTTATTGGTTTCCTATGGACTACCCTAACACAACTAAGCAACTAGTTCCACATTGCTACCCCCTTTCGACGCCGTTACCACGTGTTTCCGTATAAGTCCGGTATTTCTCAAGCGGAGGTAGGGTTTCACCGGTGGGGGCGTTATGGAGCGTATGGATCCCATCAAAATCTAGGTGGTTCCATACCATGTTAGTATAGGTGTGTTGTTCTTTGGATGACAAAGACTGCACTCAGGGGTGTGGGCCGCTTCACGGGCATCCACTTCTCTCTCGTGAGTTTACACGCGCTTATAGGGTGAAACTCCCGTATCGGACGAAACATCGTGAATCTTCCGAAGAGTTGTGTCCTAACCATGTTTATTGGGTTGCTATGGACTATGCTAACACAACCAAGCAACTAGTTCCACATTGCTACCCCCTTTCGATGTCGTTACCGCGTGTTTCTGAATAAGTCCGGTATTTCTCCAGCGGGTCTAGGGTTTCACCGGAGGGGGAGCTACGGAGCGTCTGGATCCCAACAAAAGCTAGGGGGTGCCATACCATGTTAGTATAGTTTTTTTGTGTGCTTTGGATGGCAAATATTCCACACTGGGGTGTGGGCCGCTTCACCGGCATCCACTTCTCTCTCATGTGTTTACACGCGCTTATAGGGTGAAACTCCCGTATCAAACGAAACATCGTGAATCTTCCGAAGAGTTGTTTCTAACAATGTGTATTGGGTTTCTATGGACTACCCTAACACATCCAAGAAACTAGTTCCACATTTCTACCCCCTTTCGACGTCGTTACCGTGTGTTTCCGTATAAGTCCGGTATTTCTCCAGCGGGTCTAGGGTTTCACCGAAGGGGGGCTACAGAGCGTATGGATCCCAACACAAGATAGGGGGTGCCATACCATGTTAGTATATGTGGTTTGTGTGCTTTTGATGGCAAAGATTACACTCCGGGGTGTGGGACGCTTCACCGGCATCCACTTCTCTCTATGGAGTTTACATGAGATTCCATCTAGGGTTCTTCAGAGAAGATCTCCGGAGCATCGGAATGACCAAAAAAAATATAGTGGTTGCAATACCATGTGTTTACAAGCTATGGGATAGACACATAAGTTGAAAACTTCCCTATATATAGAGACTCTCGGGTGTTGCCGGAAACGACGCCGGTCGGCGGTAGAATATGGTCATATTTAAACAAACTATGCCATGAATGTGACCATAAGAACCGTCATTTGGCCTGAAACCCAAGAATCTTCGGAGGAGATAGCTCATTTCTTTGAACACCTTTTCAACCCAATTGTCGTATTCCAAGTTTTTTATTTTTTCTGTATACTAGGACATATATAATGACACCACGCGAAGGCCTTGCATCATTTCAAGTTTTTTTGAATTTTCTAGAATTTTCTAAGTCTGTTTTAGGAAAAAGCCAAGACGTCGGGCATTACCTTTCGTATATAGGGGATGAATATTGAGAAAATATTGGTGTATCTATGTTAAAATAGGTACTTATTCATCTAAAAATGATTTTTACAAAAAAAACATTAGACAACTTCGAGGCATCTGTAGTTCAAATTTGGCCCGGTTTCAACTGAATCGGCAGAAATTTGTCTTATTCAAAAGAGGTCTATTTAAACCTATTGAGAGTTAGATGTTTTGTTATTTGAACATGAAATGTGGTAAATTAGCTTTACAATTTTGTTTGGTACAATTTTGCAATACATTTTTGGTAGATGCTTCACAAAAAAAACCATGTTTAGCACTCCGAAAATGGAAAATGGTATTTTTATTCAATAAAAAATAAAACATTCTTCATCAACATTGTTCGTTGTTATATTATGCGTGTTTGTGTAGAATATGGTCACATTTAAACAAACTATACCATGAATGTGACCATAACAACCGTCATTTGGCCTGAAACCCAAGAATTTTCGGAGGAGATAGCTCATTTCTTTGAACACCTTTTCAAACCAATTGTCATATTCCAAATTTGTTATTTTTGGTGTATACTAGGACATATATAATGACACCATGCGAAGGCCTTGCATCATTTCGAGTTTTTTTTTTTGAATTTTCTAGAATTTCTAAGCGAGTTTCGAAAAGCACTTCAATGTGGGACCTCAAGGCCTGGGTTCTGGTGGCAGTCAAACTATGAATAATTCCTAACTTGCGCTAGAAAAAACGCCCGCTAGATCGGCGAAACGAAATTACGAAATCGACGCGCCCAGACGAAACAAAATCGACGCGTCGCCGCCCGCAAGTCGCCAAGCGACCAAGTCTAACCCTAGACCCGAATCTCCCACTTTCTCTTCGCGCCGCCTCTCGCGACCATGTCTAACCCTATCCCTCTCTCCATCGATCCACCCATGTCCCTCCAGAACGGCGCCGCCGGTGCTCCCTCCCGACGAGGACGCATGCCAGAAGAGGGGGCACTAGTCCCGGTTCGAAAAATGTATTTTTTGTGAAGCACCAACCTCAAATATGTTGCAAAACTTTTCGGAAGATTCCATCCGGTGTGCCAGAAGAGGAAGTACCGAACAAGCCCATCGAGCTCCTATTTCATCCCATATGACAACCGATAGGCTGGATACGATGACTAGCGACGGGTGAAAGTCCTGAGAGTGGTGGTGTATGGCTTAGGCGACTTGACGTCCTTGGTCCACGAGGCTCGTGGACACCGCCGGTGGCGGCGGGACTGGTGGAGCCGGAACCCGTACGTTGAGATGGCGGGGTGTGCACGTGAGAGCAATGCGGCGACGTCTAGTGTTTCAGTGGCCGGGAGCGCCGTCGTCGAGCAGAAAGGCAACATGACGAGGATGAGGAGCGATTAGCTGCGTTTTGACTAGCATGTGGTTGAAGAGCGGAGCCAACAAGTCTCACGTCATTTTATTTTGGAATTCATGTGGCTGCCAAACATGAAAATTTGTTTTGGAATTTCAGTTCATCCAAATGAAATGACGTGTGGTATCTGATTTCATTTCATTTGTACCAAATGAATTGAAACGAGGGGAGCCAAACGAGAGCCCACCTTGGAATTATGATTTTGGAGCCAAAATTTTGCATTCGGCCGAGCGGGATTTTTGGGCCGAAAATGTGACCCCGAACCATCTCCCAGAGAGCGACACAACCACTTCTCTCTCCTCTCGTCATTCTCTCTCCCACGATTGCCTTTCCTATTCTCTCCCTTTCCCCGATCCAAATCGCGCCGCCGCCTCTCTCCCTCGCCGGCAGCTCCCCTCCGGCGACGCCCCTTCCTCGCTCAGCCCCAGCCAAGCCTCCGTTCCACAATCCCCTCCTCCCGCAGTCGACCCCGTTCGCCACCGCAGTAGATCGAGCGTGTCCGACCCAGACACGCCGGAGAGAGAGAGGCCCCGCCGCCCAGCAGCCACGGCGTCGCGGTTGGCTGGCTCGCCGGCGCGTGCGTGTGCATACATGTGCTGCGCTTTGTCGAGCTGGCCGGACCGCGACGTGATCTTGAGCTAGGATTTGCGGTAGCATTGGCACACGCCGGCGACGACTCTCTGAGCTCCAGGACAGCGACGGCACCGATGGGATCCCGGACGGTCTTCCTGCACCTGGCGTTGCAGGGAGACAGAGGTCCTCTCCTCGGAGGAGGGGGTGGATGTGTCCGGTCTACTCTGCCATGGCCGTCAATCCCGGCCGCCGCTGCTTCCCGGCCTCCTACCACCCACTGTCCTCAATTGCTCTCGTCGCCCGCTGCTGCAGGTGAGACCACCTTGCAATCTTTTGCACTGGGCTGATGCTACTGTACTCGTCTCATGATCTTTATTTACACGAACACATGACAGATTTTAGTACTACTGTACTCGTGGTTTCATACAGTAGTTTGCATGTACAGTTTGAGGAGTGGGTGATCATTTTCCCGTTCCCGTTTCGTGCGTGACCATGTGGTGGTGGGACCTACCTTGTTTCTTTGCCGTGTGCCACGAAAAAATGCACACGGCAAAGAGTTCGTTACCGTGCAATTCTCTACTGTGTACTCTTTGCCGTGTGCCACGATGAAAAGCACACGACAAAGACGTTGCCGTGTGTTTTTTTGCCTTTGCCGTGTGCTTTTGGCACACGGCAAAGCAATTTTCTCCCGTAGTGCATGGTGAAATATACATCATTGATGCTAAGCTTGAAGGCTTCGAATGGTTGGCCTCAGGAAAACATCTGTCACGGAGAGTTCACCGAGATGTACAAGACTGGAGGGTTGGTCTGAGGAACTGTCGGCGTAGCCGAAATCGAACTAGGTCGAGGGTGGCCGTCGTCATAACTACAATTTTTTTTAGTTGGTTGCTCGGTCGGGGTCTACGCCGATGGCCCTGACGTTGGGCCGTCGGCGTCTATAATGTTTCCCGTAGTGGTGAAATATACATCATTGATATTCGCGACAGCCGATCTACTACAGTGAAGCACCAGATCTTCACACCGAGGTTCAATATGTGTGCTGGAACGTACAAGGCTTGGAATGGTTGGCCTTAGGAAAACATCTGTCACAAAGAGTTCACGGTGACCTTCGGACTCACCGGGTTATGCAAAACCAGATATTAAGTTGCGCCCTCGACATTGTATCTGACTTCACTTTCCTCGTGTTTGGTGTTGAAACACCAGACCAGCATGAGAATATGTGTATATCGAATTGATGCACTAGTCAATTATACCAAAAGTCCGAACTGATGGAAAAGGGCTAGGAAATGCACTATATTATTAAAACTCCCCCTCACGTCTAGGCCGTTGTGCTTTTTCTTTACGGGAGTAGAGCGTAGATTTGAATTCATGCGTCTAGCACGTGGATTTGAGGGTATCCGCGTATATTTAATTAAATATTGCATTCGCCAGGATTTGAACTCGGCTTTGATGCCATATTAAATTGATCTACTAGCGAATTATCGCAAAAGTACGAATTGATGGAGAGGACTAGGCAATACACTATATTCTTAAAAGCGGGCCTATCCCTTTCGTGGGGTGGGAGTTTTCCATCTAGAGATTTGATCCTGCCACCTATCCCATCATCCTTATTGTACCTATGTTTGTATTTTATGGATACAGACGCACAAATGAAAATAAAGAGTTGCCCTAACCATATCACGGTGTCAATTTACTTTTTTACTTATGTGATTGATTCGTGTGCACGACTAATTCGCCTAGTATCTCCCTCAACGTCCTTTGACAAGACTCACCGGTAAAGGTTGCGAAACATGTTTTCAGCACCTACTGCTCCACTGACCGATCTGCCTTGAACCTCCATTGAGCAGGCTCTGCCATTCACCATAGATGTATGATCCAGATCTAATTTCGAAAAAGGTTATCTTCCTCTCCTCTGCTCCGCTTTTGCAATCAAGCTATTATTATTATTATTATTTTGCACCTACCATGTGAGTTCCACTCGCGTGATTCCGATGATCATCGTACCTCCATAACTCACTCATTGTGCACGTGTTGTTCAGATCTATGGGATGGTCTCATGAGAGTCAACCAGAACAAAATTGTTTTTCTTGCGTAGTTCACTCTACCATTGTATTAGCGTCCTACTGGCCGTGTAACTCTGAGTTATGCGCCCCTATCTATTTATGATTTCGTTCTTGCTATTTATTTATTTGGATTACTCTTCATATGTACGGTATATATTTCCCTCTCCCAAGAACCGGAAAAAGTGGAATTAATCCATATGTTCATATGTTCGCGCGTTGGTGGGTGCACCCAACGCACCTGACCCATTTGGGAGTTTTTTCACATCTGATAGATTTCGAAAATAAATAAAAGGTCCGAATCTCATACATACATAAGGTTAGGGCCAAAACTCTCTTGTTAACAATAATAAAAAGAAGAACCATGACATCAGTAATACAGATCTACGGTGGCCGAAGGTGGTTGAGGGCATCGCATGGACCTAGTCCTCGTAATGCAACTTGCGACACCTAGTGCTATCAAACAACTTCAGCAGAAGTTTGATTGTCCTGTTATACCTGAAATGCAGGTTGAAACTAGCCTCCAACTTGTACGCGGCGGCCAACTGACTCCACCGGTCTTGAAGAACATTTGTTCATCGTTGTCGAAGTGCACCTCTACGGGGGTGGCGATGTTGGGTGCAATGATCCATTTCTAGTTTGAGCTCGCATGGTTCCACGCTGTCAAGAAGGGACGCAAATGCCTCTGGCACCCTCAGCCACGGTCGAATACCGTCATGAAGACACTGACCAATCCTATAGACTGAAAATGATATATTAGGACATGCGAGGGTCAAGTATTGAAGATAACCAACAATGCTCCTATATTGTGTAATGTCACTAGGAAGAATATGTGTGCCATCATGAAGGGACAATGGCTCAGTAGGACACAGAGGTGTAGGAGGTGGTTTGCAGTTTTTCATTCCCACCCGAGCTAACAGATCGATGTCATACTTTTCTGGAAGGTATCAAACCATCCTTCAACTACTTGACTTTCATGCATAGAAAGAAAATGCAAGTTTCCAATATCTTTTATAGCAAATTGTTTAGTAAGACATCCAAGAAGAATAGAAATAACCTCATTGGAAGAACTATTCATAATAATATCATCAACATAAATTAGCAGAAATATTGTGATACCTTTATTTTGATACCAAAAAACGAGGTGTCGGCATTGGGTGGTGTGAACCCTAGTTCAACAAGAATGGAAATGAGTATAGAGTACCATGCTCTTGGAGCTCATTTTAAACCATAGAGGGCATTGTCAAGTCTACAAATATGATGTGGAGCATTCGAATTTTCAAAACCTGGTGGCTGCTTCATGTATACTTCCTCTTCCCGAACACCATGTGAAAGCGCGTCCTTGAAATTTAACTGCCGCAAAGTCCAGCCTCCAGAAACTAAAATTGCTAGAACAACTCTAATGGTACCATTTTGACTACATGATTAAATGTGTCTTCATAGTCTATAATATACCATTGTTTGAAACCCTTTGCAACTAACCGTGTCTTACGTCCGTCAATTGTACCATCTCCATTTTTCTTAATACCATAAATCCACTTACAGTCAATTAAAATTGTGTAAGAAATGAATGGAACCAAGTGTGCAAGTTTTATTTTGAAGCAAACTACCATACTCCTCCTCCTTTGCATGTTTCCATTGTTTATGATTTAGTGCTACAGAAAGAGAGAACGATTCTCCTGTAGAGGTTAGTATGCCATATCTAACAGAATTTCCCTCCCTATAAATACTAGGTTGACCACCGTAGGTAATAGTACCATCTTTGAACTCTGGGGTTGCGTATACCTTTCTGTAGATGAGTTTTTGCTGCAGGCTCAGAAGAGGCAGCAGGCGCAGAAGCCACAGAGGATCCATGGTACAAATCGGGACTATCCGCGCCTCCAGAGTGCGCAGGAGATCCACCATCTTGTGCGTGCAGAGCTCAGCGTTGTCGTTATCTGCGTTGTTCGTGGCCGCATCATCATGGGACTCCGTAGAGAGATCCGGCGATCCACGCACTGTCGTCAGCCGACGCGAGCGGCGAGGCCACCTACGGCGGGTCAAGGACCGAGGTGGAGGGGGCCCTGCAGATCGCCATTGTCAGTTTTTTTGGTTGGCTTTTGTCAACGATGGGCCCTATAAGGGAAGAACTTGTGCATCAGGTTGCGCGGGCACTATACGCCGCTTATAGCGAGTTGTATAAGGACTCGCCCATGCGCGCTTCTAGGTTGGGCCGGCCATTAGTTAACCGAATTTTTAACAAAATGAGATGCAAAGGTTAGAATAGGAAGGAACGAACCCGTGACCAAGGCGACGAACTAACAGGGTACGACCAATGGGCTAACCTTAACTCCATGTACTATGTTTCGTTTTAAACTCTTTTTATTGCATCTTTGCCCTGTTTTACTTTTTTCTATTAATTTTTTTTCTGTTTCTGTTTTTTTTTGTTCACCGAATTTTTTGTTCCAAACTTGAAAATTTTCAAATTTATTAAATTTCCAAATTCGAAAATTGTGTAGATAAAAAATGTTCAAAATTTATTTTTGTTCAAATGAAAAAATCGTTCAGATATAAAGAATCGTTCATATGTAACATTTGTTCATGTTAAAATTATTTATTTTTTGAAAATTGTTCAACCTTAAAAATTGTTCAAAGTAAAAAATTGTTCAAAATTAAAAACAGAAAAAAGAAGGAGATAATAAAAAGTGTAAACAAAGAATGTTAAGCACGTACTAACTGTATCCTATTGGTTGCGCGCAACAACCCATAGCCAGAGTGCATAGGTTCCATCCCCCGAGACCACTATTTTCAACTTTTTTTTTTTTTACATTTTTCTCTCAATTAATTGGGCCAGCCCATTAGGCGTCCGCATGTGGGTGAGTCCTATTAGCACTCACATTAAGAGGCACATAGGGGATCCCTCAGGTTGGGCTAGATGTGGCCGTTGGGCGTCATTCACGCCCGAGCTTGGCATGCCCGCGTGGCCTCCTATGCATTCTCCCGATTGTAGACCGTGTCACCTCCTTGTACAACAAACGGTTTGTTCGATGAGTGAGGGGCGCAGAGCCGCCTTGCTAAACCTGAACAAGAATTCTGGAGTACATTACATAAATCTACCATAACTGAGGCGGCGGTGACGGGTCAGTACAATTCTTGGATTTTTTTTTCAAAAATATGCCGTGTCTGGGACTGACGACCACAAAACATGTTGATCATTTTGTTTATGAAAACTGAGAACCATGGCCCGCGTGAAGAGCTGACATGGTGGCGGCCGTGGTCGTCGGCGAGGGATATGCTAGCGCATATTTCTGCCGCGAATCCGGCCACGAGATCACAGTGGACGTACAGGCTCGCAGTCGGCGAGGGTCATCTGTCCTGTCTCTCTCTTCCAAATTCTCGGATTTGGGGATTTAGGGTTAGGGTTTACCGATTTGAGGAATTGGGGATTTAGGGACTGGGTTCATGTATTCGATAATTTCTGTTGGTGTGTAGTTTTTTGGAGAATGTTATGTGTTAGTAGCTAAGAAAACTTAGATGTTATTAATCTATGCTCTGAATTTGTGTCCGCAAGTAGCTAAGAAAATAAGCATCATGTACAAGTAGTAATATTTCTGTTATTATCAGCTAAAAAATTAAGTAGTACTATCAATAGTTAGAAGTAGTTATATCTTGTGTGTGCAACTAGCTACCAAGTAGCAATTTTTCTCTACCTAGCTACAAAAATAACAACAAAATAACTACTAATAACATAAATAGCTACCAAGTAGTTATATAATTGTTTGCTATTAATCTTGGTGTCTATTTTGTAACTTTGTATTTGCAAGTAATTATATTTTCTTTCATTGATTTGCAGTTTGGATCATGAAATATGGGAGCTGATAATTCACTTTGATGGACTACAAAATATTTAAAGGAATCTTAGCCATGATGATTTGACTTATCTGAACATAATTGCACTGATAGAGATTCAGGGGTATGGCATTAGAGATCCACTGTACTGTAGAAGGGCCCATGGAATGGAACTAGTGCATAACAATGTTAAGATATATGAATTTCTTGAAGAATTTGATGCAATAAAGGTTCTGAACTTGACTATTAAGAGGAGCAGAGCTACTGTTTTTCACAATTTATTTATTGATGAGCAACAACATGCACCCCCACCACCAATGTTAAAACCTAGTACTACAAAATCCAGTGCAAGATCTTTAATTAAGTATGCCGAGCCTATTGTCTATGATTTGGATCCTCCTCCTGTCTATGTTGTTGATGAAGAAGGTGGAGTATTTCCTAGTCAGTGTGACAGTGCCTTTTATCCTTATGTGTTCACTCAACAAAGAAGAATTGTGGCATCAGCTGGAATAGATAAGGGGAAGGGAGTACAGCTAGATGCAGAAGAAGAAGTGGGCTCAGGGGAAGTATCACATGGGTCATATTTTGACTTTTGAGAGGCAGGCTTTGCAGCAATGTCTGAGATGAGGTCAAAGGAGGACATGGAAATTGCTAAGAAGGGTGAGGAGAGAAGCAAAGTGAGAGAGAGGATCCATTGATGCACTGTGAAGGTGACACTGACATTGAAGTTATGTTTGTTACAGAGGATGTCGCACCCGGACTTCTATAGGATACTCGCCGTTCCGTTGAACAGTAGTAGACTGGATTACGGGGCTTACCTGCACCCGCGTCCTCTTACGAGTAGGCCAACACACGTATGTGTGACAACCAACCCCTATCTGTTCAGCGTCGACGTAAACTATCCCATAGAAATCAGGATACTACCATTGACGTACTTCATACCATACACACATGGTACGTCAACGGCGTTAAACGAAATGATAGCACAACATATCTCTAAGACACAAAAGATGGAAATAAGTTGCAAATGGCTCTCACTAGAGCAGAGAATAGCAAATACAATCATCCAGAGGACACATGTCCCAACATATCATCATTACATAGCAGCGGAAGCAAGCAAAGTGTCTGAGTACAGACAAGATCCAAATAGGCCTAAGAGGCCGGGAATGATAGGAAAACGGAGCCCATCCACGTAGTCTCGGATCCTGCCCGGGTCCGCTATCTACTCATCAGCAGTCTCGTCATACTCCACGTAGTAGCCACCATGGGGATCCTCGGATACGTCGTCTGCGGAAACCACAGCCCCAAAGGGGTCAGTACATAAACGTACTGGCAATCAAGACTCACACTTCACCAAAGTGTACCCGGCAACACCAGGCACAAATGCTTTAGGTTCAACGGAAGAATAGGTGATACCAAAGTATAGCAGCGGGCTGCGGTAAACAACTACAGAGACACACTAGAACTTCCGGCTAACAGAAAGAAGATAAGATAGCGTATCGTAACCAACTATTGTTAACCACCAAACAAACCCATCGAATGTCACCCCCTACTAAGGAAGAAACCCAAGGATAACTCACACAGTTGGATTAATGATGTTCAAGTTATTGTGTCAATAATCCTATTACTAGTCAACTTAGTATTAGTTAGGTGTAAGTTGTTCTGAGTACTTGTTAGCCAGTACTTTCACCAAGTCAACCATAACCGCGGAAAACACGGCTTCTCGAGAAGATTTACCCTGCAGGGGTGCACCAATTTGGCCGTACACGTAAGAATAACCCGCCAGATGGGAAGGCCTTTCCCACCAAGCGGGGCACTCAACACAACTCAACTCTTCTTCGCATCAAGCCCAAAGAACCCCGTGCAATTGAGCGCACGGCTAATCAAGCCCCACGAAGAAAAGGGGACCCTCATAGCACTCTAAGAACGTGTCTCCCTAAATGCCGACTACAAAAGTTCCACCCTAGCCTGGGTTCGCAAGATCATGCATGCGGCAAATGGAAAACCCGAACTAAATGAGGCGATTTGGACGAGATGCGAATCGAATCAAATTGAGGGGGGCGCCCATACAAGCTTCCCACATGCGGTTAGTGCGCTCATCATGGATCAGTAGACAAAACCCTTTTCCTAATTAGGGTCGACACTAGCAGGCCTCAAAACCACGCCGGGCCTCCTGTCGGTGCCTTATCATCAAATTATTATTACCCAAAACATTAACAGGTTGATTGATTAACATCGAGCCCCAAAACATAAATGAATATGGTAAAAGAAGTACGGACAACAGACTCGAGCACCAACAACCCTAAGCATGCTAGGTAAGACTAAGGCAACAAACAAGGGGTTATAGGTGTGGAGGTGAGGCAATATCAGGGTTAAGGATAGCATGTGATAGGATCGGGACACAAGCAACGATTCATAGGGCTAGCAGAAATAGACAACGGAAAGTATCGGTATCCAGTGTGGAACAGGACACAATGGTTCATGTGAGTGAATACTTGTCTGCAAACTCAGTAGCCTGGTACTGAGCTAACTCCTCAGAAGTAGTATCGTAAACCTCGTCTGTCTCAACGTCGTCGTCTATTCGAGAAGAAGCAAACACACAATCGAAAAGAGACGAACAGTCAATAACATGGCATAATGCACAATCAGGGGATAATGCATGGCAAATTAATTGATGCATCAAAATAAACTAGTTGACAAGATAACATGTTTAAATGGACCCATATGCAATTGGATTGCATATGGAAAGCCCATGAATTATGGTTGGATTAAATGATCTACAACTAAACAACATGTGAAAGTGGATTAGCATGATGCATGGATGAGGAAAACAGAAAGAAAACAGCAATAGAAACAATTGGAAATAAGGTTTACCAAGTTTAGAATTTTAGTTATTAAGTTATGAAATTTTGGTTTCTTAAAGGAGTTATACAAGCATTTGTTGTTTTCACCACTTTTAATTGTTCAAAATAGACAACAAAGATCATATTTGAAAAGAACACAAAATTTTAGGTGGATTACATGTTTCACTTGTTGAAAAAGGATTTGGAATAATTTAATTATGAATTAAACAAGTTCAAACAAGTTTTAATTGAATTTAATTCAAACATGAACTTATTTGAATTTTTATTTGTTCAAATCATTAAACCAAATTCATATTTGAAAATATTATACTTTTATGGTTTGAAAACATATTTTATTTGTTCAAAGATAATTTAATTTGACCAAGTTATGAATTTAGCAATTTTAAATGATTTAAACAAGGTTTAAATTATTTAACCAATTTTAATTATCCAAAATATGAAACAAAATTTATATTTGGAAAGGTGGTTTAATTTAGCATGGAAAACATATTTTATTTGTTGAAAATGGATTTAAGATGAGCAAGTTATTAATTTGGCAATTTTAAATGCATTAATTAAGAAACAGTTGTTTTCAGCAATTTAATTTATTCAAAACAGAACACAAAGTTTATATTTGCAAAGTTGATGAAAAATGGAATGGAAAACATATTTAGTTTGTTGAATTTGGAATTTCTATGCCCAAGTTATGAATTTTGCAAAATTAATTGAATCAAACAAGGATTCAAATATTTCACCAATATAAGATATTCAAAACAGTAAACAAATTTTATATTTGGGTAGAGAATTTAATTTTGTATTGAAAACATATTTAAAATGTTGAAATTGGAGTTAAAATGAAATAGTTATGCATTTTAGAAGTTTAGTTATTATTCTGCCATTTAAAATAACATCTAGGGTCATAGAAAATATTTTCATGGACCTAGAATTAATTAACAGGGACCTGGGTGTGATTCTGTGACGTGTCTGTATCAAAACAAAAAGAAATAAAAAGTTGGGTTTTATTTGCGGGAGGGGGGACTCGAACCCCAGACCTCCTGCGGCGCACAGAGAGCAGAACCACTGCGGTAGCTGAAACTTTGGTGACAGTACAGAGGCCAAGGGGGGGTTATTGTTCAGTTTCGATGTGGTTTAACTGTCACTGAAACTGAACTTCAGCTCTCGAACTAGGTCGACAGAGGCAGAGCACGCCGGCGGCCGCGACTCGCCGCTGCTGTGGTTGCGCGTGGTGGTCGTGGTGCTGCGGGCTCGTGCATACGTGCGCAGCGTGCAGTGCAGAGGGACAAGGAAGAGAGAGATGCGAGGGAAGGAGAGGGAGGTCACAGCGAGGGAGGCGAGGAGGATCTCGGGCAGCTGAAGCGGAGAGGTGGCCGGCGAAGAGGAGGACGGCGGCGGCGCCTCGAGCCCTCCCGGTGGCCGATGATGGGTCGAGGATGACGAGGGAGGTACGGGGATCTCATTCCCGTACTCGCCCTGGCCGGTGGGTGGCCCTCCCGGCGGCGATCACCGGAGAAAGAAGGAGGAGGGGTTCGGGTTCAGAGAAGAAGGAGATGCAGAGAGGTAGGAGAAAGAGAGAGAACGGCGGGGGAGAGAGGAAGAGAGGAGGAGAGGGGTGCGGCTAGGGTTAGGGGGCTAGGGCATCGAGCTCGAGTTATAGGGTAGGAGGGAGTGCTCGCAGCCGTCCCTGCTGCTCTCTGTCGACGTGGAGGCGCTGGATGCTCGGCCGTACGAGGTTGAAGATGACCTCGAAGGGGTACGGGCCTGAGGGGAGTTGGTGGGCTGGGCCTGCCCCTCTTTCTCTGTTTCTTTTATTATTTTTCTTTGTTTTTTTTTGCTGAATAGAATTAGGAAGAAAAAGAAGATAGTTTTGGGGTAGAAAATTTAAGAATAAATTTTATAGATTGAATATTGCAACAGCAACATTGCAATCCTTTGTTTTCAAGATTTTTGATTTATGTTGCTGTTTGGAAAAATAATTAATTTAATTGAATATTTGAATTAAGTGATTATTTGAACTTAAGCAATTCAAAATCTTGTTTAAAATTCATGTTTATTTGATACAAAATGATTGGAGTGATTTGTAATTTCCATAACTTTCAAATGGTTGATGTTTGAAAATACAAATGAATTTGAATGCAATTTGAATGAATTTTGAATATTAAGTGAAATATTGAAAGCAATAATTTAATTAGTTTGAACCTTAGTTTAATGGAAATAAATGATGGAAGTGGTTTTTCATTTTCATAATTTTCAAAAGGGGTTGCTGTTTTGGAAATTAATTGAATTTGCAAAGGGTTTGGTATTAAATGAATTATTGATTAGAAATAAATCAACAGTTTTGAAATCACAACTTTAATGGAAACAATTGATTGTTTTGATTTGGAATATCATTTTGGAAATTGTAACATCACAAGTATGAAACAAAATGTTTGAAATTTGAGTTGAAATTCAAATAGAAAACAAAGGAAAACAAATGAAAACAGAGGAAAACAAATGGAAAACAAAGCAAAACAAATGCAGTGAACATGATGTCATGATGCAAAACATAAAATAACAGAGAGCAAACATTCTAATGGCTATTTTTCATACTTGGGATGTTACACAGGAAGACCCAGCTCCTGTTGCCAAGCCTACAATTGAGATAAAAAAATTGTACCTGAGAAGGGCCCTATAGTAAGGTCTCATTTCAGTGCTGCAGTTGAAGAAATAACTGACTACATACCCTCATGGGACTTAGATAACTACCTTGGCTATCTAGATGGTCACATTGCTTCATCAGTTGATGATGGTTTTGAACGTATTTCAATGGTGCCACCAAAAGGTGGTAGAAAATGTAGAGCAAAGAAAATGCAACAAAGCAAATGTTATGGTGTAGTGACAATGAATCCACATGAGCAAATCTGCTTGAAGAAGTGCTTCAAGGATGTCCAAAAATTCAGAGATGCATTGATTAACTTGCACTTTTGCCCAAAGCAGGAATTACAGCTATCACAGGAACTCAAGTGTGATAGTTATTGCTGAGTGCATTACGGAGAAATTTCCTTTCTAGATGGTGGCATCTGAGATAAAAGGGGAGAAGACCTTTGTACTAAGGAAGATGACATTGAGGCATACATGTGAGACCACAAATGAAACTTCAAGGGTAAGTGCAAAATTATTGGTTGGAAACTACGAAGCCATGTTCATATCTGATACTGGTAAGAACATCCATTCACTCATAGACCTTGATTGGAAGCAACATGGTGTTGAGGTGCCTAAGATGATGTCTTACAGGAAAAAAACCTGGCTCTTGATGCGATCTTAGATGATCACAGAAAGCAGTATATAGGCTCAGAGACTTTGCATAGACTGTGGTGGATATCAATCCTGAAAGTAGGGTTGTTGCAAAAACATGGACTCCACCACCAAGTGAAGAGAACCCTCATCCTAGCCCCACATTCTATGGCCAGTTTTTTTTCTTGTAAATGGACCAAGAGAGGGATTTTTAAAAGGTTGCATACCATTCATAGGTGAGATGAGAATAATTTGCTATTTTGAGTTCATGTTTGCCTTTGTGTGTACTGAAATTTTCTCTTTTGATTGACATGTTTGGACCTCATCAAGCTTTGCACAGGTGCTGAAATTCTAGGAGCAACAGACAGAGATGGGAACAACAACATGTATCCAATTGCATTTGTTGTTGTTCTCAAAGAAGACACTACCAATTGGTGTTGGTTTCTCTCTTAACTAAAGTTTGCATTGGGTGGGACAAAAGGGAAGTTTGGGACATACACAATCATGTCTGAGAGAGAAAAGTTTTGACAAAAGTTCGCACTGTAGCATACTAGTTAACATTTGAAACAATTTAGTTGTCATCGACGAGTTGTGGTCGTCGACGACAACTAGTTACGATTTGAAACAAACTAGTTGTCATAGACGAGTCATCGTTGTCGACGACAGCTAGTTATGATTTGAAAAAAACTAGTTTTCGTCGACGACAACTAGTTATGACTGGAATCACATAGATACAACCAGTACTAGATGTTTGTAGATACAACTAGTTATTACTTGCATGTAGTGTTCTCACAACTTGTATGAACTTTTCACAGGGGCTGATTAAAGTTGTCAGTCAAATGTTTCCTTATAACCTTGTCAGATATTGTTTGAAGCATATTTATGTCAATTTTTAAACTGCTAGGTTTAGAGGGGAAGATCTCAAAAGGTGTATGGATGCTGCCAGCTATGCTTTTCATAAGGACCAGTTTAATATTGCAATGGAGGATTTGAAGAAGGAGAGTGAGCCTTCTTGGAAGTGGCTAAATGCAATACGTGTACACACATGAGAAAGGCATGCATTTGACACCAACTGCAAGACAGACTTTGTGGTTAACAACCTGAGTGAGGTCAGGTATATACTGGATGTGAGGAAGAATCCCATAGAAACCTTGATTGAAGGCATAAAGGACAAATTAATGGTTAGAGGAGATGAGAAGAGAGAAGGCAGGGAAAGTGCTAGATGGGAGATCACTCACTACAGTGAGTAGTTAGAAATGGCTAAGAAGTATTCCAGATTTTGCACCACATTGATATCAAGAACAAACTTATGGCAAGTCACTAACGGAAAAGGTGACCCAACACATTATGTTGATTTGGTTGCCAGAAATGCGGTTGTAGGAGGAGGGATGTCAATGACCTACCTTGCAACCATGCATGTAGTGCAATTATCAAATCCAAGAAATATCCAGAAGATTTCGTGAGTGCTTTCTTCAAAAAATAAATGTACAGCGACGCTTACAAGTATCTCATTTACCCTGTTCCAGAAGACAGGTTGTACAGACATAATACCACCTTTCTTTGATATCAAAAAAAGGAAAGAATCAACATAAGAGAAGGAAAACAAATTTGAGGTGCCAATGCCAAAAGACACTTTAAGAATGGGAACAATAACATGCTCGAACTGCAAACTACAGGGACACAAATACCTAAGTTTCTCAACAAAACTGAGCTATTGTTGTTGTAGTTAGTTTTGTAAATGTTGGTAGCTATTTCTGGTGCAGTTAAATTATGTAAATGGTGAGCAGAATGCCTAGCTATATAATCATCTAGCTATATAATTACCTAGCTCGCTATATATTTTCCTAGTTCTTTGTGTTTCAGTTAATTATCTAGATATTCATAGGAATTCGTAGCTATATATTTATCTAGCTATATAATTACCTAGTATCTATATATTTTACTATCAGTTTCTGTTTCAATTAATTATCTATATATTCATAGGAATTTCTGTTTCAATTAATTATCTAGATATTCGTAGGAATTCCTAGCTATATAATTATCTAGCTTTATGGGTTGCTTGCAATTTCTGTATCTAAAAATTTATGGTGCTATTTTCTGTATTATAGTCTAAAGAGCTGCTGATGGACCATCTACTGAACCATCTTCAACTCTAGGAAATTTAGCTCCACCTACACTCAAGAAAGAAAGTACAATAGGTCCAAGATCTGCTCCATCACCAACTGCTCGAGAACCACCTGCAAGATCAGGTCCAGCTCCACCACCTCCAAGTAGAGGTCCAGCTCCAGCACCACCTGCAGGAACACCACCTGGAAGATCTACATTTGCTGCCCCAAGAACCCTAGTTGTGACAAGATATGACTCAGAAGGACCTGATGAACCTAGGTATAAAAGAAGTAGAACCTCATGAACCCAGCCACCTTTTCATGAAGAGGATGCTAGCCCTTCCAACAACTAAATTGGGTTTCTACTTTGGGTAAATGGTTTTGTAATGAAATGGTTATGTACTAAAATTTGATGGTTAGTTTTGTGAAAAGGTTATGTACTGAACTTTGAGATGAATTTCTAGTTCTGTAACGTTATCAATGAACTTGAATTGATGTTTATCTTGATGTATGAATTTTGGTTGTGTACTGAAATTTGAGATGCAATCTAGCTGTTTTTTGTGTTGTTTTTGTGCAATTCCTGCTAATAGAGTTCTCCCTGTGTACGAAAATTCAAACAAACTCGTTGTCGTCGACTAGAACTTTTTAATACTTCAACCAAACTAGTTGTCGTTGTCGACAACATTTTGTCGACGACACCTTTTTACTACTTCGAACAAACTATTTGTCGTCGTCGACGAAATGTCGTTGGCGAGAACTCTTTAGTACCTTAAACAAACTAGTTGTCGTCGTCGACGAAATGTCGTTGACGTCAACTTTTCATTACTTCATCCAAACTAGTTGGTGTCGATAACATGTCCTCAATAACAACTACAATTACAAAAACAAGTTGATCACAACGCTAACACATTCTGACATCACAGTTGCACATTGCACAACTCATCTACACTTAATAAGTAGCACCTTAATAACTACCAACTAATACATGCAACCACTACTAGATATATAGAGTTCTCAAATAGATATCATAATAGTAGACTACCATCCAACCACATTACACATAAAAGCTTCATTGATCACAAATCATCCTGACCCTCTTGAGCTTCTCTTTGTTCAAATTGTTGACTTTCAGTATATCATACAGCATATACTCAAGCTTCTTCTTTTCTTCCTTCATTTCTCCCTTTTCTTCTACCATTTTCTCAGGTAATCAACAAAATCTGAAACAGGAACCAGAACCTATGCATTCCAATGAAGATACGGAGGGAGAGGAATCTAGGCATATAGCACGGCTATGGAAGGAAACAATAAGAGGAATGATTAATAGAGAAGATCAAGAAGACGATCAGATGAGGCGGGAAGGCCAGAAATCGTGTCCTCCACAATTGGAAATACAGGGATGGAAGGCCATCCGTAATGCAAAACAGGCAAGCCCTATCCAATGCCATTCCATGTCATATAATATAGAGTGCAAAAGAGAATCGTACCATGCATTGTTTCCTCGCTTTGTATGCACAGTAAATACACCATAGGATTTTCTATACGAGCATGCAGAAAGTGTTTTGAAGAGAAAAGGAGGAGGACACATGCACAGCCCGCACTGGATCAACCTCTTTATTATTTTGCCTAAGTTCCGGGGACAAGATCCGTTTCTTACCTTACATACGATAGCATTCTATTTCTTCATTAATTACAATATGGACACTTCCCGATCGGCCACCCATCCTCAAACTTCTGTAGCACCAGCACGATTAACTTCTTAGTTCTTTCTCCATGAGCTACCTAGAAACACCAGATGCTTTATTGATAATACTATCCTATCAACTCTATTAACCCACCATCATGTCACACACCTTTATTTTGTGAATCCAAATAATTATTTAAGTGAAAAAAGGAAAATTAATAATAATATTGGATTCAAAAATAATTAACTGTTTTTTTTATCTTTTCCATTTAATATATTCAATAATTCATATCTTGAAATTAGTAAATCGAAATTGGACGAATCTAATGTCTAAATCGCTCAGAAAAATAAGAGAAATTAAAATATGAAATCTATACAAATATTTTCCATCATTTATAAGACTTTCCTAAGTGGGGTGTTGAATGTATGCTATAGGGTTACTCCCAGGAAAACTAGGTGTCAAAAGTAGGGTGAAACCGCTATAGATAAACTTATGATGGTGAAACCAATAACATGCCGGAGTGGAATCTTGGACATATAGAACCCCAAACACACTTGTAAACATGTGATATGGCATTCCGATGCCCCGAAGCCCCTCTCCGGTGAAGCCGTAACCCCGCTGAAGAAAAGTCGTACTCATACGTCTACAGCCATTAACGACATCAAGAGGGGGTATAAAAATAAAAATAAGTGCTTTGTTGTGTTAGGGTAGCCCCTAGCAACACCAAAAACAAAGCTATACCACAACTCTTGCAAAGCACTCCCTCCGATTTGTCCGAAGTGGGCGTTTCCACCTATATGTCCTAAAACGCACTAGAGAGAAGCATACGTCTACATTAAGACACAAAACACTTGTACGTGATATGGAACCATCTATTATTTGGTGGCATTCTGATGCCCCGGAGCCAATCTTTGGTGAAACTCTATCCCCACTGGAGAAAAGTCAGACTAATACGTCTACATCTGGTAACGGAGTCAAGAGGGGTAGAAAAGTGAAACTAAGTCCTTTATTATGTTAGGGTAGCCCGTAGGAACACTAAAAAAAATTATATTACAACTATTGCCAAGGTTCCCTCCAGTTTGTTTGAAGTAGGAGTTTCAGTATTGTAACATCCCAGTGTTTGGGAAGTTATAAGGGTCTAAATTTAATATGTGCATTTGCAAAGCATGCATCTAAAAGTACGGGAAATTTTGGCGCGAAAGTTTAAACAAAACAAAGGGACCAAAGTTTCACTTGACATGGTGAAATAGGTCTAGTTCATCTAGTCAGGAGTTCATTTGGAGTGATCTTTATAACACTGTATCTCTACAAACTAAATCATCTGGTTACACAAACCATGATTGGTTGTGACCAACACAAACTCTCAACAACTTTAACCACAAGTCTATAAGTGACTTGGGATAATTCACTAGGTATCTAGAACTCAAACAGGGGTGAGAACCAAATCACACAATTGATCATTATAGTTCCTCCAATGACTAATACACAATGGAACCACCCCAGCAACAGAGGGGTTATGTTCTCTCAAACAATAAATCTTTCAGTGATCAACCATTCACCTCATATCTTTCCAAATTATTTAGTAACTACTAAGTTAACCTTCACAAGTAGATAACAAAGTTTCAATAGAACATCAGTGATACAAACAAGTGTTAACTCAAAACCCACAAGGGGAAAATGACATAATAATTGTATTAACATATTTATCGAATATGTACATATCTCCTCAACCATAAATGAAGTACCTAAAGGAAGAAATAAATGTTCTTAAACAACTGTTAAACATTGATCATTACATATGATCTTTCCAAAATCTCTATATCTGCATTATGCATGACTAACATTACAAAGGAAGATTATAAAGTAAAACCAAGACACTTGGGAAAACAATTAATAACTATGACATAAGTCATTCAACTCAATAACCTTCACATGATCATTGTTTCAACCATCTTATACAAGTGAGTATCTGGAGTCTTAACACATCAATGAACCATTTGATCAACTTACTATTAAGTCATCATTCCATAAGCATTTCACACCTCTACTCAAGTCCAACAATTCTACCACTGGAGTTTCTCTAGATACAAGTAAGGATAACAACAAGTTATAACCTCTATTAGAGGAATTGAATGGATAGCTAAGTAACACCAAATATATATGAACATGAACATATCATATGGGAGATAAAATAAGAAGTATATGGGAGGTGAATAAGAGCATGAACTAACTCTTAATCAAGATCTTTCTACCTGTCTATATTATCTTATTATCCTGTTTCCCAATCTTCACTGAAGCATTCTGCAAGAGAAGCAATTCAAAAGAAAGGAGGAACTACCACAGGAAGATCTTCAAGAAGATTATTTAGAATGTTCTAGAGGTGCAATTCCAATCCATCATATGAGTACTTGGAAACTCTTATTGATTGATCTGATCTTATTAACTCTCTTGAAAGAGTGTGATACCCCAATGTTAGTGTTATATAGAAGTATTTTGGTAACAAGAGTAATTACCTTGTTAACAGATAACTTTTGTATATTCAAACAATTGAGTGTCATACACAAACAAACAGAAAACTGAATAACCTGGTACATCTCAGCCTATTGTATATGAGTATTAATTTGGAGGCAAGACTAGCTACCTTGTTTACAAATTCTTCTTATATGCATAGGTCAACTTGATGTCATAAAATAAACCATATTCTTTTATAATCCTCTAAGTAAAATTCTTGCTTGGAGTTACTGGCTGTTTTCACCACAAGGGTGAGATAGTTGATGATGCAATCCCAAAGATGATCTTACTGGCAAGTGACAAAGGTGATACCAGAAGACTAGTGGCAACTAAAGAGAAGACCATCAAACAACAGAAGACAACAAGGAGCAACACTGCCTCAGAAAGGGAGTATAAGGAATTATCCAGTGAATCCTTAAGATATATCAGGGAACCATCAACCTTTGTCAAAACCATCAGAGATGAAGAGCTCATAATAATGTCTTAGATGAAAACAATTATCAAGTATGAAATAATAACAAGTCATTACATCCACATGTCTTGATATGTGGAGGAAGATGAAAACAAGCTTAAAACCTTGTTTTCCAAATCTTTTTCACATGTAAGACTAACAGATGATAACAAAAACTCATCTATATATAACCATGTAAAATATTACATGTTTTAGAACAACCTTAGATATTATCCACAATTGAACCTATGTGGAAAACAAGTAAATAATATTCCACAACCACACATTTCTTCCATTTTATCAAGTACTGAAAACAGCAAACATAGAATATACATATCTCAGTGAAATATCAACCAAACTTTCTAAGAGTTTAAAATATGAACATAACAAAGTCACAAAAAGGAAAGCAAGTCCATTTGATATCCAACAAACATTTGGTATGTCATGGAATAACATTTCCTATTTGTCATGGAATAACATTTCCTATTTGTTGATTTTGCTACTATGCATAAAAAAATCAAACACTATAAAGTAGTTTTACCAATTGTTTTCTAAATGATTTATACCTAAAAATTATCAATGGAAAACATACCATTATACTCATAACATGTTACTGGTGCTGTTTTCATGACATAGTATACACAAAGTAAATTTTAATTCATATGATATTTAAATAGAGAGAAAATAACAAAAACCACTTAATGTAGTATCCTAAATAAAAAATACATTGATTCTTCAAATTCACCAAAACAAAACATGGTGAGATGTGGAATTTGGTAAGGAGTTCAAATATAATTTTTAATAATTTTTATCTCCACAAAAGGCCCTGAAATTATATGTTTCTTCTCAGCTTTAAAGCCAAAAGGGACCTCTTTGTAATAAATAAATTAGTTCTAGGGGGTTTTCTTGAAAATGATTAATTCATTCTTCTTCAACCTCTGGCCAGAAGGCCAGAGGCGTGCCGCCGCCACCATCCCCGATTGCCACCTCATGCCGCCGCCGTTTTGCGGGTATAAAAGCCAGGGAGTCGTCTGCATCGAGCTCTCCTCGCACTCTCTCGCTCGTTGCCTGCTCTCTCTCTCTGCTCTGAACAGAAAACCAACCGAAACCTAACCCTAACCCGCTCGGACGTCGGCCGTCGCCGTCGATTCCGGCCAGCCCGTGAGCAATTGAGGCCACTCGCAGATACTCCGGGACCTAATCTTCCTCCTCGAGCACGCACATGGTCAGGGATGGCCGGAGGGCCGAGAATTTCATCGTTCCTTTTCGTCTCTGCCGCCGGTCGCCGTGGAAGCTCGCCGTTGCTACGAAGCTTCCCGTGTCCAATCATCTTCACCAACAGCTTCCTGGTGAGCTCGTGCACGTCTGGGTATCTTTCGTTATGCGATTCGTCATAGGAAATCCTCAGGTCGCCGATAGCCGTGCAGCGCCGCCGCGCCACCGCTCGCCGGAGTAACTCCGGTGACCGTTGGGTCGTTCCGCCTCCACCAAATGGTTCCCCGAAGACTCCTATAGCTCATGGAACACCACAATCGAACCAATTCGGCTTCAATCGACGGATTGAAGATTCACAGTAGAAATTCCCTTCATACGTGATGCAGGGATGACGTCATCACCATGTCATCCAAATTTTTCTTTTTCTTTTTGATTTAAATCAAATAGGGCAGAATTAAATAAAACTAATTAATTCTATAACTATTAAAATAATTATCAGAAAAATATGAAAAAAATATGGAAATGTTTAGAAAAACATAATATAAATGTTTATCAACTTTTCATAAATGTTTGATGAATTTAGAATTAAACAATTTCTTCAATTAATTAAAACATTTAAAATAAAGAAAAATAATAAATAATTCAAAAATTCAGAAAAATACAAGTTATATACCAAAATGCTCCAAATTACTTATACCACTCATCTATGATGTTTAAAACGTCATTTGACCAAGTTTTAATGTGTGCAATGCTTTGACTAGTCATTTAATTCATTTAAAATTAATAAATTAATAGTTTATTCAAATATTTTCAGAAAGCATTGAATAATATACCAAATTAAAGAGAAAATAATTTCCAATTAAAATATGTCAACATAAAAACATTTTTTTGAACTTATAAACTTGTTATTCAAGGTATATTGGAATTCTATAATATTCCATTATAACCAGAAAGAACCACCAACATTATTTTCCTTATTTAATAAAAAACCACATGTTTTCACATCTACAAAACCTATCATCACAAGTAATTATCAAGTGTTGTGATGATAGAGCTTACTGTACTAGTTCATCATTTTCAACTAAACTCATTGTCATCAGCTCTACACTTTTGGGAATATAAAATCAAACATGTTTGTTACCTTTTCAATAATTGTTTACCATGTGCTATTGTCTTGTTTCCTAACCATGTTATAACACTTCTACTTAAACATGATAACAAGTGTTTGTTCAATAAAAGTGGAACACACTTAAGCCTAAAAGAAATAACAACATCACCACAAGTAATGAAACAACTCTAAGTCACCTAACAATTGTGTGAGTATGTTATCGTTTCGAACATGGCTTACACTTGTAAGCTGGGGTATTTTCCAGGGGATTTCACGATGCATCTCATTACTATGCATATATCATCTTGCCAGTGTTTTCTGTAGTCCTTACCAGGACTACTTTGCTATCTTTCAGATATTTGGATTTCTTTACGCGACCCTCGAACCCCGAAGACATGGAATATTATGGTCATTTCAATCTCAGGCAAGTTCATCACTTGCTCATATCCTTTGCAGTATCTCATAACAAACTATTGGCAAAAACCCTATCGTATTATCACCTATTCTCAAAAGAATGCATGATCCTATTTTTATAATAATATGACTAATTGAATGACTACCCGAGTGGTAGTGTTCTGTTTGGTGGGCGGATGGAACCATGGTAAGATGAATAGGTCAAAGGAAGGTTCCATCTGCATGGGAACGTATTACCTAGGAATTAACAACAACTGCCGTCAGGATTCTTGCGCCGTAAATTCGCGTTGACCATGGATCTTTTGTGGGGGGAGTAAGTCAGCCGTGATACTTTTCTCGTTCGCATGTCAACGGACTGCCAGAGACGTACGCTGTAGGTCTTGCGAGACTACATGCACATGGGTGGGAGCCCTTACGTCCCACGGACTCTGGGGTCTATGAGTGTCTGCCAGGGGCGCGTAGATCTCCATCGTGAGGGGTGGAATCAGGCGTTCAACCTGCTGGCAGAAATGGGTGGGCATGCGTTGTGCGGAGAAGCACGGTTTGGCTTGGACCAACTACCGGGCCCCACACCTGAGTGGGAGTGGACAGGATCTCGAGCCTGGTTGTGCAACATGGTCTTGGTCGTCCATGGGTAAAGTAACGCACCTCTGCAGAGTGTAAAAGGATGTGACATGTTACCCCTTGTTCCGGGAAGGAGCTGCGAACGCCGCAGGAAAGGCAACTCCATGAAAGTTCTAATCCTGTGAAGATCTGGCGGGCATAGTTTTCAGAATTAAAAGCAACCTCTTGAAGAAAGATTTACAAAAACTTTGCATTACTTTATGACTCTTTCGAGTCTAAAGCTGTAGTTAGTGCATCAACCACCCACTATATATCATGAACTTGCTGAGTAACGCTCGTTACTCATTCTATCCCGTTTGACCCTTGCTTAGAGTTGAAGCCTATGGAAGTCGTCATCATGAAGCCATATTTACCTCATGAAGCTAGGTGGAGTCTTATACTACTTAGTCGGTAAAGGATCGTCATCAACAACGCTGGTGGAGGAGAAGCTATCAAGGTGTAGGTAGAGGCCATTATTGGACTTAGCATTTACTAGCCATAGACTAGGGCTGACATCAGCCGTAGTGGTTTAGTTCTGAGCTAGAGTTCTTCTCCGGCTCGGAGCTTCGGATTGCTTCTTCTGATGTTTCTTTTGCAGGAGATCTTATTGATTCATTAAGGAGATTCTCAAGATTTTGTAATGAGGTTTGTATCCTATAGTTTTACCTGGTCCCGCTGTGTTTCTGTTGTACTACTCTGAGGGATGTAATATTCACGGATAAGTCCTTCTGTGAGTATTATGTCATCGACTTGCGCACTACACATGCAGTGGTGTGTTGGGTCACCACAGGTGGTATCAGAGCGAAGCGATCTTAGGTTTAAAACCTTTTAGGAGATCTGTAGGTTGGTAAAGACTTTAGGAAGCCACCTTATCTAAACCATATTTCCTACAACTATGATAATCATTCACTTGAGAATGACATAATCATACTTGTATAGAATTATTCTTACTCTACCTGAGTAAATCTACTTATCTATTTTCCTTATACCTAGGTATGAATAGTTAGAAGTCTATCATCTATCATTTTTATTGAGAAAAAGAATTCTGACATAGTCAGAGATGGTTAAGTCAAAGTGATGATTACCCCATTCTATGAATGAATAGGATGGAATAGAACATGGTATAGAGTAAGTATAGGAGTCATCAAGAAGGGATGTTTGAGAATCATAAAGAAACATCAGATCAGGGTAACTATGGGGTACATACCATATCCTTAGTTATCAACTCTAGAGGTGAATCATCATAGTATAGTATAGAATTAGGAGAAGGCCTAAGAAGTAATGGAAGCTACATTACTACTCCTACGATGTGATCAACACCATGAAGGATCAACATATACCATCAGCAGCTGATCATAATCAAGATGAAGTACTTCAATTGACATGGTACTTAGTTCTATAGGGAACCAAGTTAGACAACAACTACTATATGATCAATTTGTCTTGGTTTATTCTATTGCAGTAAGGCATGCAATTGGAGTAATTACCTAGGCAAAGAGTGGTTGGGTAGACTAAGATTACAAGGTAATATATACCTACTTGTAGTGTATAGCATTTAAGAGCCTTGGTACTTGAGATGTTTTACTCTAAGTACTTCTACTTCACAGGCTTTTGATGCATGAGTGATAACTGCATTTGGGATTTACTGCTTCTTATTTGGATCTTTGAGTGACTAGATCTGTGCATGAAGTTGGAACTTGATGTGCATATGCATGTGCAAACATTGAGTTCTATCTTGATGCTACTGGTCTCGAGGGTATATAATTAGTATGAGAGCGGTCTGAAATATCAGCAGTTTGAAGCCACCACAACATCTCTGGAAGACCAGGAAGTCAAGAAGGCAGAAGACAAGGAAGCCACTGATGGGAATGGACCACATTCACATCTTGTTTGGATCTGGTGAGCTACTACATCAACATATGGTGAGCTACCACAAGTTATGCCAAGAAAATCACATGAGTAGTTATATCCTAGAAGTAAATATGTAGAAGTTCGATAAGTTAACTTATAGAATCATCCCGTAGAAGTCAAAACCCAAAGATATAGAAGAACCATAGGTAGTAACCAATGGAATAGGTTATAGTCACCTGTAGGAAAAAAGTTAAAACTCGAGGAAACTCGAAGATATTTTTACTAATTAGAAGAGTCTAACTCGGTGTATACTACTTTGTACAAGTATCTTTGGAAAATCTTTATCTTGAGACCATTAGACTGAACCAAATGGAGTCCTAAACATAGTCGATATCAAGTATACCGGAAGAAGTTAATTGGTTATTCATCACCTGGTGGATAGACCAAATGTTATCCAGAAAGTTCTGAGAAGTAGGAAACATTACCTATTCATCGGAGAATGAAACTTGGTATCCACAAATGGTGCAAATACCACGTGTTCTTCGTGAGACCATTAGGAAGGCCTAGTAACAAGACAAAGTTATCCTAACAACTGGCGTACTATTAGAAGATCATACAAGACAGTGGAAGGTGAACAATGAAGACAAGAGGATACACATGCCAAGGTCAACACAAGAAAACAGATGTGAAGATTCAACCGACTACAGAAGTTCTCTCTACCTATCTTTACGTGAGAGAGGTTGAACTTCGGGACGAAGTTCTTGTTAAGGGGGAGATACTGTAACATCCCAGTGTTTGGGAAGTTATAAGGGTCTAAATTTAATATGTGCATTTGCAAAGCATGCATCTAAAAGTACGGGAAATTTTGGCGCGAAAGTTTAAACAAAACAAAGGGACCAAAGTTTCAGTTGACATGGTGAAATAGGTCTAGTTCATCTAGTCAGGAGTTCATTTGGAGTGATCTTTATAACACTGTATCTCTACAAACTAAATCATCTGGTTACACAAACCATGATTGGTTGTGACCAACACAAACTCTCAACAACTTTAACCACAAGTCTATAAGTGACTTGGGATAATTCACTAGGTATCTAGAACTCAAACAGGGGTGAGAACCAAATCACACAATTGATCATTATACTTCCTCCAATGACTAATACACAATGGAACCATCCCAGCAACAGAGGGGTTATGTTCTCTCAAACAATAAATCTTTCAGTGATCAACCATTCACCTCATATCTTTCCAAATTATTTAGTAACTACTAAGTTAACCTTCACAAGTAGATAACAAAGTTTCAATAGAACATCAGTGATACAAACAAGTGTTAACTCAAAACCCACAAGGGGAAAATGACATAATAATTGTATTAACATATTTATCGAATATGTACATATCTCCTCAACCATAAATGAAGTACCTAAAGGAAGAAATAAATGTTCTTAAACAACTGTTAAACATTGATCATTACATATGATCTTTCCAAAATCTCTATATCTGCATTATGCATGACTAACATTACAAAGGAAGATTATAAAGTAAAACAAAGACACTTGGGAAAACAATTAATAACTATGACATAAGTCATTCAACTCAATAACCTTCACATGATCATTGTTTCAACCATCTTATACAAGTGAGTATCTGGAGTCTTAACACATCAATGAACCATTTGATCAACTTACTATTAAGTCATCATTCCATAAGCATTTCACACCTCTACTCAAGTCCAACAATTCTACCACTGGAGTTTCTCTAGATACAAGTAAGGATAACAACAAGTTATAACCTCTATTAGAGGAATTGAATGGATAGCTAAGTAACACCAAATATATATGAACATGAACATATCATATGGGAGATAAAATAAGAAGTATATGGGAGGTGAATAAGAGCATGAACTAACTCTTAATCAAGATCTTTCTACCTGTCTATATTATCTTATTATCCTGTTTCCCAATCTTCACTGAAGCATTCTGCAAGAGAAGCAATTCACAAGAAAGGAGGAACTACCACAGGAAGATCTTCAAGAAGATTATTTAGAATGTTCTAGAGGTGCAATTCCAATCCATCATATGAGTACTTGGAAACTCTTATTGATTGATCTGATCTTATTAACTCTCTTGAAAGAGTGTGATACCCCAATGTTAGTGTTATATAGAAGTATTTTGGTAACAAGAGTAATTACCTTGTTAACAGATAACTTTTGTATATTCAAACAATTGAGTGTCATACACAAACAAACAGAAAACTGAATAACCTGGTACATCTCAGCCTATTGTATATGAGTATTAATTTGGAGGCAAGACTAGCTACCTTGTTTACAAATTCTTCTTATATGCATAGGTCAACTTGATGTCATAAAATAAACCATATTCTTTTATAATCCTCTAAGTAAAATTCTTGCTTGGAGTTACTGGCTGTTTTCACCACAAGGGTGAGATAGTTGATGATGCAATCCCAAAGATGATCTTACTGGCAAGTGACAAAGGTGATACCAGAAGACTAGTGGCAACTAAAGAGAAGACCATCAAACAACAGAAGACAACAAGGAGCAACACTGCCTCAGAAAGGGAGTATAAGGAATTATCCAGTGAATCCTTAAGATATATCAGGGAACCATCAACCTTTGTCAAAACCATCAGAGATGAAGAGCTCATAATAATGTCTTAGATGAAAACAATTATCAAGTATGAAATAATAACAAGTCATTACATCCACATGTCTTGATATGTGGAGGAAGATGAAAACAAGCTTAAAACCTTGTTTTCCAAATCTTTTTCACATGTAAGACTAACAGATGATAACAAAAACTCATCTATATATAACCATGTAAAATATTACATGTTTTAGAACAACCTTAGATATTATCCACAATTGAACCTATGTGGAAAACAAGTAAATAATATTCCACAACCACACATTTCTTCCATTTTATCAAGTACTGAAAACAGCAAACATAGAATATACATATCTCAGTGAAATATCAACCAAACTTTCTAAGAGTTTAAAATATGAACATAACAAAGTCACACAAAGGAAAGCAAGTCCATTTGATATCCAACAAACATTTGGTATGTCATGGAATAACATTTCCTATTTGTCATGGAATAACATTTCCTATTTGTTGATTTTGCTACTATGCATAAAAAAATCAAACACTATAAAGTAGTTTTACCAATTGTTTTCTAAATGATTTATACCTAAAAATTATCAATGGAAAACATACCATTATACTCATAACATGTTAGTGGTGCTGTTTTCATGACATAGTATACACAAAGTAAATTTTAATTCATATGATATTTAAATAGAGAGAAAATAACAAAAACCACTTAATGTAGTATCCTAAATAAAAAATACATTGATTCTTCAAATTCACCAAAACAAAACATGGTGAGATGTGGAATTTGGTAAGGAGTTCAAATATAATTTTTAATAATTTTTATCTCCACAAAAGGCCCTGAAATTATATGTTTCTTCTCAGCTTTAAAGCCAAAAGGGACCTCTTTGTAATAAATAAATTAGTTCTAGGGGGTTTTCTTGAAAATGATTAATTCATTCTTCTTCAACCTATGGCCAGAAGGCCAGAGGCGTGCCGCCGCCTCCATCCCCGATTGCCACCTCATGCCGCCGCCGTTTTGCGGGTATAAAAGCCAGGGAGTCGTCTGCATCGAGCTCTCCTCGCACTCTCTCGCTCGTTGCCTGCTCTCTCTCTCTGCTCTGAACAGAAAACCAACCGAAACCTAACCCTAACCCGCTCGGACGTCGGCCGTCGCCGTCGATTCCGGCCAGCCCGTGAGCAATTGAGGCCACTCGCAGATACTCCGAGACCTAATCTTCCTCCTCGAGCACGCACATGGTCAGGGATGGCCGGAGGGCCGAGAATTTCATCGTTCCTTTTCGTCTCTGCCGCCGGCCGCCGTGGAAGCTCGCCGTTGCTACGAAGCTTCCCGTGTCCAATCATCTTCACCAACAGCTTCCTGGTGAGCTCGTGCACGTCTGGGTATCTTTCGTTATGCGATTCGTCATAGGAAATCCTCAGGTCGCCGATAGCCGTGCAGCGCCGCCGCGCCACCGCTCGCCAGAGTAACTCCGGTGACCGTTGGGTCGTTCCGCCTCCACCAAATGGTTCCCCGAAGACTCCTATAGCTCATGGAACACCACAATCGAACCAATTCGGCTTCAATCGACGGATTGAAGATTCACAGTAGAAATTCCCTTCATACGTGATGCAGGGATGACGTCATCACCATGTCATCCAAATTTTTCTTTTTCTTTTTGATTTAAATCAAATAGGGCAGAATTAAATAAAACTAATTAATTCTATAACTATTAAAATAATTATCAGAAAAATATGAAAAAAATATGGAAATGTTTAGAAAAACATAATATAAATGTTTATCAACTTTTCATAAATGTTTGATGAATTTAGAATTAAACAATTTCTTCAATTAATTAAAACATTTAAAATAAAGAAAAATAATAAATAATTCAAAAATTCAGAAAAATACAAGTTATATACCAAAATGCTCCAAATTACTTATACCACTCATCTATGATGTTTAAAACGTCATTTGACCAAGTTTTAATGTGTGCAATGCTTTGACTAGTCATTTAATTCATTTAAAATTAATAAATTAATAGTTTATTCAAATATTTTCAGAAAGCATTGAATAATATACCAAATTAAAGAGAAAATAATTTCCAATTAAAATATGTCAACATAAAAACATTTTTTTGAACTTATAAACTTGTTATTCAAGGTATATTGGAATTCTATAATATTCCATTATAACCAGAAAGAACCACCAACATTATTTTCCTTATTTAATAAAAAACCACATGTTTTCACATCTACAAAACCTATCATCACAAGTAATTATCAAGTGTTGTGATGATAGAGCTTACTGTACTAGTTCATCATTTTCAACTAAACTCATTGTCATCAGCTCTACACTTTTGGGAATATAAAATCAAACATGTTTGTTACCTTTTCAATAATTGTTTACCATGTGCTATTGTCTTGTTTCCTAACCATGTTATAACACTTCTACTTAAACATGATAACAAGTGTTTGTTCAATAAAAGTGGAACACACTTAAGCCTAAAAGAAATAACAACATCACCACAAGTAATGAAACAACTCTAAGTCACCTAACAATTGTGTGAGTATGTTATCGTTTCAAACATGGCTTACACTTGTAAGCTGGGGTATTTTCCAGGGGATTTCACGATGCATCTCATTACTATGCATATATCATCTTGCCAGTGTTTTCTGTAGTCCTTACCGGGACTACTTTGCTATCTTTCAGATATTTGGATTTCTTTACGCGACCCTCGAACCCCGAAGACATGGAATATTATGGTCATTTCAATCTCAGGCAAGTTCATCACTTGCTCATATCCTTTGCAGTATCTCATAACAAACTATTGGCAAAAACCCTATCGTATTATCACCTATTCTCAAAAGAATGCATGATCCTATTTTTATAATAATATGACTAATTGAATGACTACCCGAGTGGTAGTGTTCTGTTTGGTGGGCGGATGGAACCATGGTAAGATGAATAGGTCAAAGGAAGGTTCCATCTGCATGGGAACGTATTACCTAGGAATTAACAACAACTGCCGTCAGGATTCTTGCGCCGTAAATTCGCGTTGACCATGGATCTTTTGTGGGGGGAGTAAGTCAGCCGTGATACTTTTCTCGTTCGCATGTCAACGGACTGCCAGAGACGTACGCTGTAGGTCTTGCGAGACTACATGCACATGGGTGGGAGCCCTTACGTCCCACGGACTCTGGGGTCTATGAGTGTCTGCCAGGGGCGCGTAGATCTCCATCGTGAGGGGTGGAATCAGGCGTTCAACCTGCTGGCAGAAATGGGTGGGCATGCGTTGTGCGGAGAAGCACGGTTTGGCTTGGACCAACTACCGGGCCCCACACCTGAGTGGGAGTGGACAGGATCTCGAGCCTGGTTGTGCAACATGGTCTTGGTCGTCCATGGGTAAAGTAACGCACCTCTGCAGAGTGTAAAAGGATGTGACATGTTACCCCTTGTTCCGGGAAGGAGCTGCGAACGCCGCAGGAAAGGCAACTCCATGAAAGTTCTAATCCTGTGAAGATCTGGCGGGCATAGTTTTCAGAATTAAAAGCAACCTCTTGAAGAAAGATTTACAAAAACTTTGCATTACTTTATGACTCTTTTGAGTCTAAAGCTGTAGTTAGTGCATCAACCACCCACTATATATCATGAACTTGCTGAGTAACGCTCGTTACTCATTCTATCCCGTTTGACCCTTGCTTAGAGTTGAAGCCTATGGAAGTCGTCATCATGAAGCCATCTTTACCTCATGAAGCTAGGTGGAGTCTTATACTACTTAGTCGGTAAAGGATCGTCATCAACAACGCTGGTGGAGGAGAAGCTATCAAGGTGTAGGTAGAGGCCATTATTGGACTTAGCATTTACTAGCCATAGACTAGGGCTGACATCAGCCGTAGTGGTTTAGTTCTGAGCTAGAGTTCTTCTCCGGCTCGGAGCTTCGGATTGCTTCTTCTGATGTTTCTTTTGCAGGAGATCTTATTGATTCATTAAGGAGATTCTCAAGATTTTGTAATGAGGTTTGTATCCTATAGTTTTACCTGGTCCCGCTGTGTTTCTGTTGTACTACTCTGAGGGATGTAATATTCACGGATAAGTCCTTCTGTGAGTATTATGTCATCGACTTGCGCACTACACATGCAGTGGTGTGCTGGGTCACCACAAGTATGCATCATATTGACATGTTGGTTGAGTGCTCTAATAATCTGGTTCCAATGTGGATATTTACAGGCGTGTATGGTGAACCAAAAAGATAAAATCGACATCATACTTGGACCCTGTTGAGAACGTTACATGCGCTCCAAAAGCTTCCGTAGTTTTGTGTTGGGGATTTCGTTGAAACCTTGTATAGCATGGATCATTTTGGTGAACGGGGTCGAGAGGAGTGGCAGATGTTATTACGGGCATAGTGAGGTAAATTACGATCTATAGTAACACAAACATTTAACTAGTAGATGATGAATTGCTTGAGTGGGCAAAATGTAGCGTGTTAATCTTAGGCCGGAAAAAAAGTAGGACGGAAATATACATGGGCTGAACGAGCCTTATCTAGATGGGCCTTGACTTTTGTATATTGTATACTAATCTCGACTTGTCTCGTGGCGACATTCGATCCCAATTCGGGTTGGTTCGCATGGAAGCAGAGACGCGCCGGGTTGGCTTCTGCCTTTCCTCTTTATAGATCGAGATCGACACCCAACACCGCAGAACCACAGAGGTCCATCGTGACGTTGTCGGCGAGCGGTAGACAGTGTACGCCGAAGTGTGCTATGAACCGTAAGGAGGCCGCGACCGGCAAAGAGCCATCCCCCTATATGTAAATTTTGTCTACGTTTGACCGGGCGTGCTTTTCATAAATAGTCCATCCAACACATGCGTTTCTCTCCCTGTCTCCCACTATATATAGCCATCTAACTTCTACTGGTCACTTCTTATTTTAAAGGCGCCCATGTATTTGTAATGGATAAGCTAGGTCTGCTACGTAAGCTCTGCATTCTTGTGCATGTTATTTTGTAGGAATAGATTGCCAGGCCATGATCCATCATGAATTATACATCATTGATGCTAAGTTGGAAGGCTTAGAATGGTTGGCCTCAGCAAAACATCTGTCGAGGGTAGGCCTTACGAGCCGTCGGCGTAGCTAAGATTAAGCTATGCCGAGGGTGGCTGTCGGCGTAGCAAAACAATATTCTTTTTAGTTGGTTGCCTAGTCGGGGTCTACGCCGACGGCCCCGACGTTGGGCCGTCGGCGTATGTCACGGCCATTGGCGTCTATAACGTTTCCTGTAGTGTGAAATATACATCATTGATGTTCGCGACAGCCGATCTACTACAAGGAAGCACCACATCTTTACACGAGCTGCAATATGTGTTGGAACGTACACGGCTTGGCATAGTTGGCCTCAGGAAAACATCTGTCGCAAAGAGTTCGCGGTGACCTACAGACTCACCGGGTTATGCAAAACCAGATGCTAAGTTGCGCCTTTGGCACTATATCTGACTTCACTTTCCTCTTGTTTGGTGTTGAAACATCTGACCAGTATGAGAATATGCGTGTATTCAATTGATGCACTAGCCAATTATACCAAAAAGGTTGCGCATCTTTGTATTGTATGGATACAGGCGCATAAATGTAAATAAAGAGTTGCCCTAACTATATCTCTATGTCAATTTACTTTCTTACTTATGTGATTGATTCATGTGCACGACTATTTTGCCTACTATCTCCCTCAACGTTCTTTGACAAGACTCACCGGCAAAGGTTGCCAAACATGTTTTCGGCACCTACTGCTGCACCGAACGATCTGCCTCGAGTCTTCATTGAGCCTCTGTCATTCATCACAGATGTATGATCCAGATCTAATTTGGAAAAAGGTTATCTTCCTCTCATCTGCTTCGTTTTTGCGATCCAACTATTATTTTTTTCATTATCTTGCACCTACAGTAAGAGTTCCACTCCGTGATTCCGATGATCGTCGTACCGCCATTACTCACTCATTGTGCACGTGTCGTTCAGATCTATGGGATGCTCTCATGGCAGTCAACCAGAACAAAATTGTCTTTCTTGCGTACTTCACTTTACCATTGTATTAGCGTCCTCCTGGCCGTGTAACTCTGAGTTATGCGCCCCTATCTATTTACGATTGTGTTCTTGCTATTTATTTTATTTGGATTAGTCTTCATATGTACGGTATAGATTTCCCTCTCACTAATGGAAACAACACCTTTCAGTCTGAGCTAGAAAAGGCATTAGTCTCGGTTGCATTAAAATCCAGAACAAATGTTATGCATTGGTCCCGGTTTGTGCGCCCGGGGCAGCAGAATTCGCCTGAGGGCATTGGTCCCAGTTCATTAGCAGGCATTTGTCCCGGTTTGTGGCATGAACCAGGACTAATACCTCGCCACAGGCCACGTGGCACGCGCAAAGGCATTGGTCCCAGTTCATGCCACAAACCGGGATGAATGGCTCCCTCCCCTACATATACTTCCTCCCAGCCTCCCCTTCCCTCTGTTTTTTTTGCTTGGAGGAGTGAGAGAGGTGGGTGCTAGTGTGTGTTCTTTTACTATGCACACGAGGTGTTCGACGAAATACCCGAGCCACACATAAGCTCACAGAAAATGGTATGTTCGACCGAGGTTAGCAAACTTATCCTTTTCATCTGTAATTGATACATAAAAACGTTATATTTTTCGATGTACTATGGTCATTTCTCTATTGACGATGTTATACGATGCAGATGGATGCACGACAGCGATGGATGTACGGTGACCGACGCACTTCCGAGTATATGGAAGACCTGAATGCATTTTCTTGCTGTAGCTCAGGCGAACAAAGATAATGGCTTTATGTATTTCCCATGTATTGATTGTCGGAACGTCAGGGAGCACTCTTCCTCGAGAGTCCTTGACGGCCACCTACTTCGGAGAGGTTTCATGCCTAGCTATAATTGCTGCACCAAGCATGGAGAAAGAGGGGTTGTGGTGGAAGAAAATGAAGAAGAAGAAGATCCTTTGTTCCCTGAATACGGTGATTCTACAATGGAAGACAATGCATAAGAAGAAGGTGATCAAGAATGGGCATCAGAAGAGCCTGATGATGATCTTAGCCGAGTTATTGCTGATGCAAGGGAAGACTGTGAAAGTGAATTGGAGAGGTTGAAGATGGACAACATGTTACAGGATCACCAAAAGTTGTTGTACCCGAATTGCGAAGATGGCAGCACAAAGCCCGTAACCACACTAGAGTTGCTAAAATGGAAGGCACAGAAAAGTGTGACTAACAAAGCGTTTGAGAGTTTACTTCAACTGATGATGTTGAAGCTTCCAAAGGATAACGAATTACCAGAGAGTACGTACGAAGCAAAGAAAGCTCTCTGCCCTCTAGGATTAGATGTGCAGAACATACATGCATGCATTAATGACTGCATCCTCTACCGCGGTGAGAAGTACGAGAATTTGGATGAATGTCCGGTATGCACTGCACTGCAGTATAAGATCAGACCAGATGACCATGTTGATGTTGACGGCGAGCCCCCCCCTGTAAGAGGGTTCCTGCAAAGGTGATGTGGTATGCTCCTATAATACCACGGTTGAAACGACTGTTTAGAAACAAAGAGCATGTTAGGTTGTTGCGATGGCACAAAGAAGACCGTAAGAAAGACAGAAAGTTGAGACACCCCGCCGATGGATCGCAGTGGAGAAAGATCGAGAGAGACTTCCCGGACTTTACAATAGAGGCAAGAAACTTATGGTTTGGTCCAAGTACATATGGCTTTAATCCTTTTGGGGCGTAGAGCTCCATCATAGCACCTGGCCCGTAACTCTATGTATCTACAACCTTCCTCCTTGGTTGTGCATGAAGCACAAGTTCATTATGATGCCAGTTGTCATCCAAGGCTTGAGGCAACCTGTCAACGACATTGATGTGTATCTAAGGCCATTAGTGGAATAACTCTTACAATTGTGGGGCAACCCAGGTGTACGTGTGTGGGATGAGAACGAACAAAAGCTATTTGATCTACGGGCGTTGCTTTTCGTAACCATCAATGATTGTCCTACTCTTAGTAACATTTCCGGACATACAAACAAGGGATACAATGTATGCGCACACTGTTTAGATAAGACTGACAGTGTTTATTTGGATAAATATAAGAAGGTTTTATAGCTGGGGCATCGTAGATTTCTTCCGATGAAGCATCCCTTAAGAAAGAAAGGAGGGCATCATTTTAGAGGTGAGGCAGATACCCGGAAGAAGCCTGACCTCCGTAGTGGTAATGATGTATACGATATGGTCAAGGACCGAAAATTAATCTTTGGGAAGGGTGATGGCAGCAACTTGTTCCGAACGTCCCTGATAAGCGCGCACCCATGTGGAAGAAGAAATCTATATTTTGGGAGCTACCCTATTGGAAATTTCTACAGGTCCGCTCTTCAATCGACATGATGCACGAGACAAAGAATAGATGCGTCAACCTGCTATGCTTCCTGGGCGTGTATGGAAAGTCAAAAGATACGCCAGAAGCATGGTAGGACCAACAACGTATGAAAGACCCAAGCAACAAACACACAGATACATGGCGCCATTACTTAAGCAGCTATGCTCTTACCAAAGCAGAGAAGGAAATATTTTTTGAAGTCCTTTACAGTATCAAGGTGCCATCTGGCTTCTCGTCGAACCTAAAGGGGATAATAAACATGGCAGAGAAAATTTTTCAAAACGTGAAGTCTCATGACTGCCACGTGATTATGACGTAGTTGCTTCCGATTGTATTAAGAGGGCTTCTACCGGAAAATGTTCGAGTACCCATTGTGAAGCTATGTGCATTCCTCAACGCAATATCTCAGAAGGTAATCGATCCAAAAATTCTGGCAATATTACAGAGGGATGTGGTCCAGTGTCTTGTTAGTTTTGAGTTGGTGTTCCCACCAACCTTCTTTAACATTATGAATCATCTCCTGGTTCACCTATGTGAAGAGATTCATATTCTCGATCCGGTATTTCTACACAATATGTTACCCTTTGAGAGGTTAATGGGAGTCTTGAAGAAATATGTTCATAACCGTGCTAGGACAGAAGGAAGCATCTCGAAGGGCTATGGACAGAAGGAAGCATCTCGATTGGTGTTCCTGAATCGCGACATGAGGGGAGACTGAGGGGAAAAGGAATGCTGGGAAAGAAAACAATGATACCCAGGGGAAAAGCATACTACACATTTCTAGAAAATTCCACCTTCGTGGCTCCGTATCTCAAGGAACACAAGAATATTGTACGCTCCACAAACCCGGGGAAGGATGACTCATGGATTAAACACAGACACATGGATACTTTCGGAAGTTTGTTGCAAAAAAATCTTATAAATGACACCACTGTTGAAGATTAGTTTTTGTCGTGGTGGTGTCACGGCAGATACGGGTTGATCGGGTCACCATCTTCGACTATTGGGTCACCACGATAGTTTTACATGTTGATCGGGTCACCATCTTCGACTATTGGGAGTTTTCAAGGGTAGGATATAAATGTGAATACATTTTACACTATCGCCCAAGATAAGAAGAGCACCAACCAAAACAGTGGTGTCCGCTTTGATACAACAAACGAGAATGGAAAAAATGACACATACTATGGTTACATAGAGGAGATATGGGAACTTGACTATGGACCTTCTTTTAAGGTCCCTTTGTTCAAGTGCAAATGGGTCAACCTGAATGGAGAAGCGGTAAAGGTAGACACGCTTTACGCAATGACAACAGCGGATCTCAACAATATTGGTTACAATGACGAACCATTCGTCCTAGCCAATGATGTGGCTCAGGTCTTCTATGTGAAGGACATGTCCTCCAGACCGAAAAAAGAAAAAAATAAGCAAACAAATACATCATATGATGAGCCGAAGCGTCACATAGTTCTTTCAGGGAAAAGAAACATCGTGGGAACAGAGGACAAGACAGACATGTCAGAATATTATAATAAGTTTGTTGAAATTCCACCCTTCACAGTGAAAACTGACCCAACCATCACGTTAACTAATGAAGATGTTCCATGGTTACGGCCGAAGCGATCATAAGCAAGGAACATAGGGTTCATGGACCATCTCTACACGAAGAAAATTCAGAAGACTAGATAGGGATGTTGTTGGTGATATGTAATAATAAACGTGGAATACATGGCATAGTTCTGTATCATTACAAATGTCATTACATATGTCCTAGTATCCATGAAAAATAATAAACTTGGAATACGACTGTTTTGTTGAAAAAGTGTTCACAAAAACTTGCTATCTCCTCCTAACATTCTGGGGTTTCGGTTGAAACGACGGGTGTTATGGCCAAACACATGCATCTTGAAGCACAAGCAACGTTGACGAAGGAAGTTTTTTTACCTGAATAAAAAAACCATTTTCCATTTTTGGAGTGTCAGAAATGGTAATTTTTGTGAAGGACCTACCACAGACATGTTGCAAAACTTGGGGGCTTAATTTTCTGAACATGCTAGGACATGTGAAATGCACAAATAAACAATTTTTTCTCTTAGAAAATATTTCCATGCACCTCTTTTGAAAACCACATGTTTCTGCCGATTCAGCTGGAAACGGGACAAATTTGAAATATGAACGCTCTATTCTGAAGTCACACCAGGAAATTTGAACAATGACTCTTCATCAACCCGAGCCGAGTCTGTCATCTGACTATGACCGCTCTATTGTGAAGTCACAACAAGAAATGGTGCGGTCGACGAAGAGTAGTAGCGCAAGCGCGAAAAGAAGGAAATCAGTTGCCCAGCTCGGAGAGCAGAAAAAACAATCCATCTCTCCGCTCAAAGTGATTTCCAATACCCAGGTGGGGCCAAGCACTAATGCTGATGAGCAAATTGATCCGGAGTTTATCGAGTTGTACGTACCAGTGGCAGCTGATGCGTGTTTGTCCATTGCTGAGTATATGCAAACAGTAGAGTATTTCCCCGCTTCTGAATGTGCGTACAAATACAAGCACGGGAATCCTCTCGTCAAACCCGAGGAGGTAAAAAATCTACCAACCAAAATGCGAATAGTGCATAATTGGTATATGGAAGACGCTCAGAAATCTCAGGACTGGATAGTGCTCGCAGTTAGAGACGAGCACTACGGGTATGGAGATGGACTGGTTCTGATTCAATTTGACGAATTGTTTCAGTTAATTTCAGCAGAAGGCCCTCGACAAATCGATCGTTAGTGCCTATTGTCTGTAAGTACTTATTTCTCTAATTAAGTCTCTAGCTAGCTCACCTCGTTCATTTCATTCACATATATAGTACACTCATTATATTATATAATCGCAAAATGAAGATTCTCGAATGCAAAAGAGGATAAATCTATGATATTGGGTTCATTAACCCATATTTTGTTAATCATACGACTCTTGAGATATCTCCCAAGGATACAGAAGATAGCCTTCTAAAAGAAAAAAAGGTTTCAAGAACAAAGAAGAGAAATACTATTTCCTTACAACTTCGCGCGAGTGTTACTGTGTTGTACACATTCTTTTTTTTCCTTACTCGATGTTCAATGTATAATTGATGAGTTATGCGTGTGCAACTTCCACTATATTCTGCTAATCTTCCAAGTTGACAAAGGAAAAGTACTGGTAATGGACCCAAAACATAAACCCCTAGAGCTCTTTATTAATTTCATTCTTTATATATGGCACTATATCGACTACTTTGTTTCATTTTCGGATATCAAGTAAATACTAACTCTTTTTATTCTTTTTCTTTCCCGGGCAGCGTTTGGAAGAGGTTCACAAAAAAGGCCAGGGGTGAATGGAAATGAGAGCTTACATTTGAAATTGTGCTAGTAAGTACTACTATCTAGATCCGCGCATCTCCTTGATTCTAGTTTCGATACCATTATCATGGCTGGTTGATTATTATTTTGATTGAAACCATGTTCTCGTAAAGTGCTTGCAACAGGGAGACGGGAATCACTTCTGTGGATAACACGTCTGCGAGTTCATTCGTCAGATGACCTGTCCTAAGGGCAAAGATTTCAACAAACTTTGTGTACGTCAGTCGCCAATTTTTCTTATTACCATCTATTTTAGTTACTTAGTTTCATTAATATATATTGACCACTCTTCTTTATATTAGATCGAACGGCTCCGGGACGGTCTTCTATGAAGGGACCGCATACGAGCAATTTAGGAGTAAATTGCGGGCTTCTTAGGTGCAGAGGTCCTAAATGTAAATGCAGAATACTATAGCGCTTTGGATTGAACTTGATTTTGTAATTCATTCCATCGGTCATGTAATATGCTCGATATACTTTGATTATGTAATATAAGTGTTCCTTCTTTTGCTATATATATGTATTACTTATTCACTCGTCGGATCCGGGAGGTCCGAGCAGGGTCCACCGGGGCTCCTTTCTTCTCGTGGGATCCGAGAGGTCCGGGGAGGGGCCACCGAGGCTCCTCTCTTCTCGTGGGATCCGGGAGGTCCAGGGAAAGGCCACCGGGCTCCTCTCTTCTCCTGGGATCCGGGAGGTCCGGGGAGGGGCCACCAAGGCTCCTTATCAGTGTATGGTGACAGGGGTATCGTACAGTCGAATTGACGCAAAACATAAAATAAAAAGGAAAACGATATATAGAAAAAAAAACTCTGCCGCTGCAGAGGAAATGGCAAAAGTGCTGCCGCGGTAGAGGAGGCATTTATCCCGGTTCGTGTTCAGAACCGGGACGAATGGCCCTGGCCAGATTCCTGCGCACCGTGCCATGTGGTCAACCCCATGCATCCCGGTTCCTAGCACAACCGGGACCAATGGGGGTGGGGCATTTGTCTCGGCTGCCCCATCCCGGTTGCACAACCGAGATCAATGGGCCTTACAAATCGGGACCTAGCCCCTGTTTGTACCAGTGTATCCCAAGAACCAAAAAAGTTGAATTGATCCATATGTTCGTATGTTCGCGCGTTGGAGGGTGCACCTAACGCACCTGACCCATTTGGGAGTTTTATTTTACATCTGATAGATTTCGAAAATAAATAAAAGGTACGAATCTCGTACATACATAAGGTTAGGGCCAGAACCGTCATGTTTACAATAATAAAAAGAAGAACCATGATATCATAAATACAGATCTATGGTGGCCGAAGGTTGTTGATGGCATCGCATGGACCTAGTCCTCGTAATGCAACTTGCGACACCTAGTGCTATCAAACAACTTCAGCAGAAGCTTGATTGTCCCGTTATACCGTAAATGCAGGTTGAAACCAGCCTCCAAGTTGTACGCTACGGCGAACTGACCCCACTGGTCTAGAAGAACATATGTTCATGGTTGTCGAAGTGCACCTCTACGATGGTGGCGACGTTGGGAGAAGTTATCCACTTCTAGTTCGAGCTCGCATAGTTCTACGCTGTCAAGAAGGCACACGAATGCATCCGACACCCGCAGCTTTGAATACCGTCACTAGTGGAAACAGGGCCTTTTGTCCCGGGTCGTAAGGGCCATTTGTCCCGGTTGCGCAACCGGGATGGGCTAGCCGGGACAAATGGCCCTCCCCATTGGTCCCGGTTGTGCCAGCACCCGGGATGGTAAGGCTGGCCCACGTGGCGACTCTGGGCCAGGGACCGCGAGGGAGTTCGTCCCGGTTCGTTTTAGGGACCGGGATGGATGCCTTCTTAAAAAAAGAATAAAGTCCGCCCATTTTCCCTGCCGCGGCAGGTTTTTTTTGTTCGTTTTTTTTTTCTCCTGCCTCGCAATCGCCAACCGGCCTCCCCTTCCCCAACCGCTCCAGGCCCACGTCTTTAATTAAGCCCACTGACACATTTTTTAGTCAAAAAGGCCCACTGGCCCGCGTCTTTTATTTATGGACAGTCAACGGTTCGAAGGGCCCACTGGCCCGCGTCTGTTATTATGGCCAGTCAACAGGGGCCACTGGCCAGCGGCCTGGTGGCTGGTTCGCCTGGTCCATTAAACTAAGACCGAAGGACGGTCAAAGGGCCGCTGTCCGCCTCGTCTTCCCGCCCCGCCTCGTCTTCCCGCCCCGCCTCGGCTTCCCACGCCCCACTCCCCACGCGCCACGCCTCGGCTCCCCGCATTCATGGCCGCCTGCAACCGCCGCCACGTCCAGGCCGCCGGTTGGCATGCCAGCCCACCCCGGGTCCTTTTTAAAGGACCCCCGCCGCCCGTACAACCCACCCACCCCCGGCCGCGCCCAAGGCAGAGCAACCCTAGCCGCCACCATGTCCCGCTGGTTCTCGAACTCCGGCAAGCGCCCAAGGAACGACGACGGAGGCTCGTCGAGCGGCGCCGGCCGCATCCCGCCCCCACCGGCGGAGGCCTTCGGCTACGACCCTGGAGGTGTCCGCCTCGGCGGGGTGCCGCGCGTCCCCGCGCCACCACCGGCTGCACGCCCGCCGCCCCGCGCCGCGCCCCCGGGCAAGCGGTTCCGCAGGTACGTCCGGGTGGACGAGGCGGAGTGGCACTGGAACAATGCCACTCCGGTCTTCTACAACGACGTGCACCTCCCGGACGGTTGGCACCTGAATCCCCAGCGGATCCCAGTGCCGCCGGCCCCGACCGGCGCGGCGCTGCTCGAGGAGATCGAGCGCCGCCGCGAGCTCCTGCCGGCCCCCGTTCGCAGGGAGCGGATCTACGCGCGCAGCTCCCCCTACTGGGCCGCCTGGCTCGAGCAGGAGCACGAGCAGCGCCGCCGCTCCTTCATCCCCGCCCCCCTCGAGGCCAACGTGGACGACTACCCCCCGCCAGCGCCCGGCCGGGAGAGGGAGCTATGGCTCCTCGTCGACGAGCCGGAGGACTTCTCCGGGGAGCCGGACCCCGAGCTCCGGGCCCAACTGGAGGAGGCCTGCGAGCGCTCCCGCCGCTCCCTCTGTCGACGACGAGATCAAGAGGTGGCATCGTGACGTGGCCGCCGCCACCGCCGACGCCGCTGCCATGCCACCGCCGCCGCCACCCCCTAACGAGCCCTGCCATCCCCTGGTGGCAGGCCATGAACGCCGAGCTGGAGGCGTCCGAGGACATGCCGGAGCCGCAGCCGCTCCACCAGGCCTGGAGTATGGCAAGACCTGGGCCTGGACCGGCGGCGTTTTGGGCGCCGGGGTCGCCGGAGCAGGAGGAGGAGCTGCCCCCTCCGCCGCCGCTGCCACAGAGGTACTGCCCCCGCCGCCGCCCCCGTACGCGCCCCCGATGGCCCCTCCGGCGAGCCCTGGCCAGCCGCCTGCCCACGCTGTGGAAGGCCCCCGAGTATGTCCCACCTCTCGACGACGAGGACGACTAGGTCGCACGCCGCCCCCCTATTATCTATAGACACCGCCCTCTAGCTTAGCTACCCCCCAAGAAACGGCCGGCCGCCTGTGGCCGCGCCGCCGCCCCTAATGCAAGTACGGCCGGCCGCCTGTGGCCGCGCCGCCCCTATGTAAGCAAGGCCCCTGGCCCTATTTTAATATAAGTTGTGTTCCCCTAACCTACTGTGCCCCTAGTCCATCCCCGCCGGCGTTCCGCCGGCGAATCTGTCCACTCGTTCCCGCCGCCGGCAGGGCTTCGCCCAGCCATATCCACTCGTGCCCGCCCCTGGGGTAGTGTCCGCTCGGCCTGGAGAGAGGGCCGCGCTTTTTTATACACTTGGGCCTTTAGTCCCGGCCCGTGCCACCAACCGGGACTAGAGCCCTTTGGTCCCGGTTGGTACCACAGCCCGGGACCAAAAACAAATTTCGAATTTCGGTGGCACCTCTGCGCGCCCAAAATTTTTTAGCGCCAAAATTTGAAAAGTGTTAAGTTTGCACATTAACAACTTTTATATACTTCCAAATTTGACAAAAATTCCAACATGAAAAATGCTAGAATTTGCAAAACTAATTTAAATCCATTTTTCGTTTAACTAAATAATTATTCTAACTATTGAAACTATTAATTATTTTTTCATTTGTATATAATTTGAATATAAATTATGGAAATTTATATTCAAATTATAAAGCGGCTCTGTGTCATACAAATTTCTGGAAATTTCCACCCATACACTTTTTTGAGCTAGGGCCTCATTTTCATAGTAGAAGTAGGGTGGCTTGTTCATCCTCTAGAGTCGATGTCAGTCCTGGCTGCTTGTCCATCCTCTACAGTCTGCTCTGCTCTGCTCTACTGCTCCTTGCGGCTCAGGTTGGTAACGGTCCATGCTTGGGTATGCTTTGTGAACTTATGGTTTGATTTGAGAATTTCAAAACTTTGATTTGATAATCTTTTGGCCGGAAGCACCTAGCAATATCTTTTAAACCTTGTTTCTCTCCCTATGCTATTTGTACTTCTCATCGGCCCTAATGTTTCTCTACCTGATTCTACTTCTCCTCTGCCTAGTTTACAGATGTTTTCTCTTTTCTGTAGATGTTTCTACACTGTAAAATGGGCATGTCCCAGTAGTGGTGATCAGCGCCTTGTCTGCATGTTTCGCAGGACATGTCTATTTTACAGTGTAGAAACATCTACAGAAAAGAGCAAACATCTGTAAACTAGGCAGAGGAGAAGTAGAATCAGGTAGAGAAACATTACAGCCGATGAGAAGTACAAATAGCATATGGAGAGAAACAAGGTTTAAAAGATATTGCTAGGTGCTTCCGGCCAAAAGATTATCAAATCAAAGTTTTGAAATTCTCAAATCAAACCATAAGTTCACAAAGCATACGCAAACATGGACCGTTACCAACCTGAGCCGCAACGAGCAGTAGAGCAGAGCAGAGCAGACTCTAGAGGATGAACAAGCAGCCAGGACTGACGTTGACAGATATATATCCGAGCGGTGGACAGTCCCTGGCCAAGCAGAAGCAACTGCATCCCCTATCGATGTAAAGCAGTCAGTCAAAACTTTTTTGGGTTGTTTATGGTGATTAACTCCAATGAATAACAATAGAGGCCTGCCAGAATCACTTGTTCTATACCGTGTGTCAACACATACTACATCTCGAAAGTAGTTATAATCCTGCAATATCTGTCTCGGCAATCTCAATTAAAGTGCCAGTTTGTGTCTGATCCCACCAACCCCTCAAAATCCTCCTATTAACTTCACCTATCTCAACTGAAATCACTGTCTTCATGTGGATGCCAAGCCTGTGCAAAGCTATCTCTCCTCCTCCAATACCGGAGAATAAGGACACCACATTAACACCATTGGGAAACATGTTCTTCAACACCGACAAGTGGCAACCCACAGTATCAATTTGGAATGAATTGCATTCCGTGTACGCTATCATTAGTGAGAGACTTCACGTCGGCAATCTCAATTAAAGTGCCAGTTTGTGTCTGATCCCACCAACTCCTCAAAATCCTCCTATTAACTTCACCTATCTCAACTGAAATCACTGTCTTCATGTGGATGCCAAGCCTGTGCAAAGCTATCTCTCCTCCTCCAATACCGGAGAATAAGGACACCACATTAACACCATTGGGAAACATGTTCTTCAACACCGACAAGTGGCAACCCACAGTATCAATTTGGAATGAATTGCATTCCGTGTACGCTATCATTAGTGAGAGACTTCACGTCGGCAATCTCAATTAAAGTGCCAGTTTGTGTCTGATCCCACCAACTCCTCAAAATCCTCCTATTAACTTCACCTATCTCAACTGAAATCACTGTCTTCATGTGGATGCCAAGCCTGTGCAAAGCTATCTCTCCTCCTCCAATACCGGAGAATAAGGACACCACATTAACACCATTGGGAAACATGTTCTTCAACACCGACAAGTGGCAACCCACAGTATCAATTTGGAATGAATTGCATTCCGTGTACGCTATCATTAGTGAGAGACTTCACGTCGGCAATCTCAATTAAAGTGCCAGTTTGTGTCTGATCCCACCAACTCCTCAAAATCCTCCTATTAACTTCACCTATCTCAACTGAAATCACTGTCTTCATGTGGATGCCAAGCCTGTGCAAAGCTATCTCTCCTCCTCCAATACCGGAGAATAAGGACACCACATTAACACCATTGGGAAACATGTTCTTCAACACCGATCAATACAAATTATTGGTCAAACTTGCACCTACTCCATTCATAATCACATAATATGTATAAATATCATTTTGGTTAACAAAATCTCGTTCATACTACGTTATAAGAACTATGATCATGTATTCCACGTTTATTATTACACATCACCAACAACATCCCTATCTAGTCTTCTGAATTTTCTTCGTGTCCCTTGCTTATGATCGCTTCGGCCGTAACCATGGAGCATCTTCATTATTTAACGGGATGGTAGGGTCAGATTTCACTGTGAAGGGTGGAATTTCAACAAACTTATTATAATCTTCTGACATGTCTGTCGTGTCCTCGATTCCCACAATGTTTCTTTTCCCTGAGAGAACTATGTGACGCTTCGGCTCATCGTATGATGAAATTGTTCCCTTATTTTTTCTTTTCTTCGGTCTGGAAGACATGTCCTTCACATAGAAGACCTGAGCCACATCATTGGCTAGAACGAATGGTTCGTCATTGTAACCAATACAGTTGAGATCCACTGTTGTCATTCCATAAAGCGGGTCTACCTTTACCCCTTCTCCATTCAGGTTGACCCATTTGCACTTGAACAAAGGGACCTTAAAAGAAGGTCCATAGTCAAGTTCCCATATCTCCTCTATGTAACCATAGTATGTGTCAGTTTTTCCATTCTCGTTTGTTGTATCAAAGCGGACACCACTGTTTTGGTTGGTGCTCTTCTTATCTTGGGAGCTCGTGTAAAATGTATTTCCATTTATCTCGTACCCTTGAAAACTCCCAATAGTCGAAGATGGTGACCCTGCCAACATGTATAGCTGATCTTCAACAGTGGTGTCATTTATAAGACGTGTTTGCAACCAACTTCCGAAAGTCTCCATGTGTTCGCGTTTAATCCATGAGTCATCCTTCCCCGGGTTTGCAGACCGTACAATATTCTTGTGTTCCTCGACATACGTAGCCATGAACATAGAATTTTGTAGAACTGTGTAGTGTGCTTTGGTCAAAGAATGCCCGTCCCTAGGTATCATTGTTTTCTTTCCCAGCGTTCCTTTTCCCCTCAGTCTCCCCTCATGCCGCGATTCAGGAACACCAATTGTCTTAAGGTCAGGAATAAAGTCAACACAGAACCCAATGACCTCCTCTGTTCCATAGCCCTTTGAGATGCTTCCTTCTGGCCTAGCACGGTTATGAACATATTTCTTCAAGACTCCCATGAACCTCTCAAAGGGGAACATATTGTGTAGAAATACCGGACCAAGAATATGAATCTCTTCACATAGGTGAACCAGGAGATGAGTCATAATGTTGAAGAAGGATGGTGGGAACACCAACTCAAAACTAACAAGACACTGGACCACATCCCTCTGTAATCTTGTCAGACTTTCTGGATCGATTACCTTCTGAGATATTGCGTTCATGAATGCACATAGCTTCACAATGGGTACTCGAACATTTTCCGGTAGAAGCCCCCTCAATGCAATCGGAAGCAATTGCGTCATAATCACGTGGCAGTCATGAGACTTCAGGTTTTGGAATTTTTTCTCTGCCATGTTTATTATCCCCTTTATATTCGACGAGAAGCCAGACGGAACCTTGATACTGTAAAGGACTTCAAAGAATATTTCCTTCTCTGCTTTAGTAAGAGCGTAGCTGCTTAAGGAATGGCGCCCTGTATCTGTGTGCTTGTTGCTTGGGTCTTTCATACGTTGCTGGTCCTCCCGTGCTTCAGGCGTATCTTTTGACTTCCCATACACGCCCAGGAAGCATAGCAGATTGACACATAGATTCTTTGTCACGTGCATCACGTCGATCGAAGACCGGACATCTAAAACTTTCCAATAGGGTAGCTCCCAAAATATAGATTTCTTCTTCCACATGGGTGCCCTCTTATCAGGGCCGTACGGAACTGGTTGGCTGCCAGCAGCCTTACCAAAGATTACTTCTAGGTCCTTGACCATATCGAATATATCATTACCACTACGGAGCTCAGGCTTCTTTCGGTTATCTGCCTCACCTCTGAAATGCTTTCCTCCTTTTTTCCTTAAGGGATGCTTGATCGGAAGAAATCTACGATGCCCCAGGTATACAACCTTTTTACATTTATCCAAAAAAACACTGTCAGTCTTATCTAAACAGTGTGTGCATGCATTGTATCCCTTGTTTGTATGACCGGAAATGTTACTAAGAGCTGGCCAATCATTGATGGTCACGAAAAGCAACGCCCGTAGGTCAAATGGCTTTTGTTCGTTCTCATCCCACACACGTACACCTGGTTTGCCCCACAGTTCTAAGAGTTCTTCCACTAATGGCCTTAGATACACATCAATGTCGTTGCCAGGTTGCCTCGGGCCTTGGATGAGAACTGGCATCATAATGAACTTGCGCTTCATGCACAACCAAGGAGGAAGGTTGTACATACATAGAGTTACAGGCCAAGTGCTATGACTGGAGCTCTGCTCCCCAAAAGGATTAAAGCCATCTGTACTTAGACCAAACCATAAGTTTCTCGCCTCTCCTGCAAAGTCTGGAAAGTCTCTCTCGATCTTTCTCCACTGCGATCCATCGGCGGGGTGCCTCAACTTTCCATCTTTCTTACGGTCTTCTTTGTGCCATCGCAACAACCTAGCATGCTCTTTGTTTCTAAACAGACGTTTCAGCCGTGGTATTATAGGAGCATACCACATCACCTTAGCAGGAACCCTCTTACGGGGAGGCTCGCCGTCAACATCACCAGGATCATCTGCTCTGATCTTATACCGCAGTGCAGTGCATATCGGACATTCATCCAAATTCTCGTACTTCTCACCGCGGAAGAGAATGCAGTCATTAATGCATGCATGTATCTTCTGCACATCTAATCCTAGAGGGCAGAGAGCTTTCTTTGCTTCGTACGTACTCTCAGGCAATTCGTTATCCTTTGGAAGTTTTGGCTTCATTAGTTGAAGTAAAGTCTCAAATGCCTTGTCAGTCACACCGTTTTGTGCCTTCCATTTCAGCAACTCCAGTGTGGTACCGAGCTTTGTGCTACCATCTTCGCAATTTGGGTATAACAATTTTTTGTGATCCTGTAACATGTTGTCCAGTTTCAACCTCTCCAATCTATTTTCACAGTCTTCCCTTGCATCAGCAATAACTCGGCCAAGATCATCATCGGGCTCTTCTGATGCCTGTTCTTGATCACCTCCTTCTTCTGCATTCTCTTCCATTGCAGTATCGTCGTATTCAGGGAACAAAGGATCTTCTTCTTCTTCTTCATCGTCTTCCATCACAACCCCTCTTTCTCCATGCTTGGTCCAGCAATTATAGCTGGGCATGAAACCTCTCCGAAGTAGATGGCCGTGAAGGATTCTTTCGGAAGAATGTTCTCTGACGTTCCGACAATCAACACATGGGCAACACATGAAGCCATTATCTTTGTTCGCCTGAGCTACAGCAAGAAATGCATTCAGGCCTGCCATATACTCGGAGGTGCGTCGGTCACCGTACATCCATCGCTGCCGTGCATCCATCTGCATCATATAATTAAGTTTATCAAAATACATATTAATACAGAGATAACCACAATACATCGACAAATAATACTTTTTTATGTATCAGTTACAGATGAAAAAGATAATTTGTTAACCTCGGTCGAAGAAACCATTTTCAGTGAGCTTGTGTGCGTCTCGGGAATTTCGTCGAACACCTCGTGTGCATAGTAAAAAAAAAACAGCAACACCACACTCTCTCACACCTCCAAGCAAAAAAAAAGATGGAAGGAGGGGGGGGGGGCTGGGGCAGTATATATAGGGGAAGGGGGCATTGGTCCCGGTTCGTGGACTGAACCGGGACAACAGGTCATGCGCGTGCCACGTGGCCTGTGGCTAGGCATTGGTCCCGGTCCGTGGCACGAGCCGGGACCGATATGCCCCCCACGAACCGGGACCAATGCGCCCAGGCGATTCCTGTTGCCCAGGGCGCACGAACCGGGACCAATGGAGGGCATTTGTCCCGGATTTGGTTGCAACCGGGACAGCTGCCCCCCGGCCCCCTGGACGAGAGGGGTTGTTTCCACTAGTGCGTCGTAGAGGATGATAACAAACTCGGCGCTAAAAGCCTCTGCCATCCCCCCGTGTCCTGTTCATCGGAGTAGATGGAAGACCCCAAGGAGGCATACGAAGACGATCACTACCCCTCAACGTCACCCCGGCTGCCTCGGACACCTTGCCCTCCGCGCGCTCCTCGGCAGCCAAGGGCACAGCTACCACCACCGCAGTTCACCACGGCACCACCGCGGCTATCCCGGGGAGCACTTGTCATGATCTAAAGTACTAGGGTGTGAGGCGTTTGGGCTGGGATCGCACAATCTTTATAATTACCAAGGAGGGAGACAAGGGGGCTCAATGTTGCTACCAAATTTGGGAGAGGGTGGGATTGGCCGGATGCAGACGTGCCATCCACACGCGTCTGTGGCGACGCATTCATGTCCCAAATTTGGGAGTGAAATGGGTGCGTGCAGAGCCAAACGTGCGCGAGACACGTCCGTTTCCTAAATGGGTCGGCGGATTGGCCCACAATTTCTCACCTGCCAGCTAAATTGTGATGCACGTGGACGAAATGGGTCGAAGCATTGGAGATGCTCTAAAGTACAAAAAACTGGCCGCCCTTGTCTAGTAACAAGATAGAATTTGCACCTCCAAGTTCCCTAGAGTTACTCTAGTTCCACTATTTCATTATCCGAAGGCAAATCGATGAATGTTTGAAAATCAAATATAAACTTTATTAGCTAACCCAAATCGTTATTGTAACGCCCGGGGATTTCCCCAATTAGTTTTGTTGGTTTTTTTCGTTTGTGCATCTCATAACATCATGCATCATTAGCATTGCACTTTCTCACAATTAAATTTTTTATTTTACATGAAATAAAATAAGAACCTTGTTTTTGTTTTGTTAAGTTATTCTAATTGTTCCTTTTGTCAAAAACATTTATAGTCCCTCTTAAATTTTGTTTCTTGTCTATAGTTTTAGAAAGAAAAAAGGTTTTATAGTGTGAGAGAATAGCCCAACCAAATTGGGCTGAAACATCTCAAAAGCATCCAAGCCCTCTCTGCCTCGCAGCCCACCAGGAGGCCCACCTTTTTTTTGTCGTCTTCCTCACGAAGAAGCTCACGTACAGAACGTGGCCATGGTCTCTCCCTGGTCCCCCTCCCCCTCACCTTTCCCCTCCTCCTTTATCTACCCCAGCCTCCCCTCCAAACCCTAACCCTAGCCCCTCTTCCCTCTCCTCTTCCTCCCAGCCGCCACCCTCCTTCTTTCTCCTCTGCTCCCAAAATTTCCCCTCTGAATTTTTCTTTTCTCTGAACCTGAGGAGCACCACCATGGACGGAACTTGGCGGGGGTGAGGTAGCTCCTGTGGTCGACGACGGAGGCTCTCAACGGCGGGAATGGAACCGTGGGGTTTCCACCTCCAACTTTGACGAAGGGAGCAGGGCCGGAGGACGCCTACACCGCCGGCGCCGTCAAGCTTTTTCGCCGCCGAGCTCCGTTCGCCGCCATCTCCTTCTCGTCCTCCTCCCACTCGCCAAGCTCGAGGTGAGCGCCCCTACCCCTTCTCTCCTCCTCCCCTCGGCCTTCCTTCTTTCCCCTCCGCGAGCAGGACCACCCCAGCACCCCAGCGCCGCGCCGCACGGGGCCCTCGCCGACGGCAGCATCCTCGCCGGGCCGTTGTCGATCTGTTCCGATCGACTGAAATTTTGGTTCAGTTTCCGTCCAGCCCGCAGCCTTACCTCAAAACTGTTCACAAATCGGTATCCATCAACACAGCCGCAGCAGCCCACTGGTAGCACCCCTTGCGCGCGCCCCAGCAGCCCCGGGATCAAATCCCCTTAGGCACAAAGCCACCCCTTTTTCTCAGCCTTTTCTTTTTTCTCTCGAATTCCAGAAAACAGATCTGATGCATTAATTGCAAAATCAATAACAAATTCAATTTTGCTCCAAATTCAACGATTCAAGTTTCTGTGGATTGATAATCTTGTGCCCTTTCTGTTAATGTCAAGTTTGCAACATGTTTATGTAGTAATTTTTGCACTAAATAATTAAATACAGAAAATGCAATAGAAATTGGAAACTTTGGAATTTCATAACTTGAGTTTGGTTCATCCAATTTGAGCAAACTTGGGCTCTAAAAATTTGTATTAACAAACTCTACACATTAGTATTTTATTTGGTCACAATTGAATTAAATTTGAACATGTTTCCTTCTGTTTACTAAAAAGGGCATGATAAGAATGCTTATGAAAAATTGCATATTAAATTCAATAATAACCCAAAAATTATGTTTAATAGCTCAATATGTTCAGTGAAATATTTGCTACATGTTTTCAACCTTTTTAATGCAATTTGTTTACTGTTTTCCCTAATTAAAAGTGGTGCAATAATTTCAATGCTTTAATTAAACCTTTTAAATTGCAAAATTCATAACTTGGGCAATTCAAATCCAATTCCAACATGTAAAATATGTTTTCCATCCAAAATTTCATGAACTTTGCAAATATAAACTTTGTTTTCTGTTTTGAATAATTTAAATTGCTGAAAACAACTATTTCTTAATTAATGCATTTAAAATTGTCAAATTAATAACTTGCTCATCTAAAATTCAAATTCAACAAATGAAATATGTGTTCCATCTAGAATTTTGTGTTCTTTCCAAATATAAATTTTGTTATCTGTTTTGAACATTTAAAATGGGTGAAAACAATAAATGTTTGTGTAACTCATTTAAGAAGCCAAAGTTCATAACTTAATAAATAAAATTCCAAACTTGGTAAACAACATATTAAATTGAAGCTATTGTTGTTTTCTTATTGTTTTCATCATCCATGCATCATTCTAATCAATTTTCACATGATGGTTATTTGTAGATCATTTAATTCAACATTAATTCATGGGATTTTCCATATGCAATCCAAATTGCATATGGGCCCATTTAAATATATTTACCATGTCAACTAGTTTATCTTTGATGCATCCTTAAACTTGTCATGCATCCATATCTTGATCATGCTGGATCTTTTGCCGTAGTAGTAATTGTTGCATCCGTTGATTCTTCTAATGCTTTGCTTCTTCGCGGATAGGACCTTGAGATGATGTGAGCACCGACAAGTTCTGCGGATGTACCTCTACTTGCTGGATTCCAGGCAAGTATACTCACTTGCTACCCGTGTTGCCTTTCCTCACTTGTTACCGATTCTTTCCGTTGTCTTTATGATAGCCTTATGATTCGATGCTTGTGTCTCGGTCCTATCATATGTTTACCTTGCAGCCATGATATATCCTTTCCTTCCACTTCCTATTAACTGTTGCTTGTTTACCCTGTTGGCCCCCGTGTCGTAGTTGCATGCTTAGTGTTGTTTGCGCTCGAGTCTTGTTTTCCTTTGTTCTATCACCTGTTTAGTCAATAGTTGGGTTTCAATTCAATCAACAACATGTTAATGTTTGGGGTAATAACAATTTGATGATAAGGCACCGGCAGGAGGCCCGGCGTGGTTTTGAGGCCTGCTAGTGTCGAACTTAATTAGGAAAAGGGGTCTTGTCTACTGATCCATGATGAGCGCACTATCCGCATGTGGGAAGCGAGTATGGGCGCCCCCCGCAATTCTGATTTGATTCGCATCTCGTCCAAATCGCCACACTTAGTTCGGGCTTTCCATTTGATGCACGCATATGCAGGTACGAACCCTTGGCGCCAGGGTGGAACTTTTGTAGTCGGCATTTAGGGCGGCGTGGTCTTCCAGTGCTATGAGGGTCCCCCTTTTCTTCGTGGGGGCTCGATTAGCCGCGCACGCACAGCACGTGGTTCTTTGGGCTTGATGCGAAGAAGAGTTGGGTTGTGTTGAATACCTCACTTGGTGGGTTGATCCCCCGTCTGGCGGGATATTCTTACGTGTACGGCCAAATTGGTGCATCCCTGTAGGGTTAAATCTTCTCGAGAAGCCGTGTTGTGCGCGGTTATGGATGACATGGTGAAAGTGCTGGCTAACAAGTACTCAGACAAATTACACTTAACGATGATAACTTGACTAGTAATATAGATTACCTCCACCATGAAAATGAATGTCACCTTAATCAACCGTGTGAGTTTTCCTTGGGTTGCTTCCTTAGTAGGGGGTGACACTGGATGGGTATTGTTTGGTGAGTAGTTGTAGTTGGTTCTGATACGCTATCTTATCCCTTTCTTTTAGCCGGACGTTGTAGCGAGTCTCTGTAGTTAGTTAGTGCAGCCCGCTGCCACTTCTTCACAGTAATCCCTTCCTTTCCGTTGTACCCAAAGTATTTGTACCTTGTGATGATTGGTTACGCTGGTACCTTGTGAGTATGGTTTATCCACTTGCCAGTACTTAACCGTACTGACCCACGAATCCATTTGGTGGCTGCATATTCAACATTGCAGTCAACAGGTTTGAAGTCTGACGACGTTAGCTTGGGAATCCCTCCGGCTTGGCCTGGGCAGGGATTGGACGCTCTCGGTTATCTTCAGGACTCTTAGTCCAATTTGTATCTTGTCCGTAGTCGGACACTATGTTGATTCTTCCGCTGTTATTTGGATCTTTGTATTGTATCAGTTGTATTCTTGACTCGTTTGAGTCGTCTTGTATAAATCTCTTCTGTTGTTGTGGAATATTCGTGAACTGTTGTAATGTTATCACAAGTGGCAACCTGGAATCGGTTATTATGCGGATTTGGCGGAAATGCTGAAATCTGCATAGTGCCTGATCTCGGGGCGTCACAAATAGTATCAGAGCATGGTTCCGATTTCCAATGTTGTTTCGATACAAATGGTTATCGAAGCAACGGGTCCGCAAAGCCTGTAGGATAACCTCGCTAACGCTCGTTGTTTCTAGAGTGTCAAAAACTATTTTCTGCAAAACTATTTTGGAAACATCTCCATAGGATTCTTGTTTTCTCCTTATCTCTATTCTATTTCTCCTCTCATCTTATTTGTTTTCGACTCTCCTCTCTTATCTATCTTTCAAAGTTCTAGGATTATACGTGGGTGGACGTTTTCTGAGCCTTTAACCTAATAGGTTCGATCATCGGAAGATTCCTGGTGGAAGAACATCGTCATCAACCCGAGCAAGAATCTCTTGTTAGTGGTGTCGAGAAACCCTTGTTAGTGGTGTCGAGGAGATCAGCTGGAAGCACGAAGAATCGAGATAGTCGACCCTATTTTCCCTCCCTTGGTTGTCAGCGGATTACGAGGGCGCAATCCCTTGTTAGTGGTGTCGTCTGTAACGCCCGGGGATTTCCCCAATTAGTTTTGTTGGTTTTTTTTCGTTTGTGCATCTCATAACATCATGCATCATGAGCATTGCACTTTCTCACAATTAACATTTTTATTTTACATGAAATAAAATAAGAACCTTGTTTTTGTTTTGTTAACTTATTATAATTGTTCCTTTTGTCAAAAACATTTATAGTCCCTCTTAAATTTTGTTTCTTGTCTATAGTTTTAGAGAAAAAAAAAGGTTTTATAGTGTGAGAGAATAGCCGAACCAAATTGGGCTGAAACATCTCAAAAGCATCCAAGCCCTCTCTACCTCGCAGCCCACCAGGAAGCCCCCCTTTTTTTTGTTTGTCGTCTTCCTCACGAAGAAGCTCACGTACAGAACGTGGCCATGGTCTCTCCCTGGTCCCCCTCCCCCTCACCTTTCCCCTCCTCCTTTATCTACCCCAGCCTCCCCTCCAAACCCTAACCCTAGCGCCTCTTCCCTCTCCTCTTCCTCTCAGCCGCCACCCTCCTTCTTTCTCCTCTGCTCCCAAAATTTCCCCTCTGAATTTTTCTTTTCTCTGAACCTGAGGAGCACCACCATGGCCGGAACTTGGCGGGGGTGAGGTAGCTGTTGTGGTCGACGACGGAGGCTCTCAACGGTGGGAATGGAACCGTGGGGTTGCCACCTCCAACTTTGACGAAGGGAGCAGGGCCGGAGGACGCCTACACCGCCCGCGCCGTCAAGCTTTTCCGCCGCCGAGCTCCGTTCGCCGCCATCTCCTCCTCGTCCGCCTCCCACTCGCCAAGCTCGAGGTGAGCGCCCCTACCCCTTCTCTCCTCCTCCCCTCGGCCTTCCTTCTTTGCCCTCCACGAGCAGGACCACCCCAGCACCCCAGCGCCACGCCGCACGGGGCCCTCGGTGGCGGCAGCATCCTCGCCGGGTCGTTGTCGATCTGTTCCGATCGACTGAAATTTTGGTTCAGTTTCCGTCCAGCCCACAACCTTACCTCAAAACTGTTCGCAATCGGTATCCATCCACACAGCCGCAGCAGCCCACTGGTAGCACCCCTTGCGCGCGCCCCAGCAGCCCCGGGTTTGAATCCCCTTAGGCACAAAGCCACCCCTTTTTCTCAGCCTTTTCTTTTTTCTCTCGAATTCCAGAAAACAGATCTGATGCAGTAATTGTAAAATCAATAACAAATTGAATTTTGCTCCAAATTCAACTATTCAAGTTTCTGTGGATTCATAATCTTGTGCCCTTTCTGTTAATGTCAAGTTTGCAACATGCTTCTGTAGTAATTTTTGCACTAAATAATTAAATACAGAAAATGCAATAAAAATTGGAAACTTTGGAATTTCATAACTTGAGTTTGGTTCATCCAATTTGAGCAAAATTGGGCTTTAAAAATTTGTCTTAACAAACTCTACACATTAGTATTTTATTTGGTCACAATTGAATTAAATTTGAACATGTTTCCTTCTGTTTACTAAAAAGGGCATAATAAGAATGCTTATGAAAAATTGCATAATAAATTCAATAATAACCCAAAAATTATGTTTAATAGCTCAAAATATTCAGTGAAACATTTGCTAGATGTTTTCAACCTTTTCAATGCAATTTGTTTACTGTTTTCCCTAATTAAAAGTGGTGCAATAATTCAATGCTTTAATTAAACCTTTTAAATTGCAAAATTCATAACTTGGGCAATTCAAATCCAATTCCAACATGTAAAATATGTTTTCCATCCAAAATTTCATGAAATTTGCAAATATAAACTTTGTTTTCTGTTTTGAATAATTTAAATTGCTGAAAACAACTATTTCTTAATTAATGCATTTAAAATTGTCAATTTAATAACTTGCTCATCTAAAATCCAAATTCAACAAATGAAATATGTGTTCCATCTAGAATTTTGTGTTCTTTCCAAATATAATTTTTTTTTATCTGTTTTGAACATTTAAAATGGGTGAAAACAATAAATGTTTGTGTAACTCATTTAAGACGCCAAAGTTCATAACTTAATAAATAAAATTCCAAACTTGGTAAACAACATATCAAATTGAAGCTATTGTTGTTTTCTTATTGTTTTCATCATCCATGCATCATTCTAATCAACTTTCACATGATGGTTATTTGTAGATCATTTAATTCAACATTAATGAATGTTATTTTCCATATGCAATCCAAATTGCATATGGGCCCATTTAAATATGTTTACCATGTCAACTAGTTTATCTTTGATGCATCCTTAAACTTGTCATGCATCCATATCTTGATCATGCTGGATCTTTTGTCGTAGTAGTAATTGTTGCATCCGTTGATTCTCCTAGTGCTTTGCTTCTTCGCGGATAGGACGTTGAGATGATGTGAGCACCGACAAGTTCTGCGGATGTACCTCTACTTGCTGGATTCCAGGCAAGTATACTCACTTGCTACCCGTGTTTCCTTTCCTCACTTCTTACCGATTCTTTCCGTTGTCTTTATGCTAGCCTTATGATTCGATGCTTGTGTCTCGGTCCTATCATATGTTTACCTTCCAGCCATGATATAGCCTTTCCTTCCACTTCCTATTAACTGTTGCTTGTTTACCTTGTTGTCCCCCGTGTCGTAGTTGCATGCTTAGTGTTGTTTGCGCTCGAGTCTTATTGTCCTTTGTTCTATCACCTGTTTAGTCGATAGTTGGGTTTCAATTCAATCAACAACATGTTAATGTTTGGGGTAATAACAATTTGATGATAAGGCACCGGCAGGAGGCCCGGCGTGGTTTTGAGGCCTGCTAGTGTCGAACTTAATTAGGAAAAGGGGTCTTGTCTACTGATCCATGATGAGCGCACTATCCGCATGTGGGAAGCGAGTATGGGCACCCCCCGCAATTCTGATTCGATTCGCATCTCGTCCAAATCGCCACACTTAGTTCGGGCTTTCCATTTGATGCATGCATATGCAGGTACGAACCCTTGGCGCCAGGGTGGAACTTTTGTAGTCGGCATTTAGGGCGGCGTGGTCTTCCAGTGCTATGAGGGTCCCCCTTTTCTTCGTGGGGCTCGATTAGCCGCGCACGCACAACACGTGGTTCTTTGGGCTTGATGCGAAGAAGAGTTGGGTTGTGTTGAGTACCTCGCTTGGTGGGTTGATCCCCCGTCTGGCGGGATATTCTTACGTGTACGGCCAAATTGGTGCATCCCTGCAGGGTTAAATCTTCTCGAGAAGCCGTGTTGTCCGCGGTTATGGATGACTTGGTGAAAGTGCTGGCTAACAAGTACTCAGACAACTTACACTTAACGATGATAACTTGACTAGTAATATAGATTACCTCCACCATGAAAATGAATGTCACCTTAATCAACCGTGTGAGTTTTCCTTGGGTTGCTTCCTTAGTAGGGGGTGACACTGGATGGGTATTGTTTGGTGAGTAGTTGTAGTTCGTTCTGATACGCTATCTTATCCATTTATTTTAGCCGGATGTTGTAGCGAGTCTCTGTAGTTAGTTAGTGCAGCCCGCTGCCGCTTCTTCACAGTAATCCCTTCCTTTCCGTTGTACCCAAAGTATTTGTACCTTGTGATGATTGGTTACGCTGGTACCTTGTGAGTATGGTTTATCTACTTGCCAGTACTTAACCGTACTGACCCACGAATCCATTTCGTGGCTGCATATTCAACATTGCAGTCAACAGGTTTGAAGTCTGACGACGTTAGCTTGGGAATCCCTCCGGCTTGGCCTTGGCAGGGATTGGACGCTCTCGGTTATCTTCAGGACTCTTAGTCCAATTTGTATCGTGTCCGTAGTCGGACACTATGTTGATTCTTCCGCTGTTATTTGGATCTTTGTATTGTATCAGTTGTATTCTTGACTCGTTTGAGTCGTCTTGTATAAATCTCTTCTGTTGTTGTGGAATATTCGTGAACTGTTGTAATGTGATCACAAGTGGCAACCTGGAATCGGTTATTATGCGGATTTGGCGGAAATGCTGAAATCTGCATAGTGCCCGATCTCGGGGCGTCACAGTTATATGATGACTCCCAAGTGCAGGAGATCAATTGTAGTACCTTTCGATAAGTATTTGAGTGTCGAACCCACGAGGAGCTGAAGGTATATTGTCTAAAGCTCTATAACCCTCTTATATGGCTGTTTATGCAAAGCAATAAGTTTGACTAAAAGGAACTAACTAATTAAAAGAAAGTGACGTGGAGTGTGGTTTGTCTAGTAACTAGTGAAGCAAGTTTAAACTTCAAGTAATCCTAAAGCAAGTTTCTAAAGCAAGTTTCTAAAGCAAGTTTCACACGTAGCAAGCAGCAAATATTTCAAGTGTCTCAAGGGAGCAAGTGTTCTATCAATAGGTGTTTCGTTCGTGTGGTTGTCACAATTAGTGAAGCACATGTTTTAGTATTAGTTGTTTCTTCTAGGATGGAGCCATGAATAGGTATAGTCAAGTAAATGATCTACAACCCCTTATTGTCCAAGTAAATGACTGCACAAGATTGATTAAGACATAAAGTCCCACCATAGCCTTACGTTCTAAGGTCCCCTATGTATATCTTTCCAATAACTTAACTTTGTGGCTCGGTCTCAGGTTACTATCACTCCCAAGTCACCACCACTCCATTATGCTACCGGTGATCACCTTACATGCATTGCCCCAACATATGCATGCACTCATATATTGTACATAAAGACAATCATAGAAGATAACAAACTTGTATGCAACCAATCAACGAACTATTTCACCATTGCCAAGAACAATTCACTACTCAAACATAGACGGGGAGATACAATACATCAAGGGAATATAGTATTGCATCATACATCGTGTTTGCCAAGAGATTACAGTGGAGAGATGGAGCTGATCTTTCTGTAGATGTTGATGATGAACACGCCGGAGGGGGGTGGAGCCCTCCGGGGGTAATCCCGGCGGCGTTTCCCTCCTCCGATCTTCTCCGGCGGCAGTCTTCTGTCTCTCTGTTTCGTGGTTTCGTCTCTCGGCGCCGCCTCCTTCTCGAAAAGGCCAGGGGACCCTTTATATAGTCGTTTTTAGGTCACGAGACACTCGGGAGAAGAAAGATCGACAACATCGGAGCCATGGGGGCAAAAAGGGGGCCCCACACGCGGCCAACGAATCTGGCCGCGTGGAGGGTCCTCTTTTCCACCTGGTTTGTTCTTTTAGCCCTCTACTTTGGCTCATGGTCTTCGTCTCAAAAATTCTGAACCGTGCTCTTTGGCCTTGCCCTTTTTGGAGTCCCGAAGCTCCCGGAAAGTATGAAACACTAAAAAGTACGTTTTTTGGAAAAACAGGGTTAGAACCAAAAGAAGGGGGATTGTTCAGAAAATCCCCCAAATCATTATAAAACATGAATATAAATTGCTAATATGTTGGAAAAACAAGTAATAACATGCAAAGTTCATGTATGCATTTTACATGCATCAACATCCCCAAGCTTAACCCATACTCGTCCTCGAGTATGAAGGTGATAAAAGTAACATGGACTTTGCATTTTAAAACAATCATGGAATATCAAAAAAGATTATCCATGCTACATATAATCAAATGATTCATAATGTAGATGAGTAGCAACATACAATTCATGTTATAAGAAATATAAAATATGCAAGCAAAGATGCTTCATGAAAGTTCACAAAGTGTATAATGAAATAAAAGCACTATGGACCAAATGCATACACAAAATGAAAAATAAAATCCTATATTGGTCAAAGAATAGCATAATGGAAAATAGAAAATATGGTGGACACTTTGGAGAAAATTGAGTAGAGGTAAAACATGATCAAGTCTTATTTAGCCTCTAAATTATTCAACTAAAATTACTAATTGAAATGTGGCATCCATTGGTCTAAGACTCTCATTGCCCCTTTATCACTAGCATCTTAAATTGTGAATGTTGAAGTAATGTGATTGGCAAGGTGTTGGTTGAATGCCTCATGCCCCGTGAGTGTGAAAACCTACTCCATGATTACTCAACTTAAGATTTTTAATAAGCTTTGTACAATCATAATAAGTATTAATGACATCATAGAGAACCGCAAATAGGTACCTCTTGCCCCATGACATGGAATCCAGCCCATGTCACAATGACAAGATGAACAAACGGAGTAGACTCATCATCCTTTTTTATTTCATTCACTATATGCATAGCTTATTATTTTATTGTAGGATGTGTTTGTAGAGTCCACTCTAGCTGTAAGTAAATTTCCACCATGATCAAGCATGGCTTGGGTTAGCGGCCCAATGCGTTTCTCTAGTCATAAATATACTTACTCATCAAAACTTATTATTCCTCTATTTGATTTCGACATGGCAGGAGTCCAAAAACAAAAGTACATGATATCAACCAAATGTAAATTTTTGTGCAATGTTGAAAGCTTTCCAGTGATACACGTTTATAGATAGCTCCCAACCAAACACTTGTCAAACGCAAAACTTTTAGCTCCCGTTATTGGGTCATGTTTATTAAGTGCAAAGAAAAGTAAAGGTGTGCATTAAAAAGTTCGTGAGAATCCTAACCAAATTCAGCTCATGACAATTAATAAAGTGAATATCTTAATTTAGAACATAAATAACACTATAACATGGTGAACATACTCGGAATAGCTCTGAAGCAAATAGGTAGACATGGTGGACTCACTAGAAATACTTGGCTAAAGGGTGTTGGAAACAAGTTTATACTTGTTGGAATTTTTTCTTTTTGGCTAGCAAGAGGGAGATATTTGGCCAGATACTATGCATGAATATGTCCATAGAACTACTCATTTCATGACAAACTAAATAAACCAGCAATTAATTAACATCAAGGACATGAATAAGAGATAGCTCAAGACAACATTATTGCAAATTTCTACACATAAAAAGCCTATAAATCATGCAAACATATGTAGCTCTTCAAATCAACCATGGCATCCCTATTCCAAGTCATAATACTAGTATCCATTACATTCCAACCCCAAACTCCAGTAGCTCAATCTCATATAAAATGATGGGTGTGGTCTTATCAAAACAAAAATAAAAACAAAAACTAGACGCTTCATGTCTCTACGATAAATGCTTTGCTTAGAAAAACAGAAAGTAGACGTGTGCTAACCAAAAGAGTGTAGCTCCAGTGGGGTGTTCATCACATCCCCTAGCTTATGTCTTTCACCATTCTTGGATGTCTTGAGGCGCAGCTCCTCTATTCCCTGTGAAAAAACTTCACAAAATATGTTTCTCCCATTCTTTTTCTGTGGGGTGAGATTAGCAAGGACAAACAAATCACATGCTTGCTGTGCAAAATTCCAAATCAAATGCTCCAGTAGATATACAATAAGGTTCATTATGTTGTATGTTCACTCTATTTCTTGAAAGAATCATGGAAATTCGATCCCCAAGCCCAAAGAGTGCATAAAACAAAAGAAGGCAGAATCTGTCCAAAAAAGCAACAGCAGCATAACAAACGTTTTTCCCTAAGCTAGATTCGTCAAAAATTAAGCCAATTTTTATGCTTACAGAGGACGAAAAGTTGCAGAACATACTAAAAAATTAGCTCAATCCGACGTACCAATAACAAACGTAAAATCATACAGTGACCAGACTCGTGCTGAAACAGAAATTTCATGCACTAGGATAGCAACTTATAAGTCCAAATGGGTTTGACTTCACTCTTTATTGAAAACTCCAGAATTAAAACAATAAAAACTAATCTCTTGAGACAGCAAGAGGACACTAGGCTTTACTTACTTAACATCATGATGGTTGGAGTGAGGTGGCTCGGCATCCCCAAGCTTGGATTCTTGTACTTATTTGATACATGTAGGGTGACCCCAGGGGTACATCCCCAAGCTTGATTGGTTGTCCCTCTTGATCTTTGTTCATCTCACTCAACTCTTTCTCCTGAAAAATTCTTATTACACAAATCTCAACATAAAACTTGATTAGAGGGGTTAGTGTCTCCATAATTACTATTGTTTAATTCTATCTCTCATATAAGATTATTCTTGCCATTTATGATGAGAAATAAGACGAAAAGGTGATGTTACAGTAGTGAACTAATATTTTTATTGTTTTTAGCTTTGGAAAAAGTTTTAATGATAGAGACTTTGCAATGGTTTCATTGGCATGAACAACACATGTTAAAGGTCGACCCCAACTTCTCCATTACTCATCCTTCTCATTTACTTTCCCAAAAAATTTATAAAATGAAAATATTAAACTAAATGATAGATAACAGTAGGTAAAGGTATTTTACATGTTGAAAAGACATAAATGTGTGCTCAAACCGAATAGGAAATTAAAGCATAAGGAACACACCAAAAAATATTAAACAATTTATTTTTAAGTCTAACCCCTTTCCTATGCATTGGCATTTTGTAATGAAACAAATAAAAGAAGCACATAATAGCAAGCATAGAAAGGTAGATCAAGTGCAACTTCAATACTTTCAGCATAAAGAGGGGAAACTTAATATTGTAGAAATATGTATAACCATGTTTCCCTCTCTCATAATAATTTTCAGTAGCATCATGAATAGATTCAACAATATGAATATCACATAAAACATTCTTATCATGAGCCACAAGCATAAAAGAATCACTACTCTCCACATAAGTAAAATTCTCATTAGTGATAGTGGGAGTTAAACATTCATAATTTTCATTGCAATCATCATATATAGGAGGCATAGTATCATCAAAGTGAATTTTCTCCTCCAAGCTTGGGGAACTAGAAATATCATGCTCATCAAAACCAACTTCCACAAGCTTAAAACTTTCCATAGAGTCAGCAAGTATATCATTTTTATCCTCAATAGTAGGGGGACTAAAAATATCATATTCATCAAGACAAATTTCCCCAAGCTCAAGGTTTTCCTTAGCAATAAACGTTTTCAAAGAATTAGTACTACCACAAATATGATTGTTGTGCAAATAATTTTCCAATTTCTCCTGAAACACTTCATGTCCTAATTCAAGGTAGATATTATACAGTTCTAAAATTGTTTGCTTGTTTTCCATTTTATATTTTTGTGTGTGTTTTAGGTTTATATGTTAGTATGAAATGCAAACAATAATAAAAGCTTAGCACAACGCTCCCCGACAACGGCGCCAGAAAAGTGCTTGATGACTCCCAAGTGCAGGAGATCAATTGTAGTACCTTTCGATAAGTATTTGAGTGTCGAACCCACGAGGAGCTGAAGGTAAGCTATCTATTCTCTAAAGCCCTATAACCCTCTTATATGGCTGTTTATGCAAAGCAATAAGTTTGACTAAAAGGAACTAACTGATTAAAAGCAAAGTGACGTGGAGTGTGGTTTGTCTAGTAACTAGTGAAGCAAGTTTAAAATGCAAGTAATTCTAAAGCAAGTTTCTAAGAAAGTTTCACAAGTAGAAAGAAGCAAATATCTCAAGTATCTCAAGGGAGCAAGTGTTCTAGCAATAGGTGTTTCGTTCGTGTGGTTGTCACAATTAGTGAAGCACATGTTTTAGTCTTAGTTGTTTCTTGTAGGAAGGAGCCATGAATAGGTATAGTCAAGTAAATGATCTACAACCCCTTATGATGGATCATGTGGCCAAGTAAATGACTGCACAAGATTGATTAAGACATAAAGTCCCACCATAGCCTTACGTTCTAAGGTCCCCTATATATATCCCCCAATAACTTAACTTTGTGGCTCGGTCTCAGGTTACTGTCACTCCCAAGTCACCACCACTCCATTATGCTACCGGTGATCACCTTACATGCATTCCCCAACATATGCGTGCACTCATATATTGTACATAAAGACAATCATAGAAGATAACAAACTTGTATGCAACCAATCAACGAACTATTTCACCATTGCCAAGAACAATTCACTACTCAAACATACATGGGGAGACACAATACATCAAGGGAATATAGTATTGCATCATACATCGTGTTTGCCAAGAGATTACAGTGGAGATATGGAGCTGATCTTGCTGTATATGTTGATGATGAACACGCCGGAGGGGGGTGGAGCCCTCCGGGGGTGATCCCGGCGGCGTTTCCCCCCTCCGATCTTCTCCGGCGGCAGCCTTCTGTCTCTCTGTTTCGTGGTTTCGTCTCTCGGCGCCACCTCCTTCTCGAAAAGGCCAGGGGACTCTTTATATAGTCGTCTTTAGGTCACGAGACACTCGGGAGAAGAAAGATCGACGGCATCGGAGCCACGGGGGCAATAATGGGCCCCACACGCGGCCAAGGAATCTGGCCGCGTGGAGGGTCCTCTTTTCCACCTGGTTGGCCTTTTGGCCCTCTACTTTGTCCCATGGTCTTCGTCTCGAAAATTCTGAACCGTTCTCTTTGGCCTTGCCCTTTTTGGAGTCCCGAAGCTCCCGGAAAGTCTGAAACACTAAAAAGTACGTTTTCTGAAAAAATAGGGTTAGAACCAAAAGAAGGGGGATTGTTCTGAAAATCCCCCAAATCATTATGAAACATGAATATAAGTTGCTAATATGTAGGAAAAACAAGTAATAACATGCAAAGTTAATGTATGCATTTTATATGCATCATTATATCATGCACCGACGATATTTACTCTGGTACAGACACAGTTGAGCTTAAGGAGCACACAATCCTAGGGTTCGACTCCACTTATAAACCTACAATCCCAGGGTCGTGACCAAGCAATTACACAATCCATTCCACTGAAACGGTTCCACCAAGCACATATGTTTGTTAATTATGGAAAAATATTAAAGTGATGTATATATCCTTTTGCACACTTTAACAATCAAGTTATTCTACAACAAAGATATACCTTTTATAGTCTACCTTTTATGTAGGACAATGCTATACCCGCCCAAAAAAATAGGACAATGCTATACAAGAGTGGCCTTTTGGAGGCCGGGCTACACCTGTAGCTTTCTATTTAAAAAAATTATAAAAAAAAATTAGAGTTGTAGATAATATCTATATGTTCCACTATTCAAAATTGCAAAGAAAAAATCGTTGTATTTTTACCTGAGTGAAGGAAGACAAATGCCCAGAGCTGGATCAATACATATTACCACGGATATTTTTTTTTTGAAACGGGAAAACCCAACCTCTGCGTCTAGTTGATGCATACGACTTTTATATTTATAAAGAGAGTAGAATCCAAATACAAACTTAGCAAGAAGACCAAACATCATTTACCGATCACAAAGAGTGGCAACATGAATAAGCCAACCAAAAATAGGAGAAAGAAGAACACTACACAACCGTGAGACGTCTAGTGTGCAACCAGTAACCCTTGTTAAAGATAGCACGTACGACCGCCGTCAACCGAATACATCCAGACTCCAAGCATCCTCGCAAATACGTACTTCTCCAATATGTGTCATGATGAACAACCTGCAAAAAATGTCCAGCTTGCACATTGTTAAAAACAACATCATTTCGACAATTCCAAATTGCCCAAAGAAAAGAACACATGCCAATACGAATGGATGCTTTAGTGTTCTTATCAAGCCCATGTAACCATTGCCCAAACATATTGGCAATACTACAAGGGGGATAATACTAAACATAAAATGCACAACTCTCCAAATTTTCTTAGTAAAATCACAATTGAAAAATAGGTGTTGAACAAATTCATCCATGTGACAAAGACACATTTTTTATTCCCGTCCATCTCCGTTTAGCCAGATTATCCTTTGTTAGGAGTTCTTTCCTATGAAGGAACCACATACAATTTTTAATTTTCAACGGAACCTTGAGCTTCCACAAATATTTGCGTAAGAACATAACATTCCCATTCATCAAATGTCTATACATTGATTTACTGAGAACACACCCGACGGTGTTAATTTGCACGTAAAGGAATCCATATAATTTGATAAAGAAACTACCATCAGTCTCTCAACTACCTCTAACAATGCAACCCATTTACCCCCACCAAAGGTCGTCTAAATTAAAAATTCGGATGGTCATGGCTAAGAACGTGAGATACCAAAACATTCTTCTGTCTAACAACATTAAAAAAATATAGAATATTGAGATGAAAGAGGCATGTCAACCAACCACGGATCCCCCAAAATCTAATCCCTTTCCCATTCCCAACAGAGAAAGAAACATTGTCAAAGAACGCTCCCTTAACTCCAATTATCCCTTTCCAGAAAGGTGAATCAGTAGGGTTTGCCTCAATCTGAGATAAATGCATATCTTTAATGTATTTATTGTGTAGCAACTCATGCCACACTCCTTCCTCACTGAGTAATTTAAACAACCACTTACTAAGAAGAGATTTATTTTTAATACAAATCACCTCAATACTAAGCCCCCTGGTCTTTAGGCCGACAAATGATGTTACACTTAGAAGGTCTATATTTATTTTGGTGTTGGTAATTTTTCCAAAAGAAGCGGGATCTATAGAAATCTAGCCTTTTCTGTACCCCAATAGGTAATTAAAAAATGATAAAAGAAACATTGTTAGGCTCGTAAGAACAGAATTAATTAAGACAAGCCTCTCTCCATATGATAATAGCTTTCCTTCCACGAGCTTAGTTTCTGCTCAAAACGATCCTCAACAGGTTTCCATTCTCTATTGAGAAGCTTCCGATGATGAATTGGTATACCTAGATATCTAAATGGGAGGGTACCGATTTCATATCCAAATATCTGTCGGCATATTACAATGGACTGTGTTTACATGTATTGTGAGGTAAAATTTTATGATCTATGCGAACACAAACATTCAAACCGAAGATAGATGATGAATTGCTTTTGAGCAGGCAAAAATGTAGCATGCTAATTTTAAAGCAAATAAAAAGAAGGACATTCGTGGCAGAACTGTAGTAATCGATGCCTAGTCAGGTTCACTTCTGCCTTTCCTCTTTATATATCGAGATGGCCACCCAGCGCTGCAGAATCGCAGTAATCAATTCAACTAGTAACTTGTAGGATCCCAACATATATCATGGACTCCACCAGGACGTGCATTATGAAGGAGGAGAAGTCAGCCGGCGAATCGATCATGTTGTTTCTATAGAAGAAGTGCAGGCGATTCTTCTGGAGCAGCACAACACGGAGGCCAAGGATCCGATCGACTTGGCCACGTGGGCGGAGCATGATGCATTGGCCAAGGCAAAATGGGCAAAGAGCAAGAGCAGGCATGCGAAATATACCGAATCCGATGAGGAGTTTCTGATTGACCTTGAACCATTTCATATTATGCGTGTATCTAACCGAGAGGGAGCGCTCTGATATGCTATTGATCCATCAGTGTCTATCTATTTGTTCCATTGGTACTGTTAATGCTAATTTTTCATTGTTACTTTCATTATTAATATTTTTATCTTTGCAACCTCCATTTGGGGGCTATGTTGTATTAAAATTATATATGCATCTATATTGCCGAAATAGTCTTGCGCTCCGCTATATTAATATACCAAACAGACCATACAACGTTGAAACACGTCAAATCATCACAAACCTGCCCAAAAGAACAACGAAAGACAAAAAAACTAATTCTAGAAGTGCCAGATCGACGAACACGATGATGCCCCGCGGCGGCGAGAAGAAAGGCGGGGGGGCTAGGCGCGCGCGGTGGCGAGAAGAAAGGCGGGGGGGGGGGGGGGGGGGCTAGGCGCGCGCGGTGGGACATACCACCGCGGTCGCCTCGCTCGGGGAGGCGACGCGGGGGCACACCATCCACTCGACAAGGCTTCTACTAATGATCTACGTTGCAGATATGCATATATATTTAAACTTAGCCTTTCCTATTTTATTTTTAACTTTGGTACGGTGATCTATGCTAAGTATTGAGCACTACTGAGTATAACTCGTCCCCTTGATATTCCAATTGCAGTGTTAACGACTTTGGGGGCTATCCTTGTTGTTGCTGACCTTTATCCATGCTTTCTCTACCCCAATCGCGCAGGTAACAGATCTAGCTGATCAATCTCGAGAACGATAAGAAATCCATATTAAAAAATCAGATCAAGCAAACACTGAATTTCAGCTATTCAGAATGTGAAGTATCACTGGTAGAAAATAGGCCTTTAGTCCCGGTTTGCAAGGGCCATTAAACCCGGTCGTGCAACCGGGACTAATTATGCGTGACTAAAGGCCCCCCCCTTTAGTCGCGCCTCTTACGAACCGCAACTAAAGGCCCGCCACGTGGGCAGTTGGCGTGCGCCGGAGGTGGGAGGACCTTTAGTCCCGGTTTTTGACACGAACCGGGACTACAAGCTATTTCGTTATTTCTTTAATTCATTTGGTTTTCTAATTTTTTTTCACTCCAATTTTTCACTCCCTTTTTTTCACTCCCTTTTTTTTCCAGAATTTTTATAATTTGTTTAGTGTGCAAATACAATTAACTCTAGTCAAATTACTTACTCGTGGTCAAACTTCCTGTTCGGTCACCCATCTTCTCACTACTCTAGCACTAGCACGCTTAACTTCCGAGTTCCATCCCGTCCCGCATCCAAGTGTTTCACACGCATGTATGTGATACTAGTATCATACCAATCTATTAACATGTTGGTCGATGCCACATTTCTTTATTGTCTGAATTTCAAATAAATATTTTAATAAACAAAAGTAATGATGTAATCAATAATTTTGAATAAATAAATAAACATTAATTTTTTAATTTGTATTATGTCTAAAAAATATTCAGAAAAATAAAACTAATTCATTTTAAAATCTTAAAAATACAAATAATATATCAAATATATTCAGAAAATAAAACTAATTCATTTTAAAATCTTAAAAATACCAATAATATATCAAAATATTTAGAAAAATAAAACTAATTCATTTTAAAATCTTAAAAGTACAAATAATATATCAAAAATTTCAGAAAAATAAACCTAATTCATTTTCCCCTTTCCTAAATGCAAAATAAAATTTGATAAAATTCATGAACCAAACCATATAAAATCTAAACCATATAAAATTTGCAAATCCAAGTTTGGACTATTATTTTGGACACAAGAACTGTTTTGGCAATGACTATCTGTGAGAATAATTTGAACCTAACTTTTAAAATACATAACCAAAATGGACAAACTAAAATGTTCTGGATAGATATTGAAAAGATCTATCCATAGCACTTAGCCTCACATAAATGTCAGCAACCAAATAAAAATACCATCCTTTTTAATAAAAGACTAGTAGGCTCTTCTATGATTTTTAGAATGAGTTCAAAAATGATTTTTGAAGTAAATCCAACTGGATGAGTTTGGTATTGGCTAGATCTATGTTTTTCTGGCTTAGATTAATTTTTGGAGCTCTAGATTTATTTTTGGTGAACAGATATAGAAACAGTAGTTTTTCTGTTTTGTTTTCTTGACGTGTTTTTGTTTGTTTTGAAATGTGTGTTTGATCTTATCTTGTTTCCTAGCTTGTATAGGGTGTTAGAACTTGATATTAGGTTGTTTGCTTGCAGAACATCTACCTTAGAAAGTGTGTGCATGATTGGAAACCCAAATAAAAATGGAACTAGCATTTGTTACTTTCTAATTTTATTATTTTGGAATTGTGTGTGAGCTAGATCTTTGTGTGATTGCTTTAGTAAATTTTGTGCTATGTTTAACCCGTGATTTTATTTGAGACATTACATAACATAGCGGTACATATATATATATATATCCATTACATAATATAGCTAGGAATTAATATAGAAATAATATAGGAATTAATAGAAAGACATATATCCATTACGTAATATATCCATTACATATATCGAACACAACATAGCGGTACATAGATGCGGTACACACAAACATCATCTACTCGAGCTCCGAAGAGTAGATGTAGAACAACTCGAAGGCAACGTATGCATCTATTGCTGCATACTCGAGATTGATCTGGTCAAGTGGGTTCTTCCCCCAATAAAACTGATTCCTCGAGGGGAAACAAGTCTTCATGGTTTTGTAGTCGGGGTGGATGAAGGCAGTTGCCATCTGAGCTATCCCGGTCTTGTGCGTGTAGAACTCATCAAAATGGATCAAGTCCTGAAGATCAATGTAGTGATCTTCAGGTATCTCAATACCCAACGTGCGCATCAACTTCTGCCGGTCATTTGTGATGTCAACGCTACAGAAGTTGTACCCATTGTTGACAAGAAAATCAACATGTTCTGGAGATTGCTTTGAACTACTGCAATAACAAATCAACACGTGTTAGATATTGTTGCAACACATGTATTCTTCCAATGCAACAACAAATCGAAATTGCAACAAGAGATTGTACGTGTGCGTACCTTACCCATTGGAAGACCAAAACGGTCTCCTTGTAGGAAATTTGGATGACAACCACATCCCGTTGATTCGCCGTGTACTCTAGATCAAGCCCGAAGAACTTGTTGTGTTCATCGGCGGCTTCATAGAGATTGCTCAAACGGCGAAGAGCTTCGGGGAGCCTCTCGCATATATTGGTTTAGGCGATATGGAGATTCTTGCCGCATGGTGTGGGCACATGGAGAACGTTCCAAACGCGAGAATCCATGGGTGGTGGGTGGAGGAAAAAGAGAGGATCAAGAAGAGAAGAGAGGAAGAAGAACAGAGAGCGCACTGTAGCAATGGCCTTCTTCCTCTCGCTCGCGAAATAAAACCACGCGGGAGGCGAGCAGTTTCGACCTTTAGTCGCGGGTGGCCAGGCCAACAGGGACTAAAGGCCGAGGTAGCAGCAGTTCGGACCTTTAGTCGCGGGTGGCCAGGCCAACCGGAATTAATGCCCTCCGCGCGCTTCCCCAACTGCCATTCATGACGTTCAGTCGCGGGTCGCCTCGCGAACCGCGACTAAAACTCATTTAGTCACGGTTCGTATAGTTTGGGGACTAGAGGGGGCGTATAGAAGTCCTTTTTTCTACCAGTGTATGGACGGAACAACACTTAGGAGGATACCCGTCGATGCCAGTTAGTGACTCGCGGAAGGCTCGTGCCGAGGTACTTGATGGGGAGAGCCCCGGAGATGTGCCGGCCCGAGTCTGAGCAACATGCCGCTTTCCATTAACTTGTTCCACCTGCATCAACGTCAAAGAACATAGGTGCTTCAGCACACGAAGGAAAGATTGCCCGAGTACTGGCGAACACGCTGAGGGGGAAACGTTGGCGAGCCTAGCAATATTGCCGTGAGGTTAGCGGCGTCGAAGAGGCGGACGGCCGCAGACACACAGGTCACCCGGTGTTGGTACGCACCAGACGGCGCGGCTGCAGGCACCGGCTTACGGGAAGCTGCTGGTGCGAGCTTCTTTCTACCCATGCATGGCGACTGCCACCATGGCGACGAGTGGTGAGGCTAGGCCTGCGTGCTCAAGCGTCTGTTTTGCATGCGAAGCGAGTCCTGCCACATAATCACTCATGGATTACAAGGAGCGCACCGTACACACGTTCGACCCAATAATAGCTCACCAATCACTCCTCAGATATGTAAATTTTTTCTATGTTTCACTGGGTGAATGATTTTAATAAATCTAATTTATACGATCCCGCAGCACCGTTTTTCTCCATGTCAGTCGCTATATATAGCCATCTAACTTCTACTCATCGCTTCATATGTGACAAGCCGCTCTTGCGATTGTAACGGATAAACTAGGTGCGCTACATTAGCTCTACGTTATAGTGCACGTTATTCTTTAGGAATAGATTGCCACGCCAAGATCCTATATTGTCAAATATACATCATTGACACCCATGTAACTATAAGGAACCACCACATCTTAACACGAGTTCCAATATGTGTTTTGGAACATACACGGCTTGGAATGGGTGGCCTCTGGAAAACATCTGTCACGAAGAGTCGGTGGTGAACAACAGGCTCACTGTGAACTGCAAAACCAGATGTAAGTTGGGCCTCCGGCGCTATCTCTGCTATCACTTTTATGGTGATTCGTGGAAGCAAGAATATATAAAAAAAAGACCTTCCACCTCCGTACGGTCCAATTCTTAAGTACGTTTCCCCGCCGATTGTTTCAGGTTTTCTATATGTCCCCGTTTCTGCTTCATCCAGCGACAGAAGCATATTTTTCACTAATATTTCATAGTTTATACATGTATCATTTAAATTTCATATTGTAATGAACAAATTTTTCATTATAAACGGAATAAATCAAGATTCACACAAGATTGAAAGGAGTCAAATATTAACAAAAGATAAATAACAGTTTCAATTAAATAAAAGCAAAATTTCACGAAAAAATATGGTTCAAGCATTTTTTCCATAAATTGTTCAAGTTTATACATGTTTTAATCCAAATTTCATAATAAATCGAATATATGATTCAAAGATACACATAATATATATACAAGTTTCAGTTTTCTTGATTCCACCAATTAATATTATATAGAATCTGAAATAACATAGACAGAAACACCAACATTTCGGCGATGGTGCCGTTCGATGTCGTCTAGCTCCCGAGGACACCGTTTTGGAGCTATTACTAGCTAGAGGCGCAGAAGGAGAAGCAGTGTTGTTTCTACCCGTGTTGTCTTGAAGACCGCTGAGCGGAAGATGCAGAGACAGTGGTAGAACCTCTATTCTTTTTAAACAGACACCGACATTTTTAAAAAAGCATGTTTGATAGGCACGCTCTGTGCTAAGCAGATATGTCCCCTCACTATTCTGTATAATCTAATGTCGGAGTTGCTATGCAACTTAGAGACAATATTTTTGCAAGGCTTCTTTACTCTGATGGAACATATTGTTGTGCATTTCGCGAACGAGGCCTTCTTGGGTGGACCGATGCAGTTTCGTTCGCAATTTTTTATAGGGAGAAACTTTAAGTATATTCGAAACAAGTATGGAAATTAAAAATTAAATTGAAGCCAGGCTAACGAACTACCTCGATGATGTTCTCCCTATGCATATCGAAACCTCTCGGTACAATGCCAACGAGCCCAAGTAAGACCCCAAGCTCCTCCTGTTCCAGTGTCCCGGTGGCAAGGACGGTGGCGCACAAAAGTATATCTTGACAAGTGTCCCGGTGGCATGGCACTATACATAAAAACACCATACAAGTAAGAAAATTATAAAGTAATATATATGCATCTATCACATAAAACTAAGTTTTTTTAATAAAACATAAAAACAAGTAGGCTCACAGAGGTGATGCCGGCTAGGGACGGCGCTGACGATCGATAGCGGTAAGGACGGGTAATATACTAAAACAAACAAAACATACTTTAATTTAACCTCAGATTGCATATAAAACGAATGAAATCTAGACATTTCATCAAACACCTTGCTAGCACTAAAAAAATCAAACGAGTTAAAATATAGGAAATCAGCTAAATTAGGAACGCCGGAAGATAGGATCATGTTGCTAACCCTTGTATAGATGGTTACTGTCAATCTTAACAAAATGGTGAAGAATAATGAAGTTTTGTTGGAGTGTGCGGGGAGAGAAATTTTTTGGTATGAAAATTTGGAGAGCTAGATGTGCTCTCAGGTGTGCTCGTGTTCATAAATAGGCTGGAAACTCTTTAGAACCGGTTCGTGATACGAACTGGTACTAAAGGTGCAGCGCCGGCTCCACATCCGCATCAAATATGACGCGAAAACCTTTAATACCGGTTTGTGTAAAGATCCGATACTAAAGACCCCGAACGAACCGGTGTTGTAGGTTTCCGGCGCCCTGTGCTCTGCAACCGGTACTAATTCTACCTTTAGTACCGGTTGGTAATTGAACATATACTAAAGCTAAAATCTAATGGCCCGGTTTCTACTAGTGTTTAGGGTTCTGCCCAAGGTATTGATTACCGGTAGGTAACCGGCTATGCCAAGCACCCTCAGGATACGGTCATACTTTACAAAGAAAATTCTGAAAATTTTAAATTTTAACGAGAAGTTTCCATAAATAGTTATATTGTGAACCATAAATTTTGAATTTTCGAATTTGGGTTTTCAAGTTCATCCGGAATTTTCCGGTATCCACGGTCGCGGCAAGCAAACCAAGGGCTCCTCCCCAATATTAAGTTTTGTCTATGTTTCAGCAGGAGAGTTCTCGTAATAAATCGAATTTATGGGTGCCATCCACCCTCTCCTTATTTCTCCAGGTCTGCAGCCGCTATATATTACCATCGAACTTGCACTACTCGTCAAGACAATGTGACAGGCCACCCTTGTGAGTTGTGAAGTCCGCCACATCAGTTAGCTCTATCATTCTATTGCACGTTATTCTTTAGAAATAGATTGCCGCGTCATGAACCATCTGAAATCTACATCACTAAGAAAGGAGCAATATGTGCATTTCAACGTACATGGCTTGGAATGAGTGGCCTCAGGAATACTTCTATTACGTTCTTGATGGTACCTCAGAGTTTTTCTAGGAAAAACGGTGCTTCGGCATTCGCAGGTAGTTTTCCCAAATAGCTGCAAACGGGCCGAGGGCGGAGCATTGGCAAACCTAGCTTATTGGCGTGAGCTTGAATATCCCCATCAGCGGCTGCGAAGGCAAGAGAACACCGGGGCGAAGCGCAATGCACGTCGGGGCGGTGCGGCTTCTCCCTATGCTAGTTCCGTTGACGAGCGGTGATGCTAGGCCTCTGTGCCGGCGAGTCCAGCGCCACGCAGTCTCGGTACGAAGCAGATGATGAAAGACTGGACACGTGAGACGCGATATCACGAATCACTACTCCTACTAGCAAAAGTAGCCGTCGCACAGCAATTTAGAGAACCACACAAAGATATCAGGAAATCAGGTGCATGCGCCGGCAAACTCATGTAGAGTGCCACCTCCCCATATGGTATAAACTGCCAAATGGTCCATGGAAGACCAGAATACAAAAGTGTCGAAATTACCCCACGTAAAATATGATACTCCCAGTTCGGAAATGACCACACATCGGCGGAATCGTGGTGACATGTACTCCTATCATAGTCGCCTATTTTTTTTTACCTTATTCCTACCTAATTCATTTTCCGTGGATACTCCTTTCAGTACTGGAGTCAGGTGCAGAAAAAACGATGCATGCTGCAGAGGATTCATGTAGAGGGTCGCATTCACATAGTATAAAGTTCCAAATACTCAATGGAAGACAGCAATAAAAAGTTTTGAAATTCACACACTAAAAATGTGAAAATCCCGGTTAGGAAAGGAATCCCGCATTAGCGATGTCGCGTTGGATGATGAAACATCGCCGGTCCGCGGAGACGAAGCATATGCTTGCATGTACTCGACTGTTTTTTTCTTCCCTTTTTCCCGTACCTAATTCTCTTCACATGAATCCTCCTTTTAAATATCAGAAGTCGTATGCGGACTGATGCATCCGCCGGCAGATTCATGTAGAGTGCCACCTCCCCACAGTATAAACAGCCAAATGGTCCTTGGAAGACGGCAATACAAAAGTGTCGAAATTCCCTCACGTAAAATATGATACTCCCAGTTCAGAAATCAACCACGCATCGGCGACATCGTGATGACATGTACTCGTATCATACTCCACTATTTTATTTATCTTATCCCGGTACCTAATTCTTTTCCCATGGATACTCCTTTCAGTATCGGGAGTTTCGCGTAGAAAAACGATGCATGCTGCAGAGGATACACGTAGAGTGTCGCCTCCGCATAGTATAAAGTGCCAAATAGTCCATGGAGATAGCAATAAATAGTTTTGAAATCAGGGGCGGATCCAGGATTTGACCATAGGGGGGGGCCAGACAAGACATCGACCGTAAAAGCTATACACCATGAAAATACATCAAGTCTTGCAAATAAACTAAGGATCTCAAATTTTAACACTATTTTTTTTAAGTTGAAAATAAAAATCTGCATTTTCACTAGTTTGATGTCTGGACCTATCAAACAAGTGAATAATCTCGTCAGTTGGATTTGCATTTTCAGGCATAGAGTTGTAGTTCCAACCAATTTGTATGAAGAAATTACTAATTGAATCGTCTTCCTCTTCATGGTAAGTACCCCTAGTAATAAAAAATAATCACTAAACTATGATGCCTAGCCAATAAAACCAGCAAGTAGCAACGGTTGGATTCAATCAACTAGCATGTAGTGCGTATACTGTAATACCTTGATGGTCGAAACGAGTGGCGTCAGGTCGTAGTCAATCGGAACCGTGGGGTTATGTCCGGTGTCCTAGCGGCGGCGACGCGGCAGCTGGCGGCCGGCGGCCGGCGGAGCAACGTGACATGCATAGATCGATAACTCAACGTGGTCTGTAGATGAGATCAGGGATGGTGCCGGCGGCGCGACTTGTGCGAATCGAGCGCCTATATGGACACAAGTAGACAAGTCACCTAAAGTACACTTACATGGTTTGGGCTTCCCTCACGAAATCAACAGGCCACCAAACGTAGAAACTCTACTCGCTCGGCTGGGCTGAATAGGCTTTGTATACAATTAGCAGCTTATATTAAGGAAATAATTACAGGTTTACTGCTGGCCCCTGCTGCATGTAGTTGGGGGTGGCCGAGCGTTAGGGGGGGCCTGGCCCCCGCTCGCCCCCCCCTGGATCCGCCGCTGTTTGAAATTCACTCACTAAAAATATGCTAGGCCGAGGTAGGAAATCAATCCAACATTAACGACGTCGCGTTAGAGATGAAACATTGCCGGTCCGTAGTGAGGAAGCATATGAAGAATTATGGGCAAAGTCGTTTGATACTAATCAGAAGCAATATAAGATGGATCTGATATGATTTGGCAGGATACAATTGTCTATTTGGTTGTACTTTTATTTTCAGCTGCCTTTATATTGGTAACTTACGTGTTGAGCCGTACAACATGAAGGTCTCCAGTAAACGGGGAAAAGACACATATATAATCACTAGTAGAGAACATACTTTTTGTTCAGGCAAAAAAAAAAAAAACACCTTTAACCCCGGTTCCGCTACGAACCGGGACCAAAGGTTGTGTTCCAGCGGCCGGGTCGTGTACACAAACCAAGTGGGAGCCTCTATAACCTGTTCGTGTCTGAAACCGAAACTAGAGATTCCTTCAGACCCGGTTCGTGTCTCGAACCGGGGCTAGAGGTTTATTGGGCAAAGACAGTAAGCTTTAGCCCCGGTTCCTGTCTGGAACAGGGCCAAATCCTTGTCTGTGTATAAAACAATCAGCCACACTCTTCTCCTTAGCCACTAACTCATTTTGGAGGGAGAAAGGTGTGAGAGGATGTGTGGTAACTTTTTTCCCTCCTATGCATACAAGGTGTTTGTTGAAATACCCGGTAGCACCATATCACTTCAGCTCACACAAAACAAATATGGTTTAAGTTGTCTGATCCACCCTTAATTAATCTTTCTCCTCGTTCTTTCCTCCTCCATTGAGATACCAACTTTATTCTTTCATGTATAGATGTACAGTGGTCAATTCTGTAATCATGATGTTCTGTAAGGTTTTTATGATAATTATATAATGCAGATGAGCAGGAAATGGATGTATGCTGACCGATGCTCTCCCGGGTTCATTAAAGGCGTGGGTTATTGGAAAGTCCTAGATGTCCGCTCTACGATCGACGTGATGCACCTGACAAAGAATGTTTGCGTGAATCTGTTATACTTCTTCGGCTTATATGAAAAGTCAAAATATATATCTCAAGCACGACAGGAGCAACAACACACGGAAGGACAAGACGACAAGAATCCAGACCAATTTCAAGGTAGGCATGCCAGCTATGTTCTTACCAAAGAAGAGAAGGAAATCTTTTAGAAGTACTAAGTAGTATCAAGATCCTGTCTGGTTACTCTTCGAATATAAAAAAAAAAAATGTGATAGAGAAAAAATTACAAAATCTAAAGTCTCATGACTGCCACGTGCTAATGATGCAATTGCTTCCGGTTGCATTGTGGTCGATTCTACCGGAGAATGTTCGACTACCCATTGTGAAGCTATATGTATTCCTGAATGCAATTTCTCACAAGGTAATCGATTCAGAATGTTTACCGGCGTTACAGAGAAATATGGTCCAATGTCTTGTCAGCTTCGAGTTGGTGTTCCCACCTCTTCAAAATTATGATGCACCTCCTAGTTCACCTAGTAAAAGAGATTAGCATTCTCGGTCCTGTGTTTCTACACAATATGTTCCCCTTTGAGAGGTTCATGGGGATCTTAAAGAAATATGTTCATAACCGTGTTAGGACAGAAGGAAGCATTTCCAAGGGTTATGGAACAGAGGAAGTCATTGAGTTTATTTGACTTTATTCCTGATCTTAAGTCAATTGGTGTTCACGAATCGCGGCATGACGGAAGAATGAGTGGAGAAGGCACGATAGGAAGGAAATCAATGATATGTATGGACGGGCATTGTTCCACTAAAGCACACTCCGCTGCCTTCGACTTGCCGTGTATCAAGCAACACCTCCAAGAAGGACCTGCGACGACGACGACACTGTTGCACAGACTGATCCTAGGATTTCTCTCGTTACAATGAGGGTAGTAACGAGGGGCACAACCGGCGCCCTTCAAGAAGGACGGGGGCACCCGCAAGCGTCGCCGCCCCGGTGCCGGCAAACACCAGCAAGGATTTGTCCATGCCCCAACGTACCACCACCCCGGGCACATCCCCTGCTGCACCAAACTCGCCACCCACCAACATGTGCCACCACCGTCTTGGACCATCATCGCCGTCCCACTGTGGCAAGCCAAGCGAGGATGCCGGACTGAGAGAAGATATCACCAACAGAGGATCGGCACTGCCGTCACCACGTGGGAGGGATCGACCTCCACCCCCGTAAGGCAGTAGCACTCCGGACGCAGCAACAAGAGCACACGAGGCAGCAAGCCCGGCCGGGACCTAAACGGGCCCATGAAGCTCCCGCCATCGCGCTGCAGCAGACGTGGGAACGTCACCGCCAACCTCATTGCGAACCTCAACTCCGTCCAGCAGGAGACGCCACAGGGGAGCCCGAGGCTAGCCCGCCCGGCCCCAGATCAAGCCCAAAGGGCCTAGATCTGAGCACCTAGGGGGCCGCCGGCCAGGCACCACCCTGCAGACAACTTCGGCTCCAAGGAGCGGCCGATGCGCTCTGCCACCACCCGGCCACCGCCGGAAAGCCTCGGGCCCAGTTGCGCCGCCGCCAGATCCACCGCCCGAGCAGGGGGCCGCGCCGGGAAAGATGAGCCTGCCGCCACCGGCCCTGCACGACCCCGCACGGGAAGAGCCCAATCGCTCAGGTCACAGATCTAGCTGATCAATCTCGAGAACCGATAAGAAATCCATATTAAGAAATCAAATCAAGCAAGCACTGAATTTCAGCTGTTCAGAATGTGAAGTATGGACGGAACAACACTTAGGAGTGTACCCAACGATGCCAGTAGAGACTCGCGGAAGGCTCGTGACAAGGTACTGTATGGGGAGAGCCCCGGAGATGTGCCGACCCGATCCTGACCAACATGCCGCTTTCCATTAACTTGTTCCACCTGGGTGGGAACCGGCTCAACCCTCTAGGGGTGGCCTATCACATATATATAATAAGGTGTGGTACAATGTTACAATACACGTACACATATACAGAAACTATAGAGTCTAACACCCTCCCTCAATCTTAGCCACTTCCTAAGGAATCTAGAAGAGTAAGATTGCGCCTACATGCCTCGAACTGTGGAAGAGGTAATGGCTTAGTGAAGATATCCGCAAGTTGATCCTTAGAAGAGATGAACCTGATATGTAGTTGTTTCCGAGAGACACGTTCCCGTACAAAGTGATAGTCAACTTCAATGTGTTTAGTTCGGGCATGGAATACCATATTTGCAGAAAGGTATGTAGCACCGATGTTATCACACCAAAGAATAGGAGACTGCGATGGGGATATACCCAATTCCTGAAGCAAAGACCGTACCCAGATAATCTCTGTAGTAGCATCAGCCACAATCTTATACTCAGCTTTAGTACTGCTACGTGATACATTAGCCTGTTTCTGAGCACTCCATGCGATCAAGTTAGAGCCAAAGAAGACAACATAGCCCCCCTTGGATCGCCCGTCATCCCAACTGCCAGCCCAGTCCGTATCAGAATACGCCGAGAGAACCCAGAGGGATTCGGTCGAATATGAAGCACATGAGACACGGTGAGTCATATATAACTCACTATGCGCTTGACAGCGGACCAATGAGTGTCGCGAGGCACCTGTAGATACTGACAAATCTTGTTGACATCATAGAAAATATCTGGTCTCGTATCTACAGACATCCACACAGGTTTCCTATGTTGACAACAAATACTGGAGACCACCAACAATACTCCTATATTCCGTCGCATCCACAGAGTACAGAAGTGTACCATGAACAACAGTAATCTTGTCAGTGGCAGACATAGATGTAGTACTCGGGTTACACTTAAGCATCCCAGCCAGCTGCAACAAATCCAAGGAATACTTCTTCTGCGTCATAACAAGACCATCGTTACAAGAAGCAACCTCGACAACAAGAAAGTAGTGGAGCTTCCCGAGAACTTTGACAGCAAAATCAGCACCAAGAACAAGAACAAGAGCAGCAGCAGCTGACGAGGAGGAACTGACCAGAATAATATCATCCACATAGACCAGCAAGTACATAGTTACCTTAGGCTTCTATAGAAGAAATAATGAGGAGTAAGCAGTGGACGGTGCAAAACCATGAGCACGAAGAGATGTGGCAAGACGGGCATGCCAAGCACGAGGAGCTTGCTTCAAACCATAGAGTGGGGAGGCGACATATATAATCAGGACGATCATGATCAGAAAAACCATGAGGCTGACGCATATAAACCTCCTCCTCCAGAATGCGATGAAGAAACGTGTTCTCCACATCAAGCTGACGAAGAGACCATCCTCGAGTGACCGCAATAGAGAGAAGGAGCCTGATGGTGGTAGCCTTAACCAATGGACTGAGGCTGTCTTCGTAGTCAAGAACATAGCATTGCCGGAATCCACGGGCAACAAGTCGCGCTTTATAGCGCTCAATAGACCCATCAGAATGCTTCTTGACCTTGAAGACCCATTTAGAATCAATAACGTTGACTCGCGGTGGCGGAGGAACAAGGGTCCATGTCTCATTGCGAAGAAGAGATTGATACTCCTGATCCATGGCCTCTCTCCAATGAGGGATGCTCATAGCAGCCTGGTACATGCGCGGCTCGGACGATGGATCCGAAATAGACGCGTTCATACACGCAGCATACCAAGCAACTGTACCTTCAGTGAACTTCCCGAGGCGAAAAATGCCACTGTGACTGCGTGTATGTGGGCGCAGAGCAACAGGAGATGTGGCAGTCGGGGGTGCAACCAACGAGGGACTGGGCGACGACGACAGAGAGGGCAACGACGACGGAGGAAGTCCCATCCGTCAACAGCGACGGTGATGGAGACCTCAACGGCGACGACCCAGTCGGGGAGAGACTGGGAAACGGGGAGCTGGGCGACGTGGAGCTAGGCGACGCACTAGGCGTTGCAGCCAACGGGGTGGTCGGTAACGGCCCAGGAGAGGCGGGGAAGGACGACGTCGCGGGCTGTGGGCTGGTCGGCAAGGGAGACAACCCAGTAGAGGAGGGCGACGACGGTGTGATAGGCCAGGCGCGGGACAAAGCCAGCCCAGATGAGGTGGGCGCCGATCCACGCGGCGTCGCTGGCGCCTCGGCCTGGCGTGCATGGTCACGCGGACCAAGGCCATGCAGGGGCGATGCATGATCGACGTGCTCAGCAGGCGACGTCGACGAGGGAGGCTCCGGGACCTCCAATAATTCCAACCGAGCCCCACGTCCAGTGCCTGCACCATGGGTAGGCAATAATACATGAGAGTATGCAACATCATCAAATTGGTCAAAGGCAATAGAGGATGAATGCATGGATAGTGGTTCAGTGGGAGACACTGGAAGTTTGGCAAATGGAAAAACATGCACATCAAATACGACATCCCGAGATATGTAGACACTATTTGTGGTAACATGAAGACATTTATAACCTTTATGAAGGGAACTGTAGCCAAGAAAAATACACTTTTTGGACCTAAATTCCAACTTTCGTTTGTTGTATGGGTGTAGATGCGGCCAACAAGCGCATCCAAACACTTTGAAGAAAGTGTAATCAGGTTGTTCATTAAGAAGAAGTTCAATGGGAGTCTTCATGCTTAAAACACGAGTGGGAGTACGATTGATAAGAAAACATGAAGTGGTAAAAGCATCACTCCAAAAACGAAAATGAACCGATGCATGGGCCAAAAGGGTAAGACCAGTTTCGACAATATGACGATGCTTATGTTCTACAGAACCATTTTGCTGATGTGTATGTGGACATGCTAAACGGTGAGCGATCCTCACCCCCCCCCCCAATCCGACTGAACATGAACAATTTTATGCTTGAGAAGGTGTTCAACATGTTTTTGAAACTGAAAAAAGATATCAAACACATGAGATTTGCGCTTAATAAGATAAAGCCAAGTAAAACGACTTTAAGCATCGACGAAACTGATATAATAATTATGACCACTAACAGAAGTCTGAGCAGGACCCCATACATCTGAAAACACAAGTTCTAAAGGATGTTTCACCTCACGACTAGACTCGGAAAAAGGAAGTTGATGACTCTTCCCCTGCTGACAAGCACTACACACCGCTACATCTTTATTACTAGATATGCTAGGAAGCTCATGACGACGCAGAATATGACGAACGATAGGTCTGGCAGGATGACCGAGGCGAGGATGTGTTGGCTGCCAAGTGCAGGAGATCAATTGTAGTACTTTTAGAATTAGAAAGGTTGTCGAACCCACGAGGAGCAGAAGGAAATTGGTAAGTAGAATAGCAAAGGAATAATAAAAGCAACAGATGTTTTTGTGTTCTAATTGTGTACTGCAAGTAATGTAAAATGCGGAAAGTAAATTGCAGCAAGTAGTAGGTATCAATGAGAGACAAAGCCCAATCGTCTAATGCGCAAGAGGACAAGATCAAGTGTGTGTTTGTGTCTTATATGTGGAAAACGTTCCCGAGGGTTGCACGAATTTAGCTGGCATGGTGATTCATTGCATAACATGTTTGTATATCTTGTCTAGTTTTAATTTCTTCGTACGGAGCCACAAATAGGAATAGCTAAATAAATAAACTATCACCCCTTATGATGGATCACATGGCCAATTAAATGACAGAACGGGAATTATTAAGACATGATGTCCCACCATAGCCTTATGCTCTAAGGTCCCCGATACAAGTACCCTCATAATGCAATTCAACGACTCTGTCTCAAGTTCCTGTCACCTAAAGACATCATCACGTCACTACACTATGGTGTTCTCCTATGAGCCCATGTAGGTGAAGAGTTGTACAGTCGACGTTCGTACAACACCATCATAGAATCACATAAAAGATAAATACTATACCAAATAACAACTCATCTTATGTAACAAATCATTGCCAATTCATCCTATGCCCTCAGGAACATGCGGGAACTACTCACAACGTGCAAACATGATCATGTATGGTGACATATGTGGTACAAAACAATCTGAAACAATGGATCCACCACCAAATAATGACAAGTACTCAATCCCAAACATGGAACGGAGTACAATAACACGTATTTAGGGTATAGAAATGATCAAACCATGAGGGGAACGGAGTGGATCACGGTGATGGTGATGGTGGAGATGCATGTGCTGGTGAGGATGGTGATGGAGATGCCTCCTCCCACGCCAAGGAGGAGATATGGATGAAGATGGGGATGATTTACCCCTTCTCCGGAGCACCGGAGCAGCAGGATCTGTCTCCCCCACAGAGAGTTTTGCCCCCCTGGCGGCTCCGTCTCGACTCGGGAAAATTAGGGTGTTGGTTTTCGGGGAAGACGGAGTCGTCAGCAAAAAGACCTCGGGGAGGAGGTGCTGTGGCCCATTTGGGGGCCCCACACGCGGCCAGGGAATCTGGCCGCGTGGGCTACCCCCTTTTGGGCCTCCTTGCCCTTCTCCTTTGTGTCTTGTGCCCACGGCCTTTCTCCCGAAGAAAAACTGACAGGGTTTCTTTCCTTTCGCAATTTGGATACCTGTAGCTCCTAAAACATCAAAAACATGAAAACAAGTGTTTTCTGACACCCAGAAATTAAATACCAAAAATAGGGACTTTGTAGGAAAGTCCCATAAAATCATCTAAAACATGCAAAACAATGACATAACATTGATAAAACATCCCAATAATTCCTATATGAAGGGTATAAATGATGATATAAAATGCACGTATCAACTCCCCCAAGCTTAAACCTTTGCTCGTCCTCGAGTAAATAAGGACATAGATCATTACATGCATCAATGGACTTATGGTTGATAAATAAATACGGCTATTGTATCATCATCATGTTCAATTATAATGCAAGTTGAATGAATAAAACTCATACACAGAAGGATAACATATTCGAAGCTCTAGCAAACACCCCATACTTTTGAAAGCAAATAACCATTGTATGTTGGACAATCGAATTATACTCTTTAATTTGGATAAAGATAAATGAGTAGAGGTAAAACATGATCAAGTCTCATTTAGTTTCCAAACTATTCAGCTTAAATTACTAATTGTAATGTGGCATCCATTGGGCTAAAACTCTCATTGCCCCTTTATCATTAGCATCTTAATTTATGAATGTTGAAGTAATGTGGTTGACAAGGTGTTGGTTGAATGTCTCATGCCCCGTGAGTGTGAAAACCTACTCCATGATTACTCAACTTAAGATTACTAATAAGCTTTGTACAATCATAATAAGTATTAATGACATCATAGAGAATTGCAAAGAGGTACCTCTTGCCCGATGACATAGAAACCAGCCCATGTCACAATAACAGGATGAACAAACGGAGTAGACTCATCATCCTTTTTTATTTCATTCACTATATGCATAGCTTCTTATTTTATTGTGGGATGTGTTTGTAGAGTCCACTCTAGCTGTAAGTAAATTTCCACCATGATCAAGCATGGCTTGGGTTAGCGGCCCAATGCAATTTATCTAGTCATATATGCTTACTCATCAAAACTTACTATTCCTCTATTTCATTTCGGCATGGCAGGAGTCCAAAAACAAAAGCACATGACATCAACTAAATATAAAATTTCTTTGTGCAATGTTGAAAGCTTTTCACGTGATGCACGTGTTAGCCAACTCCCAACCAAAATCTTTGTCAAGCACAAAACTTTTAGCTCCCATTAATGGGTCATGTTTGTTAAGTGCAATAGAAATAAATGTGTGCATTCAAAAGTTCGTGAGAGTCTTATCCCAAATTCAGCCCATGCCAATTAATAACATAAGCATCTTAATTTAGAGCATAAATGAAACTATAACATGGTGAACATGCTCGGAATAGCCATTAAGCTAATAGATAGATAGTGGATTTATGTCATATTGAGATAATTCTACAATTGTCCAACACACTCAAGTTAATTAATTTCATGGCAAGATGTGATTGAAACCTCTAAATATGCCATCCTCATTTGCATGAGTGTTACCCATAAATCCCCAAAACAAGAGAATCATGGATGACACCATACTTTATTATTCATTGATAAATCATAAGACGGGGATGCATGATAATGCTCAATGAGCTCACTCAAGCCTAAACGAAAATGATAACTAGATAATAAAAGCAAGACACCCCAAAACTAGATAGACATGATAAAGCTGATAGAAGACGGGGGATAGGTGAAACTGCCCTAAGCTTAGATGGTTGCGGTAATTTCTTCATTCTCCCTTCTTCTCGTACTCAGTCCACCACTCTTTCTTCTTCTTCTCTTCATAGTTGTGTTCAAGCTCATCATCATCATCGTCCATGGAGGTGCATTGGTAGGAGTCTCCTGCAGTCATGGCTTGGAAAACCTAACAGACAGAATAGACAAAACAAAGATTGTGCGAGAACTCTCGGTGCGGGATTAGATCGACAAAAACGGGGTATATATTGACGGTTTTTGGGGTAAGACGAAGCAGGAGTCCGAGGTGGAAAAGGGGTACCTCCACGCGGCCAAGGAATCTGGCCGCGTGTGGGGTCCTCTTTTCCCCCTCGAGGTCCAATTCCTTCCAATTTTCTTGTCCCACACGTTAATTTCCATAAAAAAAATGAGTTCCGTAAGTTTTCACGCAATTCCGAGAAACTTGCAAACACAATAATTGTAAATTATTAAATTTGGGTTTCTGAAACTGCAGGATCCCTTACAATTACCTCCTCCGGTGTCATTAACTTTATCTCCTCGATGGTTCCTATGAAGCTCTTTCCTGCAATATAACGTTTCATATCACCGTGAAGACGGATGGCCCCCGAACGGTATACCTCCTGTACTACCAATGGACCCTGCCATTTTGAAGATAATTTCCCTGCAGAAAACTTAAAACGAGAGTTGTACAATAGGACTTAATCACCTACTTTAAATTCCTTTCTTTTTAATTTTCTTGTCATGCCAAATTTTAACTTTCTCTTTAAAAAATTTTGCACTTTCATATGCTTCATTCCTCCATTCATATAATAGATTTAGGTCAAGAAATCTCTTCTCCCCCGTTGTTTTTAAATCAAAATTTAATTTCTTAATAGCCCATCTAGCTTTATGTTCTAACTCAACGGGTAAGTGACATGCTTTTCCATAAACCATTTTAAGGAGACATACCCATAGGATTTTTATAAGCAGTTCTATAAGCCAACAATGCATCATTAATTTTAAGTGGCCAATCAGATCTAGCTATGTTTACTGTTTTCTCTAAAAATAAGTTTAATTTCCCTATTACTTAATTCAACTTGTCCACTAGTTTGAGGATGATAGGGTGATGCAATAGTATGATTAACATTATATTTTGCCAATGTATTTCTAAGAACACCATGCATAAAATGAGATCCACCATCAGGAATTAAAAATCTAGGAACACCAAATCTAGGGAAAATAATTTCTTTAAGCATTTGCATGGCTATGGTATTGGTATGCACTCTTAGTAGGAATTGCTTCTACCCATTTTTTAACATAATCAACAGCAACCAAAATGTGAGTATGTTTTGTACTAGATGCAGGAAATGGTCCCATAAAGTCAAAACCCCACACATCAAATGGTTCAAGTGGTAATGTATAGTTCATAGGCATTTCATTCCTTCTACCAATGTTTCCTACTCTTTGACATTTATCACAAGTTTTAACATATTCAACACAATCCTTGAATAGAGTAGGCCAATAAAAACCACATTGTAATATCTTTGCTGCAGTACGATCTCCTGCATGATGTCCTCCATAGGGACTGTCATGACAATCTCTTATAATAGCCTGTTGTTCATGCTCAGGTACACAACGTCTAATAACGCCATCAACACTTTTCTTATACAAGAATGGATCATCCCAAAAATAATGTCTAAGGTCATAAAAGAATTTCTTTCTTTGCTGGTAAGTAAATTGTGGTGGCATAACTTTCCCAACAATAAAATTTGCATAATTAGCAAACCAAGGAGATGCAACTTTAGCACTACAAACACTAACAAGGTGTCGCACCCTGATTTCTAGGGGATACTCACCGTACGAACTGGATAGCAGATGCTTGGATTATGGGGCATAACTGCTCCCACGTCCCAGCTTCCTGGTAGGCCTGCGCTTATGCGCGACAACACAAGCCCTGCTATTCCATCGTCGATGTAAACTATCCACTAGAGATCAAAGGCACTTCCGTCGACGTACTTCAAACCATACACACATGGTACGTCAACGGCGTTTAACAAGTGATATCACAACAGATCTCTACGACCCAAAAGATTGAAATAAGTTGCAAATGGCTCTCATTAGAGCAGAGATAGCAAATACAATCATTCAGAGGGCACCTGCCCCAACAATACATCATTACAATACAGCGGAAGCATTCAACATGTCTGAGTACAGACAAGAACCAAATAGGCCTAAGAGGCCGGAAACAAACAGACGGAGCCCATCCACGAAGTCTCGGATCCTGCCCGGGTCCGCTATCTACTCGTCAGCAGTCTCGTCATACTCCACGTAGTTGCCACCATGTAGATCCTCGGAAACGTAGGTCTGCGGAAACCACAGCCCCAAAGGGGTCAGTACATAAACGTACTGGCAAGCAAGACTCACAGTTCACCAAAGTGTACCCCGTCAACACCAAGCACAGATGCCTTGGGTTCAACGGAAGAGAGGGGATATAAAAGATGCTGCAACTGGATGCGCTAACCAACTACAGAGATTCTACCACTTCCGGCTAACAGAAAGGAGATAAGATCGAGGATTGTAACCAACTGAAAGATAACTTCAACCAAACCCATCCTGGATCTCGCCCCTTATCCAAAGAAGCAATCCGAGGATAACTCACACAGTTGTAATAGTGATGGTTCAAATTATTGTGTCAATAAGCCTATTACTAGTCAACTTATTAATCATGGGGTGTAACATGTTTGATCATTAGGTTTAAGTTGTCCTGAGTACTTGTTAGCCAGTACTTTCACCAAGTAATCCATAACCGCGGAAAACACGGCTTCTCGAGAAGATTATCCCTGCAGGGTTGCACCAATTTGGCCGTACACTCATGAATGGCCCGCCAGATGGGAGATCACCCCACCAAGCGGGGCACTCAACACAACCAACCATTCTTCGCATCAAGCCCAAAGCACCTTGGGCGCACGGCTAATCAAGCCCAGAAGAAAATGGACCATCATAGCACTCTAAGACCGTGTCCCCCTATATGCCGACTACGAAAGTTCCACCCTGCGCTGGGCTCGCAAAAACATGCATGCGGCAAATGGAAAACACGAACTAAATGAGGCGATTTGGACGAGATGCGAATCAGGTCAAGTTGAGGGGGGCGCCCATACTCGCTTCCCAAATGCGGGTAGTGCGCTCATCATGGATCAGTAGACAAGACCCTTTTCCTATTAGGGTCGACACTAGCAGGCTCCAAAACCTCTCATGGGCCTCCTGCCGGTGCCTTATCATCAAATTTATTATTAATAGTAACATTAGCATGATTGATTGATTAATCATCGAGCCCCCACAACGTAAATGATATAGTAACAGAAAGTAACGGATAACAGACTCGAGCAAAAGCAACCTAAGCATGCTAGTAAGACACGGGCTCAAACAATGAGTTGTAGGAAGGGAGATGAGGCAATATCAGGGTTAAGGGATTCATGTGATAGGTTCGTAACAGAACAACTACTACTAAGGCTAGCAGAAAAGAACAACGGAAAGTATCGGTAACCAATGTTGAAAGGAACACAGTGGTTCATGTGAGTGATAACTTGCCTGCAAAACCCAGTAGCCTGGTACTGAGCTAGATCCTTAGAAGGGGTGTCGTAAGTATCGTCGGTCTCAACGTCGTCGTGTATCCGGGAAGAAGCAAACACACAATGCAGAAAAGGTAGACAATCAATATCATGGCAGGGTGCACAATCAAAGATGATGCATGTCATGTTAATAGATGTATCAGAATAACCTACTTGACAAGATAACACAATTTAATTGGACCCATATGCAATGAGAATTGCATATGGATGCAAATGGTTTAGGTTGAAGCAATGATCTACATTTGATTAACAAGTGTAAGTAGTTAAACATGATGCATGCATGATGATAACAACAAAATAACAACAAATAACAATGATAGATGCAAGGAAAAGAGGTTAAAACAAGTTAGGGAGTTTATTATTAAATTTGGAAATTTGGTTACTTAATGATGTCACACATGAAATTGTTGTTTTCAACAAGTTAAAGTGTGCAAAACAAATAACAAAGTTGATATTTGAAAAGGTTATCAAATTTTAGTTGGATTACATGTTTCACATTTTGAAATTGGACTTAGGATTATTTAATTATGAATTAAACAATATTAAACAAGTTTTAATTGAATTAAACAAGATTTAAAATGTTTAGGCAATTTAAATTGTTCAAACCAGAAAACAAAATTTATATTTGAAAAGATGAGTTGAAATGGTATGAAAAACATATCTTATTTGCATTATTTGGAAATAGTATGAATTAGTTATGAATTGTTGCAAATTACATTTGAATTATTCAAATTTGAATTTTTAATGTATTTGGAAATTCCAAAACAGTGAACAAATGAGTTATTTGGAAGATTATGAAATTTGGAGCAATAAACATATACAACTTTTATGAATTGGACTTATAGATTTAAAGTTATTAATGTTTAAAGTTTGATGCTTAAATCTGTTATTTAAAAGAAATTTGGAAAAACAAAAACAGAATCGTGTTAAGCTTTTATTACCGCACTGTGGTGTAGCCACAGTCACTGATCTGTGGGGTCTAGCCAGCGTGGCGCTGCGCGCGGCTGACGGGTGGGACCCCGCTGTCAGCGCGGTAAAAGAAGGAAAAAGGAGGCTTTTGCCTCTGCGGGGGTTCGACCCCGCGATCTGCTCACTGCGCGCAAGGAACAGACCAGATGGGCTGCTGCTGGTCTCGTGATGGGTTACAGAAACGACTCGATAAGAGGCAACTATGCTGGTGTTAACTGAATTTTGGACAGATACGCTGAACCTGACGGAAACAACCAGCGCTTGCTGGCGAGTACTTCTGCGGCCACGGTCGTGCGGTGGGCGATCCTCGACGACGTTGCTCGAAGGCAACCGTTCAGAGCAAGAGGGGGGAGGAAGAGGAGGCCCTAGGGCGAGAGGAACCTCACCTCGGTGCAGTACGAGGCGGGTGGCAGCGGTCGGTGCAGGCAGAAAACTTGGCCGGCGGCAGAGCTTCACGGCGGCGGCGGCTCGGGCATCAACAGCCGACGACCCCTATACCAAACTTGGAGCGGGTGGTTAGGCAGGTTCCATTCCAAGAACGGCAACCCACCGAGATGCCCGTGGAGATGGGGAGGTGGCGGCGAACAGAGGTGGGCGAACGGTGGTGGTTTAAGTTCAGGTTCAGAAAGGTGAGACAGATGTGGGCAGAGGGAAGGTGGCGGCGATGGGAAGGAGTGCTCTAGCTAGGGCCTAGGGTTTGCCGCAGCGTGGTGGGAAGGTGCATACTTATGCAGAGAGAGGAGGGTGGTACGGCAATCATCGGGTGGAGGGAGCAGACGATCGCACGGCTCTGAAGATGGTCGTACAGGTTGAAGACGACGGTGGCGGCTTCTGAAGGGGTATCGGGCCAGCTCGGCGAGGTAAGTGGGCTGGGCCTAGATAGGCTTAGGTGCTGTTAGCTGTTTCTCTTTTATTATTTTCGTTTTTTTTTTGTAGTTTTTCTTTTAGAAGAAAATGTTAATGTTTTGTTTACCAAAATTTCCAGAAAAATTAGGTTAGGCTAAATAGTTAATTAGAAACCATTTTCCAATATTGGTTTGCAAAAGTTGACATTTTAAATTAATGTTTGTATTTGAAACCAATTTGAATGGAATTTGCAATATTAATTAATATTGGTAAAACAAAGCATTTTCCATAGGGTTTTCCCCTAGGGTTTTTTAAAATGGTTTAGGGAGGGCAATTGTGTGGTGAATTTTTATGGATTCAAAAAGGGTACTGGTTTTGAGAATTGGTTGATTTTGAAATGATTTAGAGTAATTGCTTGAATTAATGGTTTGATTAAAACCAACAATTTTTGGAGTTATCAACATGGAATAAAATGGAACAATTTGGTTGTTTTCATTTGTTATTTTTATTCCAAAAGTTGTAACAGCTCAAGTATGAAAATAACCATTTGAAATTTGTTTGAGTTTGATTATGAAAACAAGACAAATAGATGGAAAAACAAATAGTAACAATTGCAAACATAAATAAAACAAATGCAATGAGATGATGACATGATGCATTGCTTGAAATAAAACAAGGAATCAAACATTCTAAGGGGTATTTTCATACTTGGGATGTTACAAAATGCCCCCCCTTGAAGGAATCGCGCCCCGAGATTCCTACTGAGAAAAGAGAAGGTCCGGAAACTTCTTGGGTAGACGTCAGGGAATTTGGAAACCACCGGAACATTTTCAATTGAAGGAAGAGGTTTTGTATCGAGGGTGTATAGCTGGATAGAATTTGATGCATTTGGAGAATAGATTATCTGTAATAAGGTTGGAACAGAGTTATTGACATCAATGGAACACCAAAAATAATCATCAATGTCAGAATCATCAACATGAGAGTAACGAGGAATATGTGGCCTCTCATTAGAATTGGATTGTTCTTACTTATCTTGGAAGTCAACATTTGAGATCCCGAGGAGTGAACAGAGTTATGATTGTTTAGTGGAACCAGAACTATGTTGTTTGTTGTGGAAAGGATCTTTGACACAAAAGAATGTGATGCTCCGGTATGAAACAACACTTTAGCTGGAATAGAGTTTAGCAGATGAACGGGAAAACTTTGATTAAAACAGAACTTGGTCCATACGGAGGATAGACTATTTGGAATGTGGTGCTTGAGGAATGAAAACAACAACAACAAGAACCTCTCTGGTTGATTTTATATTTGGGTAGTTAACTTGACGCCGGTAGAAGAATTTAAGTGGAAACAACAACAAGATTTCAACGGACGAAAATGAAATGTTTAGAAGAACATGATATTGAAGCAACACCGGGAAAACGAGAACAAGATTCCTGAGGTACTACGGAGAAACCCATCCGGGCTTCTAAAGGATCAATATCTACTGCTTAAGGAATAGAGGATTTGCTTCCGGGGCCTATTTGCCACCGTTCTCAATCATGAGTAGGCAACATGATAAATCATGTCACAACCACCTCCATTCCTATGGTCTAGTAGATATAACCATCCTAGAGAAACCAGGATTCGTGAAATCCTAACTTGAAAGTTTAGATGAGAAGGGAAAACAACGTTACACTTCCTTACCAGAAAAGGGTGGGTGGACGGGGAAAGAAGAAAAATGGCAGAATTCCTACTCTCACGTTTCATTTTTTCCTATATAGCTACAAAATAGTTTCTAGACTCAACTGCGACCAGTAAAAAGGGATCCTACAGGCAGACAGGCTCTGATACCATTTGTCGCACCCTGATTTCTAGGGGATACTCACCGTACGAACTGGATAGCAGATGCTTGGATTATGGGGCATAACTGCTCCCACGTCCCAGCTTCCTGGTAGGCCTGCGCTTATGCGCGACAACACAAGCCCTGCTATTCCATCGTCGATGTAAACTATCCACTAGAGATCAAAGGCACTTCCGTCGACGTACTTCAAACCATACACACATGGTACGTCAACGGCGTTTAACAAGTGATATCACAACAGATCTCTACGACCCAAAAGATTGAAATAAGTTGCAAATGGCTCTCATTAGAGCAGAGATAGCAAATACAATCATTCAGAGGGCACCTGCCCCAACAATACATCATTACAATACAGCGGAAGCATTCAACATGTCTGAGTACAGACAAGAACCAAATAGGCCTAAGAGGCCGGAAACAAACAGACGTAGCCCATCCACGAAGTCTCGGATCCTGCCCGGGTCCGCTATCTACTCGTCAGCAGTCTCGTCATACTCCACGTAGTTGCCACCATGTAGATCCTCGGAAACGTAGGTCTGCGGAAAACACAGCCCCAAAGGGGTCAGTACATAAACGTACTGGCAAGCAAGACTCACAGTTCACCAAAGTGTACCCCGTCAACACCAAGCACAGATGCCTTGGGTTCAACGGAAGAGAGGGGATATAAAAGATGCTGCAACTGGATGCGCTAACCAACTACAGAGATTCTACCACTTCCGGCTAACAGAAAGGAGATAAGATCGAGGATTGTAACCAACTGAAAGATAACTTCAACCAAACCCATCCTGGATCTCGCCCCTTATCCAAAGAAGCAATCCGAGGATAACTCACACAGTTGTAATAGTGATGGTTCAAATTATTGTGTCAATAAGCCTATTACTAGTCAACTTATTAATCATGGGGTGTAACATGTTTGATCATTAGGTTTAAGTTGTCCTGAGTACTTGTTAGCCAGTACTTTCACCAAGTAATCCATAACCGCGGAAAACACGGCTTCTCGAGAAGATTATCCCTGCAGGGTTGCACCAATTTGGCCGTACACTCATGAATGGCCCGCCAGATGGGAGATCACCCCACCAAGCGGGGCACTCAACACAACCAACCATTCTTCGCATCAAGCCCAAAGCACCTTGGGCGCACGGCTAATCAAGCCCAGAAGAAAATGGACCATCATAGCACTCTAAGACCGTGTCCCCCTATATGCCGACTACGAAAGTTCCACCCTGCGCTGGGCTCGCAAAAACATGCATGCGGCAAATGGAAAACACGAACTAAATGAGGCGATTTGGACGAGATGCGAATCAGGTCAAGTTGAGGGGGGCGCCCATACTCGCTTCCCAAATGCGGGTAGTGCGCTCATCATGGATCAGTAGACAAGACCCTTTTCCTATTAGGGTCGACACTAGCAGGCTCCAAAACCTCTCATGGGCCTCCTGCCGGTGCCTTATCATCAAATTTATTATTAATAGTAACATTAGCATGATTGATTGATTAATCATCGAGCCCCCACAACGTAAATGATATAGTAACAGAAAGTAACGGATAACAGACTCGAGCAAAAGCAACCTAAGCATGCTAGTAAGACACGGGCTCAAACAATGAGTTGTAGGAAGGGAGATGAGGCAATATCAGGGTTAAGGGATTCATGTGATAGGTTCGTAACAGAACAACTACTACTAAGGCTAGCAGAAAAGAACAACGGAAAGTATCGGTAACCAATGTTGAAAGGAACACAGTGGTTCATGTGAGTGATAACTTGCCTGCAAAACCCAGTAGCCTGGTACTGAGCTAGATCCTTAGAAGGGGTGTCGTAAGTATCGTCGGTCTCAACGTCGTCGTGTATCCGGGAAGAAGCAAACACACAATGCAGAAAAGGTAGACAATCAATATCATGGCAGGGTGCACAATCAAAGATGATGCATGTCATGTTAATAGATGTATCAGAATAACCTACTTGACAAGATAACACAATTTAATTGGACCCATATGCAATGAGAATTGCATATGGATGCAAATGGTTTAGGTTGAAGCAATGATCTACATTTGATTAACAAGTGTAAGTAGTTAAACATGATGCATGCATGATGATAACAACAAAATAACAACAAATAACAATGATAGATGCAAGGAAAAGAGGTTAAAACAAGTTAGGGAGTTTATTATTAAATTTGGAAATTTGGTTACTTAATGATGTCACACATGAAATTGTTGTTTTCAACAAGTTAAAGTGTGCAAAACAAATAATAAAGTTGATATTTGAAAAGGTTATCAAATTTTAGTTGGATTACATGTTTCACATTTTGAAATTGGACTTAGGATTATTTAATTATGAATTAAACAATATTAAACAAGTTTTAATTGAATTAAACAAGATTTAAAATGTTTAGGCAATTTAAATTGTTCAAACCAGAAAACAAAATTTATATTTGAAAAGATGAGTTGAAATGGTATGAAAAACATATCTTATTTGCATTATTTGGAAATAGTATGAATTAGTTATGAATTGTTGCAAATTACATTTGAATTATTCAAATTTGAATTTTTAATGTATTTGGAAATTCCAAAACAGTGAACAAATGAGTTATTTGGAAAGATTATGAAATTTGGAGCAATAAACATATACAACTTTTATGAATTGGACTTATAGATTTAAAGTTATTAATGTTTAAAGTTTGATGCTTAAATCTGTTATTTAAAAGAAATTTGGAAAAACAAAAACAGAATCGTGTTAAGCTTTTATTACCGCACTGTGGTGTAGCCACAGTCACTGATCTGTGGGGTCTAGCCAGCGTGGCGCTGCGCGCGGCTGACGGGTGGGACCCCGCTGTCAGCGCGGTAAAAGAAGGAAAAAGGAGGCTTTTGCCTCTGCGGGGGTTCGACCCCGCGATCTGCTCGCTGCGCGCAAGGAACAGACCAGATGGGCTGCTGCTGGTCTCGTGATGGGTTACAGAAACGACTCGATAAGAGGCAACTATGCTGGTGTTAACTGAATTTTGGACAGATACGCTGAACCTGACGGAAACAACCAGCGCTCGCCGGCGAGTACTTCTGCGGCCACGGTCGTGCGGTGGGCGATCCTCGACGACGTTGCTCGAAGGCAACCGTTCAGAGCAAGAGGGGGGAGGAAGAGGAGGCCCTAGGGCGAGAGGAACCTCACCTCGGTGCAGTATGAGGCGGGTGGCAGCGGTCGGTGCAGGCAGAAAACTTGGCCGGCGGCAGAGCTTCACGGCGGCGGCGGCTCGGGCATCAACAGCCGACGACCCCTATACCAAACTTGGAGCGGGTGGTTAGCAGGTTCCATTCCAAGGAACGGCAACCCACCGAGATGCCCGTGGAGATGGGGAGGTGGCGGCGAACAGAGGTGGGCGAACGGTGGTGGTTTAAGTTCAGGTTCAGAAAGGTGAGACAGATGTGGGCAGAGGGAAGGTGGCGGCGATGGGACGGAGTGCTCTAGCTAGGGCCTAGGGTTTGCCGCAGCGTGGTGGGAAGGTGCATACTTATGCAGAGAGAGGAGGGTGGTACGGCAATCATCGGGTGGAGGGAGCAGACGATCGCACGGCTCTGAAGATGGTCGTACAGGTTGAAGACGACGGTGGCGGCTTCTGAAGGGGTATCGGGCCAGCTCGGCGAGGTAAGTGGGCTGGGCCTAGATAGGCTTAGGTGCTGTTAGCTGTTTCTCTTTTATTATTTTCGTTTGTTTTTTTTTTTTTTGTAGTTTTGCTTTTAGAAGAAAATGTTAATGTTTTGTTTACCAAAATTTCCAGAAAAATTAGGTTAGGCTAAATAGTTAATTAGAAACCATTTTCCAATATTGGTTTGCAAAAGTTGACATTTTAAATTAATGTTTGTATTTGAAACCAATTTGAATGGAATTTGCAATATTAATTAATATTGGTAAAACAAAGCATTTTCCATAGGGTTTTCCCCTAGGGTTTTTTAAAATGGTTTAGGGAGGGCAATTGTGTGGTGAATTTTTATGGATTCAAAAAGGGTACTGGTTTTGAGAATTGGTTGATTTTGAAATGATTTAGAGTAATTGCTTGAATTAATGGTTTGATTAAAACCAACAATTTTTGGAGTTATCAACATGGAATAAAATGGAACAATTTGGTTGTTTTCATTTGTTATTTTTATTCCAAAAGTTGTAACAGCTCAAGTATGAAAATAACCATTTGAAATTTGTTTGAGTTTGATTATGAAAACAAGACAAATAGATGGAAAACAAATAGTAACAATTGCAAACATAAATAAAACAAATGCAATGAGATGATGACATGATGCATTGCTTGAAATAAAACAAGGAATCAAACATTCTAAGGGGTATTTTCATACTTGGGATGTTACAAAAGGGCAAGTTCTTCATTAGCAAAACTATCAATAATAGGAATAGGATCATCAGGTATATATTCCATTCTAGAAAGATGATCAGCTACGGGATTATCTTCTCCTTTCCTATCTACTATGTGTAAATCAAATTCTTGCAACAAAAGTACCCATCTTATTAGCCTAGGCTTAGCATCTTTCTTATTCATCAAATATTTAATAGCAGAATGATTAGAGTGCACAGTGAATTTTGAATCAATTATGTAAGATCTAAATTTATCACATGCAAATATTACCGCAAAAAATTCTTTTTCAGTTGTAGCATAATTTCTTTGAGCACCATCTAGTGTTTTACTAGCATAGGAAATAACATTCAATTTCTTATCAACCCTTTGGCCTAAAACAGCTCCAACTGCATAATCACTAGCATCACACATAATTTCAAAGGGCAAGTTCCAATCGGGAGGTTGAATAATAGGTGCAGTTATTAAGGCTTTCTTTAAAACATTAAAGGATTCTATGCAATCATCATTAAAAGAAAACGGAACATCCTTTTGCAAAAGATTGGTTAGAGGCTTTGATATTTTAGAGAAATCTTTACTGAACCTACGATAAAAACCTTTATGACCGAGAAAACTTCTTATACCTTTGATGTCTCTTGGATATGGTAATTTCTCAATAGCTTCAATTTTTGCTGGGTCAACTTCTATTCCTCTTCCAGAAATACGATGCCCAAGAACAATTCCCTCTGTTACCATAAAGTGACACTTCTCCCAATTAAGAACAAGGTGTTGGTCTTCACAACGCTGCAAAACTTTGTTAAGGTTGAGCAATCAATTATCGAAAGAAGTACCATACACCAAAAAATCATCCATAAAGACTTCCACTATATTTTCAATATAATCAGCAAATATAGCATTCATGCATCTCTAAAAAGTAGCAGGCGCATTACATAAACCAAAAGGCATTCTCCTATAAGCAAATGTACCATATGGGCAAGTAAAAGTGGTCTTTTCCTGATCATCACTATGAACTGGAATTTGAGAGAAGCCTGAATACCCATCTAAATAACAAAAGTGAGAATGTTTAGATAATCTCTCTAGCATTTTATCAATAAAGGGCAATGGATAATGGTCCTTACGAGTTGCTTTATTTAATTTTCTATAATCAATGCACATTCTATAACCAACAAATGTACGTTGAGCAACAAGTTCATCATCTTTATTAGGAACCACAGTAATTCCACCTTTCTTAGGAACACAATGAACAGGACTAACCCATTTACTATCAGCTATAGGATAAATAATACCAGCCTCTATGAGTCGAATTACCTCCCTTCTTACCATTTCCTTCATTTTTGGATGTAGACGGCGTTGGAAATCAACAACAGGTTTAACATCTTCTTCCAAATTAATTTTATGCATACATAGAGCTGCACTTATGCCCTTAAGATCATCAAGAGAATAACCAATAGCCTTACGGTGGGCTTTAAGCACATCAAGTAATTTCTCTTCTTCCTCAGCTGAAAGGTTAGCACTAATAATAACAGGATATATATTTTTCTTATCCAAGTATGCATATTTCAGATTTTCAGGCAAAGGCTTTAATTCAAAACTAGGATCTCCTTTAGGAGGTGGGAGTACTCCTAGATTATCAGGTGGGATATGCAATTGTAATTGTGGAGGTTGCTGCCATAATATTTGTTCTAAAGCTTCTTTTTCTGCATCATTAAATGGCTCTTCCAGATTAAGCATATAACGTTCCATCACATCTGATGAAGCAACAAATATATGAGAAAGATTTTCAATTATATCTTTATATTTTGGTTCTTTCTTAGCAGGTTTATCAGCAAATTTAGAAAAATTAAATTCAAGTTTCTCTCCAGCACATTCAATAAACACCCTTTCTCTAGGCAAATCAATTTCAGCACCAACAGTATGTAAGAAAGGTCTACCAAATATAATAGGACAGAAAGAATATTGTGGACAACCAAGCACAATAAAATCAGTAGGATATTTTATTTTCCCTACCAATACTTCAACATCTCTAACAATTCCAAAGGGACTAATATAATCTTTATTAGCAAGCTGAATGGTCATACCTGTTTCTTCCATGGTGATAGGATCAATATCAGGCTTAATTTCTTGATAGAAAGAATATCGAATGACACTAATGCTTGCTCCAATATCACATAAACCATGATAACAAGAAGTCCCAATAGAGCATGATATAATTGGCTTACCAACTTTGGATGAATTCCCTTTAATTACTTTGGTAGCATCTTCACATAAATAAACATCAACAGGATCTTCTTCATTTAATTGCTTAATAATAGAGACTTGGTTCTTGACTTCCACCTGTTCTTTAGGTTGAGAACATCTCTTTCTACTTTTGTCAGCAACAGCAATAAGCAAATTCTCTTTAACTTTTTCGCGATAGGGAGGTGGTTCAATATATTCTTCTTGACGAAGATATGGATCCTGGACGCTGCGGGTAAGGACACCCCATCTCAGGCCCAAGGTTAAGGCCCAAGACGAGGAGCCCTTGGAGTATTCCAGAAGGCCCACGTGAAGCCCGCCCGCACTGTCTTGCGGATTAAGTTAGGAAACATGTAACCGACCTAAGGTTGGAGTTCGAGTCCTATCCGGGTAGGGTTTGAGACCTGGCCACCTATATAAGGCCAGGAGAGCCACTGGAAGAGGACCAAGCAATACCGTACCACCAAAGCCTTGAGCTCGAGATCATACTCTCGACTTGAGCAACCACCATTGTAACCGATCTACTCGTTAATACAGATTGACAGAGGCAGGAGTAAGGGTTTTACCTCTACGAGGGCCCCGAACCTGGGTAAATCTCGCCCCCTCTCTAGCCTACGATTCCACCAGTGCTCATGGGTTCTCCTATTCGTAACCCTATGGGTTCACCCGAGGGATTTGTAGAGTCAGAGATTCGACAATTGGCGTCGTCTGTGGGAACGGCGGGCGCTGGATCACCGGCATCTTCGGCTTCATCGACAAGCAGAAAAGCGGAGAGTCTACCCGCGAATATATCCAGCGATGGACCACGCTCAGGAACACCGCGGGAACCATCTCGGAAGAAGTAGCGATTGAAGCCTTCACAAAAGGCGCCCGAAGAACTGCTTTCAGAGAAGAACTAGGCAGAGCCGCACCCAAAACTATTGGGGAGCTAATGAGCATAGCCGAAAAATGGGCTAACGGAGAAGACGCAGTGCGCAATGAGAGAGCGTCATCACCTGCGCACGAAGAAGACCGCCATGGCTGAAGGAAGAGGAGGAAATATTACGATGACGAGGATCGAGAGGAGATGGTAGCAGCCGAATTCACGCGAATTCGCGACTCCGGTCGCCGTGGGAATCGCGAGTGGAGAACAAAGGATGAAGAAAAATCTCCCGAGGAAGACCTCGATGCATACTGCTCGCTACATCTATTTACAGATAAACGCGCGGGGAAAACTAAGGCAACACATCGTCTTAAGGAATGCCGAAAGTTTATTGACATCTCGGAAGCCCTCGCGAGGAAAAGATCCGCAGCCAGTCAAAATTACCCACCGCTTCCAGGAGCAGGACACCAAGGATTCCAGCCGCCACAACCCCTACCTCCACCAGCAAATCCAAACATGGCGTTAGCTGCACTGCCTGCACCACCTGCGTAAAACGCCGGAGCCAATACGTACCCGAACCCGGCAGGACAACTAGCAATGATCCAGAAGGTATGTCCCTCTCGCAGAGCTCAAAAGACTAACACGAGACAGTTATGCATGGCTGTGCAGACACCGCCAACAAAGCCCGAGTACTTGAAAATGGCAGACCAGCCGATCACATTCTCGATGAAAGACCACCCACCACGAGTCTATCGACCAGGACACGCCGCCCTCGTCATCCAAGCACAGATTGGCAACTACGACTTGGCCCGCGTATTCATGGATGGTGGCAGTGGCATCAACATTATCTACGCGGATACACTCCGTCGGATGAACAGGAACCTGGACGGCCTTGCGGAATCAGAAACATCCTTCCACGGGATAGTTCCGGGAAAGGCAATCCGTCCACTCGGAACAATTAACTTAGAAGTTGTGCTGGGCACCAAAATCAACTACAGAAGAGAGTCCCTCGACTTCGAAGTCGTCGACTGGCCTTCACAGTACCACGCCATTCTTGGTCGAACAACGTTCGCCAGATTCATGGCAGTACCACACTACGCATACCTGAAGCTCAAGTTACCTCGAGAATATGGTGTGATCACCATCGACGGAGACTTTTAGAAATCCAACAAGTGCGACATTGAATTCAATGAGATCGCAAAATCTTTCGGGATGCAAGAATAACTTCAAGAGGTGGCAAAAACCACGGATCACTCCGTGATGCCCCTCACGAAGAAAAACGCGCCTGAGCTAGAGTTCAGCGCCAACAGTGATACCCGAAAACATCAAGTGCACCCGACAGATTCTGCGAAGACAGCGATGGTCTCAACCACCCTTTCGCAAGCATAGGAAAGCGCGCTCGTCGAACTCCTCCGTGAGTACTGAGAAATTTTCGCCTGGCAGCCCTCAGATATGCCAAGAATACCCAGGGAGTTTGCCGAGCACTCACTCGAAGTCTTTCGAGATGCCAAACCCATCAAACAGACTACTCGACGATTTTTAGAACCCAAGCAGAAAGCGCTTGGAGAATAAATAAACAGACTACTAGCAGTAAAGTTCATTAGGGAGATCAAGATATCCACTTTGTTAGCAAACCCGGTGCTGGTCCCCAAAAAGAACACGGACATCCTTCGGGTATGCATCGACTACACGTCGTTAAACAAGCATTGCCCCAAGGATAACTTTCCCCTCCCGCGAATCGACCAGATCGTGGACTCTACGGCAGGCTGTCAACGCCTCTCCTTCCTGGACGCCTATTCGGGATATAATCAGATCCGGATGAAACAGGAGGACGAAGAAAATACAACATTCATCACACCACACGGTGTATACTGCTACACGACAATGCCCTTCGGGATCAAGAACGTAGGCGCAACATATCAGTGCTGCATGCAAAAATGCCTCGCCAAGCTCATTGGCAAGAACGTGCAAGTGTACGTTGACGACATTGTCATCAAGACTCAAGTTGATGACACACTCCTCGAGGACATTAGAGAAACATTCGACGCCCTTAACGCATACAGGATCAAGCTCAATCCGACAAAATGCGTCTTTGGCGTTCCAGCAGGAAAACTTCTCGGGTACCTGGTATCCGCCAGAGGCATCGAAGCCAACCGAGAGAAAATACAAGCAATCTTGACTATGAAGGAGCCAACCAATCTAGGCGGAGTCCAACAGCTCGCAGGGCGACTAGCCGCCTTGAGCAGGTTCATCGCACGATTGGGAGAGCAAGCATTACCCTTCTACAAGCTGTTGAAGAAGACGGACAAATTCGAGTGGACACCAGAAGCTAAGCAAGCGTTCGCAGCCTTGAAGCGATCGCTGCAAAGCAGGCGCGTCCTTGCAACGCCGCAAGAAATGGAGCCACTCTACTTGTACCTAGCCACCACAAACCAGGTCATCAGCACAACAATCATAGTCGAACAACCTGAGGAAGGCAAAGCGTACGGAGTCCAACGACCGATCTATCACATCAGTGAAGTGCTCTCGCCATGCAAGCAACGATATCCTCATTACCAGAAGCTCGCATATGGAGTTGTTCTTACAGCCCGAAAGCTCAAGCACTATTTCCAGGAACACGCCATCACAATGGTTAATGATGCGTCACTCGGGACAATCATGAAAGACCCTATGGCATCCGGAAGAATAGCCAAATGGAGCATCGAGCTGGGCGCTTGGGACATCACTTATGTAGGACGCAATTGTAACATCCCAAGGATGAAAACCTACCATTTAGAATGTTTGATTTCTTGTTATTAAAGTATTGCATCATGGCATCATATTTATTTCCTTGTTTGCTTTGTTTACTATTTGTTTGCACCTCTTTTTATTTGTTTTCACAATGAAAATCAAACAATTTCAAATGCTTTGTTTTCATACTTGCTCTGTTACAACCTTTTAAATAAAAATCTCAAACAAAAACAATCATATCATTCCATGTTTGATCAATTAATAAAATGGTTCTTTTTATTTCAATTAATAACTCCAAATTGCTTTCAAGTTCAACCCAAATCACTAAACAACACCCCAATTGAATATGCAAATTACCAAGCATTCTAAATAGGTTCCTGCCATTTAAAATGTTGTTTCGAATAATGCACCTAATAGTAAAATTCATCCAAGTGCAAGCAATTTACAAACAGCAAACAATTTGTGAACTTTTCAAAAACCAAAGTTAACATTTGGTTACTTTGGACCTAACAAGCTCACATAAATTTTCCCCTAATTTTTACTAACTTAAAAACCCCAATTTCTTCCATTTTTCTCTTTGCTACAAAAAAAACAGGAAAAAACAAAATAAAGAAAAAGCCAGCGCGCGCAGCACCTAACTAACTGGCCCAGCCCACCTATCACTTCTATCCCCCGCGCGCGCAGCCCAGCCCACTTACCTTCCCCCGGCCTGCGTACCGGTTCGACCTCTTTTCCTTGTCGTCCTCGCGTACGGCAGCAATCGCAGCCGTGCCACGTCGCCGGCAGTACATCTCCGACGGCCACCCGCTCCCCTAGGCCCCTATATAACCTAGACCTAGACCCCCTGGAGCCGCCCTAGCCTGTCCACTCCATCCTCCCTCGGGTTCCGCCGCAATTTCCTCTCCCTCGCGGCCTGTCCCCTCTCTGAACTCCTCCCCGAAAAACCCACCCCTGAATCCTTCCGGCGATCGCCGTCTCCGGTGCCTCGCGGTGCTTTCTGACCGCGGGAATCGAGTCGCCGTCCCCTCCTCGTCCACACCGACACTTGCACGACGCCGTCGAGCATCTCCTTCCCCGACGCCATCGTCGACATCGCCTCCGGCCACCGTGGCGCCGATCTCTGAATCCCCGCTGCTCGACGCCGTTGCCGTGCTCCTCCTCCCTAGCTAACTGCGTGGATCGACTCGCCGTATCCTCCTCGTCCTTACCAACACCTGCACGGCGCCCACGAGCCCCTGCTGCCGCGCCGCCATCCACGACCACGCCGTCGCCGCCGCGGGAGCTCCATCGACCCTCTGCAACATCTGCAACCGCGGTGAGCCACCGTGCTGTCTCCTCCTCCTCTCTGTTACCATCTGCTCGCAACCATCTGCACCAGCATCCAGCACACGCACACGGCATCAATCACCTGCAGATCACCGCCGGCGTCATCCTCTGTCATGGTCGTGGAAGCAATTGATCGTCAGTAAATTCAGTTACGCACGTTGAAGTATAACCTCACTGCAACGCTGTATCTAACGTCGAACTGGAAGCCACCGCAGTGGTAGCACTGCACCGTGCGTTAGCAGCAGGTCGTGGGATCGAGCCCTCGCGCTGCGGGATTTAATCCCACCTTTTTGCAACCCGTGGCTGACAGGCAGGGCCCACCTGTGTGTGGCCCTGGCTGCCACGCCAGCGCACAGCACGCCACGCTGGCCCGCAGGCCCATGCTGCAGTGGCACTGGCTAGGTTCCAGTGCGGTGTAACACGTTTTATTCAGTTTCTGTTTTCAAATCCAGGCCCAATAAAATTACAGATTAGTCCTCTGTTTTAATTTGTTAATAACTTTTAAAATATGACTCCAAATAATAAACTCTAAATATGTTTGTTGTTCTAAATTAAAATGTCTATCCAACTAAATAATTTGTTTACTGTTTTGAAATTTCCAAATACAATTTAAATTTGAATTCAAATAATTCAATTGCAAATTGCTAAAACCTATAACTAATTCATTCTTAATCCAATAAATGCAAATAAAATATGTTTTCTATGATATTTCAAAAAACCTTTTCAAATATAAATTTTGTTTCCTGGTTTGAATAATTTAAATTGCTTAAATAATTCAAACCCTATTTAATTCAATTAAAATTGCTAAAATCATAACTTGCTCAAATTAATTTATTTTTGAACATGTAAAATATGTTTTCAAACCAGAAAAACATAACCTTTCCAAATATGAACTTCACACTTGAATTAATTCCAATTTAATTCTTGTTTAACTTGTTTAAATCCCAATTAAATCATTGTGATTCATTTGCTAATAATTGAAACATGTAAACCACCTAAAAATTTGTGCTCTTTTCAAATATCAACTTTGTATTTTGTTTTGAGCAACTCAACTTGATGAAAACAACCAATTGTTTGGGTAACATCACTAAGTAACCAAAATTTCCAAACTTAATAAATAAATTCTTAACTTGTTAATTATCATCCCAATTGCATCTAATATTGTTACCTTATTGTTTCCATCATGCATGCATCATGCTAAACCACTTACACATGTTAACTAATTGTAGATCATTGCTTCAACCTTAACCATGTGCATCCATATGCAATTCACATTGCATATGGGTCCATTTAAATTGTGTTATCTTGTCAAGTAGTTTACTTTGATGCATCTATTAATTGACATGCATCATCCCATGATTGTGCATGATATTCTGTTATTGATTGTTCGTCTCTTTCGATTGTGTGTTTGCTTCTTCTCGCTTTAGACGACGATGTTGAGACCGACGAGACGTACGGTACCCCTTCTAAGGATTTTAGCTCAGTACCGGGCTACTGGGTTTGCAGGCAAGTTATCACTCACATGAATCATCGAGTTCCCTTCCACACTTGATGTCGATACTATCCTTTTGTCTACTATTGCTAGCCCTATGTATCGTTGCTTGTTCTCCGAACCTATCACATGATACCCTGAACCATGATATTGCCTCACCTCCATACCTAAAACCCCTTGTTTGTTGCCTTAGTCTTACCTAGCATGCTTAGGGTTGCTTTTGCTCGAGTCTGTTGTCGGTTACTTCTTTTGCTATTATTATTGTACCGGGGCTCGAATTTAATCAATCAATCCTGTTAATGCTAATGGTAATAATAATTTGATGATAAGGCACCGGCAGGAGGCCCTAAGTGGTTTTGAGGCCTGCTAGTGTCGACCCCATAATTAGGAAAAGAGTCTTGTCTACTGATCCATGGTGAGCGCACTACCCGCATGTGGGAAGCGAGTATGGGCGCCCCCCTCAACTTGACTCGATTCGCATCTCGTCCAAATCGCCACATTTAGTTCGGGTGTTCCATTTGCTGCATGCATGATCTTGCAAGCCCTTGGCGCCCGGGTGGAACTTTCGTAGTCGGCATTTAGGGCGGCGTGATCTTCCAGTGCTATGAGGGTCCCCTTTTCTTCGGGGGCTCGATTAGCCGCGCACGGACAGCACGTAGTTCTTTGGGCTTGATGCGAAGAAGGGTTGGGTTGTGTTGAGTGCCCCGCTTGGTGGGAGGCATCCCATCTGGCGGGATATTCATACGTGTACGGGTAAATTGGTGCAACCCTGCAGGGATAATCTTCTCGAGAAGCCGTGTTTTCCGCGGTTATGGACTACTTGGTGAAAGTACTGGCTAACAAGTACTCAGGACAACTTAAACATAATGATTAACCATGTTACACCCAATGATTAATAACTTGACTAGTAATAGGTTATTCACACAATAACTTGACTCATCTTTAATCCAACGGTGTGAGTTATCCTCGGATTGCTTCTTCGGATAAGGGGCGAGATCCAGGATGGGTTTGTTTGAAGTTATCTTTCAGTTGGTTACAATAATCGATCTTATCTTCTTCTGTTAGTCGGAACTTGTAGTTATCTTCTGTAGTTGGTTAGAGCAGCCCGCTGCAGCTTTTATAATACCTAGCTCTTCTGTTGATCCCAAGCATCTATGCTGGTGTTGACGGGTAACTTTTTGATGAAGTGTGAGTCTTGCTTGCCAGTACTTGGATGTACTGACCCCGTTGGGGCTGTGGTTTACGCAGACTACGACTACGGCTATGACTACGATGATCACCAGGATGGCTACTTCGTGGAGTTCGACGAGACTGCAGACGAGTAGATAGCTGGACCCCGGGCAGGATCCAGGACCTACGTGGATGGGCTCCGTCTTCTTTATTGTCCCCGGCTTCTTAAGCCTTTTGGATTTGTCTGTACTCAGACACCTTGTTTGCTTCCGCTGATGTAATGATGCTATGTTGGGACATGTGTCCTCTGAATGATTGTATTTGCTATTCTCTGCCTTAGTGAAGGCTATTTGCAACTCTATTTCAATCTTTTGTGTCTTAGAGACATTCTGTGGTATTATTCCGTTTAACGCTGTTGACGTACCCTGCGTGATTGATATGAAGTACGTCGACAGTAGTGCCTTTGATCTCTAGTGGATAGTTTACATCGACGATGGAATAGCAGGGCTTGTGTTGTCGCGCATAAGCGCAGGCCTACTAGGAAGCTGGGACGTGGGAGCAGGTATGCCCCATAATCCAAGCACCTGCTATCCAGTTCGGCCCGATGAGTATCCCCTAGAAGTCAGGGTGCGACAAATGGTATCAGAGCCTGTCTGCCCGTAGGATCCCTTTTTACTGGTCGCAGTTGAGTCTAGAAACTATTTTGTAGCTATATAGGAAAAATGAAACGTGAGAGTAGGAATTCTGTTCTTTTTCTTCTTTTCCCCACCCTCCCTCCCTTTTTCTGGTAAGGAAATGCAACGTTGGTTTTTCCCTTCTCATCTAAACTTTCAAGTTAGGATTTCACGTGGTTTGGGTTCTCCGTAGTACCTCAGGAGTTTTGTTCTCGTTTTCCCCGGTGTTGCTTCGATATCCTGTTCTTTTAAAGAACCTTTCGTCCGTTGAAATCTTGTTGTTGTTTCCACTTCAATTCTTCTACCGGCGTCTAATCAAAACTTCCCCGTAAACTCTTAGCCAGCTAAAGTGTTGTTTCATACCGAAGCATCACATTCCTTTGTGTCAAAGATCTTTTCCACAACATACAACCTAGATGTGGTTCCACTAAGCAATCAAATCACCGTTCACTCTCCGGGACCTCAAATGTTGACTTCCAAGATAAGTATGGACAACCAAATTCTAATCGGAGGCCAGATATTCCTCGCTTCTCTCATGTTGCTGATTCTGACATTGATGTCATTCTTGGTGTTGCATTGATGTCAATAACTTGTTCCACCATTATAACCAGATAATCTATTCTCCAAATGAATCAAGTTCCATTCAGCTATACACCCTCGATACAAACCTCTCCCTTTATTTGAAAATGTTCCGGTGGTTTGCAAATTCCGTAACGTCTATCCAAGGTGCACGATGTGTGTCACGTGTCACAGTTCAAGAGGATCTTCCCAAGAAGTATCCGGATCTTTTCTTTTCTCAGTAGGAATCTCGGGGCGAGATTCCTTCAAGGGGGGGCGTTTTGTAACATCCCAAGTATGAAAACCTACCATTTAGAATGTTTGATTTCTTGTTATTAAAGTATTGCATCATGGCATCATATTTATTTCCTTGTTTGCTTTGTTTACTATTTGTTTGCACCTGTTTTTATTTGTTTTCACAATGAAAATCAAACAATTTCAAATGCTTTGTTTTCATACTTGCTCTGTTACAACCTTTTAAATAAAAACCTCAAACAAAAACAATCATATCATTCCATGTTTGATCAATTAATAAAATGGTTCTTTTCATTTCAATTAATAACTCCAAATTGCTTTCAAATTCAACCCAAATCACTAAACAACGCCCCAATTGAATATGCAAATTACCAAGCATTCTAAATAGGTTCCTGCCATTTAAAATGTTGTTTCAAATAATGCACCTAATAGTAAAATTCATCCAAGTGCAAGCAATTTACAAACAGCAAACAATTTGTGAACTTTTCAAAAACCAAAGTTAACATTTGGTTACTTTGGACCTAACAAGCTCACACAAATTTTCCCCTAATTTTTACTAACTTAAAAACCCCAATTTCTTCCAATTTTCTCTTTGCTACAAAAAAAAACAGGAAAAAACAAAATAAAGAAAAAGCCAGCGCGCGCAGCACCTAACTAACTGGCCCAGCCCACCTATCACTTCTATCCCCCGCGCGCGCAGCCCAGCCCACTTACCTTCCCCCGGCCTGCGTACCGGTTCGACCTCCTTTCCTTGTCGTCCTCGCGTACGGCAGCAATCGCAGCCGTGCCACGTCGCCGGCAGTACATCTCCGACGGCCACCCGCTCCCCTAGGCCCCTATATAACCTAGACCTAGACCCCCTGGAGCCGCCCTAGACTGTCCACTCCATCCTCCCTCGGGATCCGCCGCAATTTCCTCTCCCTCGCGGCCTGTCCCCTCTCTGAACTCCTCCCCGAAAAACCCACCCCTGAATCCTTCCGGCGATCGCCGTCTCCGGTGCCTCGCGGTGCTTTCTAACCGCGGGAATCGAGTCGTCGTTGCCTCCTCGTCCACACCGACACCTGCACGACGCCGTCGAGCATCTCCTTCCCCGCCGCCATCGTCGACATCGCCTCCGGCCACCGTGGCGCCAATCTCTGAATCCCCGCTGCTCGACGCCGTTGCCGTGCTCCTCCTCCCTAGCTGACTGCGTGGATCGACTCGTCGTATCCTCCTCGTCCTCACCAACACCTGCACGGCGCCCACGAGCCCCTGCTGCCGCGCCGCCATCCACGACCACGCCGTCGCCGCCGCGGGAGCTCCATCGACCCTCTGCAACGTCTGCAACCGCGGTGAGCCACCATGCTGTCTCCTCCTCCTCTCTGTTACCATCTGCTCGCAACCATCTGCACCAGCATCCAGCACACGCACACGGCATCAATCACCTGCAGATCACCGCCAGCGTCATCCTCTGTCATGGTCGTGGAAGCAATTGATCGTCAGTAAATTCAGTTACGCACGTTGAAGTATAACCTCACTGCAACGCTGTATCTAACGTCGAACTGAAAGCCACCGCAGTGGTAGCACTGCACCGTGCGTTAGCAGCAGGTCTTGGGATCGAGCCCTCGCGCTGCGGGATTTAATCCCACCTTTTTGCAACCCGTGGCTCACAGGCAGGGCCCACCTGTCTGTGGCCCTGGCTGCCACGCCAGCGCACAGCACGCCACGCTGGCCCCCAGGCCCACGCTGCAGTGGCACTGGCTAGGTTCCAGTGCGGTGTAACACGTTTTATTCAGTTTCTGTTTTCAAATCCAGGCCCAATAAAATTACAGATTAGTCCTCTGTTTTAATTTGTTAATAACTTTTAAAATATGACTCCAAATAATAAATTCTAAATATGTTTGTTGTTCTAAATTAAAATGTCTATCCAACTAAATCATTTGTTTACTGTTTTGAAATTTCCAAATACAATTTAAATTTGAATTCAAATAATTCAATTGCAAATTGCTAAAACCTATAACTAATTCATTCGTAATCCAATAAATGCAAATAAAATATGTTTTCTATGCTATTTCAAATAACCTTTTCAAATATAAATTTTGTTTCCTGGTTTGAATAATTTAAATATCTTAAATAATTCAAACCCTATTTAATTCAATTAAAATTGCTAAAATCATAACTTGCTCAAATTAATTTATTTTTGAACATGTAAAATATGTTTTCAAACCAGAAAAACATAACCTTTCCAAATATGAACTTGGTTTAATATTTTGAACAACAAAAAATTCAATTAAACTTCACACTTGAATTAATTCCAATTTAATTCTTGTTTAACTTGTTTAAATCCCAATTAAATCATTGTGATTCATTTGCTAATAATTGAAACATGTAAACCACCTAAAAATTTGTGCTCTTTTCAAATATCAACTTTGTCTTTTGTTTTGAGCAACTCAACTTGATGAAAACAACCAATTGTTTGGGTAACATCACTAAGTAACCAAAATTTCCAAACTTAATAAATAAATTCTTAACTTGTTAATTATCATCCCAATTGCATCTAATATTGTTACCTTATTGTTTCCATCATGCATGCATCATGCTAAACCACTTACACATGTTAACTAATTGTAGATCATTGCTTCAACCTTAACCATGTGCATCCATATGCAATTCACATTGCATATGGGTCCATTTAAATTGTGTTATCTTGTCAAGTAGTTTACTTTGATGCATCTATTAATTGACATGCATCATCCCATGATTGTGCATGATATTCTGTTATTGATTGTTCGTCTCTTTCGATTGTGTGTTTGCTTCTTCTCGCTTTAGACGACGACGTTGAGACCAACGAGACGTACGGTACCCCTTCTAAGGATTTTAGCTCAGTACCGGGCTACTGGGTTTGCAGGCAAGTTATCACTCACATGAATCATCGAGTTCCCTTCCACACTTGTTGTCGATACTATCCTTTTGTCTACTATTGCTAGCCCTATGTATCGTTGCTTGTTCTCCGAACCTATCACATGATACCCTGAACCATGATATTGCCTCACCTCCATACCTAAAACCCCTTGTTTGTTGCCTTAGTCTTACCTAGCATGCCTAGGGTTGCTTTTGCTCGAGTCTGTTGTCGGTTACTTCTTTTGCTATTATTATTGTACCGGGGCTCGAATTTATTCAATCAATCCTGTTAATGCTAATGGTAATAATAATTTGATGATAAGGCACCGGCAGGAGGCCCTAAGTGGTTTTGAGGCCTGCTAGTGTCGACCCCATAATTAGGAAAAGAGTCTTGTCTACTGATCCATGATGAGCGCACTACCCGCATGTGGGAAGCGAGTATGGGCGCCCCCTCAACTTGATTCGATTCGCATCTCGTCCAAATCGCCACATTTAGTTCGGGTGTTCCATTTGCTGCATGCATGATCTTGCGAGCCCTTGGCGCCCGGGTGGAACTTTCGTAGTCGGCATTTAGGGCGGCGTGATCTTCCAGTGCTATGAGGGTCCCCTTTTCTTCGGGGGCTCGATTAGCCGCGCACGCACAGCACGTGGTTCTTTGGGCTTGATGCGAAGAAGGGTTGGGTTGTGTTGAGTGCCCCGCTTGGTGGGAGGCATCCCATCTGGCGGGATATTCATACGTGTACGGCTAAATTGGTGCAACCCTGCAGGGATAATCTTCTCGAGAAGCCGTGTTTTCCGCGGTTATGGACTACTTGGTGAAAGTATTGGCTAACAAGTACTCAGGACAACTTAAACATAATGATTAACCATGTTACACCCAATGATTAATAACTTGACTAGTAATAGGTTATTCACATAATAACTTGACTCATCTTTAATCCAACGGTGTGAGTTATCCTCGGATTGCTTCTTCGGATAAGGGGCGAGATCCAGGATGGGTTTGTTTGAAGTTATCTTTCAGTTGGTTACAATACTCGATCTTATCTTCTTCTGTTAGTCGGAACTTGTAGTTATCTTCTGTAGTTGGTTAGAGCAGCCTGCTGCAGCTTTTATAATACCTATCTCTTCCGTTGATCCCAAGCATCTATGCTGGTGTTGACGGGTAACTTTTTGATGAAGTGTGAGTCTTGCTTGCCAGTACTTGGATGTACTGACCCCGTAGGGGCTGTGGTTTACGCAGACTACGACTACGATGATCACCAGGATGGCTACTTCGTGGAGTTCGACGAGACTGCAGACGAGTAGATAGCTGGACCCCGGGCAGGATCCAGGACCTACGTGGATGGGCTCCGTCTTCTTTATTTTCCCTGGCTTCTTAAGCCTTTTGGATTTGTCTGTACTCAGAAACCTTGTTTGCTTCCGCTGATGTAATGATGCTATGTTGGGACATATGTCCTCTGAATGATTGTATTTGCTATTCTCTGCCTTAGTGAAGGCTATTTGCAACTCTATTTCAATCTTTTGTGTCTTAGAGACATTCTGTGGTATCATTCCGTTTAACGCTGTTGACGTACCCCGGGTGATTGATATGAAGTACGTCGACAGTAGTGCCTTTGATCTCTAGTGGATAGTTTACATCGACGATGGAATAGCAGAGCTTGTGTTGTCACGCATAAGCGCAGGCCTACCAGGAAGCTGGGACGTGGGAGCAGGTATGCCCCATAATCCAAGCACCTGCTATCCAGTTCGGCCCGATGAGTATCCCCTAGAAGTCAGGGTGCGACAACAATGCAGTCAAATCCCATGTACTCGTGGAATTCCTAAGCGAGTGGACAGAGCTACAAACGCCCAGACCGCCTGAGTACACGAGGAACTGGATAATGTACTTTGACGGGTCCAAAAGAAACGAAGGAGCTGGAACTGGAATCGTCCTCATATCGCCTAGGGGAGACAAACTGCAATACGTCCTACGACTGGACTGTCCACCCGATGATCCAGCATCGAACAACGACGCAGAATATTAAGCCCTGCTGCCTGGGATGAAAATGGCAGTAGACTGTGGAGCCACCCGATTAATGATCTACGGCGACTCCAATCTCATCGTGCAGCAGACAATGAAAGAATGCGACGCAATTGCTGAAAACATGGTCGCATATCGCGACATGTACAACCTACTCGAAGGAAGCTTCAAAGGATGCGAGCTGAAGCACATTGCGAGATCCAGCAACGAAGAAGCAGATAGACTGGTAAACATGGGTTCCACAAACACACCCATACCGCCAGGAATATATGTCGAGCGGATGACCAAGCGATCACTCAAAGTAAAAAAAGCTGCAGGAGCACCCGCAACACCGGAAACAGAGGTCAGCCCGCAAGTTGTCATCATTGAGCTTATTCATAATATTTCACGGCAAGTTTTTCTGGTCGAGCCAGTCTGGACGCAGAAATACCTCGACTACTTGTCCACCAGACAGCTCCCGGCCGATCCTCGCGAGGCTTGACAGATAATCAGACGCAGTAAATCCTTTCTGGTAGTCAACGGAGAATTATACAAGCAAAGCATCTCGGGTATACTTCAGCGCTGCATCGCACCCGAAGATGGCAAAGAATTACTCCAGGACATCCACCAAGGAGACTGTGGACATCAGGCTAGCTGGAAAACAATCATGGCAAAAGCCTTCCGAGCAGGATTCTACTGGCTCACGGCAGCCACCGATGCAAAGGAGCTGGTTGAAAGATGCAACGCTTGCCAGCGCTTCGCACCAAGAACACATGCACCTGCTACGGAATTGCACATGATACCCATTGCCTGGCTCTTTGCACAATTGGGGCTGGACATGGTAGGACCACTACGCAAGTCCACGCCGGGTGGATATACACACTTGCTGGTCGAAGTCGACAAATTCACCAAATGGATCGAGGCCATGCCAGTAACTTCGACTAGCGCCCAATGCGCCGTCAAGTTCCTCGACTCCATCGTATGAAGATTCGGGGTACGACACGACATCATTACAGACAATGGTACAAACTTCACAGCAAAGGAAACACAACAGTTCTGCGAGGAAAAGGGCATCAACTTCAAGTTTGCTTCAGTTGTCCACCCGCAAACGAACGGGAAAGTCGAAAGATCCAACGGCTTAGTTTCAGCTGGCATCAAGAAACGTCTACTCGATCGTCTACACCCAGCAGCAGGACATTGAGCCGAAGAGCTACCCTCCGTGCTATGGAGCCTCCGCACAACTCCAAACCGATCCACAAACTACACACCATTGTTCATGGTATACGGGGAAGAAGCGGTCCTTCCCGAGGATGTTAGATTCAGCGCCCCACGAGTAGTGGCATACAGCGAAGAAACCTCCAACAAGACACTCGCGGAAGATATGGATGCACTCGATGAGATGCGCGATATTGCGCTCGCAAGATGCGCAGTATATCAACAATCACTGTGAAACTATTATAGTCGCCGCATACGCCACAGAGCATTCGCGGTAGGAGATCTAGTGCTGCGGCTCAAGCAGAAGGAAGGACAGAAGCTCGAGCCACCATGGGAAGGACCCTTCATCATACACGAAGTTATCCCAGGGGGAACCTACAGGCTGAAGAATCCATCGACTGGAGGAATCTATTCCAATCCTTGGAATATCGCACACCTCCGCAAATTTTATCCCTAGATTTACTTCTTTTCACAACAATAAGGCTATACTGGCCACTAATGTAGCTCGAATACATGACTTCTCAGTCATCGCAATAAAATACATGGTTTCTCAACCATATTTACTCGAAGATTATTCATCCTTACATGCTAAATAGTTACTGGTACACACCCCATAAACACATGGGGGCTACACCTATAACTCAGCATCACAGGAAAATTTATACATACAGGGTTACACACCTTACAACAGTTTTTACAAACTATACAACATTACAGGATGTATACATCCAACAATCAATCATGGCGCTGAGCATTCTCAGTCGCCAACACTCTATCTATTTCATCAGAGGTCAGTCGAATGATTTTTTCTGCTGCAGGACGAACAACATCATAATACATCGAAATATCATCGATTGGACCATCTGGAAGCCTAGCTACGGAGTTAAAATTCACCTCAGGATGCCATATCCGGACAAAGGTGAGAGCCACCACCGCGCCACAAGTCATCTGATTGCGCACACACTCGCGAATCTCTCCCTCTTACCCGAACAGTCTGAGGAAATGGCTCCAGTCTTCAGGACCCCTTTCCAGCGGATAGAACGCAGCGTTCATCGTGACCAAGACCTCGTGAAAAGAACTCACGAGAACTTTTTCCTGGATGACACGGAACTTCAAAGTAGCCAGCACAAAGCCACGACTGCGGTCAGACCAAAATTTATTCGCATGAGGCTTTGAGCTGCCAGCTTCTTGAAGAATATGGTTTTCTACCCACTGTTTTTTCTCCCTATCATCCGGTTTAACAATTGAAGACCAAACATGCACGATCAGACAAGGAAACGAGACAAAGAAGACACGGGGGCTGTATTACTTACACAGCAAGTCCCTAGCGACAGAAGCTAACTCATCCATCAGAAACTGTTCGCGTTCAGTCCCCAGTTTCTGCTTGGACTTCGCCACATCGGCTACCCCGCGAAAAGCTTTCAGCTTGCACTCACCCTCCTGGACCCGATCACGGAGACCTGCATAGGTCCCAACAGCGGCAACAAAAGGATTTGCTGGAGTAGCACGTCCACCTGAAGGTTCTGCGGTAACCCCAGTAGCCTGGAAGAACACAAGGAAAGAAGTAAGAAGCCCTATTCGAGGTACATCTAGTCGCATATTTGACGAGTGCTTGGGGGCTACTCCCATCGGGTGGAAACACACAATTGCAGGAAGCATTTCAGAAGAACATTCTCGATTAAGATTATGGAAATATGGGAGTACATCCCAAGGTTCATTACAATCAAAGCAACAAAGATAAACTAAGAAGCTACACTAGCGCTGCCACTCGCGGCAGTGGACCCTCCCTTAAGACGAGCAAACATCGCGGATAATTTCCGAGCAAGGACTCCGGCTGCCTCGCCAAATTGACGAAGCCCTACATTTTTGCCCGTGGAAGGATCGACTGGGAGATTCGGGTAGGCCTCCTCTAAGCCGCTAACTCCACACTACAACGGAATCACTCTATTGCAACGAAACTAGTCGTTGTAAAAAGTGACTTATCGTCGCAATAGGGTTCTGTTGCACCGAAATAGGGTTCGTTGGGAGGCGTCGCGAAAACCTCCGTGGTAGAAGGCTGTCTCCGCGCACTTAGAATCGTCGCTAAAAAATAATCCAGTTGCAACCATTTCCTAGGCCAATTTCCACGCACGTTTCCGTCGCGTCTCGCACATAACGCAACGTACGTATTTCGTTGGTACACCTCTAGTGCAACAAATACCCAAACGTGGCGACTGACCAATGTGGCAACGACGAGTGTTCCGTTGCGCTTGTTCTTTCGTTGCAAAAGTCGAGTTTATTTGCCACGTCCAATTGTGTGGCAACAAACATTATACGCGTGGGAACAACTTTTTGCCACACACAATCAATCGTGGTAAGATGATTTTGAAATAGTAATCGCAACGGCCTTCATATTAGTAGCCATAAGCAATCGCGACAATTTCAACTATTCGTGGCGCCATTCAATTTCTACAAATTTTAGTTTCGTGGCATGATGTAGTATTCGCAACATCCACATTTTATGTTGCTAGAAGCAACTGCGACAATAACAACTTTTCGTGGCGCCATTGTATTTCGACAAATTTTATTTTCGTGGCGACATATACAATTCGCAACGTACAAATTTTAGTAGCTAGAAACAACTGCGACAACTTCAACTATTCGTTGCGCCTTTCTATTTCTACAAATTTTAGTTTCGTGGCGAGATGTAGTATTCGCAACATCCACATTTTATGTTGCTAGAAACAACTGCGACAATAACAACTTGTCGTGGCGCCATTGTATTTCGACAAATTTTATTTTCGTGGCGACATGTACTATTGGCAACGTAAAATTTTTAGTAGCTATAAACAACTGCGACAACTTCAACTATTCGTTGCGCCTTTCTATTTCTACAAAATTTAGTTTCGTGGCGAGAAGTATGGGAATTCTGTATTGCAACGAACATAGTTTGGTGGCGTGAATGAACTATCGCAACAAAGTTAGTTTTGTGGAGAAAAAATATTGCGACGATGTCTCCCTCATGGTGGTGAGAGTCTATTTCAACAAAACACTTTGTTGTGGCGACTGAGGCTTCACGCAACACTACAATTATCGTGGTAAATTACCTATTGCCACGTTATAGAAAAAAAATAAAAAAAAATATGGAAACAAAAAATACGGGCATTGAATTAAAATGTTCAAAAGGGTACGTAAAATATGTTTATTTACACAAAATAATAGTTCTCATTGCTATTTTTAATATATACAAATGAAATTCTCGTACAACATGGATCAAATCAAGATCAAATCAAACTGAAATATCCAGTGCAGCTATTTGTTTCCATCAGAAGTTTGATTGACGTCCTGCAATCAATTGTAAAAACAAAAAAAGGTGTGAGTCTAGTCAGCAATAACACATGCTGAAACATAAGAACCAGCAGACTATAGTGTGTGGATGAAGCAAAAACAGTTGTTGTAACTCAACGAAGCCACAACCCATAGTGAAACATAAACTGCAGCAAGTATAGGGTGGGTGCAGCAACGCTATAGTGTGGGTGAAGCAAAAAACAGAATGTACTAGTACCGAACTATACAAGATTGTGACTTACAAGTGCGCGACTATACATTCGACTTTTCTGTAAAGTGCTGTGCGGAGGAACTATTTTCTTAGCAGTACTGTTGGTAAGAGATGGTTGCTGGTTCGACTTCTTAGACGTCTGGAAAAACAAAGTGCACTGTTAGCAACGCAAGTAAATAACTAAATCTTACTAGTTTGCAATTGTATGACTATCATCACCTGAGGTGTAGTCGTCTTCTGCTTTTCCATCTGTGCGGAGAGCTCGTCAAACTTTGCCTGCATCCGTGAGTTAAACTGTGCAATCAAGTTATTTTCAAATTCTATTCTTGAGTTTCTCTCCGACTCCATCAGTTGTTCCCTTTGAGAGAGCTCTTCCATTAATCTCTTCTCAAGATTTTCTCTCTCAGCCCGCTCTACATTAATATTCTCTTCCATGCTTGCACGTTCATCTAGTAACTTCTGTTCTAAAGTACTGACCTTCGTGGTGAGCTGGGAGTTAACTTTTTGGGTCTCTGCCGCAGCCCGAGCTTGCTCCTCTAACATCAACTTAGACCGCTGAGAACTAGTTTGCACCTGGGCCATGTATCCGAACCCACGAGGCTGCGATGACTTGCATTGAACTTTAGATTTATATGCTTTCTGGAAAATATTGATTCTTTGTTCAGCTGACAATGGGACATCAGTTTCCTTTAATCTGTTTTCAATCTCTTTACATGCTGTTTCCTGATTAGGAAAAAAAATCTCAAATCAGATGTAATATCATCCAAGAAGGAGAACAGTAAATATGTTTAGAGTAGCTTCTAAGTCAGTTAACTCACGTAAACATCCTTGGACTCTTCTGTAGTCCATGTTTCATTCTTTGTGTGGGTCAGTCTCCAGAGAGCAACACAGTCTGGCTCTTCTCCAGTTTCCGAATTCCTCTGCAAGTAGTGCAACAATTAGATACTATAAACATTAAAGCAAAGTGAACACCGACGCATGCATAGTGAGTAGGCCCATACATTCTCAAAACTGATTTGAGAGTAGGATTTTGATCCTGCTCTGTGTTGTGTCTTCATCTTCGTACGGTTATTCTTGTTCTTTTGGCTGAGTTCCTGCTCATTCAATTATAAAAAAAAAACTTGTCAGACAAGTCATTTGATGATAGTACAAAATTCACAAACAGGTAGTATAGAAATAACCAGGAATTTCGGATCAGTGCCAAAGTACTCGATCAACCATTCCCACTCTTCTTTTTGTAAATCTTCTGGGACAACTGCCCTTCTGGCATCATCTGTTTTGTATGCCTTGTAAGTGCTGCTTAGGTCTCCTCGCCAGCCTCTGTAGCGTTCTTTTGCAATTTTAAGAATTTTTCCGTGTGTTTCGTCCGTATCTGGCATATCGTATCTGTCCTGTAATGCGTAGAACAAACAGATAGACTTAGTTTAGTAGTAGTACATTAATTATGGACGAAAAAAGCAGACAACACATGTGAGAATGGTTGTACTCACCAACATATCTGTGACGATCATGCGATGGATGTTAGGGTGAATGTCTGTCCACCTCCTCACTCCAATAATTGGTAACCTTCTTTTCATTATGATTACCACCTCATCCTTGAATGAACGGTTGTTCATTCCTACTGGACCACCCAATGTTTCAGAGAAATCAACACCTAGCTTTGCAGCTCCATTGGCATGACGCTTCTTACTGGCTTTCAAACCTTTCACTACACCTCGCCCTTTCTTCTTCGGTATGTCATCACCTACATCCCAAAACACACACAAAGAAACAATTTATTTTGTAGTTGATTGAAAGAAATTAGGACACAGCGGTAAAAAATATAGCTAGTACCTTCTTGTAGTTGTAGCTTCGGGCGATAGCAGCGTGCATGGGAAGGCCAATCCTCAACGGAACACATGTCAGTTTCAGACACATCAGTGTTAGGTTCAGTTCCTGCTTCAGGGTTAACATTTGTACTGAATCAGCAATCCTAGATTTTATCCATTAAAACAAATATTAGACTGAGCTTAAATGTCAAAAATAAATTACCACGTCTACGTTTTCCCTGACTTTTTTTATATTGTAGTATACTTTCAACCCTTGTCATGCAGACAGATCCTTTCTTTATTACTGAAAATGTTAACAATAAATGGACAAAGCATTAACATTGTGCATAATTCAGAAAGCTGATTAAGAATTAATGAACTTGTGTACCATTCCCAAAGGAGTAATCTGTATCTTCTTCTTCGTTTGAAGCTTGTTCCTCTTCGGTTGCATCCCTAACTGCATGTTTATCAAAATTGTGGATTAGGTAAGGAATGCATAAAATAGTTACCGGGGAAAATATTTATTAAAGTCTGTATTGAAGGAGTTGCGAGTTGGAGATTTGGCATGAAAGTATAACCTGTGATACTGATCTGTCGCTTTTTTCTGGTGGATCCAGTTGCATCATCAAGCAGAGACTCTATTGGTGCAATATCAACCGCCGTGGCCTCCTCCCTAAACACACACAGGGACATCTTCTTATCATTAGAGTGCCTGCGTTTCAATAGCTCGAAATCACTACCATGTTCTATTGGAACAAGTTTTCCTTTGCCACGGCCATTATTTAGCCTGCAGTACAGGTAATCACGCGCGCCACTGAAGCCAACGTTTTCAATCAAATTTTCCATATAGCAGATTTCATCCGGTTCCATGGCTGCTACCAAAACTTTTTGGTTTTTTTCACCGTCCTCATAGAAAAGTCTAACATTCCAAATGGGTTCGGTCGTCTACAATTAGATAGAAGGAAAAAATGAGAACCCAAATAATCAGTGAGTTAGCAGATCTGAAATAAAAAAAAATAGTTACATGGCATTATTCACATAGAAAACCAGATACATATATGATCGACTAGGTGTTCATACACGGTAACGCTTCAACCAGAGGAAGAACAGAGAATAACAACCAATATCGAGACCATATAAGAGACGGCGAGATCACGGAGATGGACGAGCTAGAAGCAGATTAGACAGGAAAACCTGAGAGGATTCGCGTTCGCGTTCCATGGAGTCGGATCGCGACATCGACATGTGTAGAGCTCCGAACGTGATGAGGGCGAGATGAGATCTAATCTGCAATGGCGAAAGAGGTGGCCCGTAGATTGTGCTATGGCGAAACGGGAGGGCCATCGTGCACTTATACATACACGTTAGCGGGAAATTTAAAGTGACTGCTTTTATTTTTTGGTGGGAACACAAAATTTCGCTACACTTGGCGTTTTAGCGGGAGGATTTAATTTTGTTTGGTGGGACATCGTATTCGAGCAACCACAACGCCTTGTCGACAATATAGGCGCTAATTGAGCAGTTAAACAATGCATGCAATCGCCGGCTGCCTAGAAGGCATATTTTGCATTGAGTTTCAAGGCGTCAGGCTCTTAACTATCGAGGGAAAACTAATCGGATTTATTCCCTAGCACTTACAACGTAGGATTGAAAACATGTGTAAGTCTCGCATGAGTCATGTAATGTCACTGAACAATTATTTCATGCAACTGAAAATATAAACAAGACAAGTAATCTTCACTGCAGATGAAGGTTTGGGTGATCAAACCACTGAAGCACATCGCTGATGGCAGTACGATAATTACATACATCCATACGTTCATGATCCGATGAGAATGTCCAAGTTGGCAGACTACGTACTACAACCAGGGCGACACCGCCCGCATCACGATCTTCACGTCCAAGTGGCGGTTACGGGTGCTCCTAAGTGTAATGAGAATAGCTTGCTTTTCATATAAATGCTTGCCTTCAAGGAATTCCCGCCATGCATTCCTGCCAAACATAATGCAGCCGTCCCTGTCCGTGTTGTATGGAACGGTGGTGAACGCCTCTGATGATCCGAGGCATAGCCCAGCATGGCCTGAAGACGGAATGCCAGCACTGTCCGCTATGGACTGAGGTAGTTTCTGGATTTCGAGCGTGTGGATGACATACAAAAAGAAGTAGGTCATAGTAAGGCACACGTTGTAAGCATAAATTGCGTTGAAAAACATAAATAGCATTGGCACCTTACGTACCATCTCATATCTGGCCACATTTGTCCACGTCAAACGAGTCACGTATGGCACTCCAATGTACTCATCTATCTTGGGTAGAAGCTCACGAACGTGGTCCTTCTCATCGTCATCAAGATCAGCTCTCTGGGAGAAGATGATGGAAGAGTCGAATGGGTCATCGTCATCCATGGACTGCTGATCCGTGGACTCCTCATCCGTGGACTCCTCATCAGTCCTGGGATCTGGGTCATTTTCATTGCTTGTAGTAGCGTCGTGGTCGTACAAGTAGTGCCTGCGGCACATGTCGAACTTGAACACCTTGACGGTGAGCAAGGTGTCGCCGTCGTAACTGAAGAGGAGGAACATGCCGCGCTGCAGGAAGTAATATTGGGCGAACTGGTCCCAGCCGTGCCCGAGGAAAATGCGGCCAGCTTCATCGAAAAGCACATCCATGTCCCAGTTCTTGCTACTCGGATCGTCCGCCTCACGCAGCTTAAGTTCACGTGGTTCACGGCCCTTCAGCAACTCCACAAACTTCTTAGGCAGCACCTGCAGCAATATGAAAGTTAAATAGATAGAAAAGAGTGCTTACTAGAAATAAGTTTACTGTTTGATGATGGATGAGTACTATAAAAATGTAAACAAGTAGTACCTAGTAATCAGTTATACTAAATCTTAGTTGAGCAATGAGGGTGTTTGCCACATTAATTCAAAAAGATGAACTTTCAGTGGGAGCTGAAATGTACCAAATCGAGTGAACATATTCACGTAGAGCAATTGAGCTACTAAAACCCATCTACTAGACCTTAATTTGATTCACAAATTTAACTAGCTACAGGATCATAGCTCAGACACTATGTCAGACTAAATAACTGAAGTGGTGGTGTGGGTCGATGAAGCGTACCAGTTTGTCCGATGTAGCGTCTACTACGAGGGAGTAGAACTCAAAGTCTGCCAACTCCATCTTAACAGATCCCTCTGTTCATCATATAATAGAAATGCAAATCAATTTCCGGCTACATATATAATCGAGAATGAACATTTTGGTGATACAGTCCACGTACTGAATGCCGCGTTGTATTGCAAGCGGCAACTGCTTAGGTCGAACATCTTTACTGTGATGACATTGCGGCCGTCGTAATTGCAGATCAGAATAAAGCCTCTCTGCAGTTTGTAGGTCCGGGCGAAACACTCCCAGCCGCCCTTTAGGAACATGCGGCCAGTGCTGTCGAACCACACATCAACGTCCCACGTGGTGCTACGCCGATGGCCGACCTCAAGCAGCTTCAGTGCACGGGGTTTACGGTCCCCTAGCAACTCTGCGAACTTCTTAGGCAATGACTGCAGCAGAGGATAGAGCAAACCATGAACATCATTCCACCTATCTGACTAAAATGACAAGTAAAATGAGTACAATACCTGTTTGTCCGATGAAGCATCATCTACGTAAGCGAGGAACTCGTAGTCCATCGTATGCAAACCCGCCTGTAGATCGTACTAAAATTATGACTTCAGTTACATTTAGCAGACGTGCCAAAACAGCAGAGGTTAAGAAACATGAAGGTTCACTACAAATTTAGGACTAAATGCAGTCTAGCAGCATCATGGTTCAGAGACATTCATAGACAGGTGCAATTTAAATTTGACATGCATTCAAGAATTTCATGGAAGTACGGAACTTCAGAAAAGAAAATCTACTAGTATGTCAAGGAAATGGTGTGCCGACAATCAATTGTACTGCTTTAGCAAATTAATTGAAATAGCTACTGGTCCTAAAAAATGGCTCACATCTATTGTCCTGCTGAAGATTAAAAATGGAAATTACTAAAAATAGCTAGTGAACCTAAAAAGGGGTAAAGTCAACTGTACTTGTGAATAGTAAAAAGGGAAATTACTAAAAGTAGGTACTGGTCCTAGATATGCCAGTGTGAGTACCAGAGGTCTTACTTTCAACATCACTAATTACCTACCTAGAAAAAGGCACACACACAACAACAGCTACCAACATCAATTGGGCACCTGGAACTATCAAAATTAACATGAAGGTATAGTGCAACATCTCAATCAGATGCATGTAAGTACCATTTACGTTAGTCATAAACGTGTAAAAGACAAATCAATCATGAATGACATCGAACATAAATACGTGCTACCATCTATATGTAGCACAAGATTTCACATTTCTTTCCTGTCTAGACAAGTAGGACACTAGTTACCTTATAGAAAATGAGTGTTTGAACTTAAATCGTTTTGCAATGCATCCACAAGAGGTGAAGTTCTAACCTGAGTGTCGCCCGCGATGGATCAGTGGTGAATCGACGCGCCGTGGGTCAATCTACAGCGCGATGAAGAGACTGGCGACGACGGCGGTCGCGAGAATGCGGCGGCCCAGAGAGGGATGCTATTCGAGGGGCGGCGAGGTCGAGAGATGGATGGCGGCGGCGGCGGCGACGGTGTCGGTGAACTGCGGAATAAGGGTTTTCTCGAAGCAAATAACTGTAGGTACACAAAGAGGAGGAGTGCGAACTTGACGTGACAATACGAGAGGAAGATGATACTTGGGCCCACCTGTAAGTCTGTTACCACAAATGGTGGGTACATTTCCGCGGGGCAGTTGCCATTTTTATGGTTCCTATCTGAACTGCCACCGAGCGTCTCGCCTCCCCTCCCCTGCTTTCTCCTCTGTTTCTCCACTGACGATCTTCGTCCTACTCCACGCCATGGAGCAGCCAGACCAATGGTGTGTTCAATTTTTGAAATGTTGGTACAAAAGTATTCCATTCCCAATTATTTTGGTAAACAGCCGCATTGCCCGCTTGTAATAACCGCGCCGCTTCCAACCCATGCCCAAAGTCGAAATCATGATGCATTCCAAGAACCTCGCTTCATTTCAGCAACATTGCACGTGTGGGATCTCAAAAAGCCGCTTCCATTCTCAAGTTGCCTACCAATCTTATGTCGTAGCCGTTTCCGGGCACTTTCGGTCCAGAACATTGTTCCCTTCCACCTACGATGCCTGGAAAACAGCAGAGAGATGAGAATGTAAGCCACACTTGGCAATGTGGGCCCACACAAAATGTTTGAACCCCATTGCAGGACTTGTATGGTGTCGCCGTTGCGCTGGGTGGCGTCGGAAGTTAACCGGGACGATTCTCGCCGCTTCTCGCTCTTGCATGCAAGCCTCCACACCTGGGGCATCCTTACAACCCACTCCAACCAACTCACTCCACATGCAACACTGCACCTTGTTACCCCTGCCCATGACTGGGCGATGCGTGATCTGGCCTTATATTACCTTCGAAAGCGGAAGGAACGGCCGAAAACGGGGATTTCCTTGGCCAACTTGTTGTTTCCCATGACCATAGTCGAAATCATGATGCATTCCAAGAACCTCGCTTCATTTCAGCAACATTGCACGTGTGGGATCTCAAAAAGCCGCTTCCATTCTCAAGTTGCCTACCAATCTTATGTCGTAGCCGTTTCCGCGCACTTTCGGTCCAGAACATTGTTCCCTTCCACCTACGATGCCTAGAAAACAGCAGAGAGATGAGAATGTAAGCCACACTTGGCAATGTGGGCCCACAGAAATAATGCTTGAACCCCATTGCAGGACTTGTATGGTGCCGCCGTTGCGCTGGGTGGCGTCGGACGTTAACCGGGACGATTCTCGCCGCTTCTCGCTCTTGCATGCCAGTCTCCACACCTGGGGCATCCTTACAACCCACTCCAACTAACTCACTCCACATGCAACACTGCACCTTGTTACCCCTGCCCATGACTGGGCGATGCGTGATCTGGCTTTATATATTTTTTTTTTGAAACATTTTCTACTGCAGGGGAGTCCCCCACAGCCCTTTATTACCAACCACAAGCGTTACAGTTACAAATATGTACAAATATACATGGAATTAGACTAAGACAGTCTATCCCAGGCTAAAATAAGGAATTAATCCATAAAGCTAAGTCAGCACTCAACCTAGATCAAACATGAAGCCCACTTTCCATCCCATAAAGGAATGTCTTTCTGATTTAAAAATGACTCCATTCCCCTGCTTCCAAATATTCCAGCAAGCAAGAATCACAATCTCAGTGAAACATGGCCCCTTGAAAGACTTTTTGGCAGCAGCAAGATTTTGCACAAGTGTGTTGTCACTCCAACTGATTTGCAAATAATTCCAAATTCGAGAGCTAAAAACATATTGAAAGAACAGATGTATCCAGTCCTCATTGCACTGTGTACAACTAAGAACACAATGATCTGTACCTTCAATCTGGCCAGAACATGAGTATTCCAAATCTTAGTCACAAGGTCCATGAAACCAGGTTGCTTAACCCAATGATTTTCAAACCGAAAAATCTTTGCCTTTGGGATGTTGGTTCCAATTTTAACCATACAAGGCAAGTGGTCAGAGGTTATTTTAGACATGGGTAACACCATGGTATTAGGGAAATCTAGTGTCCACTGGCATGAAGTAAAGAACCAATCCAATTGAACCAAAAGTGGATCATCCAGTGATCTAATTAAATTAAAATCACCAAGAATCATCCAGTTCTGATGAATCGGAATGGAAAGATTATATAACCAATTAACAAAATCTTCTCTTTCCACCCCATTCTCCACTGAAGATGAACTACTAACAATTCTCCACTGAAGATGGACCTGTTCCATAGTACAATTAAACCTCCAGAAGCTCCAACAGAGGGAGAGAAGACAAATTGATCAAATCTTTTAGGGCAGAACGACCTAATAAAGGAATGATCAAAATATAACAGGAAAACCCAGCAACAACTCCAGGGACCAAACAGGCCCAAAAGATATAAAGAAGGCCCACTAATAATCAGAACTTGATGGAGTGGTGGGCTTCTTTGGAGCAGCTTCAAGCTTCTCCACAGTTAATTCCGAATCTTCTATCTGGAGGATGATTCCCGCCCTCTGCAGAACAGCAACAGGAGTGAAAGGAGGTACTCCCCCTGTAGAGTCTTGAGGACGAGCAGACTTGGCCTTTTTCCTAGGTTCTGGCTTGTCTGATGCAGGCAAAACCCTGAACCCAGCATTCTTGGCAAGGCTACGCGTCACTCTACGCTCCTCAGTGACAAGTGGAGTAGACACCTTCCTGGTCCTCTTCTTGGTAACCGGCTTGGGAGTCAACGGTTCAGTAGCAGGGCATGAATCCAGCAGCAAAGGAACAGGAGCAGCAGAGGAAACTGGCAACTCGAAAGGCAGCAGAGACGACAGAAATTCAAATCTTCTGTCAAAAATAACCCGAGCTTTTTGCTCCAGAAAATATCTGGACCACTCCACCACAGGATCAGGCAACAGGACTTGAAGAATCTGCACTTCATTGTTCTAATCTGCACCAATTTCAGGGGGTGGTGGAACAAAAGGAACCATAGCCAGTTGGTTATGTTCCAACTGTTGCTGCATCTCCACAAATTGTTCCGAGCCCTCAGCTCGTGCAACATTCATGGACTCAATGGAAGCGCCAGAGAATTGAACAGATACAGAAGACTGCACCTGCTCAGGTTCCGTTGCCTGATCAACAGGCTCCTCCGACGCAGCATTCTCTCCCTGCTCCTCATTGTTCCACTCTCCCCAACCATCTTGCTGTGGTTCAGGCTGAGCCGGTGGAGCCCAAGCATCTGGAATTGGGGCCTCTGGAGCACCAAAAGCTGGGTGTGGATTATCCCCAGGAGGGAGAAGGTCTTCCTCCCCCGGCAATGCATCAGCAACATCACTGTTCAGAATAAAAACAAGGCAGGACCAGGAAACGACATGACCACCGTAACGCTGAACCTCCCTAATCACAAGCGAGCGGGGAACATCAGGACCGCCCCCATAAGTAACCCTGAGCAAGGTGCGAACAGGAGAAGCGTCCTCCCTCCACCAGGTCCGGAGCTTGCCAACCTTGGACACAAACTCCCGAAGGAACTCATCGGTGCGATAGTCCATGTGCAGATTCAGAATCATAATCCACCCAGTCCTTGTATAAGTTGTTGATCTAACATTATCTCCTTCATCATGCCTAACGAAGGATAGCATCCTACAATCAGGAAAGATAAAAGGAGGAGAGTGTACCAAACAATCTCTGGCAACTTGATCCGCCATGCGGAACATGCCAACTCCCACAGCGCTCTCCGAGAAGGAGGCAACTTGCACATGTAATTCCTGAAAGATGTAATCGGCGATTTGCTGCAGGATATCGTCGAGCTCTTCTACCGGTGGCCGCGGAACCAACTGAGCAATGGCCCAGGATTCATGGCGGCGAGGTGGAGCCGCAGAGGAGGTGATGAAGAGGCGAGCAGGCCGCAGGTCGGCCGCCCATACCTCCTCAACATGCATCCCCGACGGGACGAACCTGGTCGGATCACAGGGGAAGTTCGCCATTGGAGGAGGTTGCGATTCGAGCGGCGATTCCGACGAGGGTTTTCCAGGAACAGTGGCAGGGGCAGGGGATAGAGCTGAGGCAGGGGCAGGGGATAGAGCTGAGGCAGGGGACTCCTCGGTTCCAATAGTCGACGATTTAACTACCCAGCGCAGAATTCCATTAATTCCCGGGCAGTTTCAACGGATATGCCTACCAATCTTATGTCGTAGCCGTTTCCGGGCACTTTCGGTCCAGAACATTGTTCCCTTCCACCTACGATGCCTGGAAAACAGCAGAGAGATGAGAATGTAAGCCACACTTGGCAATGTGGGCCCACAGAAATAATGTTTGAACCCCACTGCAGGACTTGCATGGTGCCGCCGTTGCGCTGGGTGGCGTCGGACGTTAACCGGGACGATTCTCGCCGCTTCTCGCTCTTGCATGCCAGCCTCCACACCTGGGGTATCCTTACGACCCACTCCAACCAACTCACTCCACATGCAACACTGCACCTTGTTACCCCTGCCCATGATTGGGCGATGCGTGATCTGGCCTTATATTGCCTTCGAAAGCGGAAGGAACGGCCAAAAACGGGGATTTCCTAGGCCAACTTGTTGTTTCCCATGCCCATAGTCGAAATCATGATGCATTCCAAGAACCTCGCTTCATTTCAGCAACATTGCACGTGTGGGATCTCAAAAAGCCGCTTCCATTCTCAAGTTGCCTACCAATCTTATGTCGTAGCCGTTTCCGGGCACTTTCGGTCCAGAACATTGTTCCCTTCGACCTACGATGCCTGGAAAATAGCAGAGAGATGAGAATGTAAGCCACACTTGGCAATGTGGGCCCACAAAAATAATGCTTGAACCCCATTGCAGGACTTGTATGGTGCCGTCGTTGCGCTGGGTGGCGTCGGACATTAACCGGGACGATTCTCGACGCTTCTCGCTCTTGCATGCCAGCCTCCACACCTGGGGCATCCTTACAACCCACTCCAACCAACTCACTCCACATGCAACACTACACCTTGTTACCCCTGCCCATGAGTGGGCGATGCGTGATCTGGCCTTATATTGCCTTCGAAAGCGGAAGGAACGGCCGAAAACGGGGATTTCCTTGGCCAAATTGTTGTTTCCCATGCCCATAGTCGAAATCATGATGCATTCCAAGAACCGCGCTTCATTTCAGCAACATTGCACGTGTGGGATCTCAAAAAGCCGCTTCCATTCTCAAGTTGCCTACCAATCTTATGTCGTAGCCGTTTCCGGGCACTTTCGGTCCAGAACATTGTTCCCTTCCACCTACGATGCCTGGAAAACAGCAGAGAGATGAGAATGTAAGCCACACTTGCCAAATATACCATCACTCTCTCTGTTGGGTCCTCACCGGCGTCGGATTCCCTCTCGCGGGTTCCAGGACTGCTCACACCCCGAAACTCCCGGATCTGACGTAACGGGGGGAATCTTGCAAGGAGGTGGGCCCTAACATTGTCAAGGGTGTTCCTTGGGCCTAACATGACACAACCAAGCAACAAGTTCCACTTTGCTACCCACTTCCGGCTCACGCAGAGGGGGCTAGACGCCGGTTCCGTCTTTTTCTACACCGGCTAGGGTATCTCCGGAGAGGGGATCCGGAGCGTCGGGATCCCACCTAAACCAATGTTTTGCCATGCCATGTGTGTTAGAGTGTCCCATGGGTCTTGGGTGCCAAATATACCATCACTCTCTGTGTTGGGTCCTCACCGGCGTCGGATTCCCTCTCGCGGGTTCCAGGACTGCTCACACCCCGAAACTCCCGGATCTGACGTAACGGGGGGAATCTTGCAAGGAGGTGGGCCCTAACATTGTCAAGGGTGTTCCTTGGGCCTAACATGACACAACCAAGCAACTAGTTCCACCTTGCTACCCACTTCCGGATCACGCAGAGGGGGCTAGACGCCGGTTCCGTCTTTTTCTACACCGGGGCTAGGGTATCTCCGGAGAGGGGATCCGGAGCGTCGGGATCCCACCGAAACCAATGTTTTGCCATGCCATGTGTGTTAGAGTGTATCATGGGTGTTGGGTGCCAAAGATACCATCACTCTCTGTGTTGGGGCCTCACCGGCGTCGGATTCCCTCTCGCGGGTTCCAGGACTGCTCACACCCCGAAACTCCCGGATCTGACGTAACAGGGGGAATCTTGCAAGGAGGTGGGCCCTACCATTGTAAAGGGTGTTCCTTGGGCCTAACATGACACAACAAAGCAACTAGTTCCACTTTGCTACCCACTTCCGGCTCACGCAGAGGGGGCTAGACGCCGGTTCCGTCTTTTTCTACACCGGGGCTAGGGTATCTCCGGAGCGTCGGGATCCCACCTAAACCAATGTTTTGCCATGCCATGTGTGTTAGAGTGTCCCATGGGTCTTGGGTGCCAAATATACCATCACTCTCTGTGTTGGGGCCTCACCGACGTCGGATTCCCTCTCGCGGGTTCCAGGACTGCTCACACCCCGAAACTCCCGGATCTGACGTAACAGGGGGAATCTTGCAAGGAGGTGGGCCCTACCATTGTCAAGGGTGTTCCTTGGGCCTAACATGACACAACCAAGCAACAAGTTCCACTTTGCTACCCACTTCCGGCTCACGCAGAGGGGACTAGACGCCGGTTCCGTCTTTTTCTACACCGGGGCTAGGGTATCTCCGGAGAGGGGATCCGGAGCGTCGGGATCCCACCTAAACCAATGTTTTGCCAGGCCATGTGGGTTAGAGTGTCCCATGGGTCTTGGGTGCCAAATATACCATCACTCTCTGTGTTGGGTCCTCACCGACGTCGGATTCCCTCTCGCACAATTCCAGGACTGCTCACACCCCGAAACTACCGGATCTGACGTAACGGGGGGAATCTTGAAGGAGGTGGGCCCTACCATTGTCAAGGGTGTTCCTTGGGCCTAACATGACACAACCAAGCAACAAGTTCCACTTTGCTACCCACTTCCGGCCCTGCTCACACCCCGAAACTCCCGGATCTGACGTAACAGGGGGAATCTTGCAAGGAGGTGGGCCCTACCATTGTCAAGGGTGTTCCTTGGGCCTAACATGACACAACCAAGCAACTAGTTCCACCTTGCTACCCACTTCCGGCTCACGCAGAGGGGGCTAGACGTCGGTTCAGTCTTTTTCTACACCGGGGCTAGGGTATCTCCGGAGAGGGATCCAGAGCGTCGGGATCCCACCTAAACAATTGTTTTGCCATGAAATGTGGGTTAGAGTGTCCCATGGGTCTTGGGTGCCAAATATACCATCACTCTCTGTGTTGGGTCCTCACCGACGTCGGATTCCCTCTCGCGGGTTCCAGGACTGCTCACACCCCGAAACTACCGGATCTGACGTAACGGGGGGAATCTTGAAGGAGGTGGGCCCTACCATTGTCAAGGGTGTTCCTTGGGCCTAACATGACATAACCAAGCAACTAGTTCCACTTTGCTACCCACTTCCGGCTCACGCAGAGGGGGCTGGACGCCGGTTCCGTCTTTTTCTACACCGGGGCTAGGGTATCTCCGGAGAGGGGATCCGGAGCGTCGGGATCCCACCTAAACCAATGCTTTGCCATTCCATGTTTGTTATATTGTATCATGGGTGTTGGGTGCCAAAGATAGCATCACTCTCTGTGTTGGGTCCTCACCGACGTCGGATTCTCTCTCGCGGGTTCCAGGACTGCTCACACCCCGAAGCATCTAGGATGCCTGGAAAACAGCAGAGAGATGAGAATGTAAGCCACACTTGGCAATGTGGGCCCACAGAAATAATGCTTGAACCCCATTGCAGGACTTGTATGGTGCCGCCGTTGCGCTGGGTGGCGTCGGACGTTAACCGGGACGATTCTCGCCGCTTCTCGCTCTTGCATGCCAGCCTCCACACCTGGGGCATCCTTACAACCCACTCCAACCAACTCACTCCACATGCAACACTACACCTTGTTACCCCTGCCCATGACTGGGCGATGCGTGATCTGGCCTTATATTGCCTTCAAAAGCGGAAGGAACGGCTGAAAACGGGGATTTCCTAGCCCAACTTGTTGTTTCCCATGCCCATAGTCGAAATCATGATGCATTCCAAGAACCTCGCTTCATTTCAGCAACATTGCACGTGTGGGATCTCAAAAAGCCGCTTCCATTCTCAAGTTGCCTACCAATCTTATGTCGTAGCCGTTTCCGAGCACTTTCGGTCCAGAACATTGTTCCCTTCCACCTACGATGCCTGGAAAACAGCAGAGAGATGAGAATGTAAGCCACACTTGGCAATGTGGGCCCACACAAAATGCTTGAACCCCATTGCAGGACTTGTATGGTGCCGCCGTTGCGCTGGGTGGCGTCGGACGTTAACCGGGACGATTCTCGCCGCTTCTCGCTCTTGCATGCGCCAGCCTCCACACCTGGGGCATCCTTACAACCCACTCCAACCAACTCACTCCACATGCAACACTACACCTTGTTACCCCTGTCCATGACTGGGCGATGCGTGATCTGGCTTTATATTGCCTTCGAAAGCGGAAGGAACAGCCGAAAACGGGGATTTCCTTGGCCAACTTTTTGTTTCCCATGCCCATAGTCGAAATCATGATGCATTCCAAGAACCTCGCTTCATTTCAGCAACATTGCACGTGTGGGATCTCAAAAAGCCGCTTCCATTCTCAAGTTGCCTATACCAATCTTATGTCGTAGCCGTTTCCGGGCACTTTCGGTCCAGAACATTGTTCCCTTCCACCTACGATGCCTGGAAAACAGCAGAGATGAGAATGTAAGCCATTTTTGTCTTCATTTTTAGTCTTCAATTTTAGCCATTTTTTTGCAAAAAATATGGAAAAACAACTGTACAAAAAGAAACCCTAGATTCACGCGTGCACATTGCGTCAGAGGGAGAGCAAAAGGGAAACTCCATAAATACACGGTTTGACGCATATCCACTTCCTTTCTTCCTCCGTCTCTGCATCAACTTTTCCCCAAAAAACGCATCCTCCCCTCCACTACCACCGCAAAACCCTCGACGGTTCCCCTGCCCTTCCCATCCTCCATGAAGAGATCTCGCGAAAGCTTCGACGCCGAGGAAGGTAATGAGGTGGCGTCCGTCGTCGGCGAGCCATCTTCTGCTGTCGTCCCAGCCGCGGCCATCTCTGGTACAGTGGCTGCTGCTTCCGGCGAGGTCACGCCGGTGGAGGAGGCGCTCCGTGATGTCTCTTCGGAGATAGATCGGAAGAAGACGAAGAGCGGGGACGGAGAAGATGGCCCATCCCACTCCGCCGTGCCATCTGACCTCGAGGCGGCGTACAAGGAGATTGATGAAAGCTACGACCAATCAGCTGAATACACCATGTGGGGGGCCATCTCCGCTAAGCTGACCAACGCTCCGACCGCCGCGCCGCCCGCTGCGCCGACTGCCGCGCCGACTGAGGTAGTAGATCTATTTTTAGTGAACTTGCCATGTATTTTTGATAATGCCCTTGTATTCACAGACTGGTAGTAGATCGATTTTGCTTTGCACTATGTGGTTGTTCATGTTTGCCACTTATTTTGGTTGTGAGTTGTGACTTCTGTGAGTTGAGAGAACTAAGATAGAAACCTCTATGTGTGCTGTTTGCTACTTTACTCTTTTTTGTTCTTGGCTGGATTGGAGCACAACCTGATGGTACCGTGTGTGTGACTAGGAAATTTATTTTGTTCTATGGTGGATTGGAGCACAACCTGATGGCAGTGCATGCACGTGTGTGCCTAGGAAATTTCTTTTATTTTTTGATGGATTGGAGCACAACCTGGTATATATGCACGTGTGTGCCTAGGCAATTTTATTTCTCACCTGTTATTTACATTAGTTCAAATGCCATCGTATATCTCATCATGTAATAATTACAACTGCAACTTCATATGCAATGTTCAAATAATTGTACAGTGTGTTATCATCCTAGATTCTCCTATTTATGATGTTACAACCTATTTTGGGTTGCAATAATCTTCACATCATTTCAACTTCAATTTCATATCTCATTTTGTAATAATTGTACACTCTGTACTATGTTTTAATAAAATTCAATTAATATAGCTTGGGTAATTTGATGCGCAAGATTTTAGTTATCTGTTTTTGTTATGAAATACTGGGGCATATTACTCTATGGTTGCATGGCACATTGACATCAATGAGCACCATTCTATGTGGTAGAATCGAAAAAAAATTCTCATTGCAAGAGTTAGCGGTCTAGCATACATAGAAATTGTATTTTTGATAGTGGCCTTGTATTCAAAGAAAGAGAGAGTAGATCGATTTTGCTTTCAAATATTATTCTGTTATTTCTCAACTGTTATTTACATTAGTTCAAATGCCATTTTATATCTCATCATGTAATAATTACAACTGCAACTTCATATCTAATGTTGAAATAATTGTATAGTGTGTTATCATCCTAGATTCTCCTATTTATGGTGTACAACCTATTTTTTGGGTTGCAGTAATCTTCACATTATTTCAACTTCAATTTCATATCTCATTTTGTAATAATTGTACACTCTGTACTTTGTTTAATTAAAATTCAATGAATATAGCTTGGGTAATTTGATCCGCAAGATTTTAATTATCTGTTTTTGTTATGAAATACTGCGGCATATTACTCTATGGTTGCATGGCACATTGACATCAATTAGCACCATTCTATGTGGTAGGATCGAAATAAATTCCTCTTTGGAAGAGATAGCGGTCTTGCATACATAGAAATTTTATTTTTGATAGTGGTCTTGTATTCAAAGAAAGAGGGAGTAGATCGATTTTGCTTTCTAATTTTATTGTTTTATTTCTCAAGTGTTATTTACATCAGTTCAAATGCCATTTTATATCTCATCATGTAATAATTACAACTGCAACTTCATATCTAATGTTGAAATAATTGTGTAGCTTGTTATCATCCTAGATTCTCCTATTTATGGTGTTACAACCTTTTTTGGGTTAATCTTCAAATTATTTCAACTGCAATTTCATATCTCATTTTGTAATAATTTTACACAGTAGCTTTTAGGTTAATTAAACGTGCATGCCTACATGGATTCTAATTATCAGATTTGGTTATGATATACTAGGTTTAGTATAGGTTATACATTTCATATCCATTTGAATTCTTCGGCAATAAATGATATAAAAGTTAAAAACGAATGAGCAACTTCAGTTTTCAGTTAACATATTGGCTTATTGCATTTTAGGAGCCGAGAGTTGAAGAAGAGTCATCTGATGGCGGACTGGCCTTGTCAGATGGTCATGGTTCTGGGGATGGAGGCTCTGGAGAAGATGATGAAGGTGTTGAAGAAGTACCTCCAACATCACCAAATGTTGATGAAAAATCAGCTTGCAACGTCCATGTCTCCAATCTGGTGATACTTCAGCTAAAGGAGGAAAAGGGGGTGCACACCGACTTTGTTCTTCAAGCTGTGGTACAGCCGAACCAGCGACCATCGTCTTTCATGGTTTCGCGTGTACTCCTTAGCAAGTTGGGTACTACGAACTGGCGCATTGTCCAGTCTCACGAAGAGGGAGACTCCGCGTATCTTTACATCAAGATGCGTAGATAGGATGTGCTAAGGTGTCACGGGAAGAGGTACGAGTGGGAGGGAGAACAAGTCACCTTCCGTAAGGTGAATAGACTCATTCCACTCATACCTGATCCCATGGAAGCTGGCCCAGTTCACAAGATCTTCTAAGTTGTGCCTGTGAAGACAATGTTTCTTTTGTTTAAACTATGTGTTGCTTTCCGTACTCCTGCATGATGCACTATGTGAAACATTATGTCATTTTTATCTTATCGTTTAGCAGAGCTTATTATTATTGTTAAAGAGTTGTTTCTTTTCTGGAGGGCACGCAATTGGCACCTGATTTTTATAGGAGATAGTGGTTTGAGTACATGAACTTGACAGTTCGTTGCGAGCAACACTATCACTTACACCACTCCACACCGGCTAGTCCGAGAACTGACCCACAGACTCTAAAACCAAACACAAGAGAAGGCCTTTCCTAAACAAAGATCAGAGCCGCGTCGCCACAGATGCTGGTGCCTCTTAGGAATAACAAACTACATATTGACATCCCTAGTCGTCGAACCACCCAAAGGAGAATGGCGGTTGGACTAGTTCTGCCTCGAGGAGGGAACTACTCCAACACCGCCAGCGAGGGAGAGTTGTCATTGAGTTCAAACTGGACTTCACGTAGCATAATTTGCACTACTAGTTAGATATAGCACTTGCAATATGAACAAAAGTACCAAGATAAATCCATAGCTCAAAAGTAGCATATATACTACTCGAATAACTTTACATATACTCTAATTACAAAGAACAAAAGTAGCATATATACTACGCCGCAGCAGGTGATCTAGTGCCAAGTGTGGGTCGCACTCGCCCTCCTTGATCTGCCTCCCTCTTTGGCCTTCTTGGCGTCACTCATGGGTTTGAGCTTATGGTACAACTCTAGGGAGAGGAACCCATCAATTGCAGCATAGGTGATGTGTTCCATGTCCAGCATTTGGTTGTCCCAGTAGCTGTGCCACATGTAATCCTTCTTCTTCATGTCTTTGTAGCAGGGATCAATAAATTTTGCTGCCATGGTAGCCATTCCAACTTTCTTTTGTTTGAACACATGAAAGTATAAATCTTGGATATCCTCATAGATTTCTTCTGGAATAGAAAAATTCCAGGTTCTCGCAAACATTTTCTTGTCGTTGTTGGTGTCAACACTTGCAAATTTGACGCCGCCAAAACGAAAAAGATCAGCCAGCGTCGCAGATTGCCACCAGTCACCACTGAAGTACACAAGTAACAAGAGTTTAGAGAAGTACTACTCCATCCGATCCGAAAAAAAAGTGCGTGAGAAAACTGTTACGCATGCACGTCTGGATGAGTACTAGTTGCAGAAAATCTAGATGAGTACTAGTTGCCTAAAAAAAGAGGAAAAAAGTAGTAGTAACACCAATCACAAGAACCACGAATAACCAAATAGCAATCACAAGAACATGGCGGCGGAGCAGATGAGTACTAGTTGCAGAAAACAAGATGAAAAATGACTTTAACCTGGAGTGATGGTACACCAGGACGTGGCGGCGGAATGCAAGCTGAACGACGGCGACCTTCTTCTCGATATCAACCTTCTGGGATGTGTACTCAAAATCGAGCCCCATGAATCTTTCTTCTCCTTCATCAATCCACTGCTCGTACATGTCTACGACACGCTGCACCTCGGCAGGGTCGTTGGTGTACGTGACGTCGATGCTTTCCTCACCATGGATGGGGACCTGAAGCGTGCGGCAGAAATACTTCTCTTCGTCCATTCTTGGAAGAAGAAGAGAGGGGAGCGGATGGAAGAAGAAGAAACTCGAGTGCAGCGGTTGGAAGAGATTCAGTGGTGAATACGAATGGAAGTACGGGGGAGTATTAATATTAATTCTGTACGGAGCAGACTCGAAGTGGTTTCCGTGTGAAAACGATAGAAAATAATTGGGAAGCACATGTGCCGTGTGTGTACATAGACACAAGGTTGTACATAGTACTCACTTCTTTGTGGGCCTAAACTAATAAGCCTATTTTTAATCTACTAAACCTACACAATGGCCAGCGCGGCCCACGATTTGTCCCATCAAAGCAGCTAGTCTACGGCCTGACCTAAGGCAGCGTGCGTGTAATCATTCTCCCACAGAAAACCGCCGACTTCACACGCCTCCCTCGCCACGTGGTGGCCGCCTTCTGCCCTTCCGCACAAGTTTGACCTAGAATTAGTCTACCGGCCGGCGCACCCTCCACTTCGATCATGAAGCCAACCAAAGACGTGCCAATTAGATCTTACGCATCATTTTGCATCTTTGATCGTGATTATCACACCAGATCTGATCGTTTTTGTTCGTTTTTTCTCGCAGTGTCCAGTTTGTTTTGACAAACTAGGGATGTGTGGTAGTGATGACATGACGACTGATTATTTCGTCATAACCCTTGTAGAGGGATTTGAGGAGAAGACGGTAAGGATTCTAATCTACTCATGTACAAATTGGATTTTGATTTTTCGTGATTATTCACATGTAATATACGTAGCATATCTACCGGTCCTAGCTAGTACTCATTGTGTCATGTGTTAATCATTGATGTAATATACGTAGCTGATCAAGCTAGCAAATTTTTTGGGACTGTGATCTCTAGTAGCATTGGACGTGTTTTTTTTTATGAACTACCTACATGCAATTTCAATACTTGAAGGGTACCATTCTGAAACTATGAGTGCATGTTCAGTTATTTGCAGTACGGGACTATTGCTTCAATGTCCAATTATAGGAAAAAGTACAAATAGCTACTCTTGTAGGATATATCTACTTTTAGTAAGTCCAATTTACTACTGGCTCATAATTTAATAAAATACATGCTCTTATTTAGGTGATCCCGTGCTACATCAGACAATATTTCTTAAGAATGCATGCTGTTTTCCCCATGGAGGACAGAAATTTTCAAGCCACACTTATTACGAAGGAAGGCTTCTCGTTTATTGTCGATCTTAGCAACATCGACAGGATAACCATTCTGAAGGGAAATTACTGGAAAGAACTTAGTAGGGTCTACAAACTTGAAGTTGGTATGGAGCTTGTTTTCAAGACCGACACACAAAGAGGCCAAACTGAGGTCATAACCGGAAATGACCCAATCATCCATCCGTGTAAGTTCTTACTTAATACAAAATAATTATGTTGTGCACATAAACATTAATATATTACTTGGTTGCGGCATGTGTAATCCACTAATTTCAGCCGTATTACATTTTTACAGCATACTACCACATGTCCCCTGAGAGGCGTCACATTGTTGACTCACTCTCTAGCACTGATGGGACCATGATTAACTGGAGGATGATGGAGACGGTGATCGACGCTGTTGAAAACTTGGATTACACTGTTCTATTCCACAGAGCTGGAGAGTTTGAGGAAGCAGAATTGGTTGTCGGGGTGTTGCATACTCTGAATTGGACAAACAGCGAGAACTTCAATAAACACGTGGTAAATCTTTAAGAACACATCTTCTCTTATGCGCAAAGTAATACGTGTACACTTGTTCTATTTAATTTCCTTTCTTTTAACATGATTATTTCCCGATAGCTTTTTTCTTGACTTCTAGTCTTTGCATGCAACAGAAAATCCCAAGCCGTCTGATTCCTGCACATATGGCAAGAAATGGTACAATCACTATTGTTTGCTACCCGAGAACTGGGGTGACATCGACATATTCAATTTCTGATCTTGATGGTCGCGTGTGCGTCAGCGGGTGGAAAGAGTTCATGGCGAAGGAAAGTCATCTCAAACAGGGTGACAAGATGCTGTTCTTGCTATACCAGTGCGCTAAAGGGCTCTACTTGTTTGCTACCCATGTCACTGAAGTTGGTCTGTAATAGGAATGCAGTGATATTGATGGTTTCTGTGTGCAACTATATGCATGCAGCCCCGTTGCTACAATATAAAAACCGTGTTAAGACTCTATATTAGATTGTTGAATTCTCACACAATTTAAATGTTATGTTCTTTTAGTTTTACTACTTTCATGATGTCATTTTTTTTATGCTGAGCTTTACCATTTTTGCTTTACCATATTGGATTTTATGACTCATAAAAATGTAAACAAGGGTGCAAACCACACATGCTCAATGGAAAAAATATCCAGTGATACTAGCCCCTTGTTCTCCCATGCTACCATTTAAAAAAATCAACTATAGATGTTTCATAAAATTACGGAAAAAATTATTAATGTTCCCAAAGAATTTGTGTACATAATGTAAAAAAAAAACCAGGTCCAAATTCGACCTACATATTGAGAAACAAAAAGTACAAATCAGCAAATATGCACTATATATTCACATTTGGATTTGTCTTTTTGGTTAGTCAATATTACTTTCGCATCTGGACATAAAATTATTACACATTGTAGTAACTCTACTCGTGATTTTTCCTAGATTTTTTTGAATCACCAAAACTTCATTGATTCGAAACGGTACCATGGTAGCATGCAAGAGGGCTAGTATCACAAGATATTCTCCCCATGCTCTGGCGAAATAGGATGAATCACCGCTATTTTAATATAGCAACCACCCGGTGCAATAGTTTTGATACAACGCCGGCTGAGGCGACAACCAATAAAAGCAAAAGAAGAAAAGAAAAGGAGACGCAAGTGGATCGACGAAACGACCACTTCGCCCACCTACAAGCTACAACCAAGCTGCTAGCACCGGGACGTCAAATACCAATCTACACCTTCAACATGGATAGTCGCGCTTCTAGGGTTTCCCCCGGCACATCGGGGCGGCGGATGCAGGGTAGACGCGATGCCCTTCATGAAGGGAGGATGCCACCCGATGGCGACACCGCTCTAATATCGGTACTCCGACAAGGATTTCTCCCAAACACACCTTCACCATCATCCTTGACGATCAGTCGCCTAGGTGCCTCGCAACCACCGGACGAACCGACCACCAGCATGCGACACCACGGTGCAACAACATTTAACCATGATGAGGGAATCATATGGGTTGGGAACGGTTTATCATTGGCTTCATCATTAAGGACCAATTTACGAAAGATCAAATGTGGAGGCACGTTCACATGATGAAAATTTTGAGGAAAACCATTTATACTCTAATTTAATCGATTGCTACATGCACACCAACTGCTACACACACGAACTCGAGTCCTCTCCCTCTCCACCCCCCGATTCCCCACCGCCGCCACGGCTAGCCCTCTCCGCCCCCAGATCCCCCACCGACACCCAGCGGAACGACGCCGCGACAAACGCCGCCGCAACCGCCACCGTCGTCCTCGCGCCGTCCAGCCGTCGCGCCGCAGGTAAGTTTCCCCGGGCGCCGTACCTTTCATTGTTAGGTTTAGATGTAGATTGAGTTATATGTTAGATGATTATTATGATTTTAGATGTAGATCGACTTAGAAATTAGATTTCCATTGTTAGATTTAAGTTTATTCAGCCACCAAAATTAGATGTACATTGTTAGATTTAAGTTGGTTTTTGAATGGTAAATGGTTAGATGTGTATCTGAATTCAGTGTATGGAATGCACCACCGCAGGCAATGGATGTATGTGAACAGTGTGGCTACAAGGAGTGCATGAACAAGAAATTTACCATTGTTCTACCAGAGGGGTTTGAAAACAGATTGGTATATACTTTCGGTCAATCTACTTTTTGAAAACTGACAAAAAATTTGTACTAAAAATGTGTTCTTCTTTTTTTTACAGATCATACCTTGCAGATTCAGGCGTGACTTTCTGGAGCATATTCAAGTTGCATTTTGGGACCACCCTAGAACTCTCGAGGTGAACTTGGTGAGCTTGAGAGTGCCAGACCACCAGCACAAAGTTGTAGTCACACATGAGGATGGAAAAACATACTTCAGTGGTCAGCAATGGAGCCAGCTTGTGGAACGCTACGAGATGGATGCAACAGGGAGATTGACATTCTATCTCGATGAAGGTGATATGTCCACCTACTTCCTCTACGATCGACCTGACGATGCTGAAGACACCGAAGATGATGTTCCCATAGCTCCCTACTGAGGATACACATGTTGTCATTATTCAGTCAGATGATGAGTAGGTATCGTGGTTGTAGCTGAGAGTTATAGCTTTATGCGATCTTTTAGATTACATGTTAATGCTGAGTACTATCTGGTTGAATCTTTGATTGTTTATGCTGTTTTTTTTAATGCTTGTTATGTTATCTCATAATTGAATACCATTTGTGCGCTTCTAGTCAATATTACATACCCTTTTTATTTACCGATTTCTATAGGATAGTGATGTGAACTATGACATCAACGCCAATGATCATGTAGTAACCTGTGTCAATTCCAGAAACACGCCAGTGGACACCTAGATAGCAGGGGCGTACGAGTTTCATGCCAGAACTGAAGAAAAACCACACCAATTACAGGGCTTTTCCGACTAGTGTTGAATATTAACACAACAATGCATTTCGAAATGAATTAATTTAATCATAAAATGAAACTAGTAAAACTTAATAGAGCATTTATAATACTTGAACGTTATTGCCAAGGGAAAAACATATTGTTCACAAGCCAAATGGGCTGTGAAGACAAATTGTACAATTAATAGGCCCATACTCCGGTTGGGCCATTGGGCGAGCGAAAGGGCTACGTTTGTCCGCCCGGTCTCGTCCAAACTACCCTGCCCCCACACGACAACGCCGCCCTATCCGCCCTCAGGCGACTTCGCCGCCGCATCGGCCCTGCGCGACCGACCAATCCGCCACTATTACCTCGCCGCCATCCGAACTCGATTAGCGTAAACTATTGAACTGCCGCCAACGCTGCCCCGCCGACTTGTACTCAACCGCTGCTTCCGCCGCTCGTCAGACGCAATTACAAGGTTTGTACCAATACTGATGATATCCTTGGTTTCCATCCTGCCGGTTCGATGAAGTTAATGGCGATTGCAATTGCTGTCAGATAGACTAGCTGCTGGTGTTCACATATGCGTGTCTGTTTTATCAGTTTCAGTTGTAAGTATTAGTTTAATATTCATAGCAATGTCAGGAATTCAGGTACGAACTAGGTTTTATATTTTCATAGCCATGCCAGTTTCAGGTGTAAGTGTTAGTTTCAATCGAACGCTGTGTTGTGAAGTAATGTCTAACGTAATCCCCTGCAATTCTTACTGACTTGAAAGACCAGTATGCCTGTCTCTCTGATGTATTTGTTGTTTCGAAATACTTACGTGTGAACTAATGCTGCTCCTTTTTTTTTACAAGACCGGCTATTCGGAGATAATGCAAAATGTCACAAGACAAGAGCTGGATGGAGAAGGATAGAGATTCTGTGGAGTGGCAAAGTGGCATCGAGAGTTTCTTGGAACTTAGTTTTGATGATGCTGAACCAGACGCAAGAAACTTTTGCCCGTGTACGAAATGTCTGAATAATGCTCAGAAAAACAAAAAGGAGATCCATATGCACTTGCTTAAGAATGGGATGGATCCGTCCTACAAAAATTGGGTATTCCATGGTGAACCCGAGGAGGACAACATGTCTGAAGATTCTGATGATGAAGACGCTGCAGGTGGTGGTGAAGGGATACGTGACATGCTGGATACTCTGATAAGGGCCACAAAAGTGGGAAGTAATGCAGGAGACACGAGCGATGATGGAATGAAACAGGAGCCAAATGCATCTGCAAAGGCGTTCTACAAACTATTGGAAGAGGGAAAAACATCGTTGTACCCAGGTTGTGAGGAGGTCACAAAGATATCTTTCATTGTGAAGCTTTACCAAATCAAGTGTGTGTCTGGGATGACCAACAGAGCATGTGACTTAATGATGCGGATGTTCACGGAGGTGCTGCCAAAGGGTCACTGCATTCCTACTAATCTCGCACAAGTAAGGAAGGTCATTCGAGAGTTTGGACTGGATTACAAGAAGATACACGCGTGCTATAATGATTGTGTGCTATTCCGTAGTGAGCATGCTGATGCCCAAGAATGCCCTGTCTGTCATACGTCTCGATGGAAATCAAGTCCAACCATAGACAAAGCTGATTCATCGATCCGTAAATCAAAGAAGCAAGTGCCACAGAAAGTTCTATGGTATTTCCCACTCATTCAAAGACTGCAAAGGCTGTACATGACAGAAGATATGTCAACTGATATGAAATGGCATAAGGAGAAACGTAAAGATGATGGCATAATGAGGCATCCTGCAGATTCGAAGGCCTGGAAAAGCCTTGATGAAAGATATAGTCAGAAAGAATTCGCAAAAGATGCTCGCAGTGTTCGGCTTGGCCTTGCTTCAGATGGATTCAACCCCTTTGGGCTCATGAGTATATCACACACTACATGGCCTGTCATTCTGATCCCATATAACTTGCCACCATGGATGTGTATGAAACAAGAGAACTGGATAATGTCAATGATTATTCCAGGACCAAAGTCAGCAGGAAATAACATTGATGTGTACTTACAACCTTTGATTGATGAACTGTTAGTTCTATGGGACAATGGTGTTGAAGCATATGATGCTGCAACTAAACAAAATTTTACGTTGTATGCATGCGTGTTGTGGACCATCAATGACTACCCGGCTTACGCAATGCTGAGTGGTTGGAGCACAAAAGGCAAGCTAGCATGCCCTTACTGCCACAAGCATACATAATTTTTATGGCTCCGGTATGGTAGAAAGCATTGCTACATGGGACACCGACGTTTTCTACGGAAACCCCACAAATGGCGTCGAAACAAGGTTATGTTCAACAACATGCCAGAACATAGAGACGCCCCGACGCAACTTACAGGCATTGAAGTTCTAGAGGAGCTTGATAGCATTCAGCATGAACCATTTGGGCGTTCAAATAAGAGAAAGCGACCGGAAACTAATCCCTGGCACAATTGGCGGAAGAAAAGTGTGTTCTTCCAGCTCCCGTATTGGAAGCACTTGCTCGTGAGGCACAATTTGGATGTTATGCACATCGAGAAGAACATTTGTGACAGCATTCTGGGTACTTTGCTTGAGATGGATGGGAAAACAAAGGATGGTACGAAGGCTCGCCTAGATTTGGAGTCTTTGAAAATTAGGGAGGATCAGCACGCAAAGCCCGCCGGTAAGGATAAGTACAAACTTAAGAAAGGCGTGTATGCTTTAAAAAAGGAAGAGAAGATAATGCTGCTCAGGTTTCTGCAGAGCATACGGATGCCTGATGGCTATGCTTCACACATTAAGCGATGTGTGGTCCTCGAGCAGTGCAAGTTTAGTGGACTCAAAACTCATGACTGCCATGTTATATTACAGAAACTTCTTCCTATTGCGTTGCGCAAGCTTCTGCCAGAGAATGTCCTTAACCCATTGCTTCATCTCAGTAAATTCTTTTCCGATTTATGCTCCAAGGAGTTAAGGGAAGACGATTTGATGAAGTTGGACGAACAAATTGCAGTAATTCTATGTCAGCTAGAGATGATATATCCACCAGCTTTCTTTGATATTATGATGCATCTCCCAATTCATCTAGCTCGAGAAGCATGGTTTGCAGGGCCTGTACAGTATAGATGGATGTATCCGGTTGAGAGATACCTGCGTACGTTGAAGGGATATGTACGTAACAAGGCTCATCCAGAAGGTTCAATTGCAGAGGGGTACATACTTGAAGAGTGCATGACGTTCTGCAGTCGATTCGTTAAAGGCTCGCCTACAAAAATAAGTCAGTCCGAACGCCATGCAGATGGAGCTACAGATGAGGCACCAACAGGGATTAGCATAATGAGTGCGGTTGATTACTCCAAGAAAGGTTTTGCCCGTGAATCACTGTCTTTGGAAGCTCTTAATCAAATGAGGCGCTACATAATAACAAACTGCGAGGAAACCGAGCCATGGATTCGGTAAGGAAACTTATTTATGTGTTTCATATCATGATATGCATTAACACTTTGGTTATGAAGTAACCATATATCATTTCTTTTTTAAGGCAACATATTGACGAGATCAAAAAGAACAATTGTCCTAATCCTGAAAAGAAACACAAGGAAGATTTTGTTGGGTGGTTCGAAACACGGGTAAGTTACTTTAGCATTTTCATAAATGTTTCTCGTAATAAAAAAACAATGGTGTATAGTACACTCACACATATTCTATTCCATGAAACAGATCACACAACTCCATAAAGATGGGAAGGTCAACAGTCTGTTGTATACACTAGCTAAAGGGCCTGATCAAATTGCTCGTGTGTTCAACCGTACAGTACTGAATGGATATTACTTTCGTAATACCGAAATAGAGCTTGACTTGAGTACCCAAATAGTGGAGTCGTAGTCAACACGCAAGGAAGCACCGGCAGTACTGATTATTATGGGGTGATAAAGAAAATCATATTTCTTGACTTTCCTCCTGATAAGGAGGTTGTTCTATTGCAGTGCCACTGGTTCGACGTGCCTCCTGCCAATAAAAATCAGAGTAAGGGGTATAGGAGGGACAAATATGGAATTATTGACCTTGACACTAGTGTACACCGATTCACGGAAGACCCTTACATTCTAGGCATCCAAGCTGCACAGGTTTTCTATGTGAGAGATGTGAAGAGCCCTAATTGGGCAAGTGCTATAAAAATGAATCCACGCAATTTGTTTGCTCCTTCGGTTTTAAATGGTGCAGACCTAGATGATCTTGCAGAAGGAGATGAACGCGGTGATGCAGATGTACAGGATGTCGTCGATGCAGGAATTACAGTTCCAGAATTTACTGTACCTGACGAGATGACTAGTTGGTGCAGAAATGATGATGATGGAACCAGCGTTGATGTTTCAGTCATAAATAATTTAAGACCTGCTGATTTTGACGAAGACCAAGTCGAATATGATGCTGATACTGATGATGATGAGGCTTACATAAATGATGGTCATGTTGCTCCTTTGGTAGAAGATGAATTGGATGATGACCATGGATTCTTTGTGTAGGTTGTCTCTGCACTGTTTGGCTTAAATGTTTTGCCATGAACATGCATGGATGAAAGATCGTGTAATAACATAATTTTTGTTTAAAGATTCCAAAGTTCCAGTGTTTAGAAATTTTGAATTTCCATGATAAATGTACTAGTGAAATTGCGTCTTATATGAGTTCTTGATTGATTATTAAGTACCGTCACTAGTCGCAACATTAGTAAAATGCTAAGTGCTGCAGAAATTCAGTTGCAAACAATATTAAAAAAAAATGTGCTCACCAAACTGAGATACTGGACCAAAAATGAAGTGTAGTCCTAAGAAAATTGCAACAGTGATCAAGGGCACGGCCCATGAGGCCCGTTAAGCTAGTCTATGAATGGTCGTTGCAAAATAACTTGTTCATTTTCGCAACGGGTACGGTGATTGTTGCTTTACCTTTAACCTATTACCATACGACCCAAATTGTCGCAGTAAACAATAGGTATTGCCGCAGGATAAATTTGAGGCGAAAAACATATGGTATTGCCACACGAAAAATTTGGTTGCAATAGTTAGCTTTATTTTTTGCAACAATATTTGTAACTACCGCAACGCAAATACAGATGTTGCAATAAATGACTGAATATCACGACGAATGCTTATTTCGTTGGAATACCATGTCTCTAAGGCAACAAAAGGAGTGCCTCGCGCAACGAAATTATTCTGTCGCAAAAACGCGCTTGTATTCCAACAGCAGTACAAATCATGATCTAAAGTACTAGGGTGTGAGGCGTTTGGGCTGGGATCGCACAATCTTTATAATTACCAAGGAGGGAGACAAGGGGGCTCAATGTTGCTACCAAGCGGGTACGATATGCGAGAGGGTGGGATTGGCCGGATGCAGACGTGCCATCCACACGCGTCTGTGGCGACGCATTCATGTCCCAAATTTGGGAGTGAAATGGGTGCGTGCAGAGCCAAACGTGCGCGAGACACGTCCGTTTCCTAAATGGGTCGGCGGATTGGCCCACAATTTCTCACCTGCCAGCTAAATTGTGATGCACGTGGACGAAATGGGTCGAAGCATTGGAGATGCTCTAAAGTACAAAAAACTGGCCGCCCTTGTCTAGTAACAAGATAGAATTTGCACCTCCAAGTTCCCTAGAGTTACTCTAGTTCCACTATTTCATTATCCGAAGGCAAATCGATGAATGTTTGAAAATCAAATATAAACTTTATTAGCTAACCCAAATCGTTATTGTAACGCCCGGGGATTTCCCCAATTAGTTTTGTTGGTTTTTTTCGTTTGTGCATCTCATAACATCATGCATCATTAGCATTGCACTTTCTCACAATTAAATTTTTTATTTTACATGAAATAAAATAAGAACCTTGTTTTTGTTTTGTTAAGTTATTCTAATTGTTCCTTTTGTCAAAAACATTTATAGTCCCTCTTAAATTTTGTTTCTTGTCTATAGTTTTAGAAAAAAAAAGGTTTTATAGTGTGAGAGAATAGCCCAACCAAATTGGGCTGAAACATCTCAAAAGCATCCAAGCCCTCTCTGCCTCGCAGCCCACCAGGAGGCCCACCTTGTTTTTGTCGTCTTCCTCACGAAGAAGCTCACGTACAGAACGTGGCCATGGTCTCTCCCTGGTCCCCCTCCCCCTCACCTTTCCCCTCCTCCTTTATCTACCCCAGCCTCCCCTCCAAACCCTAACCCTAGCCCCTCTTCCCTCTCCTCTTCCTCCCAGCCGCCACCCTCCTTCTTTCTCCTCTGCTCCCAAAATTTCCCCTCTGAATTTTTCTTTTCTCTGAACCTGAGGAGCACCACCATGGACGGAACTTGGCGGGGGTGAGGTAGCTCCTGTGGTCGACGACGGAGGCTCTCAACGGCGGGAATGGAACCGTGGGGTTGCCACCTCCAACTTTGACGAAGGGAGCAGGGCCGGAGGACGCCTACACCGCCGGCTCCGTCAAGCTTTTTCGCCGCCGAGCTCCGTTCGCCGCCATCTCCTCCTCGTCCTCCTCCCACTCGCCAAGCTCGAGGTGAGCGCCCCTACCCCTTCTCTCCTCCTCCCCTCGGCCTTCCTTCTTTCCCCTCCGCGAGCAGGACCACCCCAGCACCCCAGCGCCGCGCCGCACGGGGCCCTCGCCGACGGCAGCATCCTCGCCGGGCCGTTGTCGATCTGTTCCGATCGACTGAAATTTTGGTTCAGTTTCCGTCCAGCCCGCAGCCTTACCTCAAAACTGTTCACAATCGGTATCCATCAACACAGCCGCAGCAGCCCACTGGTAGCACCCCTTGCGCGCCCCCAGCAGCCCCGGGATCGAATCCCCTTAGGCACAAAGCCACCCCTTTTTCTCAGCCTTTTCTTTTTTCTCTCGAATTCCAGAAAACAGATCTGATGCATTAATTGTAAAATCAATAACAAATTCAATTTTGCTCCAAATTCAACGATTCAAGTTTATGTGGATTCATAATCTTGTGCCCTTTCTGTTAATCTCAAGTTTGCAACATGTTCATGTAGTAATTTTTGCACTAAATAATTAAATACAGAAAATGCAATAAAAATTGGAAACTTTGGAATTTCATAACTTGAGTTTGGTTCATCCAATTTGAGCAAACTTGGGCTCTAAAAATTTGTATTAACAAACTCTACACATTGGTATTTTATTTGGTCACAATTGAATTAAATTTGAACATGTTTCCTTCTGTTTACTAAAAAGGGCATAATAAGAATGCTTATGAAAAATTGCATATTAAATTCAATAATAACCCAAAAATTATGTTTAATAGCTCAATATGTTCAGTGAAACATTTGCTACATGTTTTCAACCTTTTTAATGCAATTTGTTTACTGTTTTCCCTAATTAAAAGTGGTGCAATAATTCAATGCTTTAATTAAACCTTTTAAATTGCAAAATTCATAACTTGGGCAATTCAAATCCAATTCCAACATGTAAAATATGTTTTCCATCCAAAATTTCATGAACTTTGCAAATATAAACTTTGTTTTCTGTTTTGAATAATTTAAATTGCTGAAAACAACTATTTCTTAATTAATGCATTTAAAATTGTCAAATTAATAACTTGCTCATCTAAAATTCAAATTCAACAAACGAAATATGTGTTCCATCTAGAATTTTGTGTTCTTTCCAAATATAAATTTTGTTATCTGTTTTGAACATTTAAAATGGGTGAAAACAATAAATGTTTGTGTAACTCATTTAAGAAGCCAAAGTTCATAACTTAATAAATAAAATTCCAAACTTGGTAAACAACATATTAAAGTGAAGCTATTGTTGTTTTCTTATTGTTTTCATCATCCATGCATCATTATAATCAATTTTCACATGATGGTTATTTGTAGATCATTTAATTCAACATTAATTCATGGGATTTTCCATATGCAATCCAAATTGCATATGGGCCCATTTAAATATATTTACCATGTCAACTAGTTTATCTTTGATGCATCCTTAAACTTGTCATGCATCCATATCTTGATCATGCTGGATCTTTTGCCGTAGTAGTAATTGTTGCATCCGTTGATTCTTCTAGTGCTTTGCTTCTTCGCGGATAGGACCTTGAGATGATGTGAGCACCGACAAGTTCTGCGGATGTACCTCTACTTGCTGGATTCCAGGCAAGTATACTCACTTGCTACCCGTGTTGCCTTTCCTCACTTGTTACCGATTCTTTCCGTTGTCTTTATGCTAGCCTTATGATTCGATGCTTGTGTCTCGGTCCTATCATATGTTTAACTTGCAGCCATGATATAGCCTTTCCTTCCACTTCCTATTAACTGTTGCTTGTTTACCCTGTTGGCCCCCGTGTCGTAGTTGCATGCTTAGTGTTGTTTGCGCTCGAGTCTTGTTTTCCTTTGTTCTATCACCTATTTAGTCAATAGTTGGGTTTCAATTCAATCAACAACATGTTAATGTTTGGGGTAATAACAATTTGATGATAAGGCACCGGCAGGAGGCCCGGCGTGGTTTTGAGGCCTGCTAGTGTCGAACTTAATTAGGAAAAGGGGTCTTGTCTACTGATCCATGATGAGCGCACTATCCGCATGTGGGAAGCGAGTATGGGCGCCCCCCGCAATTCTGATTTGATTCGCATCTCGTCCAAATCGCCACACTTAGTTCGGGCTTTCCATTTGATGCACGCATATGCAGGTACGAACCCTTGGCGCCAGGGTGGAACTTTTGTAGTCGGCATTTAGGGCGGCGTGGTCTTCCAGTGCTATGAGGGTCCCCCTTTTCTTCGTGGGGGCTCGATTAGCCGCGCACGCACAGCACGTGGTTCTTTGGGCTTGATGCGAAGAAGAGTTGGGTTGTGTTGAATACCTCACTTGGTGGGTTGATCCCCCGTCTGGCGGGATATTCTTACGTGTACGGCCAAATTGGTGCATCCCTGCAGGGTTAAATCTTCTCGAGAAGCCGTGTTGTGCGCGGTTATGGATGACTTGGTGAAAGTGCTGGCTAACAAGTACTCAGACAAATTACACTTAACGATGATAACTTGACTAGTAATATAGATTACCTCCACCATGAAAATGAATGTCACCTTAATCAACCGTGTGAGTTTTCCTTGGGTTGCTTCCTTAGTAGGGGGTGACACTGGATGGGTATTGTTTGGTGAGTAGTTGTAGTTGGTTCTGATACGCTATCTTATCCCTTTCTTTTAGCCGGACGTTGTAGCGAGTCTCTGTAGTTAGTTAGTGCAGCCCGCTGCCGCTTCTTCACAGTAATTGAAAGTGCACTATGGTCAACTAGAGGGGGGGGTGAATAGGTTGACTACCAATTTTTCTTTTCTTTTCTCTTTTAAGGGGCTTAGTAAGGATAAGATACGATTCTCTAGATGTGCAACTAAGTGAGCAACCTAAGTGAAGAGAGTAGTATGCGCAACGGAAGTAAAGCGTAAGGTAGTAAAGCAAACAACAAGTGTAAACAAGGAGACAAGGATATGTTTCACCGTAGTTCCTTCTCAAAGAGAAGTACGTCTACGTTGGAGAGGTGGGGAGCCACCTAGGCGCTCCTCAATAGCACGGTTGTGCACACCTTGTTCTCCTTGAGCTTCTCCGGTGAGGGAGATGCTCGTTTCCACTATGAGGTCGACTTGAAGGCGTTGACCAAACCTTTACAAGGGCTTGAGGTCACTCCACAAGGATGGAGGCTCTCAAGCAATCCGTAGCTTCTTGCAACAAGGTGGAAACTACAAGCACGAGATCTACTAAGGTTTCTAGGCCTCAAGTAGGATTCTAGATCTACTAGGTTGTGGTGGATGGATTTGAGATTCCTTTGGTGGAAGTGTGGATCTAGGTCTCCTCTAGTTCTCCACCAAGTTTGAGAGTGATTGGGTGGACGGAGTGGGAGATCTAAGAGGTTGAAGCTTTCATTAATGGCTAGGAGAGAGAGTGGAAAAAGCTTAGCATTTATGAGGTAGGTGAAGGGGTATTTATACTCTTGGCCACGAAGTGGCCGTTTGCAGTCCAGGGCACCGGAGGCTCCGGTGGGTCTTCTTTGCACTGCGCAGTTGCGCAGTCCCTTATCCTTTGCGCGCTGCTGAGGAGGCCGGAGGCTCCGGTGGATCGAGCGGAGGTTCCGCCCACCGGTACCGCACCGGAGGCTCCGGTGGAACCTCCGCCACTTTCCAACAGAAGGGGTGGCAGGCGGAGCTACCACCGGACCCTTCACCGGAGTCCATTTGCACTTGGACCAGGGGGCCACCGGATGTCCACCGGAGCCTCCGGTGGAACCTCCGCCACTTTCCAACAGAAGGGTATTTCGGCGGAGGAACCACCGGATGTGCACCGGAACTTATTTGCGCACAGGTTGAGGGCTGAGCCTCCGGTGGATTCACCGGAGCCTCCGGTGGATTTACCGGAGCCTCCGGTGGGTTCACCGGAGCTTCCGCCCCTGCACATTTTGGTTCCCTGGCTTTCTTTCTCTTAGCACTTTTCGAATATCTCAAGCATTAGCCCCATAGATATAGTGAACCTAATAACCTGGGCATTTTCATCATTTGAACAAACATTAGATCCAACAGTTATGTTGTCATATAATTACCAAAACGGACGATGATCTTTCAATCTCCCCCTTTTTGGTAATTGATGACAACATAATTATTTGCATGATTACGGACTCAATATGAACGGAGCTCCCCCTAAAGATATGCTCCTTTCATATTGAGATCACTAATACATGATATAAACTAATAATATGACAATGATAACACATAGCACACATAACACATAGATAATATGAAACGAGGTTCACACATGATCACAATATAGCGAGGTTCACGATAGATACGAATAAGGTAAACAAACGAAGTTCCAAATAGTTCAAATCAAACTCCCTCAAGCAAAAGAGAGATGCAAATCAAAGAAAGCTTGAGGGACCATGCAAATGCCCGTTGCCTAGTATATCTTTCTCCCCCTTTGGCATCAAGATACCAAAAGAGGGAGAGCCAAGTGCTAACGCCCCAAATCATTCGGAGGATGAGGGAGATGCTTCCGGAGCCGGGGAGGGAACACGGTGGTGAGAGCTAGTGGCTTCGTCTCCTTCTTCCTCGGACCATTCAATGAGCTTGCCCTTGGAGTCCTTAGCTTGCCAAGCATCCCAATCGGTGATGCTATCAAGAACCGGGGATTCAATGGAGAGACCCTCTTCACGGAGACGTTCACGAGATGCTTGAGCCTTTTTACGTGCCTTGAGTTCCGCATCATAATGTGCCTCCCATTGATGTTGCTCAATCTTCTTGTTCAAGCAAAATACTTTCTTGAGAGCCCGAGCCATCCATTTGAAGGCATTGCTAGAGGGAGGGGGTTGAGATGGACCCTCGGCTTCTTCTTCCTCATCCACAATGATGCGAGGCCTAGCCTTGTGCTTGCGGACAGCTGGAGTGGGATGCACAACGGGCTCGGTGTGATCCTTTATGAGAAGCCTCTTTTCCGTATGAGAGATCCAAAGTGAATCATCCAAAGGATCATCCGGAAACTTAGCATTCCACACCTTCAATATGATCTTCATGATGAAAGGCCCAAATCAAGCATTCCTTCGGTTGGCAATGACATGCCACAACTCGTTCCAAATGTAGTCAAGCACATCAAGCTTGCGAGGAGTGGCATCCATACGGTATTGATGAGTAAGAAGCATCAAGTTCTTCATGAAACCTTGAATCTCATCCACATTGCCCGCCTTTGGATTGATAGTCTCTCTATAGATCCGTAACATGATGTCATAAGTGGGAAAGAGACCCTTGACGAAACCCACGGCATATTTCTTCCAATGATAGAGGGGAGTGAGGTCATCCTTCGAATTAGCTTGAGCGGAGTGAACTCGAAACCATCCATTAGCAAATTCTTCTCCGTTGGCAAAAGGACCAAAATCTGGGTAGCCACCAAGAATAGTTCCAACATCCTTCCAAGTGATGTCAAGTTGTTTTTCCTTGGTCATCCAAATGAGGTGGCGGTTGGTCTCATTGCCAAGATGAACTGTGGCAAGGAACTGACAGACGAGCTCTTCATCAAAGTCTTGTTGAAGGGTGATAATGGGACCGAGACCAAACTTCTCAATGAGCTCGAGGGCCTCCCCAAAGTACTTGTGATTGCGTTCCATGTGACCAATACTTATAGCATGTTAGGGAACAACATTCTCCTTGGGCTTCCTCATCAAGATCTCCCTGAATATCTGTCCTTGGAAAGCGGTGTGAAAACGCGGATCCTTGCCCCGGAATTGGGGCATTTGGCGGTCACGGGCAATGACATATGGATTTTCCCTTCTTTCCTTTATAAATGTCGCATCGGACATCTTGGATGCGGTTGGTGCGGTGTTCTTCCTTGGCAAAGTCTTCTCGGGAGCCGGAAATCTCTTGCGCTTGCCTTGAGTACGGTCAAGTTCCTCTTGAATTTCATCCACGGGTTGTGGCTTGCGGCGGCCCGTGGACTTGTACCTTTGTCCTTTCCCTTTGGAGCCGGAAGCATCTAACATAGAAATCGAGAAGAGCATGAAGAACGAGTAAAGCTCGAGTCAAATAAGGCACGCATAAACCAAAGAACCAAGATATTCATGGTGTTAGGGTTGAATAATCTAGGGTTAGGGCAAACTTCCCATAGAACCGCAACGATTCAAGCCTAACATGCATTATCTAGGTTGCTAGGGTGTGTACTTGAGAAAATCCACTCCTAAAACTCCAAAACCACAAATCTAGAAGGCTAGAACATGAACTCCTATGCATCTCATCCATCAACTAGATGAGAGAGAGAGAGAGCACATACCGGCTTCATCCATGGTGGAGAAGGGAGGAGGGAAGGTTCCCGGGGCGTCCCTAGGCAAGGAGGAGGTCTCCCCGTGGTGGAGCACCCGAATCCGGCGGCGGTGAGCTTGGGGGCGGCGGCGGTTTGAGAGGAAGAAGATGGGGGCGGGTGGGGGAAAATGAGATTGGATCTCACTTACCCCCGCGCGCCCCAATCTTATCCGCAGTAATTTTTCCGCCGGCGGAGCCTCCGGTGGTTTCACCGGAGCCTCCGCTCCCGCCAGCGGAGCCTCCGCTGGAATCACCGGAGCCTCCGCCCCTGTCCCAAAACTTTAGGTTTTGGCCCGCTGAGCCACAGGGACCCAGCGGAGCCTCCGGTGAGGTTCCGGTGGACAGGCCCGGCGGAGCCTCCGGTGGTTTCACCGGAGGTTCCGCCCAGATGAATTTCAGCGCGCCAAGATTGGAAAAACTCGAGCAATACTATAAGAGCAACGGTTTGGGCAAGTGGGGCTTGGGTTGGAAAAACGTTACTGTCATACGAGAGACATTGCTCGACGGGGTTCGCAAGAACCATAAAACAAGTGAAAAGCCGAACCCGTACGAGTTGTCAAGATGTGGATATAATGTGAGAAAATGATCAAAAAACACATCAAATGTCGGTGGCCGAGGCCACCATGTTTGAGTGTGTAACTTGGCACCGCGAAGATATATCTTGGGTCCAAAATTACTACTCACAATTAAGCACAATGAGTCACAAATTGACTAGATATGCAATGATCGATTGATTTTTGCATAATAAAAGGAGTGCATACTCATGAATTGAGGAGCGCTCCCCCTATTTCCATGCCTACACCTAAACTAGATAGCAAGTATAATGAAGGTAGATATGCAAGGTTTCAAGTGAAGTTGGAAGAATCGATGACATTTAGTTCATTCCTCAAAGCTCGAAATCTTGGTTCATCAAGGGCCTTCGTGAAGATATCGGCAAGTTGATCCGTGGTGGAGACATACGAGAGATCAATATCACCTTTCTCAACATGATCCCGAATAAAGTGATGACGAATCTCAATATGCTTCGTCTTGGAGTGAAGAACCGGGTTGTAGGCGATCTTGATAGCACTCTCATTGTCACAAAGAAGAGGCACCTTGTCAAAGTGAATACCATAATCCTTCAAAGTTTGTCTCATCCATAGCAATTGGGCACAACAACTTGCCGCGGAGATATACTCGGCCTCGGTGGTGGAGAGAGCAATACAATTTTGCTTCTTGGAAGACCAACAAACCAAGGAGCGGCCAAGAAATTGGCAACCCCCGGATGAGGACTTCCTATCCGTCTTCTCTCCCGCATAATCCGCATCCGAGTAACCAATAAGCTGAAAGCTTGAACCCTTTGGATACCAAAGACCGAAGTTTGGGGTATGAACTAGATATCGAAAGATTCGTTTCACGGCTTCCAAATGACTTTGCCTCGGAGAGGCTTGAAACCTTGCACATTTACCTACGCTATACATGATATCGGGTCTAGATGCACAAAGGTAAAGCAAAGAGCCAATCATGGAGCGGTATACCTTTTGATCTACCTCTTTCCCATTAGGGTCGGGTTTCAAGTCGGTGGTCGTGGACATAGGGGTCTTCATAGGTTTGGCATCATTCATATTAAATCTCTTGAGCATGTCTTGAGTATATTTGGCTTGTTTGATGAAGGTTCCTTCATAATATTGATTCACTTCGAAGCCAAGAAAGAACTCCAATTCTCCCATCATAGACATCTCAAACCTATCGGTCATAAGCTTGCAAAATTCCTCATTGAACAAGGTGTTAGTAGACCCAAAAATGATGTCATCCACATAGAGTTGGCATATGAACAAGTCACCTCCAACCGTCTTGGTAAAGAGGGTAGGATCGATTAAACCAACATTGAACCCGCGATCTACTAGAAACTCTTTAAGGTGCTCATACCACGCACGTGGAGCTTGTTTAAGTCCATAGAGCGCCTTATCAAGTTTATAGACATGATCGGGGTGGTTGGGATCCTCGAAACCCGGAGGTTGCTTGACATATACTAACTCATTAATGGGACCATTAAGAAAAGCACTTTTGACATCCATTTGTTGTAATTTGAAGTTATGATGAGATGCATAGGCAAGTAAGATACGAATGGATTCAAGGCGAGCTACGGGGGCAAAGGTTTCACCGAAATCGATACCTTCGACTTGAGAAAAACCTTGGGCCACCAATCTTGCCTTGTTGCGAATGACAATACCATCTTTGTCTTGCTTGTTCTTGAACACCCATTTGGTACCAATGACATTTTTGCAATCCTTGGGTCTTGGCACTAATTTCCACACCTTGTTGCGCTCGAAGTTATTGAGTTCATCATGCATGGCTTCAAGCCAATCTTGATCTTTGAGAGCTTCATATACCTTCTTGGGTTCAATGAAGGAGACAAATGCATGAGCCTTGCTAAAATCCGCCAATTGCCTTCTAGTGACCACTCTTCCACGGACTTGACCAAGAATCATGTCCTCCGTATGACCCGCTCGTTCAAGATTCTCTAGCCTTCTCTTTGCTCTTCGAGCCAAAATCTCCTCCAAAGATTCCTTGGATATGGATTGAGAATCACCTTCTTCATCGGAGACATGTCCATCTTCATTTTGTCCTTGATCAATAATGGGTGATGAATCGCCACTAGGTTGAGCATTCTCAACAATAATAGAATCTTGATCATGATTTAGGTGTGTTGCTTGGCCTTGATCGTTAGCTTGAGGGCTTGGTGCATCTTGTTGGATTGCTTGATCATCAATGGGTGTAGTCAATGGCTCCACTTGAGTGGGGCATAGTCCTTCTCCCTCCGTCATCCGGTGTCCCTCAATGGGGATTATTTCACCAATCCCCATTCTTCTTATGACGATGGGAGGAATTGCATCTCCTACAACACCATGATCTATACGCCCCCCTTGAGAGCCATTATCCTCATCAAACACCACGTCTATAGCTTCTTCAACTTGTCCGGTGGACTTGTTGTAGACTCTATAGGCGTGAGCGTTTGTGGCATAACCAACAAAAATGCCCTCATAAGATCTAGTCTCAAATTTTGACAACCGTTTACCTTTCTTGCGAATGAAGCACTTGCAACCGAAGACCTTGAAGTAAGATACATCCGGTTTCTTACCCGTGAGAATATCATAGGGGGTCTTGTTCAAGATCTTGCGAAGATATAACCGGTTGGTGGCGTGACATGCGGTGGAGACGGCTTCGGCCCAAAAGTTATAGGGAGAAGAGAACTCCGCAATCATAGTTCTAGCCGCATCCATCAAAGTCCGGTTCTTTCTCTCCGCAACACCATTTTGTTGAGGGGTATAAGGAGTGGAGTATTGATGAGCAATGCCCTCTTCACTAAGAAAACCCTCAACGGTGTAGTTCTTGAACTCCGAGCCATTATCACTCCGGATAGCCAATATGGTAGCATTGTGTTGGCGCTCAACTAGAGTGATGAACTCGATGACTCTACTTTGAGTTTCACTTTTCCTCTTGAAGAAATACACCCAACAATATCTTGAATAGTCATCCACAATTACCAAACAATACTTCTTTCCTCCGAGACTATCATAGGATAGTGGACCAAAGAGATCTAAGTGAATGAGCTCGAGAATTCTTGTAGTGGAGATAGATGTCTTGGTTGGGTGTTGTTCTCCATGTTGCTTCCCAAAGGTGCAAGAGCTACACACACGATCTTTAGCAAATTTAGCTTTGGTTAGTCCTAGAACGTGATTGCCACTTTGGAGATCATGCAACATTCTCATATTGGTGTGGGCTAGTCGGCGATGCCAAAGCCATCCCACATCAACTTTAGCCATTAGGCATGTCGCGGCACACGTGTCTTCTTTAGAGAAGTCCACTACATACATGCCGTTCTCGACAAACCCAACAAAGGCTACTTTAAGAGATGTCTCCCAAGTGACAATCACACTCTCTTTATTAAAGAACGAGGTGAAACCACAATTCGCAAGTTGAAGAACGGACATCAAATTATAGCCAAGGGACTCAACAAGGAGAACATTCTCAATTGATAAATCATTTGAGATTGCTACCTTGCCTCGTCCCAATACCTTAAGCTCGGACTTATCACCAATAGTGACGCAATTGAGATGAGGTAGAGGAGGTTCAAGATTGCTTATTGCGTCAAGGCTTCCGGTCATATGTTGGGATGCACCACTATCCACTGTCCATTTGTTAGACCCGGAAGCATTTCCCTACAAGAGATCAATTTCTTGATTTAGGTACCCATCCTTCAATGGGTCCTCTTTTGTTAGTAACAAGGGTCTTAGGAACCCAAATAGTCCAATGATAATCATCACCATAAGAAGTACCAACGTATTTAGCATAAACATGTCCATCCCTAGATTTCATAAGAACATAAGATGGATTATATTTTCCGGCGAAATCATTATGAGTGATGCTCCCCCCTAGAGGTATCACCACCCATAATGGCGTTGGTCTCCTTTTCTTTGGTCACCTCACCCTCTTTTACAAAAACAACATTTTTAGGGGGAGTAGTGACATTCTTGGATGTCTTCTTTGACTTGGAAATAAACCCAAGTCCCTCTTTACCTTTCTTGGCACCTTGAGAGCTTATTGCATCGTTGAGAATTCTTTCCTTCCCTACATTGTTAGTCGTAGAGGAAGAGGTAGGTGCAATAACAATGCTATTTGATGAAGATGCAACATGCTTATTTGATTGTTGAGCTAGAAGCTTGATTCGAGACTTGGCAAGTTTGTCATGAATTTCCTTAAGATATTTAAACTCTTCTTTTAGTTTGTCATGTTCCTCGTCAAGTTTTTGATGAGCTATTCCTAGCTTCAACTCTTCCTCTTCAAATTCTTTAAGCAAAACAAGAGATTTAGCATGTTCTTTCTTAAGTTTGGCAAGAGATTTCTCATTGTCTTTCCTAAGCTTAGAAACACTAATAGCATAAGAGTCTTGTAAACTAGATAGTCTTTCTTCAAGAGAGGCTCTCATGGATCTCTCCTTTTCGAGAGCCTTAATTAGTTCACCATCATGATTCTCATTGGTACCACCATGATTCTCCAAGGTCATGATGATTTCCTCTTTCTCATCAATGAGAGAGTTGGCATCATCAAGTTGCCTTAGGAGAGCTTTTACTTTTTCTTTAGTTTCACCTTCAAGACTACTCAACCAAGACCCTAGGTTCTTGGCCTCCTCATCTTCACCAATGTTTTCAACACAATCCAATAATGAGGGAGAGGTAGTGGTAATAGACTTGGAGGTGGAAGTTATTACCGCGGTGGCTTTTTCCATGAGACATGTAGGTCGGATCGATGTCTTCTCATTGGGAGATTCAAATAGAGAGACCGATGAAGAGGAAGTGGTAGCTATGGCGACGTGGGCAACACCTACGACTTCATCTTCTCCTTCATCTCCGGAGTAGTATGTCTCCAATGTGGGGCCTTCTTGAACATATAGAGCCCTTGGAACCCTTCTAGCGAGGTTCTTGTTTTGTGGAGCTTTGTTCTTGTCCTTGCGAACAAGCTTCCCTTCATTCTCTTCTCTTGGCTCAAAGGGACACTCTTTGACGAAGTGGTTTGCACTCCCACAATTATAACATGTCCTTGGCCGTTCCCCTTTCTTCCTAAAGATCTTGTTCCTTGAAGGTCTTGGGGCACCGGCTTTGTGAGCCTCCCATCTCTTCCAATACCCTTGCATGGCAAGAGCAATACATTTATGGGCACCCTTGTATGTATCCTCATAGTCCTCATCATCATCATCATCATCATCATCAACTTCTTCAATCTTGGCCATTGCTCTAGACTTCAAGGCAAGGTTGGGAGACTTTCCATGTCCTCTAGAGCGAGCAAGAGCATCATCCGCACTTTTGTGAGATAAGGATATGGCAATGAACTCACTTAGCACTCCAATGGAGTTAAGGGAGTTGTAGTCGGATCTTGTTCGAATGCTAGTGGAGAGGTTCTTCTCAAATGGAGTTATGGCCTTGACAAACTTCCTCTTGATCCATTCATCCGAGATTTCCTCTTTCCCAAAATCTCTTAGTTGATTGCCAAGAGTGACAACTCTTCTATATAGCTCCTCGGGACTCTCGTCTTCAAGCATGACGAAGTTCTCGGACTTGTCGAGAGCAACATCATATTTTGATGATTGAATGCTAGCATTTCCTTGGAACAAGGAGTCAAGTTTATCCCATGCTTCCTTGGCGGTCTTCAAGCCGAGAATGTGCTCAAGATGTTCTCTTGGGAGAGCCTTTTGGATAGTCACAATAGCGGTCTTGTTGAGTTGGAACTCCACGTCCTCTCTTGGGGTCAAGTTGTTTGGATCATGAGGGTGGAATCCATGAACAACGCTTCTCCATAGAGCGGTGCAACAACCTGAAATATGAGACTCCATATCGAACTTCCATGATGAGAATTCGTTAGTGTTAAGCATGGGAGGATTTCCAACATTAACCATGTGTGGTATTGTAGCAATAGGGTGGATAGAATCGTAATTGGGAGGCGGTGGAACTTTAGAGTTAGACCCCGAACCGTTAGCCGATTGAGACTTGGAGCCCTCGGAGTTCCCACTACTCTTAGCCTTTTTATCGGCTTTTGCTTTGGCTTTCGCCTTAGCTAAAGCGATGTTAGCTTCCATTTCATCAATGTCCGGAATGGATTCTTCATCCGAGCTAACATCGTTGGTAGTGAGAGGTGCTTCCTCGGACTCCTTGGTTCTCCCCATCAATACCTCCATCATTTTCTTGATGCTAGAAACCTCCGTACTAACAGTAGAGCAAACCTTAGACATTTCGGCTTGGAGGATTCCAATCGAGTCTTGTAGGTTAGATATACTGTCGGACATCTTGGAGATTTCCGCACTAGAACTACCGGGGGTATTTTCATCGACCATTGTACTCTTAGGCGGTTAAGCCCTTAGTAAGAGCCGAGGCTCTGATACCAATTGAAAGTGCACTATGGTCAACTAGAGGGGGGGTGAATAGGTTGACTACCAATTTTTCTTTTCTTTTCTCTTTTAAGGGGCTTAGTAAGGATAAGATACGATTCTCTAGATGTGCAACTAAGTGAGAAACCTAAGTGAAGAGAGTAGTATGCGCAACGGAAGTAAAGCGTAAGGTAGTAAAGCAAACAACAAGTGTAAACAAGGAGACAAGGATATGTTTCACCGTAGTTCCTTCTCAAAGAGAAGTACGTCTACGTTGGAGAGGTGGGGAGCCACCTAGGCGCTCCTCAATAGCACGGTTGTGCACACCTTGTTCTCCTTGAGCTTCTCCGGTGAGGGAGATGCTCGTTTCCACTATGAGGTCGACTTGAAGGCGTTGACCAAACCTTTACAAGGGCTTGAGGTCACTCCACAAGGATGGAGGCTCTCAAGCAATCCGTAGCTTCTTGCAACAAGGTGGAAACTACAAGCACGAGATCTACTAAGGTTTCTAGGCCTCAAGTAGGATTCTAGATCTACTAGGTTGTGGTGGATGGATTTGAGATTCCTTTGGTGGAAGTGTGGATCTAGGTCTCCTCTAGCTCTCCACCAAGTTTGAGAGTGATTGGGTGGACGGAGTGGGAGATCTAAGAGGTTGAAGCTTTCATTAATGGCTAGGAGAGAGAGTGGAAAAAGCTTAGCATTTATGAGGTAGGTGAAGGGGTATTTATACTCTTGGCCACGAAGTGGCCGTTTGCAGTCCAGGGCACCGGAGGCTCCGGTGGTTTCACCGGAGGCTCCGGTGGGTCTTCTTTGCACTGCGCAGTTGCGCAGTGCCTTATCCTTTGCGCGCTGCTGAGGAGGCCGGAGGCTCCGGTGGATCGAGCGGAGGTTCCGCCCACCGGACCCGCACCGGAGGCTCCGGTGGAACCTCCGCCACTTTCCAACAGAAGGGGTGGCAGGCGGAGCTACCACCGGACCCTTCACCGGAGTCCATTTGCACTTGGACCAGGGGGCCACCGGATGTCCACCGGAGCCTCCGGTGGAACCTCCGCCACTTTCCAACAGAAGGGTATTTCGGCGGAGGAACCACCGGATGTGCACCGGAACTTATTTGCGCACAGGTTGAGGGCTGAGCCTCCGGTGGATTCACCGGAGCCTCCGGTGTATTTACCGGAGCCTCCCGTGGGTTCACCGGAGCTTCCGCCCCTGCACATTTTGGTTCCCTGGCTTTCTTTCTCTTAGCACTTTTCGAATATCTCAAGCATTAGCCCCATAGATATAGTGAACCTAATAACCTGGGCATTTTCATCATTTGAACAAACATTAGATCCAACAGTTATGTTGTCATATAATTACCAAAACGGACGATGATCTTTCAGTAATCCCTTCCTTTCCGTTGTACCCAAAGTATTTGTACCTTGTGATGATTGGTTACGCTGGTACCTTGTGAGTATGGTTTATCCACTTGCCAGTACTTAACCGTACTGACCCACGAATCCATTTGGTGGCTGCATATTCAACATTGCAGTCAACAGGTTTGAAGTCTGACGACGTTAGCTTGGGAATCCCTCCGGCTTGGCCTGGGCAGGGATTGGACGCTCTCGGTTATCTTCAGGACTCTTAGTCCAATTTGTATCTTGTCCGTAGTCGGACACTATGTTGATTCTTCCGCTGTTATTTGGATCTTTGTATTGTATCAGTTGTATTCTTGACTCATTTGAGTCGTCTTGTATAGATCTCTTCTGTTGTTGTGGAATATTCGTGAACTGTTGTAATGTTATCACAAGTGGCAACCTGGAATCGGTTATTATGCGGATTTGGCGGAAATGCTGAAATCTGCATAGTGCCCGATCTCGGGGCGTCACAAATAGTATCAGAGCATGGTTCCGATTTCCAATGTTGTTTCGATACAAATGGTTATCGAAGCAACGGGTCCGCAAAGCCTGTAGGATAACCTCGCTAACGCTCGTTGTTTCTAGAGTGTCAAAAACTATTTTCTGCAAAACTATTTTGGAAACATCTCCATAGGATTCTTGTTTTCTCCTTATCTATATTCTATTTCTCCTCTCATCTTATTTGTTTTCGACTCTCCTCTCTTATCTATCTTTCAAAGTTCTAGGATTCTACGTGGGTGGACGTTTTCTGAGCCTTTAACCTAATAGGTTCGATCATCGGAAGATTCCTGGTGGAAGAACATCGTCATCAACCCGAGCAAGAATCTCTTGTTAGTGGTGTCGAGAAACCCTTGTTAGTGGTGTCGAGGAGATCAGCTGGAAGCACGAAGAATCGATAGTCGACCTTCTTTTCCCTCCCTTGGTTGTGAGCGGATTGCGAGGGCGCAATCCCTTGTTAGTGGTGTCGTCTGTAACGCCCGGGGATTTCCCCAATTAGTTTTGTTGGTTTTTTTTTGTTTGTGCATCTCATAACATCATGCATCATGAGCATTGCACTTTCTCACAATTAACATTTTTATTTTACATGAAATAAAATAAGAACCTTGTTTTTGTTTTGTTAACTTATTATAATTGTTCCTTTTGTCAAAAACATTTATAGTCCCTCTTAAATTTTGTTTCTTGTCTATAGTTTTAGAGAAAAAAAAAAGGTTTTATAGTGTGAGAGAATAGCCCAACCAAATTGGGCTGAAACATCTCAAAAGCATCCAAGCCCTCTCTACCTCGCAGCCCACCAGGAGGCCCACCTTTTTTTTGTTTGTCGTCTTCCTCACGAAGAAGCTCACGTACAGAACGTGGCCATGGTCTCTCCCTGGTCCCCCTCCCCCTCACCTTTCCCCTCCTCCTTTATCTACCCCAGCCTCCCCTCCATACCCTAACCCTAGCGCCTCTTCCCTCTCCTCTTCCTCCCAGCCGCCACCCTCCTTCTTTCTCCTCTGCTCCCAAAATTTCCCCTCTGAATTTTTCTTTTCTCTGAACCAGAGGAGCACCACCATGGCCGGAACTTGGCGGGGGTGAGGTAGCTGCTGTGGTCGACGACGGAGGCTCTCAACGGTGGGAATGGAACCGTGGGGTTGCCACCTCCAACTTTGACGAAGGGAGCAGGGCCGGAGGACGCCTACACCGCCCGCGCCGTCAAGCTTTTCTGCCGCCGAGCTCCGTTCGCCGCCATCTCCTCCTCGTCCGCCTCCCACTCGCCAAGCTCGAGGTGAGCGCCCCTACCCCTTCTCTCCTCCTCCCCTCGGCCTTCCTTCTTTGCCCTCCACGAGCAGGACCACCCTAGCACCCCAGCGCCGCGCCGCACGGGGCCCTCGGCGGCGGCAGCATCCTCGCCGGGTCGTTGTCGATCTGTTCCGATCGACTGAAATTTTGGTTCAGTTTCCGTCCAGCCCACAGCCTTACCTCAAAACTGTTCGCAATCGGTATCCATCCACACAGCCGCAGCAGCCCACTGGTAGCACCCCTTGCGCGCGCCCCAGCAGCCCCGGGTTCGAATCCCCTTAGGCACAAAGCCACCCCTTTTTCTCAGCCTTTTCTTTTTTCTCTCGAATTCCAGAAAACAGATCTGATGCAGTAATTGTAAAATCAATAACAAATTGAATTTTGCTCCAAATTCAACTATTCAAGTTTCTGTGGATTCATAATCTTGTGCCCTTTCTGTTAATGTCAAGTTTGCAACATGCTTCTGTAGTAATTTTTGCACTAAATAATTAAATACAGAAAATGCAATAAAAATTGGAAACTTTGGAATTTCATAACTTGAGTTTGGTTCATCCAATTTGAGCAAACTTGGGCTTTAAAAATTTGTCTTAACAAACTCTACACATTGGTATTTTATTTGGTCACAATTGAATTAAATTTGAACATGTTTCCTTCTGTTTACTAAAAAGGGCATAATAAGAATGCTTATGAAAAATTGCATAATAAATTCAATAATAACCCAAAAATTATGTTTAATAGCTCAAAATATTCAGTGAAACATTTGCTACATGTTTTCAACCTTTTCAATGCAATTTGTTTACTGTTTTCCCTAATTAAAAGTGGTGCAATAATTCAATGCTTTAATTAAACCTTTAAAATTGCAAAATTCATAACTTGGGCAATTCAAATCCAATTCCAACATGTAAAATATGTTTTCCATCCAAAATTTCATGAAATTTGCAAATATAAACTTTTTTTTCTGTTTTGAATAATTTAAATTGCTGAAAACAACTATTTCTTAATTAATGCATTTAAAATTGTCAATTTAATAACTTGCTCATCTAAAATCCAAATTCAACAAATGAAATATGTGTTCCATCTAGAATTTTGTGTTCTTTCCAAATATAATTTTTTTATCTGTTTTGAACATTTAAAATGGGTGAAAACAATAAATGTTTGTGTAACTCATTTAAGACGCCAAAGTTCATAACTTAATAAATAAAATTCCAAACTTGGTAAACAACATATCAAATTGAAGCTATTGTTGTTTTCTTATTGTTTTCATCATCCATGCATCATTCTAATCAACTTTCACATGATGGTTATTTGTAGATCATTTAATTCAACATTAATGAATGTTATTTTCCATATGCAATCCAAATTGCATATGGGCCCATTTAAATATGTTTACCATGTCAACTAGTTTATCTTTGATGCATCCTTAAACTTGTCATGCATCCATATCTTGATCATGCTGGATCTTTTGTCGTAGTAGTAATTGTTGCATCCGTTGATTCTTCTAGTGCTTTGCTTCTTCGCGGATAGGACGTTGAGATGATGTGGGCACCGACAAGTTCTGCGGATGTACCTCTACTTGCTGGATTCAAGGCAAGTATACTCACTTGCTACCCGTGTTTCCTTTCCTCACTTGTTACCGATTCTTTCCGTTGTCTTTATTCTAGCCTTATGATTCGATGCTTGTGTCTCGGTCCTATCATATGTTTACCTTGCAGCCATGATATAGCCTTTCCTTCCACTTCCTATTACTTGTTTACCTTGTTGTCCCCCGTGTCGTAGTTGCATGCTTAGTGTTGTTTGCGCTCGAGTCTTGTTGTCCTTTGTTCTATCACCTGTTTAGTCGATAGTTGGGTTTCAATTCAATCAACAACATGTTAATGTTTGGGGTAATAACAATTTGATGATAAGGCACCGGCAGGAGGCCCGACGTGGTTTTGAGGCCTGCTAGTGTCGAACTTAATTAGGAAAAGGGGTCTTGTCTACTGATCCATGATGAGCGCACTATCCGCATGTGGGAAGCGAGTATGGGCGCCCCCCGCAATTCTGATTCGATTCGCATCTCGTCCAAATCGCCACACTTAGTTCGAGCTTTCCATTTGATGCATGCATATGCAGGTACGAACCCTTGGCGCCAGGGTGGAACTTTTGTAGTCGGCATTTAGGGCGGCGTGGTCTTCCAGTGCTATGAGGGTCACCCTTTTCTTCGTGGGGGCTCGATTAGCCGCGCACGCACAACACGTGGTTCTTTGGGCTTGATGCGAAGAAGAGTTGGGTTGTGTTGAGTACCTCGCTTGGTGGGTTGATCCCCCGTCTGGCGGGATATTCTTACGTGTACGGCCAAATTGGTGCATCCCTGCAGGGTTAAATCTTCTCGAGAAGCCGTGTTGTCCGCGGTTATGGATGACTTGGTGAAAGTGCTGGCTAACAAGTACTCAGACAACTTACACTTAACGATGATAACTTGACTAGTAATATAGATTACCTCCACCATGAAAATGAATGTCACCTTAATCAACCGTGTGAGTTTTCCTTGGGTTGCTTCCTTAGTAGGGTGTGACACTGGATGGGTATTGTTTGGTGAGTAGTTGTAGTTCGTTCTGATACGCTATCTTATCCATTTCTTTTAGCCGGATGTTGTAGCGAGTCTCTGTAGTTAGTTAGTGCAGCCCGCTGCCGCTTCTTCACAGTAATCCCTTCCTTTCCGTTGTACCCAAAGTATTTGTACCTTGTGATGATTGGTTACGCTGGTACCTTGTGAGTATGGTTTATCTACTTGCCAGTACTTAACCGTACTGACCCACGAATCCATTTCGTGGCTGCATATTCAACATTGCAGTCAACAGGTTTGAAGTATGACGACGTTAGCTTGGGAATCCCTCCGGCTTGGCCTGGGCAGGGATTGGACGCTCTCGGTTATCTTCAGGACTCTTAGTCCAATTTGTATCGTGTCCGTAGTCGGACACTATGTTGATTCTTCCGCTGTTATTTGGATCTTTGTATTGTATCAGTTGTATTCTTGACTCGTTTGAGTCGTCTTGTATAAATCTCTTCTGTTGTTGTGGAATATTCGTGAACTGTTGTAATGTGATCACAAGTGGCAACCTGGAATCGGTTATTATGCGGATTTGGCGGAAATGCTGAAATCTGCATAGTGCCCGATCTCGGGGCGTCACAGTTATATGATTGTCGGGGGGTTACCCCCGAGTAGGGTAAAGGCAAGTGCTAAAGGCAAGGGTCAGAAGAGAAGTTTGGTCGAGTAGCCGCCTAACCGGTAAATTGCTACCCGGTCGACTGCTACTCGGTCTTACGAAAAGATGACCAGAAGAAGGAATCAAACACGTTCTGTATCTTCGAGTAGAAGAGTTGGCCCGAGTAAAATTAGCGGGAACCTACTCGGGCCAGAAAGTCAAAGGAGCCGTTCTGACACAGGATCCCGCGTATCCTGGGTCCGTACTTGGCAGCATTCGAACCACTGTTCATCTGGGACCGGCCTGCCTGACAGTGACAGCATGGAAGCAGGCCGTCGCAGGATAAGGGGGGCCTACTCTGTGTTTGGCACAGTGATACCAGTCTGTCCCCTTGGTTTTGCCCAACGACTTTCCAGATGAAGCCAAGATTAGGAACCAAAGCTGTCAGCGGGAACTCGGAAGAAGTACGATGTGCACACTATGTCGACACTTGTCCATGTTTGGACGTATCCGGCTGGGCACCGTGTATATAAGGTGCCCCGCCGCCTCCTGCGCGAGGGATCGCGCGATCGCACACCAGGACCCTAGAAACCCTAAGTTCTTGACCTAGTTCTTCACGTAGAGAGGAGAGTGTCTACTCGGTAGCCAGACTCATTGTACTGTGGCTACTCGGAGAGACATCTTAATACACAAAGAAAGGCAGGAGTAGGGGTTTTACCTCCTCACGAGGGCCCTGAACCTGGGTAGATCGTGTTGTTTGCAGTGCTTAGTTCTTTCCTCACGCGGCTACTCGTCGCGTGATCCCTCCCCGAATACCTCCAGCGTCCATCGTTCCCACATCTTTAGCCATCCTATGGCATCTGCCGTGACACCACCACGACAATGATGACTCCCAAGTGCAGGAGATCAATTGTAGTACCTTTCGATAAGTATTTGAGTGTCGAACCCACGAGGAGCTGAAGGTAAGTTATCTATTGTCTAAAGCTCTATAACCCTCTTATATGGCTGTTTATGCAAAGCAATAAGTTTGACTAAAAGGAACTAACTAATTAAAAGAAAGTGACGTGGAGTGTGGTTTGTCTAGTAACTAGTGAAGCAAGTTTAAACTTCAAGTAATCCTAAAGCAAGTTTCTAAAGCAAGTTTCTAAAGCAAGTTTCACAAGTAGCAAGCAGCAAATATTTCAAGTGTCTCAAGGGAGCAAGTGTTCTAGCAATAGGTGTTTCGTTCGTGTGGTTGTCACAATTAGTGAAGCACATGTTTTAGTATTAGTTGTTTCTTCTAGGAAGGAGCCATGAATAGGTATAGTCAAGTAAATGATCTACAACCCCTTATGATGGATCATGTGTCCAAGTAAATGACTGCACAAGATTGATTAAGACATAAAGTCCCACCATAGCCTTACGTTCTAAGGTCCCCTATGTATATCTTTCCAATAACTTAACTTTGTGGCTCGGTGTCAGGTTACTATCACTCCCAAGTCACCACCACTCCATTATGCTACCGGTGATCACCTTACATGCATTGCCCCAACATATGCATGCACTCATATATTGTACATAAAGACAATCATAGAAGATAACAAACTTGTATGCAACCAATCAACGAACTATTTCACCATTGCCAAGAACAATTCACTACTCAAACATAGACGGGGAGATACAATACATCAAGGGAATATAGTATTGCATCATACATCGTGTTTGCCAAGAGATTACAGTGGAGAGATGGAGCTGATCTTTCTGTAGATGTTGATGATGAACACGCCGGAGGGGGGTGGAGTCCTCCGGGGGTAATCCCGGCGGCGTTTCCCTCCTCCGATCTTCTCCGGCGGCAGTCTTCTGTCTCTCTGTTTCGTGGTTTCGTCTCTCGGCGCCGCCTCCTTCTCGAAAAGGCCAGGGGACCCTTTATATAGTCGTTTTTAGGTCACGAGACACTCGGGAGAAGAAAGATCGACAACATCGGAGCCATGGGGGCAAAAAGGGGGCCCCACAAGCGGCCAACGAATCTGGCCGCGTGGAGGGTCCTCTTTTCCACCTGGTTTGTTCTTTTGGCCCTCTACTTTGGCCCATGGTCTTCGTCTCAAAAATTCTGAACCGTGCTCTTTGGCCTTGCCCTTTTTGGAGTCCCGAAGCTCCCGGAAAGTATGAAACACTAAAAAGTACGTTTTTTGGAAAAACAGGGTTAGAACCAAAAGAAGGGGGATTGTTCAGAAAATCCCCCAAATCATTATAAAACATGAATATAAATTGCTAATATGTTGGAAAAACAAGTAATAACATGCAAAGTTCATGTATGCATTTTACATGCATCAACATCCCCAATCTTAACCCATACTCGTCCTCGAGTATGAAGGTGATAAAAGTAACATGGACTTTGCATTTTAAAACAATCATGGAATATCAAAAAAGATTATCCATGCTACATATAATCAAATGATTCATAATGTAAATGAGTAGCAACATACAATTCATGTTATAAGAAATATAAAATATGCAAGCAAAGATGCTTCATGAAAGTTCACAAAGTGTATAATGAAATAAAAGCACTATGGACCAAATGCATACACAAAATGAAAAATAAAATCCTATATTGGTCAAAGAATAGCATAATGGAAAATAGAAAATATGGTGGACACTTTGGAGAAAATTGAGTAGAGGTAAAACATGATCAAGTCTTATTTAGCCTCTAAATTATTCAACTAAAATTACTAATTGAAATGTGGCATCCATTGGTCTAAGACTCTCATTGCCCCTTTATCACTAGCATCTTAAATTGTGAATGTTGAAGTAATGTGATTGACAAGGTGTTGGTTGAATGCCTCATGCCCCGTGAGTGTGAAAACCTACTCCATGATTACTCAACTTAAGATTTTTAATAAGCTTTGTACAATCATAATAAGTATTAATGACATCATAGAGAACCGCAAATAGGTACCTCTTGCCCCATGACATGGAATCCAGCCCATGTCACAATGACAAGATGAACAAACGGAGTAGACTCATCATCCTTTTTTATTTCATTCACTATATGCATAGCTTATTATTTTATTGTAGGATGTGTTTGTAGAGTCCACTCTAGCTGTAAGTAAATTTCCACCATGATCAAGCATGGCTTGGGTTAGCGGCCCAATGCGTTTCTCTAGTCATAAATATACTTACTCATCAAAACTTATTATTCCTCTATTTGATTTCGACATGGCAGGAGTCCAAAAACAAAAGTACATGATATCAACCAAATGTAAATTTTTGTGCAATGTTGAAAGCTTTCCAGTGATACACGTTTATAGATAGCTCCCAACCAAACACTTGTCAAACGCAAAACTTTTAGATCCCGTTATTGGGTCATGTTTATTAAGTGTAAAGGTGTGCATTAAAAAGTTCGTGAGAATCCTAACCAAATTCAGCTCATGACAATTAATAAAGTGAATATCTTAATTTAGAACATAAATAACACTATAACATGGTGAACATACTCGGAATAGCTCTGAAGAAAATAGGTAGACATGGTGGACTCACTAGAAATACTTGGCTAAAGGGTGTTGGAAACAAGTTTATACTTGTTGGAATTTTTTCTTTTTGGCTAGCAAGAGGGAGATATTTGGCCAGATACTATGCATGAATATGTCCATAGAACTACTCATTTCATGACAAACTAAATAAACCAGCAATTAATTAACATCAAGGACATGAATAAGAGATAGCTCAAGACAACATTATTGCAAATTTCTACACATAAAAAGCCTATAAATCATGCAAACATATGTAGCTCTTCAAATCAACCATGGCATCCCTATTCCAAGTCATATACTAGTATCCAATACATTCCAACCCCAAACTCCAGTAGCTCAATCTCATATAAAATGATGGGTGTGGTCTTATCAAAACAAAAATAAAAACAAAAACTAGACGCTTCAAGTCTCTACGATAAATGCTTTGCTTAGAAAAACAGAAAGTAGACGTGTGCTAACCAAAAGAGTGTAGCTCCAGTGGGGTGTTCATCACATCCCCTAGCTTATGTCTTTCACCATTCTTTGATGTCCTGAGGCGCAGCTCCTCTATTCCCTGTGAAAAAACATCACAAAATATGTTTCTCCCACTCTTTTTCTGTGGGGTGAGATTAGCAAGGACAAACAAATCACATGCTTGCTGTGCAAAATTCCAAATCAAATGCTCCAGTAGATAGACAACAAGGTTCATTATGTTGTATGTTCACTCTATTTCTTGAAAGAATCATGGAAATTCGATCCCCAAGCCCAAAGAGTGCATAAAACAAAAGAAGGCCGAATCTGTCCAAAAAAGCAACAGCAGCAAAACGAACGTTTTTCCCTAAGCTAGATTCGTCAAAAATTAAGCCAATTTTTATTCTTACAGAGGACGAAAAGTTGCAGAACATACTAAAAAATTAGCTCAATCCGACATACCAATAACAAACGTAAAATCATACAGTGACCAGACTCGTGCTGAAACAGAAATTTCATGCACTAGGATAGCAACTTATAAGTCCAAATGGGTTTGACTTCACTCTTTATTGAAAACTCCAGAATTAAAACAATAAAAACTAATCTCTTGAGACAGCAAAAGGACACTAGGCTTTACTTACTTAACATCATGATGGTTGGAGTGAGGTGGCTCGGCATCCCCAAGCTTGGATTCTTGTACTTATTTGATACATGTAGGGTGACCCCAGGGGTACATCCCCAAGCTTGATTGGTTGTCCCTCTTGATCTTTGTTCATCTCACTCAACTCTTCCTCCTGAAAAATTCTTATTACACAAATCTCAACATAAAACTTGATTAGAGGGGTTAGTGTCTCCATAATTACTATTGTTTAATTCTATCTCTCATATAAGATTATTCTTGCCATTTATGATGAGAAATAAGACGAAAAGGTGATGTTACAGTAGTGAACTAATATTTTTATTGTTTTTAGCTTTGGAAAAAGTTTTAATGATAGAGACTTTGCAATGGTTTCATTGGCATGAACAACACATGTTAAAGGTCGACCCCAACTTCTCCATTACTCATCCTTCTCATTTACTTTCCCAAATTTTTTGTAAAATGAAAATATTAAACTAAATGATAGATAACAGTAGGTAAAGGTATTTTACATGTTGAAAAGACATAAATGTGTGCTCAAACCGAATAGGAAATTAAAGCATAAGGAACACACCAAAAAATATTAAACAATTTATTTTTAAGTCTAACCCCTTTCCTATGCATTGGCATTTTGTAATGAAACAAATAAAAGAAGCACATAATAGCAAGCATAGAAAGGTAGATCAAGTGCAACTTCAATACTTTCAGCATAAAGAGGGGAAACTTAATATTGTAGAAATATGTATAACCATGTTTCCCTCTCTCATAATAATTTTCAGTAGCATCATGAATAGATTCAACAATATGAATATCACATAAAACATTCTTATCATGAGCCACGAGCATAAAAGAATCACTTCTCTCCACATAAGTAAAATCCTCATTAGTGATAGTGGGAGTTAAACATTCATAATTTTCATTGCAATCATCATATATAGGAGGCATAGTATCATCAAAGTGAATTTTCTCCTCCAAGCTTGGGGAACTAGAAATATCATGCTCATCAAAACCAACTTCCACAAGCTTAAAACTTTCCATAGAGTCAGCAAGTATATCATTTTTATCCTCAATAGTAGGGGGACTAAAAATATCATATTCATCAAGACAAACTTCCCCAAGCTCAAGGTTTTCCTTAGCAATAAACGTTTTCAAAGAATTAGTACTACCACAAATATGATTGTTGTGCAAATAATTTTCCAATTTCTCCTGAAACACTTCATGTCCTAATTCAAGGTAGATATTATACAGTTCTAAATTTGTTTGGTTGTTTTCCATTTTATATTTTTTTGTGTGTTTTAGGTTTATATGTTAGTATGAAATGCAAACAAGAATAAAAGCTTAGCACAACGCTCCCCGACAACGGCGCCAGAAAAGTGCTTGATGACTCCCAAGTGCAGGAGATCAATTGTAGTACCTTTCGATAAGTATTTGAGTGTCGAACCCACGAGGAGCTGAAGGTAAGCTATCTATTCTCTAAAGCCCTATAACCCTCTTATATGGCTGTTTATGCAAAGCAATAAGTTTGACTAAAAGGAACTAACTGATTAAAAGCAAAGTGACGTGGAGTGTGGTTTGTCTAGTAACTAGTGAAGCAAGTTTAAAATGCAAATAATTCTAAAGCAAGTTTCTAAGAAAGTTTCACAAGTAGAAAGAAGCAAATATCTCAAGTATCTCAAGGGAGCAAGTGTTCTAGCAATAGGTGTTTCGTTCGTGTGGTTGTCACAATTAGTGAAGCACATGTTTTAGTCTTAGTTGTTTCTTGTAGGAAGGAGCCATGAATAGGTATAGTCAAGTAAATGATCTACAACCCCTTATGATGGATCATGTGGCCAAGTAAATGACTGCACAAGATTGATTAAGACATAAAGTCCCACCATAGCCTTACGTTCTAAGGTCCCCTATATATATCCCCCAATAACTTAACTTTGTGGCTCGGTCTCAGGTTACTGTCACTCCCAAGTCACCACCACTCCATTATGCTACCGGTGATCACCTTACATGCATTCCCCAACATATGCGTGCACTCATATATTGTACATAAATACAATCATAGAAGATAACAAACTTGTATGCAACCAATCAACGAACTATTTCACCATTGCCAAGAACAATTCACTACTCAAACATACATGGGGAGACACAATACATCAAGGGAATATAGTATTGCATCATACATCGTGTTTGCCAAGAGATTACAGTGGAGATATGGAGCTGATCTTGCTGTATATGTTGATGATGAACACGCCGGAGGGGGTGGAGCCCTCCGGGGGTGATCCCGGCGGCGTTTCCCCCCTCCGATCTTCTCCGGCGGCAGCCTTCTGTCTCTCTGTTTCGTGGTTTCGTCTCTCGGCGCCACCTCCTTCTCGAAAAGGCCAGGGGACTCTTTATATAGTCGTCTTTAGGTCACGAGACACTCGGGAGAAGAAAGATCGACGGCATCGGAGCCACGGGGGCAATAATGGGCCCCACACGCGGCCAAGGAATCTGGCCGCGTGGAGGGTCCTCTTTTCCACCTGGTTGGCCTTTTGGCCCTCTTCTTTGTCCCATGGTCTTCGTCTCAAAAATTCTGAACCGTTCTCTTTGGCCTTGCCCTTTTTGGAGTCCCGAAGCTCCCGGAAAGTCTGAAACACTAAAAAGTACGTTTTCTGAAAAAATAGGGTTAGAACCAAAAGAAGGGGGATTGTTCTGAAAATCCCCCAAATCATTATGAAACATGAATATAAGTTGCTAATATGTAGGAAAAACAAGTAATAACATGCAAAGTTAATGTATGCATTTTATATGCATCATTATATCATGCACCGACGATATTTACTCTGGTACAGACACAGTTGAGCTTAAGGAGCACACAATCCTAGGGTTCGACTCCACTTATAAACCTACAATCCCAGGGTCATGACCAAGCAATTACACAATCCATTCCACTGAAACGGTTCCACCAAGCACATATGTTTGTTAATTATGGAAAAATATTAAAGTGATGTATATATCCTTTTGCACACTTTAGCAAACAAGTTATTCTACAACAAAGATATACCTTTTATATTCTACCTTTTATGTAGGACAATGCTATACCCGCCCAAAAAAATAGGACAATGCTATACAAGAGTGGCCTTTTGGAGGCCGGGCTACACCTGTAGCTTTCTATTTAAAAAAATTATAAAAAAAATTAGAGTTGTAGATAATATCTATATGTTCCACTATTCAAAATTGCAAAGAAAAAATCGTTGTATTTTTACCTGAGTGAAGGAAGACAAATGCCCAGAGCTGGATCAATACATATTACCACGGATTTTTTTTTTTTTGAAACGGGAAAACCCAACCTCTGCATCTAGTTGATGCATACGACTTTTATATTTATAAAGAGAGTAGAATCCAAATACAAACTTAGCAAGAAGACCAAACATCATTTACCGATCACAAAGAGTGGCAACATGAATAAGCCAACCAAAAATAGGCGAAAGAAGAACACTACACAACCGTGAGACGTCTAGTGTGCAACCAGTAACCCTTGTTAAAGATAGCACGTACGACCGCCGTCAACCGAATACATCCAGACTCCAAGCATCCTCGCAAATACGTACTTCTCCAATATGTGTCATGATGAACAACCTGCAAAAAATGTCCAGCTTGCACATTGTTAAAAACAACATCATTTCGACAATTCCAAATTGCCCAAAGAAAAGAACACATGCCAATACGAATGGATGCTTTAGTGTTCTTATCAAGCCCATGTAACCATTGCCCAAACATATTGGCAATACTACAAGGGGGATAATACTAAACATAAAATGCACAACTCTCCAAATTTTCTTAGTAAAATCACAATTGACAAATAGGTGTTGAACAAATTCATCCATGTGACAAAGACACATTTTTTATTCCCGTCCATCTCCGTTTAGCCAGATTATCCTTTGTTAGGAGTTCTTTCCTATGAAGGAACCACATACAATTTTTAATTTTCAACGGAACCTTGAGCTTCCACAAATATTTGCGTAAGAACATAACATTCCCATTCATCAAATGTCTATACATTGATTTACTGAGAACACACCCGACGGTGTTAATTTGCACGTAAAGGAATCCATATAATTTGATAAAGAAACTACCATCAGTCTCTCAACTACCTCTAACCATGCAACCCATTTACCCCCACCAAAGGTCGTCTAAATTAAAAATTCGGATGGTCATGGCTAAGAACGTGAGATACCAAAACATTCTTCTGTCTAACAACATTAAAAAAAAATAGAATATTGAGATGAAAGAGGCATGTCAACCAACCACGGATCCCCCAAAATCTAATCCCTTTCCCATTCCCAACAGAGAAAGAAACATTGTCAAAGAACGCTCCCTTAACTCCAATTATCCCTTTCCAGAAAGGTGAATCGGTAGGGTTTGCCTCAATCTGAGATAAATGCATATCTTTAATGTATTTATTGTGTAGCAACTCATGCCACACTCCTTCCTCACTGAGTAATTTAAACAACCACTTACTAAGAAGAGATTTATTTTTAATACAAATCACCTCAATACTAAGCCCCCTGGTCTTTAGGCCGACAAATGATGTTACACTTAGAAGGTCTATATTTATTTTGGTGTTGGTAATTTTTCCAAAAGAAGCGGGATCTATAGAAATCTAGCCTTTTCTGTACCCCAATAGGTAATTAAAAAATGATAAAAGAAACATCGTTAGGCTCGTAAGAACAGAATTAATTAAGACAAGCCTCTCTCCATATGATAATAGCTTTCCTATCCACGAGCTTAGTTTCTGCTCAAAACGATCCTCAACAGGTTTCCATTCTCTATTGAGAAGCTTCCGATGATGAATTGGTATACCTAGATATCTAAATGGGAGGGTACCGATTTCATATCCAAATATCTGTCGGCATATTACAATGGACTGTGTTTACATGTATTGTGAGGTAAAATTTTATGATCTATGCGAACACAAACATTCAAACCGAAGATAGATGATGAATTGCTTTTGAGCAGGCAAAAATGTAGCATGCTAATTTTAAAGCAAAATAAAAAGAAGGACATTCGTGGCAGAACTGTAGTAATCGATGCCTAGTCAGGTTCACTTCTGCCTTTCCTCTTTATATATCGAGATGGCCACCCAGCGCTGCAGAATCGCAGTAATCAATTCAACTAGTAACTTGTAGGATCCCAACATCTATCATGGACTCCACCAGGACGTGCATTATGAAGGAGGAGAAGTCAGCCGGCGAATCGATCATGTTGTTTCTATAGAAGAAGTGCAGGCGATTCTTCTGGAGCAGCACAACACGGAGGCCAAGGATCCGATCGACTTGGCCACGTGGGCGGAGCATGATGCATTGGCCAAGGCAAAATGGGCAAAGAGCAAGAGCAGGCATGCGAAATATACCGAATCCGATGAGGAGTTTCTGATTGACCTTGAACCATTTCATATTATGCGTGTATCTAACCGAGAGGGAGCGCTCTGATATGCTATTGATCCATCAGTGTCTATCTATTTGTTCCATTGGTACTGTTAATGCTAATTTTTCATTGTTACTTTCATTATTAATATTTGTATCTTTGCAACCTCCATTTGGGGGCTATGTTGTATTAAAATTATATATGCATCTATATTGCCGAAATAGTCTTGCGCTCCGCTATATTAATATACCAAACAGACCATACAACGTTGAAACACGTCAAATCATCACAAACCTGCCCAAAAGAACAACGAAAGACAAAAAAAACTAATTCTAGAAGCGTCAGATCGACGAACACGATGATGCCCCGCGGCGGCGAGAAGAAAGGCGGGGGGCTAGGCGTGCGCGGCGGCGAGAAGAAAGGCGGGGGGGGGGCTAGGCGCGCTCGGCGGGACATACCACCGCGGTCGCCTCGCTCGGGGAGGCGACGCGGGGGCACACCATCCACTCGACAAGGCTTCTACTAATGATCTACGTTGCAGATATGCATATATATTTAAACTTAGCCTTTCCTATTTTATTTTTAACTTTGGTACGGTGATCTATGCTAAGTATTGAGCACTACTGAGTATAACTCGTCCCCTTGATATTCCAATTGCAGTGTTAACGACTTTGGGGGCTATCCTTGTTGTTGCTGACCTTTATCCATGCTTTCTCTACCCCAATCGCGCAGGTAACAGATCTAGCTGATCAATCTCGAGAACGATAAGAAATCCATATTAAAAAATAAGATCAAGCAAACACTGAATTTCAGCTGTTCAGAATGTGAAGTATCACTGGTAGAAAATAGGCCTTTAGTCCCGGTTCGCAAGGGCCATTAATCCCGGTCGTGCAACCGGGACTAATTATGCGTGACTAAAGGCCCCCCTTTAGTCGCGTCTCTTACGAACCGCAACTAAAGGCCCGCCACGTGGGCAGTTGGCGTGCGCCGGAGGTGGGAGGACCTTTAGTCCCGGTTTTTGACATGAACCGGGACTACAAGCTATTTCGTTATTTCTTTAATTCATTTGGTTTTCTAATTTTTTTTCACTCCAATTTTTCACTCCCTTTTTTTCACTCCCTTTTTTTTCCAGAATTTTTATAATTTGTTTAGTGTGCAAATACAATTATCTCTAGTCAAATTACTTACTCGTGGTCAAACTTCCTGTTTGGTCACCCATCTTCTCACTACTCTAGCACTAGCACGCTTAACTTCCGAGTTCCATCCCGTCCCGCATCCAAGTGTTTCGCACGCATGTATGTGATACTAGTATCATACCAATCTATTAACATGTTGGTCGATGCCACATTTCTTTATTGTCTGAATTTAAAATAAATATTTTAATAAACAAAAGTAATGATGTAATCAATAATTTTGAATAAATAAATAAACATTAATTTTTAATTTGTATTATGTCTAAAAAATATTCAGAAAAATAAAACTAATTCATTTTAAAATCTTAAAAATACAAATAATATATCAAATATATTCAGAAAATAAAACTAATTCATTTTAAAATCTTAAAAATACCAATAATATATCAAAATATTTAGAAAAATAAAACTAATTCATTTTAAAATCTTAAAAGTACAAATAATATATCAAAAATTTCAGAAAAATAAACCTAATTCATTTTCCCCTTTCCTAAATGCAAAATAAAATTTGATAAAATTCATGAACCAAACCATATAAAATCTAAACAATATAAAATTTGCAGATCCAAGTTTGGACTATTATTTTGGACACAAGAACTGTTTTGGCAATGACTATCTGTGAGAATAATTTGAACCTAACTTTTAAAATACATAACCAAAATGGACAAACTAAAATGTTCTGGATAGATATTGAAAAGATCTATCCATAGCACTTAGCCTCACATAAATGTCAGCAACCAAATAAAAATACCATCCTTTTTAATAAAAGACCAGTAGGCTCTTCTATGATTTTTAGAATGAGTTCAAAAATGATTTTTGAAGTAAATCCAACTGGATGAGTTTGGTATTGGCTAGATCTATGTTTTTATGGCTTAGATTAATTTTTGGAGCTCTAGATTTATTTTTGGTGAACAGATATAGAAACAGTAGTTTTTCTGTTTTGTTTTCTTGATGTGTTTTTGTTTGTTTTGAAATGTGTGTTTGATCTTATCTTGTTTCCTAGCTTGTATAGGGTGTTAGAACTTGATATTAGGTTGTTTGCTTGCAGAACATCTACCTAAGAAAGTGTGTGCATGATTGGAAACCCAAATAAAAATGGAACTAGCATTTGTTACTTTCTAATTTTATTATTTTGGAATTGTGTGTGAGCTAGATCTTTGTGTGATTTCTTTAGTAAATTTTGTGCTATGTTTAACCCGTGATTTTATTTGAGACATTACATAACATAGCGGTACATATATATATATATATATATATATATATATCCATTACATAATATAGCTAGGAATTAATATAGAAATAATATAGGAATTAATAGAAAGACATATATCCATTACGTAATATATCCATTACATATATCGAACACAACATTGCGGTACATAGATGCGGTACACACAAACATCATCTACTCGAGCTCCGAAGAGTAGATGTAGAACAACTCGAAGGCAACGTATGCATCTATTGCTGCATACTCGAGATTGATCTGGTCAAGTGGGTTCTTCCCCCAATAAAACTGATTCCTCGAGGGGAAACAAGTCTTCATGGTTTTGTAGTCGGGGTGGATCAAGGCAGTTGACATCTGAGCTATCCCGGTCTTGTGAGTGTACAACTCATCAAAATGGATCAAGTCCTGAAGATCAATGTAGTGATCTTCAGGTATCTCAATACCCAACGTGCGCATCAACTTCTGCCGGTCATTTGTGATGTCAACGCTACAGAAGTTGTACCCTTTGTTGACAAGAAAATCAACAGGTTCTGGAGATTGCTTTGAACTACTGCAATAACAAATCAACACGTGTTAGATATTGTTGCAACACATGTATTCTTCCAATGCAACAACAAATCGAAATTGCAACAAGAGATTGTACGTGTGCGTACCTTACCCATTGGAAGACCAAAACGGTCTCCTTGTAGGACATTTGGATGACGGCCACATCCCGTTGATTCGCCGTGTACTCTAGATCAAGCCCGAAGAACTTGTTGTGTTCATCGGCGGCTTCATAGAGATTGCTCAAACGGCGAAGAGCTTCGGGGAGCCTCTCGCATATATTGGTATAGGCGATATGGAGATTCTTGCCGCATAGTGTGGGCACATGGAGAACGTTCCAAACGCGAGAATCCATGGGTGGTGGGTGGAGGAAGAAGAGAGGATCAAGAAGAGAAGAGAGGAAGAAAAACAGAGAGCGCACTGTAGCAATGGCCTTCTTCCTCTCGCTCGCGAAATAAAACCGCGCGGGAGGCGAGCAGTTTCGACCTTTAGTCGCGGGTGGCCAGGCCAACCGGGACTAAAGGCCGAGATAGCAGCAGTTCGGACCTTTAGTCGCGGGTGGCCAGGCCAACCGGAATTAATGCCCTCCGCGCGCTTCCCCAACTGCCATTCATGACGTTCAGTCGCGGGTCGCCTCGCGAACCGCGACTAAAACTCATTTAGTCACGGTTCGTATAGTTTGGGGACTAGAGGGGGCGTATAGAAGTCCTTTTTTCTACCAGTGTATGGACGGAACAACACTTAGGAGGATACCCGTCGATGCCAGTTAGTGACTCGCGGAAGGCTCGTGCCGAGGTACTTGATGGGGAGAGCCCCGGAGATGTGCCGGCCCGAGTCTGAGCAACATGCCGCTTTCCATTAACTTGTTCCACCTGCATCAACGTCAAAGAACATAGGTGCTTCAGCACACGAAGGAAAGCTTGCCCGAGTACTGGCGAACACGCTGAGGGGGAAACGTTGGCGAGCCTAGCAATATTGCCGTGAGGTTAGCGGCGTCGAAGAGGCGGACGGCCGCAGACACACAGGTCACCCGGTGTTGGTACGCACCAGACGACGTGACATCGTGGCGCGGCTGCAGGCACCGGCTTACGGGAAGCTGCTGGTGCGAGCTTCTTTCTACCCATGCATGGCGACTGCCACCATGGCGACGAGTGGTGAGGCTAGGCCTGCGTGCTCAAGTGTCTGTTTTGCATGCGAAGCGAGTCCTGCCACATAATCACTCGTGGATTACAAGGAGCGCACCGTACACACGTTCGACCCAATAATAGCTCACCAATCACTCCTCAGATATGTAAATTTTTTCTATGTTTCACTGGGTGAATGATTTTAATAAATCTAATTTATGCGATCCCGCAGCACCGTTTTTCTCCATGTCAGTCGCTATATATAGCCATCTAACTTCTACTCATCGCTTCATATGTGACAAGTCGCTCTTGCGATTGTAACGGATAAACTAGGTGCGCTACATTAGTTCTACGTTATAGTGCACGTTATTCTTTAGGAATAGATTGCCACGCCAAGATCCTATATTGTCAAATATACATCATTGACACCCATGTAACTATAAGGAACCACCAAATCTTAACACGAGTTCCAATATGTGTTTTGGAACATACACGGCTTGGAATGGGTGGCCTCTGGAAAACATCTGTCACGAAGAGTCGGTGGTGAACAACAGGCTCACTGTGAACTGCAAAACCAGATGTAAGTTGGGCCTCCGGCGCTATCTCTGCTATCACTTTTATGGTGATTCGTGGAAGCAAGAATATATAAAAAAAAGACCTGCCACCTCCGTCCGGTCCCATTCTTAAGTACGTTTCCCCGCCGATTGTTTCAGGTTTTCTATATGTCCCCGTTTCTGCTTCATCCAGCGACAGAAGCATATTTTTCACTAATATTTCATAGTTTATACATGTATCATTTAAATTTCATATTGTAATGAACAAATTTTTCATTATAAACGGAATAAATCAAAATTCACACAAGATTGAAAGGAGTCAAATATTAACAAAAGATAAATAACAGTTTCAATTAAATAAAAGCAAAATTTCACGAAAAAATATGGTTCAAGCATTTTTTCCATAAATTGTTCAAGTTTATACATGTTTTAATCCAAATTTCATAATAAATCGAATATATGATTCAAAGATACACATAATATATATACAAGTTTCAGTTTTCTTGATTCCACCAATTAATATTATATAGAATCTGAAATAACATAGACAGAAACACCAACATTTCGGCGATGGTGCCGTTCGATGTCGTCTAGCTCCCGAGGACACCGTTTTGGAGCTATTACTAGCTAGAGGCGCAGAAGGAGGAGCAGTGTTGTTTCTACCCTTGTTGTCTTGAAGACCGCTGAGCGGAAGATGCAGAGACATTGGTAGAACCTCTATTATTTTTAAACAGACACCGACATTTTTAAAAAAGCATGTTTGATAGGCACGCTCTGTGCTCAGCAGATATGTCCCCTCACTATTCTGTATAATCTAATGTCGGAGTTGCTATGCAACTTAGAGACAATATTTTTGCAAGGCTTCTTTACTCTGATGGAACATATTGTTGTGCATTTCGCGAACGAGGCCATCTTGGGTGGACCGATGCAGTTTCGTTCGCAATTTTTTATAGGGAGAAACTTTAAGTATATTCGAAACAAGTATGGAAATTAAAAATTAAATTGAAGCCAGGCTAACGAACTACCTCGATGATGTTCTCCCTATGCATATCGAAACCTCTCGGTACAATGCCAACGAGCCCAAGTAAGACCCCAAGCTCCTCCTGTTCCAGTGTCCCGGTGGCAAGGCCGGTGGCGCACAAAAGTATATCTTGACAAGTGTCCCGGTGGCATGGCACTATACATAAAAACACCATACAAGTAAGAAAATTATAAAGTAATATATATGCATCTATCACATAAAACTAAGTTTTTTTAATAAAACATAAAAACAAGTAGGCTCACAGAGGTGATGCCGGCTAGGGACGGCGCTGACGATCGATAGCGGTAAGGACGGGTAATATACTAAAACAAACAAAACATACTTTAATTTAACCTCAGATTGCATATAAAACGAATGAAATCTAGACATTTCATCAAACACCTTGCTAGCACTAAAAAAATCAAACGAGTTAAAATATAGGAAATCAGCTAAATTAGGAACGCCGGAAGATAGGATCATGTTGCTAACCCTTGTATAGATGGTTACTGTCAATCTTAACAAAATGGTGAAGCATAATGAAGTTTTGTTGGAGTCTGCGGGGAGAGAAATTTTTTGGAATGAAAATTTGGAGAGCTAGATGTGCTCTCAGGTGTGCTCGTGTTCATAAATAGGCTGGAAACTCTTTAGAACCGGTTCGTGATACGAACTGGTACTAAAGGTGCAGCGCCGGCTCCACATCCGCATCAAATATGACGCGAAAACCTTTAATACCGGTTTGTGTAAAGATCCGATACTAAAGACCCCGAACGAACCGGTGTTGTAGGTTTCCGGCGCCCTGTGCTCTGCAACCGGTACTAATTCTACCTTTAGTACCGGTTGGTAATTGAACATATACTAAAGCTAAAATCTAATGGCCCGATTTCTACTAGTGTTTAGGGTTCTGCCCAAGGTATTGATTACCGGTAGGTAACCGGCTATGCCAAGCACCCTCAGGATACGGTCATACTTTACAAAGAAAATTCTGAAAATTTTAAATTTTAACGAGAAGTTTCCATAAATAGTTATATTGTGAACCATAAATTTTGAATTTTCGAATTTGGGTTTTCAAGTTCATCCGGAATTTTCCGGTATCCACGGTCGCGGCAAGCAAACCAAGGGCTCCTCCCCAATATTAAGTTTTGTCTATGTTTCAGCAGGAGAGTTCTCGTAATAAATCGAATTTATGGGTGCCATCCACCCTCTCCTTATTTCTCCAGGTCTGCAGCCGCTATATATTACCATCGAACTTGCACTACTCGTCAAGACAATGTGACAGGCCACCCTTGTGAGTTGTGAAGTCCGCCACATCAGTTAGCTCTATCATTCTATTGCACGTTATTCTTTAGAAATAGATTGCCGCGTCATGAACCATCTGAAATCTACATCACTAAGAAAGGAGCAATATGTGCATTTCAACGTACATGGCTTGGAATGAGTGGCCTCAGGAATACTTCTATTACGTTCTTGATGGTACCTCAGAGTTTTTCTAGGAAAAACGGTGCTTCGGCATTCGCAGGTAGTTTTCCCAAATAGCTGCAAACGGGCCGAGGGCGGAGCATTGGCAAACCTAGCTTATTGGCGTGAGCTTGAATATCCCCATCAGCGGCTGCGAAGGCAAGAGAACACCGGGGCGAAGCGCAATGCACGTCGGGGCGGTGCGGCTTCTCCCTATGCTAGTTCCGTTGACGAGCGGTGATGCTAGGCCTCTGTGCCGGCGAGTCCAGCGCCACGCAGTCTCGGTAAGAAGCAGATGATGAAAGAGTGGACACGTCAGACGCGATATCACGAATCACTACTCCTACTAGCAAAAGTAGCCGTCGCACAGCAATTTAGAGAACCACACAAAGATATCAGGAAATCAGGTGCATGCGCCGGCAAACTCATGTAGAGTGCCACCTCCCCATATGGTATAAACTGCCAAATGGTCCATGGAAGACCAGAATACAAAAGTGTCGAAATTACCCCACGTAAAATATGATACTCCCAGTTCGGAAATGACCACACATCGGCGGAATCGTGGTGACATGTACTCCTATCATAGTCGCCTATTTTTTTTTACCTTATTCCTACCTAATTCATTTTCCGTGGATACTCCTTTCAGCACTGGAGTCAGGTGCAGAAAAAACGATGCATGCTGCAGAGGATTCATGTAGAGGGTCGCATTCACATAGTATAAAGTTCCAAATACTCAATGGAAGAAAGCAATAAAAAGTTTTGAAATTCACACACTAAAAATGTGAAAATCCCGGTTAGGAAAGGAATCCCGCATTAGCGATGTCGCGGTGGATGATGAAACATCGCCGGTCCGCGGAGACGAAGCATATGCTTGCATGTACTCGACTGTTTTTTTCTTCCCTTTTTCCCGTACCTAATTCTCTTCACATGAATCCTCCTTTTAAATATCAGAAGTCGTATGCGGACTGATGCATCCGCCGGCAGATTCATGTAGAGTGCCACCTCCCCACAGTATAAACAGCCAAATGGTCCTTGGAAGACGGCAATACAAAAGTGTTGAAATTCCCTCACGTAAAATATGATACTCCCAGTTCAGAAATCAACCACGCATCGGCGACATCGTGATGACATGTACTCGTATCATACTCCACTATTTTATTTATCTTATCCCGGTACCTAATTCTTTTCCCATGGATACTCCTTTCAGTATCGGGAGTTTCGCGTAGAAAAACGATGCATGCTGCAGAGGATACACGTAGAGTGTCGCCTCCGCATAGTATAAAGTGCCAAATAGTCCATGGAGATAGCAATAAATAGTTTTGAAATTCACTCACTAAAAATATGCTAGGCCGAGGTAGGAAATCAATCCCACATTAACGACGTCGCGTTAGAGATGAAACATTGCCGGTCCGTAGTGAGGAAGCATATGAAGAATTACGGGCAAAGTCGTTTGATACTAATCAGAAGCAATATAAGATGGATCTGATATGATTTGGCAGGATACAATTGTGTATTTGGTTGTACTTTTATTTTCAGCTGCCTTTATATTGGTAACTTACGTGTTGAGCCGTACAACATGAAGGTCTCTAGTAAACGGGGAAAAGACACATATATAATCACTAGTAGAGAACACACTTTTTGTTCAGGCAAAAAAAAAACACCTTTAACCCCGGTTCCGCTACGAACCGGGACCAAAGGTTGTGTTCCAGCGGCCGGGTCGTGTACACAAACCAAGTGGGAGCCTCTATAACCGGTTCGTGTCTGAAACCGAAACTAGAGATTCCTTCAGACCCGGTTCGTGTCTCGAACCGGGGCTAGAGGTTTATTGGGCAAAGACAGTAAGCTTTAGCCCCGGTTCCTGTCTGGAACAGGGCCAAATCCTTGTCTGTGTATAAAACAATCAGCCACACTCTTCTCCTTAGCCACTAACTCATTTTGGAGGGAGAAAGGTGTGAGAGGATGTGTGGTAACTTTTTTCCCTCCTATGCATATAAGGTGTTTGTTGAAATACCCGGTAGCACCATATCACTTCAGCTCACACAAAACAAATATGGTTTAAGTTGTCCGATCCACCCTTAATTAATCTTTCTCCTCGTTCTTTCCTCCTCCATTGAGATACCAACTTTATCCTTTCATGTATAGATGTACAGTGGTCAATTCTGTAATCATGATGTTCTGTAAGGTTTTTATAATAATTATATAATGCAGATGAGCAGGAAATGGATGTATGCTGACCGATGCTCTCCCGGGTTCATTAAAGGCGTGGGTTATTAGAAAGTCCTAGATGTCCGCTCTACGATCGACGTGATGCACCTGACAAAGAATGTTTGCGTGAATCTGTTATACTTCTTCGGCTTATATGAAAAGTCAAAATATATATCTCAAGCACGACAGGAGCAACAACACACGGAAGGACAAGACGACAAGAATCCAGACCAATTTCAAGGTAGGCATGCCAGCTATGTTCTTACCAAAGAAGAGAAGGAAATCTTTTAGAAGTACTAAGTAGTATCAAGATCCTGTCTGGTTACTCTTCGAATATAAAAAAAAAAAAATGTGATAGAGAAAAAATTACAAAATCTAAAGTCTCATGACTGCCACGTGCTAATGATGCAATTGCTTCCGGTTGCATTGTGGTCGATTCTACCGGAGAATGTTCGACTACCCATTGTGAAGCTATATGTATTCCTGAATGCAATTTCTCACAAGGTAATCGATTCAGAATGTTTACCGGCGTTACAGAGAAATATGGTCCAATGTCTTGTCAGCTTCGAGTTGGTGTTCCCACCTCTTCAAAATTATGATGCACCTCCTAGTTCACCTAGTAAAAGAGATTAGCATTCTCGGTCCTGTGTTTCTACACAATATGTTCCCCTTTGAGAGGTTCATGGGGATCTTAAAGAAATATGTTCATAACCGTGTTAGGACAGAAGGAAGCAACTCCAAGGGTTATGGAACAGAGGAAGTCATTGAGTTTATTTGACTTTATTCCTGACCTTAAGTCAATTGGTGTTCACGAATCGCGGCATGACGGAAGAATGATTGGAGAAGGCACGATAGGAAGGAAATAAATGATATGTATGGACGGGCATTCTTCCACTAAAGCACACTCCGCTGCCTTCGACGTGCCGTGTATCAAGCAACACCTCCAAGAAGGACCTGCGACGACGACGACACTGTTGCACGGACTGATCCTAGGATTTCTCTCGTTACATTGAGGGTAGTAACGAGGGGCACAACCGGCGCCCTTCAAGAAGGACGGGGGCACCCGCAAGCGTCGCCGCCCCGGTGCCGGCAAACACCAGCAAGGATTTGTCCATGCCCCAACGTACCACCACCCCGGGCACATCCCCTGCTGCACCAAACTCGCCACCCACCAACATGTGCCACCACCGTCTTGGACCATCATCGCGGTCCCACTGTGGCAAGCCAAGCGAGGATGCCGGACTGAGAGAAGATATCACCAACAGAGGATCGGCACTGCCGTCACCACGTGGGAGGGATCGACCTCCACCCCCGTAAGGCAGTAGCACTCCGGACACAGCAACAAGAGCACACGAGGCAGCAAGCCCGGCCGGGACCTAAACGGGCCCATGAAGCTCCCGCCATCGCGCTGCAGCAGACGTGGGAACGTCACCGCCAACCTCATTGCGAACCTCAACTCCGTCCAGCAGGAGACGCCACAGGGGAGCCCGAGGCTAGCCCGCCCGGCCCCAGATCAGGCCCAAAGGGCCTAGATCTGAGCACCTAGGGGGCCGCCGGCCAGGCACCACCCTGCAGACAACTTCGGCTCCAAGGAGCGGCCGATGCGCTCTGCCACCACCCGGCCACCGCCGGAAAGCCTCGGGCCCAGTTGCGCCGCCGCCAGATCCACCGCCCGAGCAGGGGGCCGCGCCGGGAAAGATGCGCCTGCCGCCACCGGCCCTGCACGACCCCGCACGGGAAGAGCCCAATCGCTCAGGTCACAGATCTAGCTGATCAATCTCGAGAACCGATAAGAAATCCATATTAAGAAATCAGATCAAGCAAGCACTGAATTTCAGCTGTTCAGAATGTGAAGTATGGACGGAACAACACTTAGGAGTGTACCCGACGATGCCAGTAGAGACTCGCGGAAGGCTCGTGACAAGGTACTGTATGGGGAGAGCCCCGGAGATGTGCCGGCCCGAGCCTGACCAACATGCCGCTTTCCATTAACTTGTTCCACCTGGGTGGGAACCGGCTCAACCCTCTAGGGGTGGCCTATCACATATATATAATAAGGTGTGGTACAATGTTACAATACACGTACACATATACAGAAACTATAGAGTCTAACACCCTCCCTCAATCTTAGCCACTTCCTAAGGAATCTAGAAGAGTAAGATTGTGCCTACATGCCTCGAACTGTGGAAGAGGTAATGGCTTAGTGAAGATATCCGCAAGTTGATCCTTAGAAGAGATGAACCTGATATGTAGTTGTTTCCGAGAGACACGTTCCCGTACAAAGTTATAGTCAACTTCAATGTGTTTAGTTCGGGCATGGAATACCATATTTGCAGAAAGGTATGTAGCACCGATGTTATCACACCAAAGAATAGGAGACTGCGATTGGGATATACCCAATTCCTGAAGCAAAGACCGTACGGAGATAATCTCTGCAGTAGCATCAGCCACAATCTTATACTCAGCTTTAGTACTGCTACGTGATACATTAGCCTGTTTCTGAGCACTCCATGCGATCAAGTTAGAGCCAAAGAAGACAACATAGCCCCCCTTGGATCGCCCGTCATCCCAACTGCCAGCCCAGTCCGTATCAGAATACGCCGAGAGAACCCAGAGGGATTCGGTCGAATATGAAGCACATGAGACCCGGTGAGTCGTATATAACTCACTATGCGCTTGACAGCGGACCAATGAGTGTCGCGAGGCACCTGTAGATACTGAGAAACCTTGTTGACAGCATAGAAAATATCTGGTCTCGTATCTACAGACATCCACACAGGTTTCCTATGTTGACAACAAATACTGGAGACCACCAACAATACTCCTATATTCCGTCGCATCCACAGAGTACAGAAGTGTACCATGAACAACAGTAATCTTGTCAGTGGCAGACATAGGTGTAGTACTCGGGTTACACTTAAGCATCCCAGCCAGCTGCAACAAATCCAAGGAATACTTCTTCTGCGTCATAACAAGACCATCGTTACAAGAAGCAACCTCGACAACAAGAAAGTAGTGGAGCTTCCCGAGATCTTTGACAGCAAAATCAGCACCAAGAACAAGAACAAGAGCAGCAGCAGCTGACGAGGAGGAACTGACCAGAATAATATCATCCACATAGACCAGCAAGTACATAGTTACCTTAGGCTTCTATAGAAGAAATAATGAGGAGTCAGCAGTGGACGGTGCAAAACCATGAGCACGAAGAGATGTGGCAAGACGGGCATGCCAAGCACGAGGAGCTTGCTTCAAACCATAGAGTGGTGAGGCGACATATATAATCCGGACGATCATGATCAGAAAAACCATGAGGCTGACGCATATAAACCTCCTCCTCCAGAATGCGATGAAGAAACGTGTTCTGCACATCAAGCTGACGAAGAGACCATCCTCGAGTGACCGCAATAGAGAGAAGGAGCCTGATGGTGGTAGGCTTAACCAATGGACTGAGGGTGTCTTCGTAGTCAAGAACATAGCATTGCCGGAATCCACGGGCAACAAGTCGCGCTTTATAGCGCTCAATAGACCCATCAGAATGCTTCTTGACCTTGAAGACCCATTTAGAATCAATAACGTTGACTCGCGGTGGCGGAGGAACAAGGGTCCATGTCTCATTGCGAAGAAGAGATTGATACTCCTGATCCATGGCCTCTCTCCAATGAGGGATGCTCATAGCAGCCTGGTACATGCGCGGCTCGGACGATGGATCCGAAATAGACACGTTCATACACGCAGCATACCAAGCAACTGTACCTTCAGTGAACTTCCTGAGGCGAAAAATGCCACTGTGACTGCGTGTATGTGGGCGCAGAGCAACATGAGATGTGGCAGTCGGGGATGCAACCAACGAGGGACTGGGCGACGACGACAGAGAGGGCAACGACGACGGAGAAGTCCCATCCGTCAACAGCGACGGCGATGGAGACCTCAACGGCGACGACCCAGTCGGGGAGAGACTGGGAAACGGGGAGCTGGGCGACGTGGAGCTAGGCGACGCACTAGGCGTTGCAGCCAGCGGGGTGGTCGGGAACGGCCCAGGAGAGGCGGGGAAGGACGACGTCGCGGGCTGTGGGCTGGTCGGCAAGGGAGACAACCCAGTAGAGGAGGGCGACGACGGTGTGATAGGCCAGGCGCGGGACAAAGCCAGCCCAGATGAGGTGGGCGCCGATCCACGCGGCGTCGCTGGCGCCTCGGCCTGGCGTGCATGGTCACGCGGACCAAGGCCATGCAGGGGCGATGCATGATCGACGTGCTCAGCAGGCGACGTCGACGAGGGAGGCTCCGGGACCTCCAATAATTCCAACCGAGCCCCACGTCCAGTGCCTGCACCATGGGTAGGCAATAATACATGAGAGTATGCAACATCATCAAATTGGTCAAAGGCAATAGAGGATGAATGCATGGATAGTGGTTCAGTGGGAGACACTGGAAGTTTGGCAAATGGAAAAACATGCACATCAAATACGACATCCCGAGATATGTAGACACTATTTGTGGTAACATGAAGACATTTATAACCTTTATGAAGGGAACTATAGCCAAAAAAATACACTTTTTGGACCTAAATTCCAACTTTCGTTTGTTGTATGGGTGTAGATGCGGCCAACAAGCGCATCCAAACACTTTGAAGAAAGTGTAATCAGGTTGTTCATTAAGAAGAAGTTCAATGGGAGTCTTCATGCTTAAAACACGAGTGGGAGTACGATTGATAAGAAAACATGAAGTGGTAAAAGCATCACTCCAAAAACGAAAATGAACCGATGCATGGGCCAAAAGGGTAAGACCAGTTTCGACAATATGACGATGCTTATGTTCTACAGAACCATTTTGCTGATGTGTATGTGGACATGCTAAACGGTGAGCGATCCTCACCCCCCCCCCCCAATCCGACTGAACATGAACAATTTTATGCTTGAGAAGGTGTTCAACATGTTTTTGAAACTGAAAAAAGATATCAAACACATGAGATTTGCGCTTAATAAGATAAAGCCAAGTAAAACGACTTTAAGCATCGACGAAACTGATATAATAATTATGACCACTAACAGAAGTCTGAGCAGGACCCCATACATCTGAAAACACAAGTTCTAAAGGATGTTTCACCTCACGACTAGACTCGGAAAAAGGAAGTTGATGACTCTTCCCCTGCTGACAAGCACTACACACCGCTACATCTTTATTACTAGATATGCTAGGAAGCTCATGACGACGCAGAATATGACAAACGATAGGTCTGGCAGGATGACCGAGGCGAGGATGTGTTGGCTGCCAAGTGCAGGAGATCAATTGTAGTACTTTTAGAATTAGAAAGGTTGTCGAACCCACGAGGAGCAGAAGGAAATTGGTAAGTAGAATAGCAAAGGAATAATAAAAGCAACAGATGTTTTTGTGTTCTAATTGTGTACTGCAAGTAAAGTAAAATGCGGAAAGTAAATTGCAGCAAGTAGTAGGTATCAATGAGAGACAAAGCCCAATCGTCTAATGCGCAAGAGGACAAGATCAAGTGTGTGTTTGTGTCTTATATGTGGAAAACGTTCCCGAGGGCTGCACGAATTTAGCTGGCATGGTGATTCATTGCATAACATGTTTGTATATCTTGTCTAGTTTTAATTTCTTCGGACGGAGCCACAAATAGGAATAGCTAAATAAATAAACTATCACCCCTTATGATGGATCACATGGCCAATTAAATGACAGAACGAGAATTATTAAGACATGATGTCCCACCATAGCCTTATGCTCTAAGGTCCCCGATACAAGTACCCTCATAATGCAATTCAACGACTCTGTCTCAAGTTCCTGTCACCTAAAGACATCATCACGTCACTACACTATGGTGTTCTCCTATGAGCCCATGTAGGTGAAGATTTGTACAGTCGACGTTCGTACAACACCATCATAGAATCACATAAAAGATAAATACTATACCAAATAACAACTCATCTTATGTAACAAATCATTGCCAATTCATCCTATGCTCTCAGGAACATGCGGGAACTACTCACAACGTGCAAACATGATCATGTATGGTGACATATGTGGTACAAAACAATCTGAAACAATGGATCCACAACCAAATAATGACAAGTACTCAACCCCAAACATGGAACGGAGTACAATAACACGTATTTAGGGTATAGAAATGATCAAACCATGAGGGGAACGGAGTGGATCACGGTGATGGTGATGGTGGAGATGCAGGTGCTGGTGAGGATGAGGATGGAGATGCCTCCTCCCACGCCAAGGAGGAGATATGGATGAAGATGGGGATGATTTACCCCTTCTCCGGAGCACCGGAGCAGCAGGATCTGTCTCCCCCACGGAGAGTTTTGCCCCCTGGCGGCTCCATCTCGACTCGGGAAAATTAGGGTGTTGGTTTTCGGGGAAGACGGAGTCGTCAGCAAAAAGACCTCGGGGAGGAGGTGCTGTGGCCCATTTGGGGGCCCCACACGCGGCCAGGGAATCTGGCCGCGTGGGCTACCCCCTTTTGGGCCTCCTTGCCCTCCTCCTTTGTGTCTTGTGCCCACGGCCTTTCTCCCGAAGAAAAACTGACAGGGTTTCTTTCCTTTCGCAATTTGGATACCTGTAGCTCCTGAAACATCAAAAACATGAAAACAAGTGTTTTCTGACACCCAGAAATTAAATACCAAAAATAGGGACTTTGTAGGAAAGTCCCATAAAATCATCTAAAACATGCAAAACAGTGACATAACATTGATAAAACATCCCAATAATTCCTATATGAAGGGTATAAATGATGATATAAAATGCACGTATCAACTCCCCCAAGCTTAAACCTTTGCTCGTCCTCGAGTAAATAAGGACATAGATCATTACATGCATCAATGGACTTATGGTTGATAAATAAATACGGCTATTGTATCATCATCATGTTCAATTATAATGCAAGTTGAATGAATAAAACTCATACACATAAGGATAACATATTCGAAGCTCTAGCAAACACCCCATACTTTTGAAAGCAAATAACCATTGTATGTTGGACAATCGAATTATACTCTTTAATTTGGATAAAGATAAATGAGTAGAGGTAAAACATGATCAAGTCTCATTTAGTTTCCTAACTATTCAGCTTAAATTACTAATTGTAATGTGGCATCCATTGGGCTAAAACTCTCATTGCCCCTTTATCATTAGCATCTTAATTTATGAATGTTGAAGTAATGTGGTTGACAAGGTGTTGGTTGAATGTCTCATGCCCCGTGAGTGTGAAAACCTACTCCATGATTACTCAACTTAAGATTACTAATAAGCTTTGTACAATCATAATAAGTATTAATGACATCATAGAGAATTGCAAAGAGGTACCTCTTGCCCGATCACATAGAAACCAGCCCATGTCACAATAACAGGATGAACAAACGGAGTAGACTCATCATCCTTTTTTATTTCATTCACTATATGCATAGCTTCTTATTTTATTGTGGGATGTGTTTGTAGAGTCCACTCTAGCTGTAAGTAAATTTCCACCATGATCAAGCATGGCTTGGGTTAGCGGCCCAATGCAATTTATCTAGTCATATATGCTTACTCATCAAAACTTACTATTCCTCTATTTCATTTCGGCATGGCAGGAGTCCAAAAACAAAAGCACATGACATCAACTAAATATAAAATTTCTTTGTGCAATGTTGAAAGCTTTTCACGTGATGCACGTGTTAGCCAACTCCCAACCAAAATCTTTGTCAAGCACAAAACTTTTAGCTCCCATTAATGGGTCATGTTTGTTAAGTGCAATAGAAATAAATGTGTGCATTCAAAAGTTCGTGAGAGTCTTATCCCAAATTCAGCCCATGCCAATTAATAACATAAGCATCTTAATTTAGAGCATAAATGAAACTATAACATGGTGAACATGCTCGGAATAGCCATTAAGCTAATAGATAGATAGTGGATTTATGTCATATTGAGATAATTCTACAATTGTCCAACACACTCAAGTTAATTAATTTCATGGCAAGATGTGATTGAAACCTCTAAATATGCCATGCTCATTTGCATGAGTGTTACCCATAAATCCCCAAAACAAGAGAATCATGGATGACACCATACTTTATTATTCATTGATAAATCATAAGACGGGGATGCATGATAATGCTCAATGAGCTCACTCAAGCCTAAACGAAAATGATAACTAGATAATAAAAGCAAGACACCCCAAAATTAGATAGACATGATAAAGCTGATAGAAGACGGGGGATAGGTGAAACTGCCCTAAGCTTAGATGGTTGCGGTAATTTCTTCATTCTCCCTTCTTCTCGTACTCAGTCCACCACTCTTTCTTTTTCTTCCCTTCATAGTTGTGTTCAAGCTCATCATCATCATCGTCCATGGAGGTGCATTGGTAGGAGTCTCCTGCAGTCATGGCTTGGAAAACCTGACAGACAGAATAGACAAAACAAAGATTGTGCGAGAACTCTCGGTGCGGGATTAGATCGACAAAAACGGGGTATATATTGACGGTTTTTGGGGTAAGACGAAGCAGGAGTCCGAGGTGGAAAAGGGGTACCTCCACGCGGCCAAGGAATCTGGCCGCGTGTGGGGTCCTCTTTTCCCCCTCGAGGTCCAATTCCTTCCAATTTTCTTGTCCCACACGTTAATTTCCATAAAAAAAATGAGTTCCGTAAGTTTTCACGCAATTCCGAGAAACTTACAAACACAATAATTGTAAATTATTGAATTTGGGTTTCTGAAACTGCAGGATCCCTTACAATTACCTCCTCCGGTGTCATTAACTTTATCTCCTCGATGGTTCCTATGAAGCTCTTGCCTGCAATATAACGTTTCATATCACCGTGAAGACGGATGGCCCCCGAACGGTATACCTCCTGTACTACCAATGGACCCTGCCATTTTGAAGCTAATTTCCCTGCAGAAAACTTAAAACGAGAGTTGTACAATAGGACTTAATCACCTACTTTAAATTCCTTTCTTTTTAATTTTCTTGTCATGCCAAATTTTAACTTTCTCTTTAAAAAATTTTGCACTTTCATATGCTTCATTCCTCCATTCATATAATAGATTTAGGTCAAGAAATCTCTTCTCCCCCGTTGTTTTTAAATCAAAATTTAATTTCTTAATAGCCCATCTAGCTTTATGTTCTAACTCAACGGGTAAGTGACATGCTTTTCCGTAAACCATTTTAAGGAGACATACCCATAGGATTTTTATAAGCAGTTCTATAAGCCAACAATGCATCATTAATTTTAAGTGGCCAATCAGATCTAGCTATGTTTACTGTTTTCTCTAAAAATAAGTTTAATTTCCCTATTACTTAATTCAACTTGTCCACTAGTTTGAGGATGATAGGGTGATGCAATAGTATGATTAACATTATATTTTGCCAATGTATTTCTAAGAACACCATGCATAAAATGAGATCCACCATCAGTAATTAAAAATCTAGGAACACCAAATCTAGGGAAAATAATTTCTTTAAGCATTTGCATGGCTATGGTATGGTATGCACTCTTAGTAGGAATTGCTTCTACCCATTTTTTAACATAATCAATAGCAACCAAAATGTGAGTATATTTTGTACTAGATGCAGGAAATGGTCCCATAAAGTCAAAACCCCACACATCAAATGGTTCAAGTGGTAATGTATAGTTCATAGGCATTTCATTCCTTCTACCAATGTTTCCTACTCTTTGACATTTATCACAAGTTTTAACATATTCAACACAATCCTTGAATAGAGTAGGCCAATAAAAACCACATTGTAATACCTTTGCTGCAGTACGATCTCTTGCATGATGTCCTCCATAGGGACTGTCATGACAATCTCTTATAATAGCCTGCTGTTCATGCTCAGGTACACAACGTCTAATAACGCCATCAACACTTTTCTTATACAAGAATGGATCATCCCAAAAATAATGTCTAAGGTCATAAAAGAATTTCTTTCTTTGCTGGTAAGTAAATTGTGGTGGCATAACTTTCCCAACAATAAAATTTGCATAATTAGCAAACCAAGGAGATGCAACTTTAGCACTACAAACACTAACAAGGGCAAGTTGTTCATTAGCAAAACTATCAATAATAGGAATAGGATCATCAGGTATATATTCCATTCTAGAAAGCTGATCAGCTACGGGATTATCTTCTCCTTTCCTATCTACTATGTGTAAATCAAATTCTTGCAACAAAAGTACCCATCTTATTAGCCTAGGCTTAGCATCTTTCTTATTCATCAAATATTTAATAGCAGAATGATCAGAGTGCGTAGTGACTTTTGAATCAATTATGTAAGATCTAAATTTATCACATGCAAATATTACCGCAAAAAATTCTTTTTCAGTTGTAGCATAATTTCTTTGAGCACCATCTAGTGTTTTACTAGCATAGGAAATAACATTCAATTTCTTATCAACCCTTTGGCCTAAAACAGCTCCAACTGCATAATCACTAGCATCACACATAATTTCAAAGGGCAAGTTCCAATCGGGAGGTTGAATAATAGGTGCAGTTATTAAGACTTTCTTTAAAACATTAAAGGATTCTATGCAATCATCATTAAAAGAAAACGGAACATCCTTTTGCAAAAGATTGGTTAGAGGCTTTGATATTTTAGAGAAATCTTTACTGAACCTACGATAAAAACCTTTATGACCGAGAAAACTTCTTATACCTTTGATGTCTCTTGGATATGGTAATTTCTCAATAGCTTCAATTTTTGCTAGGTCAACTTCTATTCCTCTTCCAGAAATACGATGCCCAAGAACAATTCCCTCTGTTACCATAAAGTGACACTTCTCCCAATTAAGAACAAGGTGTTGGTCTTCACAACGCTGCAAAACTTTGTTAAGGTTGAGCAAGCAATTATCGAAAGAAGTACCATACACCAAAAAATCATCCATAAAGACTTCCACTATATTTTTAATATAATCAGAAAATATAGCATTCATGCATCTCTAAAAAGTAGCAGGCGCATTACATAAACCAAAAGGCATTCTCCTATAAGCAAATGTACCATATGGGCAAGTAAAAGTGGTCTTTTCCTGATCATCACTATGAACTGGAATTTGAGAGAAGCCTGAATACCCATCTAAATAACAAAAGTGAGAATGTTTAGATAATCTCTCTAGCATTTTATCAATAAAGGGCAATGGATAATGGTCCTTACGAGTTGCTTTATTTAATTTTCTATAATCAATGCACATTCTATAACCAACAAATGTACGTTGAGCAACAAGTTCATCATCTTTATTAGGAACCACAGTAATTCCACCTTTCTTAGGAACACAATGAACAGGACTAACCCATTTACTATCAGCTATAGGATAAATAATACCAGCCTCTATGAGTCGAATTACCTCCTTTCTTACCATTTCCTTCAATTTTGGATGTAGACGGCGTTGGAAATCAACAACAAGTTTAGCATCTTCTTCCAAATTAATTTTATGCATACATAGAGCTGCACTTATGCCCTTAAGATCATCAAGAGAATAACCAATAGCCTTACGGTGGGCTTTAAGCACATCAAGTAATTTCTCTTCTTCCTCAGCTGAAAGGTTAGCACTAATAATAACAGGATATATATTTTTCTTATCCAAGTATGCATATTTCAGATTTTCAGGCAAAGGCTTTAATTCAAAACTAGGATCTCCTTTAGGAGGTGGGAGTACTCCTAGATTATCAGGTGGGATATGCAATTGTAATTGTGGAGGTTGCTGCCATAATATTTGTTCTAAAGCTTCTTTTTCTGCCTCATTAAATGGCTCTTCCAGATTAAGCATATAACGTTCCATCACATCTGATGAAGCAACAGCTATATGAGCAAGAGTTTCAATTATATCTTTATATTTTGGTTCTTTCTTAGCAGGTTTATCAGCAAATTTAGAAAAATTAAATTCAAGTTTCTCTCCAGCACATTCAATAAACACCCTTTCTCTAGGCAAATCAATTTCAGCACCAACAGTATGTAAGAAAGGTCTACCAAATATAATAGGACAGAAAGAATATTGTGGACAACCAAGCACAATAAAATCAGTAGGATATTTTATTTTCCCTACCAATACTTCAACATCTCTAACAATTCCAAAGGGACTAATATAATCTTTATTAGCAAGCTGAATGGTCATACCTGTTTCTTCCATGGTGATAGGATCAATATCAGGCTTAATTTCTTGATAGAAAGAATATCGAATGACACTAATGCTTGCTCCAATATCACATAAACCATGATAACAAGAAGTCCCAATAGAGCATGATATAATTGGCTTACCAACTTTGGATGAATTCCCTTTAATTAGTTTGGTAGCATCTTCACATAAATAAACATCAACAGGATATTCTTCATTTAATTGCTTAATAATAGAGACTTGGTTCTTGACTTCCACCTGTTCTTTAGGTTGAGAACATCTCTTTCTACTTTTGTCAGCAACAGCAATAAGCAAATTCTCTTTAACTTTTTCGCGATAGGGAGGTGGTTCAATATATTCTTCTTGACGAAGATATGGATCCTGGACGCTGCGGGTAAGGACACCCCATCTCAGGCCCAAGGTTAAGGCCCAAGACGAGGAGCCCTTGGAGTATTCCAGAAGGCCCACGTGAAGCCCGCGCGCACTGTCTTGCGGATTAAGTTAGGAAACATGTAACCGACCAAAGGTTGGAGTTCGAGTCCTGTCCGGGTAGGGTTTGAGACCTGGCCACCTATATAAGGCCAGGAGAGCCACCGGAAGAGGACCAAGCAATACCGTACCACCAAAGCCTTGAGCTCGAGATCATACTCTCGACTTGAGCAACCACCATTGTAACCGATCTACTCGTTAAGACAGATTGACAGAGGCAGGAGTAAGGGTTTTACCTCTACGAGGGCCCCGAACCTGGGTAAATCTCGCCCCCTCTCTAGCCTACGATTCCACCAGTGCTCATGGGTTCTCCTATTCGTAACCCTATGGGTTAACCCGAGGGATTTGTAGAGTCAGAGATTCGACAATTGGCGTCGTCTGTGGGAACGGCGGGCGCTGGATCACCGGCATCTTCGGCTTCATCGACAAGCAGAAAAGCGGCGAGTCTACCCGCGAATATATCCAGCGATGGACCACGCTCAGGAACACCGCGGGAACCATCTCGGAAGAAGTAGTGATTGAAGCCTTCACAAAAGGCGCCCGAAGAACTGCTTTCAGAGAAGAACTAGGCAGAGACGCACCCAAAACTATTAGGGAGCTAATGAGCATAGCCGAAAAATGGGCTAACGGAGAAGACGCAGTGCGCAATGAGAGAGCATCATCACCTGCGCACGAAGAAGACCGCCATGGCCGAAGGAAGAGGAGGAAATATTACGATGACGAGGATCGAGAGGAGATGGTAGCAGCGGAATTCACGCGAATTCGCGACTCCGGTCGCCGTGGGAATCGCGAGTGGAGAACAAAGGATGAAGAAAAATCTCCCGAGGAAGACCTCGATGCATACTGCTCGCTACATCTATTTACAGATAAACGCACGGGCAAAACTAAGGCAACACATCTTCTTAAGGAATGCCGAAAGTTTATTGACATCTCGGAAGCCCTCGCGAGGAAAAGATCCGCAGCCAGTCAAAATTACCCACCGCTTCCAGGAGCAGGACACCAAGGATTCCAGCCGCCACAACCCCTACCTCCACCAGCAAATCCAAACATGGCGTTAGCTGCACTGCCTGCACCACCTGCGTAAAACGCCGGAGCCAATGCGTACCCGAACCCGGCAGGACAACTAGCAATGATCCAGAAGGTATGTCCCTCTCGCAGAGCTCAAAAGACTAACACGAGGCAGTTATGCATGTTGTGCAGACACCGCCAACAAAGCCCGAGTACTTGAAAATGGCAGACCAGCCGATCACATTCTCGATGAAAGACCACCCACCACGAGTCTATCGACCAGGACACGCCGCCCTCGTCATCCAAGCACAGATTGACAACTACGACTTGGCCCGCGTATTCATGGATGGTGGCAGTGGCATCAACATTATCTACGCGGATACACTCCGTCGGATGAACAGGAACCTGGACGGCCTTGCGGAATCAGAAACATCCTTCCACGGGATAGTTCCGGGAAAGGCAATCCGTCCACTCGGAACAATTAACTTAGAAGTTGTGCTGGGCACCAAAATCAACTACAGAAGAGAGTCCCTCGACTTCGAAGTCGTCGACTGGCCTTCACAGTACCACGCCATTCTTGGTCGAACAGCGTTCGCCAGATTCATGGCAGTACCACACTACGCATACCTGAAGCTCAAGTTACCTCGAGAATATGGTGTGATCACCATCGACGGAGACTTTTAGAAATCCAACAAGTGCGACATTAAATTCAATGAGATCGCAAAATCTTTCGGGATGCAAGAATAACTTCAAGAGGTGGCAAAAACCACGGATCACTCCGTGATGCCCCTAACGAAGAAAAACGCGCCTGAGCTAGAGTTCAGCGCCAACAGTGATACCCGAAAACATCAAGTGCACCCGACAGATTCTGCGAAGACAGCGATGGTCTCAACCACCCTTTCGCAAGCATAGGAAAGCGCGCTCGTCGAACTCCTCCGTGAGTACTGGGAAATTTTCGCCTGGCAGCCCTCAGATATGCCAAGAATACCCAGGGAGTTTGCCGAGCACTCACTCGAAGTCTTTCCAGATGCCAAACCCATCAAACAGACTACTCGACGATTTTCAGAACCCAAGCAGAAAGCGCTTGGAGAATAAATAAACAGACAACTAGCAGTAAAGTTCATTAGGGAGATCAAGATATCCACTTTCTTAGCAAACCCGGTGCTGGTCCCCAAAAAGAACACGGACATCCTTCGGGTATGCATCGACTACACGTCGTTAAACAAGCATTGCACCAAGGATAAATTTCCCCTCCCGCGAATCGACCAGATCGGGGACTCTACGGCAGGCTGTCAACGCCTCTCCTTCCTGGACGCCTATTCGGGATATAATCAGATCCGGATGAAACAGGAGGACGAAGAAAATACAACATTCATCACACCACACGGTGTATACTGCTACACGACAATGCCCTTCGGGATCAAGAACGTAGGCGCAACATATCAGTGCTGCATGCAAAAATGCCTCGCCAAGCTCATTGGCAAGAACGTGCAAGTGTACGTTGACGACATTGTCATCAAGACTCAAGTTGATGACACACTCCTCTAGGACATTAGAGAAACTTTCGACGCCCTTAACGCATACAGGATCAAGCTCAATCCGACAAAATGCGTCTTTGGCGTTCCAGCAGGAAAACTTCTCGGGTACCTGGTATCCGCCAGAGGCATCGAAGCCAACCGAGAGAAAATACAAGCAATCTTGACTATGAAGGAGCCAACCAATCTAGGCGGAGTCCAACAGCTCGCAGGGCGACTAGCCGCCTTGAGCAGGTTCATCGCACGATTGGGAGAGCAAGCATTACCCTTCTACAAGCTGTTGAAGAAGACGGACAAATTCGAGTGGACACCAGAAGCTAAGCAAGCGTTCGCAGCCTTGAAGCGATCGCTGCAAAGCAGGCGCGTCCTTGCAACGCCGCAAGAAATGGAGCCACTCTACTTGTACCTAGCCACCACAAACCAGGTCATCAGCACAGCAATCATAGTCGAACGACCTGAGGAAGGCAAAGCGTACGGAGTCCAACGACCGATCTATTACATCAGTGAAGTGCTCTCGCCATGCAAGCAACGATATCCTCATTACCAGAAGCTCGCATATGGAGTTGTTCTTACAGCCCGAAAGCTCAAGCACTATTTCCAGGAACACGCCATCACAATGGTTAATGATGCGTCACTCGGGACAATCATGAACAACCCTATGGCATCCGGAAGAATAGCCAAATGGAGCATCGAGCTGGGCGCTTGGGACATCACTTATGCAGGACGCAATTGTAACATCCCAAGTATGAAAACCTACCATTTAGAATGTTTGATTTCTTGTTATTAAAGTATTGCATCATGGCATCATATTTATTTCCTTGTTTGCTTTGTTTACTATTTGTTTGCACCTCTTTTTATTTGTTTTCACAATGAAAATCAAACAATTTCAAATGCTTTGTTTTCATACTTGCTCTGTTACAACCTTTTAAATAAAAACCTCAAACAAAAACAATCATATCATTCCATGTTTGATCAATTAATAAAATGGTTCTTTTTATTTCAATTAATAACTCCAAATTGCTTTCAAGTTCAACCCAAATCACTAAACAACACCCCAATTGAATATGAAAATTACCAAGCATTCTAAATAGGTTCCTGCCATTTAAAATGTTGTTTCAAATAATGCACCTAATAGTAAAATTCATCCAAGTGCAAGCAATTTACAAACAGCAAACAATTTGTGAACTTTTCAAAAACCAAAGTTGACATTTGGTTACTTTGGACCTAACAAGCTCACACAAATTTTCCCCTAATTTTTACTAACTTAAAAACCCCAATTTCTTCCATTTTTCTCTTTGCTACAAAAAAAAACAGGAAAAAACAAAATAAAGAAAAAGCCAGCGCGCGCAACACCTAACTAACTGGCCCAGCCCACCTATCACTTCTATCCCCTGCGCGTGCAGCCCAGCCCACTTACCTTCCCCCGACCTGCGTACCGGTTCGACCTCCTTTCCTTGTCGTCCTCGCGTACGGCAGCAATCGCAGCCGTGCCACGTCACCGGCAGTACATCTCCGACGGCCACCCGCTCCCCTAGGCCCCTATATAACCTAGACCTAGACCCCCTGGAGCCGCCCTAGCCTGTCCACTCCATCCTCCCTCGGGTTCCGCCGCAATTTCCTCTCCCTCGCGGCCTGTCCCCTCTCTGAACTCTTCCCCGAAAAACCCACCCCTGAATCCTTCCGGCGATCGCCGTCTCCGGTGCCTCGCGGTGCTTTTTGACCGCGGGAATCGAGTCGCCGTCACCTCCTCGTCCACACCGACACTTGCACGACGCCGTCGAGCATCTCCTTCCCCGCCGCCATCGTCGACATCGCCTCCGGCCACCGTGGCGCCGATCTCTGAATCCCCGCTGCTCGACGCCGTTGCCGTGCTCCTCCTCCCTAGCTGACTGCGTGGATCGACTCGCCGTATCCTCCTCGTCCTCACCAACACCTGCACGGCGCCCACGAGCCCCTGCTGCCGCGCCGCCATCCACGACCACGCCGTCGCCGCCGCGGGAGCTCCATCGACCCTCTGCAACGTCTGCAACCGCGGTGAGCCACCGTGCTGTCTCCTCCTCCTCTCTGTTACCATCTGCTCGCAACCATCTGCACCAGCATCCAGCACACGCACACGGCATCAATCACCTGCAGATCACCGTCGGCGTCATCCTCTGTCATGGTCGTGGAAGCAATTGATCGTCAGTAAATTCAGTTACGCACGTTGAAGTATAACCTCACTGCAACGCTGTATCTAACGTCGAACTGAAAGCCACCGCAGTGGTAGCACTGCACCGTGCGTTAGCAGCAGGTCGTGGGATCGAGCCCTCGCGCTGCGGGATTTAATCCCACCTTTTTGCAACCCGTGGCTGACAGGCAGGGCCCACCTGTCTGTGGCCCTGGCTGCCACGCCAGCGCACAGCACGCCACGCTGGCCCCCAGGCCCACGCTGCAGTGGCACTGGCTAGGTTCCAGTGCGGTGTAACACGTTTTATTCAGTTTCTGTTTTCAAATCCAGGCCCAATAAAATTACAGATTAGTCCTCTGTTTTAATTTGTTAATAACTTTTAAAATATGACTCCAAATAATAAACACTAAATATGTTTGTTGTTCTAAATTAAAATGTGTATCCAACTAAATAATTTTTTTACTGTTTTGAAATTTCCAAATACAATTTAAATTTGAATTCAAATAATTCAATTGCAAATTGCTAAAACCTATAACTAATTCATTCTTAATCCAATAAATGCAAATAAAATATGTTTTCTATGATATTTCAAATAACCTTTTCAAATATAAATTTTGTTTCCTGGTTTGAATAATTTAAATTGCTTAAATAATTCAAACCCTATTTAATTCAATTAAAATTGCTAAAATCATAACTTGCTCAAATTAATTTATTTTTGAACATGTAAAATATGTTTTCAAACCAGAAAAACATAACCTTTCCAAATATGAACTTGGTTTAATATTTTGAACAACAAAAATTCAATTAAACTTCACACTTGAATTAATTCCAATTTAATTCTTGTTTAACTTGTTTAAATCCCAATTAAATCATTGTGATTCATTTGCTAATAATTGAAACATGTAAACCACCTAAAAATTTGTGCTCTTTTCAAATATCAACTTTGTATTTTGTTTTGAGCAACTCAACTTGATGAAAACAACCAATTGTTTGGGTAACATCACTAAGTAACCAAAATTTCCAAACTTAATAAATAAATTCTTAACTTGTTAATTATCATCCCAATTGCATCTAATATTGTTACCTTATTGTTTCCATCATGCATGCATCATGCTAAACCACTTACACATGTTAACTAATGCTAGATCATTGCTTCAACCTTAACCATGTGCATCCATATGCAATTCACATTGCATATGGGTCCATTTAAATTGTGTTATCTTGTCAAGTAGTTTACTTTGATGCATCTATTAATTGACATGCATCATCCCATGATTGTGCATGATATTCTGTTATTGATTGTTCGTCTCTTTCGATTGTGTGTTTGCTTCTTCTCGCTTTAGACGACAACGTTGAGACCGACGAGACGTACGGTACCCCTTCTAAGGATTTTAGCTCAGTACCGGGCTACTGGGTTTGCAGGCAAGTTACACTACTAGGGAAAAGCTTACCCCAGGCGAACGGAAAATGCCTACCACAGGCGCATTCTGGTTCGCCTGGGACCGTATCGCCAGCGGTAATGGCTTACCCCAGGCGAATACAACAATGCGCCTGTGGTAAGTACGCATACCCCAGGCGAATAGTACTCGTGCGCCTGGGGTAAAACACTTACCTGAGGCGAACAAGAGCTGTGCGCCTGGGGTACAGATGCGCCTGGGGTACCTTCTACTGTTCGCCTGGGCTATAGTTTTGCTGTATCAAAAAATAAGAGAAAACCAAAATAACAGAATTACAGGAAAATGACAGAAAAAGTATCAAGCTGACAGAATAACAGCAAAATGACACAATTAAGTTATATAACATAAATATTTTCGATCATCAACACATAGTCTCGATCATCACCACACATAGTTTGACAAAATTACATAGTCTCGAAAAGATCCATGCTACTAATAAATCCAAGAGTTAGCTAGTGAGATGGAAATAATTATTTGTTCTAATTTGAACAAACTCGTCATCTATCGATCTAGCGGGGTGATGTAGTGGATGACCATCATCATGTCCAAGTTGGAGACGTCACTATTCCTCATGGTGATCAGAATAGCTCGTCCAGCCTCCATACCACCTCTTGCGGAATGGAACCGCCTCCATGCTTGAGAGTTGAGGATGACCCGACCATCAGCATTATCCCGCGTGATCGGAACTACGGTGACAGGTCCTGATTCTCCACGGCGTACTCCAATGGTACCCATATGCTCCATGCCAGCACTGTCCGCTACCGCCAAAGGTATTTTCTACAACACACAATTCCAAGAAAGAATAAAAGCACAATGTCAAATACCGGATAAGAAAGTGTTAAGAACATAAGCAACTATACGAATAAGAAAGTGTTAAGAAACATACCATGACATGTCCATTGGAGATGTTCGTGTTGGTGATGCGATGCACGAAAGGGAAGCCGATGTAGCTATCTATCTCGGCAAGTTTCTGAAGGACACGGTCCTTCTCAATCTCGCTAAGATTCGCTCTTTGAGCAACAACCACATGTTTCCATGGGTCCTCCTCGTCCATATCATCCTCAGTGTCCATATCCTCGGTGTTCTCAGTTTCCTCCTCACTCCCGCCATCCTCGTTCGCAATCCCGCCCATATACACAATTTTGATGCGAGGTTGCGGTCCTTCCATAGAGAAGTGAATGTAATCACCTCCGCTTAAATTGTACGTGGCGATGAGAGCCTGCAATGCTTGCCCGCAGAAGTAGGTCTTCGTTCTTTCTTTTTTCACTCGAAGAATGTAGGTGGTCCCGTGAACATTGAAATTCACCTCACGACTGTCAACTAACTCGTTGAATTCGTCGCGAATATTGCATGGTAGAATCTAAAAAAGAAATATAAAGAATATTTTGTTAATAAACACAAGTCTCAAGCTAGATAGTAAAACGAAAGAACAAGTTAACATAAAAAGAATTGTTTATTACCAACGAATCAACGTCACCGTCGTGGAGCTGAAGCATAAAAGAACTCCCACTGAATCGTCCTTCGGCACATCGGGACCGACATACGCCGCAAGCCATGTTCTTTTAAATTAAGAAAGTGCACACATAGAGGTTAGAGGAGCATAGCTATCACAAAACAAAGACAAATGGCAGCACCTACCTCTAGTACTATAATAAGGCAATATATTGACAGCAGTACAAACGAAATGGAACCTGTCGGAGAGTTTAGGTGATACTTCCAACAGTACAAACGAAATGGAACCTCTAGTAGTATAATAAGGCAATTGACAGCAGTACAAACGAAACGAATCCTAGAGATATAATGCACTACAAGTGGTGTTGCCGTTTGTAAGGAACCTGCTAAAACTATTTGCTGTTCGTGATTTCAGGGGGCAACCCCTTTTAGTCTAAAAAAATGCACAACGGCAGCCACGGGGTGTGACAATTTGGTATCAGATCAAGCCAACGATTCCTTCAAAAATTGCAGAGCGCTCCATGGCAATCGAGGTCATATCGCTCGCATGCAGGCGCCCGCGGAGCAGGTCGTGCAGCAGGGCATTGGGCGCTGCGGGGATTCCGTGGCGCGGCAGATGGAGTTCATGCGGCTATCACGGCGAGCATCAACGAGTCGCGGGCGTTATTGGAGGGGGGATGGGAGGGAGAGGGGCTGACCTGGATCAACGACGACGACGACGACGGAGTGGGCGACGACGGAGTGGGCGACGACCTGCTCTGCTCCTCTCGACACTGGCGACGGCGGCGGCGTGTGGGTTCGTGTGGGTGCGGGTGAGATCCGGTCACTTAGAATACTAAAGAAGAACATTGGCACCGGTTTCTAATACAAACCGGTTCGAAAAGGAGCTATCCACTGGGCCCCACACCCTGTCGCAAATGGCCTCATGGCCTTTAGGACCGGTTTGGGCTACCAACCGGTCCTAAAGGCCTGCGGCCATTTGCTGCAGGTGGGGGGGCCCAGGGGACAGACCCTTTTGAACCGGTTTGTGATACAAACCGGTTCTAATGTGCTTGGCTCGATGCCTTGTTATGCGCGGCCCCTAAGATCCTTACCGCAGGCGCGTTACGTAGACAATGCGCCTCCGCTAAGTTTCGTAGGATTTAGGTTTGCGCGGTCCCACATGGCATTACCCCAGGCGCATGTCCTGTGAAAAGCGCCTGTGGTAAAGTTTACCCCAGGCGCGTTTTCTAGATGATGCGCCTGTGCTAAGATTTTCTAAATTACCCAGCCCCGCGGCCTGGACACATCGAGCAATACGAATGCTATAATATGTGGCTCCCCCACGTTGGTTTTCACTTAAAAAATACATACATATGAAAGTTAACATGTGCAAACAAAATTAATGTCGCATCGAGCGTAAATAGATTGGTTTAGCGAGATACCGCAAGTGTTTCTCTCTAAAAACACATTGTACATATAGCTATTAGCATGTTATATCGCGAGTATTTCCCTCTCTCAACCTTTCGTCACAATATTAGTCTTGCCTTTCTTGGTCGATGTTGAATACGTGACCGCCATATTGTGACTTCTTCTTGTGAATGGAAGACCTGCCCTAGGTAGTGTGGTCCTGCTTCTTCTTGTGGTGTATGGTGCATCGTCTTCACCGTGTTCTTCCATCATCGGGTCTCCGACTAAGCCGTCGAAGTCCTTCTCATCGGCGACTCCATCCATTCCGACGAGGGCCCTTTTTCCTCTCCTTACGACAACACGACTAGGCTTTGCCGGGTCGGTTATGAAGAAGCATTGCTCCACGTGCTTAGCCAATACCCAGGGCTCATTTTGCGCGGTGGGGTTCTTGGACTTGGGTTTGTTGGCTTCAGACATCGACATAGTGGTGAAATATTCGTCTTCTTTTGTGACGTTTGTAGCCCATCTGACATGGAACATCGGCACCTTTACCCCAACGTAGTCAAGCTCCCAAATTTCCTCGATCTTTCCGTAGTACCTTCTAACCTCTTCGCCCGTGTAAGATTCCATCGTTATAGACGAGTTTTGATAGTCGCTACTTTTGTCTCTTTCCTCCGTGTAGAATGTGTACCCATTGATGTCGTATGCTTGATAAGTCATCAGATTGGGCGCGGGGCCATATGACAAGGCCAATACAATTTTATCTTTCTCACATGTCATTGGCGGGGGATCGGCATCAATCTGCTTCTTGAACCATGTCGCGAAAGAGGAGTTGTGTGCTCTAAATATCTCATCTTCCGTCATCGGCCTGCGAGCACTGTTTTTTATCGCGGTTTTGTGCTCTTCTATCCAAGGGTCGACATCGTCGATGTGTTGTAACACTACTAGGTGGGCCCTTTCAAAGTCGGCTCTCCGACCACAGGAGTCCGCGTCCATTACCCTTTTGCCAGTGTTGTGGCCTACCCCCATGAACCTGTCAAGGTGCTTGTTTGCGGGCAAACCAACAGCTGGCTTCTCATCGCCTAGGAAATTCTTGCAGAAAGAGATGCATTCTTCGGTGAGAAATCCCTGAACGATGCTTCCATCCGGGTGTGCCCTATTACGAACGAATGATTTTATGATCCCGTTCATTCTTTCTAACGCCATCATGTTGTGCAAGAATGCCGGCCCAAGATTGGTGATATCGTCCACGATATGGACCAAGAGATGTACCATAATATCAAAGAAGGCAGGTGGGAAATACATCTCAAGCTCGCATAGGATGGTGACGATCTCTTCCTGCAGCCTTCCGAGTTTCTTCACGCTTATCGACTTCCGAGTGATGACATCAAAAAAGTTACAAAGGCCAGTGAGCGTTTGACGGACGTGCGGTTCCATTATCCCTCTGATTGCAACCGGAAGTATCTGCGTCATCATCACGTGACAGTCATGAGACTTCATCCCGCTGAAGATTTTTTTCTCCGCGTCTAGGTATCTGCTTATCAGCCCCGCGTAACCTAAGGGAAATTTCACTCCGAGGAGGCATGTGAATACTTGCGCGAGCTCGTCGGGGCTTAGAGTGAAGCAAGAGGGTTTCAGGCGGTGAGTTTGGTGTTTCTTAGCCGTTTTCCGCTTGCGGTCGTCCATCTCCTCCACCCCATCCTCGTCCTCCTCCGTCTGTTCACGCGTAGAAGGCGGTAAGTGAAGCTCGCTCCTGATATTCAGGGCCATCAGGTCGTATCTTGATTTTGGCCCGTCTTTGGTCCTATCTGGCATGTTGAACAGGGTGCCAAGCAAGCTCTCACACACATTCTTCGTGATATGCATGACATCAAGGCAGTGAGGCACTCCGAGGATTGGCCAGTACCGCAAGTCCCAAAACACGGACCTCCTTTTCCATACCCCCAAGAGCGGTCCTTCTGGCGGAGGACACTTTTTCTCTCCTCGCTTCCGCTTTTGTACCTTTCCCGACGGAGGACACGTTTTCCAATTCTTCAATAGAGTATCGATCTCTTCTCCTCTTCTCTTGCGTGGAGGTAGACCGAGCTCATCTTTACCGTTGAACAGGTCTCCGCGCTTTCTCCACGGGTCGTTTAGTGGTAGCCACATTCGATGCCTCATGTATACGGTTTTAGAAGATCCGGGATCCTTGTGTAGCTGTAGAAACGGGGTAAATTCCATGCACCTAACACAAGCCTTGTGTCCATGGCACACCTGACACGCAATATATCCGTATCCGAGATAGTCCTGCACCGTCGTGATCAGTGCGGCTCTCATACGAAAAGTTTCTTCTTTGAAGGCGTCCCATGTTTCTACCCCTTCCTCCCACAACGTGTCTAGCTCCTCCTTCAATAACTCGAGATACAGGTTGATATCGCTCCCTGGCTGGGTCGGCCCTTGAATCAGCATACTCATGTGTATGTACTTCCTCTTCAGACACAACCACGGGGGGAGGTTGTACATCCATACAAACACGGGCCAGGTGCTATGTTTGCTGCTCTGATTGCCAAACGGATTGAGACCGTCGGTGCTCGCACCAAGCCTGATGTTCCTTGGGTCGTTCCCGAATTCCTCATCGAATGCGTCTAATGCTTTCCACTGACGTGCATCCGAAGGGTGTGTTAGCACTTGTTTTTCAACACGTTCTGGATCGCTCAGCACCGCCTTCTTTCTGTCCTCGTGCCAGCGCATGAGCTTTGCTTCCTTGGGGTCCACGAAGTACCGCTGCAGACGGGGAATGAGTGGAAAGTACCACACAACTTTCCTAGGAGCTTTCTTCGTCCCCCTCTTGTAACGATCAGCACCGCACACCGGACATTTGATCTGGTCCGCGTGCTCGTTACGGTAAATTATGCAGTCACGGACGCAAGCGTGGTATTTTGTGTGCGGTAAATCGAGGGGGCACACGATTTTCTTGGCCTCCTGTAGACTACTAGCACATGTGTTCCCTTCAGGTAAGTGCGTCTTCAGGTATCGCAGAAGATCGTCCATGCTTGTGTCGGTCCATCCGTGTTTTGCCTTCATCTCAAGAAGATCCAGAGCTACTCTCAAGCGTGACTCCTCCGTCCCGCGACTTGCGTCATACAACGGAGTTGCAGAGTCTATCTCTAGTTGCGTGATCTTAGATTTACGTCTAGCGTCGGTCGACGTGTTCTTGAGAAGAAGATCTTGAACATGAGGGTCCCGCACGACTGAAGTTAGCGGAGTGTTCATGTCCTCGTCTGCATGTTGCTGATCACCATGACTCCCTTCTTCTTCATTATAGTCGTCTCCGTCGACAGCCGCCTCTTCGTCCTCTCCATTGCCATGTTCAGACTCCTCCTGATCATCTTCACATGTCGCCGCCCAATTGGTCTCGACGTTATCATCGTCTTCATCGTCATCCATCCACTTAGTGTGGCCCTCCATGAAACTATACCTGAGCAGGTGCTTCTCCACATTACCAGAATCTGGTTTGAACAAAGACCCCAGCTTGCATTTCCGACACGGACACTCTATCTCGGTGCGGTTGTTTCGATGCATCTCGGCCGTCGCGCGTCGCACGTACCTATGCACCACGCTTGTCCTCATCGCAATGACCATTGCTACAAAATGCAAGAGAGAGAGGTTTCATTAACTAGATCCGGTTTTCACGGAAAAATTCGGCATGACCTTCCTACAAAAGGTGTAACGCGGAGCGCCAGAAATTTGCCGAAAAGGAAATGAATCAACATTTCGGCAAAACATTGGCAACTCATCCTCATGGCAACACAATAAAATGAAAAAGAGAACGAATTCTCATCCACCGACCAATCCCACACACCTATTAAGATGACACACAATGCAAAATATATAGACGCGATGACGACGTCGAAGATCACCGAAGAGACTCCCGATAAGAGATTGATAGATCTAGAATTAGCTAATGGTGCATTTGTGGTGAGATCTAGTGTCCGGTTAGTAGATCTAGTGGAGAGATTTGGAAGAGGGAAAGTGGGGTAGCATACTAGCTAAAATATAGCAAACATGATTGGTTAAATTAGCTAAAAATGGTGGAGGGGTGTGGGGGATTGAGCTAGGAGCACTAATGGCTCGAGTTTGGATAGTGAGTGAGTGAGTGGGGTGGATAGGGGTGGTGGTGGGTGGCTGGCCGCACTTATATTGGGGACAAATATTACCCCAGGCGAATATGCTACGGGAAGCGCCTGCGCTAAGTGGTGCTACCCCAGGCTATTCTTTGTCCCAGGCGAACAACGTTCCTGTGCGTCTGCGCTAAAGGGAGCTACCCCAGTCCACTTTTTACCCCAGGCGCTTCGGTAATTACTCGCCTGTGGTATCAGTTATACCGCAGGCGAACAAGGAAACTATTCGCCTGCGGTAAAGGAAGCGTGCCAGGGTCGGCCGTGGTTGGCCCTGCCACACTTTACCCCAGGCGCTTCCGGTTTCTGTTCGCCTGGGGTAACAGGCTTACCCCAGGCGCATAGGCCAGCTATTCGCCTGTGCTAATTAACCCAGGCGCACAGGTTTTCCTGTTCGCCTGTGGTAGAATATGCTGCTATAAGCTAATCTCTACTAGTGTTATCACTCACATGAATCATCGAGTTCCCTTCCACACTTGTTGTCGATGCTATCCTTTTGTCTACTATTGCTAGCCCTATGTATCGTTGCTTGTTCTCCGAACCTATCACATGATACCCTGAACCATGATATTGCCTCACCTCCATACCTAAAACCCCTTGTTTGTTGCCTTAGTCTTACCTAGCATGCTTAGGGTTGCTTTTGCTCGAGTCTGTTGTCGGTTACTTCTTTTGCTATTATTATTGTACCGGGGCTCAAATTTAATCAATCAATCCTGTTAATGCTAATGGTAATAATAATTTGATGATAAGGCACCGGCAGGAGGCCCTAAGTGGTTTTGAGGCCTGCTAGTGTTGACCCCATAATTAGGAAAAGAGTCTTGTCTACCGATCCATGGTGAGCGCACTACCCGCATGTGGGAAGCGAGTATGGGCGCCCCCCTCAACTTGACTCGATTCGCATCTCGTCCAAATCGCCACATTTAGTTCGGGTGTTCCATTTGCTGCATGCATGATCTTGCAAGCCCTTGGCGCCCGGGTGGAACTTTCGTAGTCGGCATTTAGGGCGACGTGATCTTCCAGTGCTATGAGGGTCCCCTTTTCTTCGGGGGCTCGATTAGCCGCGCACGCACAGCACGTGGTTCTTTGGGCTTGATGCGAAGAAGGGTTGGGTTGTGTTGAGTGCCCCGCTTGGTGGGAGGCTTCCCATCTGGCGGGATATTCATACGTGTACGGCTAAATTGGTGCAACCCTGCAGGGATAATCTTCTCGAGAAGCCGTGTTTTCCGCGGTTATGGACTACTTGGTGAAAGTACTGGCTAACAAGTACTCAGGACAACTTAAACATAATGATTAACCATGTTACACCCAATGATTAATAACTTGACTAGTAATAGGTTATTCACACAATAACTTGACTCATCTTTAATCCAACGGTGTGAGTTATCCTCGGATTGCTTCTTCGGATAAGGGGCGAGATCCAGGATGGGTTTGTTTAAAGTTATCTTTCAGTTGGTTACAGTAATCGATCTTATCTTCTTCTGTTAGTCGGAACTTGTAGTTATCTTCTGTAGTTGGTTAGAGCAGCCCGCTGCAGCTTTTATAATACCTATCTCTTCCGTTGATCCCAAGCATCTATGCTGGTGTTGACGGGTAACTTTTTGATGAAGGGTGAGTCTTGCTTGCCAGTACTTGGATGTACTGACCCCGTTGGGGCTGTGGTTTACGCAGACTACGACTACGGCTACGACTACGATGATCACCAGGATGGCTACTTCGTGGAGTTCGACGAGACTGCAGACGAGTAGATAGCTGGACCCCGGGCAGGATCCAGGACCTACGTGGATGGGCTCCGTATTCTTTATTTTCCCCGGCTTCCTAAGCCTTTTGGATTTGTCTGTACTCAGACACCTTGTTTGCTTCCGCTGATGTAATGATGCTATGTTGGGACATGTGTCCTCTGAATGATTGTATTTGCTATTCTCTGCCTTAGTGAAGGCTATTTGCAACTCTATTTCAATCTTTTGTGTCTTAGAGACATTCTGTGGTATCCTTCCGTTTAACGCTGTTGACGTACCCTGCGTGATTAATATGAAGTACGTCGACAGTAGTGCCTTTGATCTCTAGTGGATAGTTTACATCGACGATGGAATAGCAGGGCTTGTGTTGTCGCGCATAAGCGCAGGCCTACCAGGAAGCTGGGACGTGGGAGCAGGTATGCCCCATAATCCAAGCACCTGCTATCCAGTTCGGCCCGATGAGTATCCCCTAGAAGTCAGGGTGCGACAAATGGTATCAGAGCCTGTCTGCCCGTAGGATCCCTTTTTACTGGTCGCAGTTGAGTCTAGAAACTATTTTGTAGCTATATAGGAAAAATGAAACGTGAGAGTAGGAATTCTGTTCTTTTTCTTCTTTTCCCCACCCTCCCTCCCTTTTTCTGGTAAGAAAATGCAACGTTGGTTTTTCCCTTCTCATCTAAACTTTCAAGTTAGGATTTCACGTGTTTTGGGTTCTCCGTAGTACCTCAGGAGTTTTGTTCTCGTTTTCCCCGGTGTTGCTTCGATATCCTGTTCTTTTAAAGAACCTTTCGTCCGTTGAAATCTTGTTGTTATTTCCACTTCAATTCTTCTACCGGCGTCTAATCAAAACTTCCCCGTAAACTCTTAGCCAGCTAAAGTGTTGTTTCATACCGAAGCATCACATTCCTTTGTGTCAAAGATCTTTTCCACAACATACAACCTAGATGTGGTTCCACTAAGCAATCAAATCACCGTTCACTCTCCGGGACCTCAAATGTTGACTTCCAAGATAAGTATGGACAACAAAATTCTAATCGGAGGCCACATATTCCTCGCTTCTCTCATTTTGGTGATTCTGACATTGATGTCATTCTTGGTGTTGCATTGATGTCAATAACTTGTTCCACCATTATAACCAGATAATCTATTCTCCAAATGAATCAAGTTCCATTCAGCTATACACCCTCGATACAAACCTCTCCCTTTATTTGAAAATTTTCCGGTGGTTTGCAAATTCCCTAACGTCTATCCAAGGTGCACGATGTGTGTCACGTGTCACAGTTCAAGAGGATCTTCCCAAGAAGTATCCGGATCTTTTCTTTTCTCAGTAGGAATCTCGGGGCGCGATTCCTTCAAGGGGGGGCGTTTTGTAACATCCCAAGTATGAAAACCTACCATTTAGAATGTTTGATTTCTTGTTATTAAAGTATTGCATCATGGCATCATATTTATTTCCTTGTTTGCTTTGTTTACTATTTGTTTCCACCTGTTTTTATTTGTTTTCACAATGAAAATCAAACAATTTCAAATGCTTTGTTTTTATACTTGCTCTGTTACAACCTTTTAAATAAAAACCTCAAACAAAAACAATCATATCATTCCATGTTTGATCAATTAATAAAATGGTTCTTTTCATTTCAATTAATAACTCCAAATTGCTTTCAAATTCAACCCAAATCACTAAACAACACCCCAATTGAATATGCAAATTACCAAGCATTCTAAATAGGTTCCTGCCATTTAAAATGTTGTTTCAAATAATGCACCTAATAGTAAAATTCATCCAAGTGCAAGAAATTTACAAACAGCAAACAATTTGTGAACTTTTCAAAAACCAAAGTTAACATTTGGTTACTTTGGAACTAACAAGCTCACACAAATTTTCCCCTAATTTTTACTAACTTAAAAACCCCAATTTCTTCCATTTTTCTCTTTGCTACAAAACAAAACAGGAAAAAACAAAATAAAGAAAAAGCCAGCGCGCGCAGCACCTAACTAACTGGCCCAGCCCACCTATCACTTCTATCCCCCGCGCGCGCAGCCCAACCCACTTACCTTCCCCCGGCCTGCGTACCGGTTCGACCTCCTTTCCTTGTCGTCCTCGCGTACGGCAGCAATCGCAGCCGTGCCACGTCGCCGGCAGTACATCTCCGACGGCCACCCGCTCCCCTAGGCCCCTATATAACCTAGACCTAGACCCCCTGGAGCCGCCCTAGCCTGTCCACTCCATCCTCCCTCGGGATCCGCCGCAATTTCCTCTCCCTCGCGGCCTGTCCCCTCTCTGAACTCCTCCCCGAAAAACCCACCCCTGAATCCTTCCGGCGATCGCCGTCTCCGGTGCCTCGCGGTGCTTTCTGACCGCGGGAATCGAGTCGCCGTCGCCTCCTCGTCCACACCGACACCTGCACGACGCCGTCGAGCATCTCCTTCCCCGCCGCCATCGTCGACATCGCCTCCGGCCACCGTGGCGCCCATCTCTGAATCCTCGCTGCTCGACGCCGTTGCCGTGCTCCTCCTCCCTAGCTGACTGCGTGGATCGACTCGCCGTATCCTCCTCGTCCTCACCAACACCTGCACGGCGCCCACGAGCCCCTGCTGCCGCGCCGCCATCCACGACCACGCCATCGCCGCCGCGGGAGCTCCATCGACCCTCTGCAACGTCTGCAACCGCGGTGAGCCACCGTGCTGTCTCCTCCTCCTCTCTGTTACCATCTGCTCGCAACCATCTGTACCAGCATCCAGCACACGCACACGGCATCAATCACCTGCAGATCACCGCCAGCGTCATCCTCTGTCATGGTCGTGGAAGCAATTGATCGTCAGTAAATTCAGTTACGCACGTTGAAGTATAACCTCACTGCAACGCTGTATCTAACGTCGAACTGAAAGCCACCGCAGTGGTAGCACTGCACCGTGCGTTAGCAGCAGGTCGTGGGATCGAGCCCTCGCGCTGCGGGATTTAATCCCACCTTTTTGCAACCCGTGGCTGACAGGCAGGGCCCACCTGTCTGTGGCCCTGGCTGCCACGCCAGCGCACAGCACGCCACGCTGGCCCCCAGGCCCACGCTGCAGTGGCACTGGCTAGGTTCCAGTGCGGTGTAACACGTTTTATTCAGTTTCTGTTTTCAAATCCAGGCCCAATAAAATTACAGATTAGTCCTCTGTTTTAATTTGTTAATAACTTTTAAAATATGACTCCAAATAATAAATTCTAAATATGTTTGTTGTTCTAAATTAAAATGTCTATCCAACTAAATCATTTGTTTACTGTTTTGAAATTTCCAAATACAATTTAAATTTGAATTCAAATAATTCAATTGCAAATTGCTAAAACCTATAACTAATTCATTCTTAATCCAATAAATGCAAATAAAATATGTTTTCTATGCTATTTCAAATAACCTTTTCAAATATAATTTTTTTTTCCTGGTTTGAATAATTTAAATTGCTTAAATAATTCAAACCCTATTTAATTCAATTAAAGTTGCTAAAATCATAACTTGCTCAAATTAATTTATTTTTGAACATGTAAAATATGTTTTCAAACCAGAAAAACATAACCTTTCCAAATATGAACTTGGTTTAATATTTTGAACAACAAAAATTCAATTAAACTTCACACTTGAATTAATTCCAATTTAATTCTTGTTTAACTTGTTTAAATCCCAATTAAATCATTGTGATTCATTTGCTAATAATTGAAACATGTAAACCACCTAAAAATTTGTGCTCTTTTCAAATATCAACTTTGTCTTTTGTTTTGAGCAACTCAACTTGATGAAAACAACCAATTGTTTGGGTAACATCACTAAGTAACCAAAATTTCCAAACTTAATAAATAAATTCTTAACTTGTTAATTATCATCCCAATTGCATCTAATATTGTTACCTTATTGTTTCCATCATGCATGCATCATGCTAAACCACTTACACATGTTAACTAATTGTAGATCATTGCTTCAACCTTAACCATGTGCATCCATATGCAATTCACATTGCATATGGGTCCATTTAAATTGTGTTATCTTGTCAAGTAGTTTACTTTGATGCATCTATTAATTGACATGCATCATCCCATGATTGTGCATGATATTCTGTTATTGATTGTTCGTCTCTTTCGATTGTGTGTTTGCTTCTTCTCGCTTTAGACGACGACGTTGAGACCGACGAGACGTACGGTACCCCTTCTAAGGATTTTAGCTCAGTACCGGGCTACTGGGTTTGCCGGCAAGTTATCACTCACATGAATCATCGAGTTCCCTTCCACACTTGTTGTCGATACTATCCTTTTATCTACTATTGCTAGCCCTATGTATCGTTGCTTGTTCTCCGAACCTATCACATGATATCCTGAACCATGATATTGCCTCACCTCCATACCTAAAACCCCTTGTTTGTTGCCTTAGTCTTACCTAGCATGCTTAGGGTTGATTTTGCTCGAGTCTGTTGTCGGTTACTTCTTTTGCTATTATTATTGTACCGGGGCTCGAATTTAATCAATCAATCCTGTTAATGCTAATGGTAATAATAATTTGATGATAAGGCACCGGCAGGAGGCCCTAAGTGGTTTTGAGGCCTGCTAGTGTCGACCCCATAATTAGGAAAAGAGTCTTGTGTACTGATCCATGATTAGCGCACTACCCGCATGTGGGAAGCGAGTATGGGCGCCCCCCTCAACTTGACTCGATTCGCATCTCGTCCAAATCGCCACATTTAGTTCGGGTGTTCCATTTGCTGCATGCATGATCTTGCGAGCCCTTGGCGCCCGGGTGGAACTTTTGTAGTCGGCATTTAGGGCGGCGTGATCTTCCAGTGCTATGAGGGTCCCCTTTTCTTCGGGGGCTCGATTAGCCGCGCACGCACAACACGTGGTTCTTTGGGCTTGATGCGAAGAAGGGTTGGGTTGTGTTGAGTGCCCCGCTTGGTGGGAGGCATCCCATCTGGCGGGATATTCATACGTGTACGGCTAAATTGGTGCAACCCTGCAGGGATAATCTTCTCGAGAAGCCGTGTTTTCCGCGGTTATGGACTACTTGGTGAAAGTACTGGCTAAAAAGTACTCAGGACAACTTAAACATAATGATTAACCATGTTACACCCAATGATTATTAACTTGACTAGTAATAGGTTATTCACACAATAACTTGACTCATCTTTAATCCAACGGTGTGAGTTATCCTCGGATTGCTTCTTCGGATAAGGGGCGAGATCCAGGATGGGTTTGTTTGAAGTTATCTTTCAGTTGGTTACAATACTCGATCTTATCTTCTTCTGTTAGTCGGAACTTGTAGTTATCTTCTGTAGTTGGTTAGAGCAGCCCGCTGCAGCTTTTATAATACCTATCTCTTCCGTTGATCCCAAGCATCTATGCTGGTGTTGACGGGTAACTTTTTGATGAAGTGTGAGTCTTGCTTGCCAGTACTTGGATGTACTGACCCCGTTGGGGCTGTGGTTTACGCAGACTACGACTACGGCTACGACTACGATGATCACCAGGATGGCTACTTCGTGGAGTTCGACGAGACTGCAGACGAGTAGATAGCTGGACCCCGGGCAGGATCCAGGACCTACGTGGATGGGCTCCGTCTTCTTTATTTTCCCTGGCTTCTTAAGCCTTTTGGATTTGTCTGTACTCAGAAACCTTGTTTGCTTCCGCTGATGTAGTGATGCTATGTTGGGACATGTGTCCTCCGAATGATTGTATTTGCTATTCTCTGCCTTAGTGAAGGATATTTGCAACTCTATTTCAATCTTTTGTGTCTTAGAGACATTCTGTGGTATCATTCCGTTTAACGCTGTTGACATACCCTGCGTGATTCATATGAAGTACGTCGACAGTAGTGCCTTTGATCTCTAGTGGATAGTTTACATCGACGATGGAATAGCAGAGCTTGTGTTGTCGCGCATAAGCGCAGGCCTACCAGGAAGCTGGGACGTGGGAGCAGGTATGCCCCATAATCCAAGCACCTGCTATCCAGTTCGGCCCGATGAGTATCCCCTAGAAGTCAGGGTGCGACAGCAATGCAGTCAAATCCCATGTACTCGTGGAATTCCTAAGCGAGTGGACAGAGCTACAAACGCCCAGACCGCCTGAGTACACGAGCAACTGGATAATGTACTTTGACGGGTCCAAAAGAAACGAAGGAGCAGGAGCTGGAATCGTCCTCATATCGCATAGGGGAGACAAACTGCAATACGTCCTACGACTGGACTGTCCACCCGATGATCCAGCATCGAACAACGACGCAGAATATTAAGCCCTGCTGCATGGGATGAAAATGGCAGTAGACTGTGGAGCCACCCGATTAATGATCTACGGCGACTCCAATCTCATCGTGCAGCAGACAACGAAAGAATGCGACGCAATTGCTGAAAACATGGTCGCATATCGCGACATGTACAACCTACTCGAAGGAAGCTTCAAAGGATGCGAGCTGAAGCACATTGCGAGATCCAGCAACGAAGAAGCAGATAGACTGGTAAACATGGGTTCCACAAACACACCCATACCGCCAGGAATATATGTCGAGCGGATGACCAAGCGATCACTCAAAGTAAAAAAAGCTGCAGGAGCACCCGCAGCACCGGAAACAGAGGTCAGCCCGCAAGTTGCCATCATTGAGCTTATTCATAATATTTCACGGCAAGTTTTTCTGGTCGAGCCAGTCTGGACGCAGAAATACCTCGACTACTTGTCCACCAGACAGCTCCCGGCCGATCCTCGCGAGGCTCGACAGATAATCAGACGCAGTAAATCCTTTCTGGTAGTCAACGGAGAATTATACAAGCAAAGCATCTCGGGTATACTTCAGCGCTGCATCGCACCCGAAGATGGCAAAGAATTACTCCAGGACATCCACCAAGGAGACTGTGGACATCAGGCTAGCTGGAAAACAATCATGGGAAAAGCCTTCCGAGCAGGATTCTACTGGCTCACGGCAGCCACCGATGCAAAGGAGCTGGTTGAAAGATGCAACGCTTGCCAGCGCTTCGCACCAAGAACACATGCACCTGCTACGGAATTGCACATGATACCCATTGCCTGGCTCTTTGCACAATTGGGGCTGGACATGGTAGGACCACTACGCAAGTCCACGCCGGGTGGATATACACACTTGCTGGTCGAAGTCGACAAATTCACCAAATGGATCGAGGCCATGCCAGTAACTTCGACTAGCGCCCAATGCGCCGTCAAGTTCCTCGACTCCATCGTATGAAGATTCGGGGTACGACACGACATCAATACAGACAATGGTACAAACTTCACAGCAAAGGAAACACAACAGTTCTGCGAGGAAAAGGGCATCAACTTCAAGTTTGCTTCAGTTGTCCACCCGCAAACGAACGGGCAAGTCGAAAGATCCAACGGCTTAGTTTCAGCTGGCATCAAGAAACGTCTACTCGATCGTCTACACCCAGCAGCAGGACATTGAGCCGAAGAGCTACCCTCCGTGCTATGGAGCCTCCGCACAACTCCAAACCGATCCACAAACTACACACCATTGTTCATGGTATACGGGGAAGAAGCGGTCCTTCCCGAGGATGTTAGATTCAGCGCCCCACGAGTAGTGGCTTACAGCGAAGAAACCTCCAACAAGACACTCGCGGAAGATATGGATGCACTCGATGAGATGCGCGATATTGCGCTCGCAAGATCCGCAGTATATCAACAATCACTGTGAAACTATCATAGTCGCCGCATACGCCACAGAGCATTCGCGGTAGGAGATCTAGTGCTGAGGCTCAAGCAGAAGGAAGGACAGAAGCTCGAGCCACCATGGGAAGGACCCTTCATCATACACGAAGTTATCCCAGGGGGAACCTACAGGCTGAAGAATCCATCGACTGGAGGAATCTATTCCAATCCTTCGAATATCGCACACCTCCGCAAATTTTATCCCTAGATTTACTTGTTTTCACAACAATAAGGCTATACTGGCCACTCTTGTAGCTCGAATACATGACTTCTCAGTCATCGCAATAAAATACATGGTTTCTCAACCATATTTACTCGAAGATTATTCATCCTTACATGCTAAATAGTTACTGGTACACACCCCATAAACACATGGGGGCTACGCCTATAACTCAGCATCACAGGAAAATTTATACATACAGGGTTACACACCTTACAACAGTTTTTACAAACTATACAACATTACAGGATGTATACATCCAACAATCAATCATGGCGCTGAGCATTCTCAGTCGCCAACACTCTATCTATTTCATCAGAGGTCAGTCGAATGATTTTTTCTGCTGCATGACGAACAACATCATAATAAAGCAAAATATCATCGATTGGACCATCTGGAAGCCTAGCTACGGAATTAAAATTCACCTCAGGATGCCATATCCGGACAAAGGTGAGAGCCACCACCGCGCCACAAGTCATCTGATTGCGCACACACTCGCGAATCTCTCCCTCTTGCCCGAACAGTCTGAGGAAATGGCTCCAGTCTTCAGGACCCCTTTCCAGCGGATAGAACGCAGCGTTCATCGCGACCAAGACCTCGTGAAAAGTACTCACGAGAACTTTTTCCTGGATGACACGGAACTTCAAAGTAGCCAGCACAAAGCCACGACTGCGATCAGACCAAAAGTTATTCGCATGAGGCTTTGAGCTGCCAGCTTCTTGAAGAATATGGTTTTCTACCCACTGTTTTTTCTCCCTATCATCCGGTTTAACAATTGAAGACCAAACATGCACGATCAGACAAGGAAACGAGACAAAGAAGACACGGGGGCTGTATTACTTACACAGCAAGTCCCTAGCGACTGAAGCTAACTCATCCATCAGAAACTGTTCGCGTTCAGTCCCCAGTTTCTGCTTGGACTTCGCCACATCGGCTACCCCGCGAAAAGCTTTCAGCTTGCACTCACCCTCCTGGACCCGATCACGGAGACCTGCATAGGTCCCAACAGCGGCAACAAAAGGATTTGCTGGAGTAGCACGTCCACCTGAAGGTTCTGCGGTAACCCCAGTAGCCTGGAAGAACACAAGGAAAGAAGTAAGAAGCCCTATTTGAGGTACATCTATTCGCACATTTGACGAGTGCTTGGGGGCTACTCCCATCGGGTGGAAACACACAATTGCAGGAAGCATTTCAGAAGAACATTCTCGATTAAGATTATGGAAATACGGGAGTACATCCCAAGGTTCATTACAATCAAAGCAACAAAGATAAACTAAGAAGCTACACTAGCGCTGCCACTCGCGGTAGTGGACCCTCCCTTAAGACGAGCAAACATCGCGGATAATTTCCGAGCAAGGACTCCGGCTGCCTCGCCAAATTGACGAAGCCCTACATTTTTGCCCGTGGAAGGATCGACTGGGAGATTCGGGTAGGCCTCCTCTAAGCAGCTAACTCCATGTGCCAGTGCGAATTGGATAGCCGTCTTCGATCCAGATTCCGACTGAGCGACTGCATAGGCGTCAAGGAGATTACCCTCCGAGAAGATCTTCAGCAGATCACCTAATGCGGGTGGAGACACGGCATTGACGAGGAGGCGACTGTGCAGCTGCGTCAATACTTGGGTGGCATTGCCGACCAAGGCGCAAACTCCTTCGGCATGCCTCTTGAGCTGAGCGAGGGAGTCCGTCAGCGCGTCCACCCGCTGGACTCCGGGAACTTCCAGAGGAACACCCAGAAAGCCTACAAAGAAAAAATATCAAGACTCGGAAAATTCACCAGGACAGAAGACAAAAATACAAGGTAAAAACATCTTACCCGCGAAACGCTCAGCGAGAGGGCGAAGGAAGGCGACAAGGTCGGCATCCGCCTTAGTGCCAGCGTCCTCCAAGCTCTTCAAAGCGTGCTGGGCAGCCGCGAGTTTCCTTTCAAAACCGGCTGATTCCGTGTGGGAAGCCTCGAGCTCTTGTCGAATAGCCGCCAAGTCGGCCTCTTGAGCAGCTGCCCGAGTAGAGGCGCTCGCCTTCTCAGCATCCAAAGACTCGACTTGAGCTGCGCGGCAAACAATTTTCAAATAACAAGATATTTGTGGAGGCAAGGATAAAAGCGAAAGAAGATGAAGAAATTACCCTTTAGGAGTTCATCTTCTGAGGCGAATCGATCGCGATCCGCTCGAAGGACCCCGCGCTCTGACTCAGCAGAAATTACACGGCGACCAATCGCCGCGAGGGAGTCAACGAGCGACTGCAAGAAACATGAAGACGGAAGATTCAGAAGGAAAAGGCAAATTCTGAGCCTGTAGCCGATCGCATGCTATCGACTACAGCCTCGGGGGCTACTCCCATCGGGAGCACTGACGTGCACCCGATAAATTTGAAGTCGACAAAACATTAAGGAGTCAGATATCAAAGAATTACCTGGCCTTGAGCAGAAGAAAGAGGATCCGCCGAGCTACCCGACACCTCCTTCGGGATCGAATCCCCAACAGCAAAACTAGGAAGTGTATACTCCATAGTCGCCGCCCTGGGGGCTACGCTCGGTGAATCCCGGGCAGCGTCAGTGGCGGGAGTCTCACCCGCAGCTTCTGCTTTCCTCCTTCTTTCAGCGGGAAGAGAGGAGACGAACCTGCTAGGGCTGATAGCTTGCAAGCTGAAATGAAAACAATAAGTCAGGAAAAGATGCGAATGGAAATGTTCGACTAAAGAACAAACGAAGAAAACTTACTCGTCATCTTCTTCCTCATCCAACATATCCGCATTCCAGGCGGTTTGGATAGTTGGAAATGAAGGGGAAGGACGGTGCGTGTGCAACGGAGTAACAAGGATAGGAGCATTCTCGGGTGATTCCTCCAAAGAATTATCTTTGGAGGTCGCTTCATCGTCCCCCACCCGACGGTGTTTTTGGTGAAGAAGACCACCGTTCGAGTCCTCAGCATCATCCGAAGAATCATGCTCAGAACCCGAAGAAGCGTTGGCAACGCTAGTATCGGTCGGGCCGTCTAGGTTGCTCGCCAATAAATCTGAGGCCTCCTCCCCAGACATCGGCGGGTAGCAGGTAGCCACGGATAGGCTCTATAAAAATAAAGATAGAGGGAAGAAGAAATATGAGAAGGAAAATCAATCGACCAAATCCCAAAACAAGAGAAAGAAAAGAAGACAAAGAAAGCCAAAACTTACCTCGGCTGGCGGTGGCCTCGAGGCTTCAAAGGCATGTACCGGACAGATGGGGAAGCTGTCGCCCTCCTTCAGGCTGGTGATAGACGCGATCTTCTTCTCGAACTCAGCGTTCGAGAATTCTTCACGGCTCACTCGACTGGGATCTTCGACGCCCTGGTACTCCCACATTGCGGATGGCCTATCCTGCAGGGGCTGCACCCGACACTTGAGGAATACACTCGCCAAGTGTAGACCGTTCAGCGCAGTTCCTGCAGCTTGGTCACGAAGAGCAGCCACCTTGGCGAGTAGAGGGGTAACTACTCGGTTCTCTTCAACCGAGAGTTTGTGCGCCCAGGACTTCCGCCTCTTCAGAACAACGAACAGGTGGAATTTGTGGACTCCACCCGCGCTGTTGTCGGTGAAAACCGGGAACGACGTCTCGTTTCCCTGTCAAAAAGATGACTATGTGGGCCAGCCCGTCTGCTCTCACTCTGTCACATCCCATCGAGAGGAGAAAAGTGCGCCATGACGTCATAGCGTGCATCATCAAATTGAAGAAAGCTTCGAATGGAAAGTTCAAACGCGAAAATAACTTCGTATGAACAAACTCGTTCGAATAGAAGCAACTTTTTCATGGGCAAATCATGAAGCAAGACCTCTTTAAACAGTGAAAAATACCCTATACACGAAAACTCTTTCGTATGGGTGCAACATACCAAACATGGAACTCTTTCATATGGGCATAAAATTCCTCGCACGAAAACTCTTTCGTGGGGATAAAAGAACTACTAATTCAAAAATTACTCGAGTAGGCAGAGCCTACCTTTTTTTTCATTCACATAATATTTATACATCATAAGAACCTGGATCGTTCAAGCCGACTAGGCACATCCGGATGCCATATTCTTCGAATATGAAGGTAAGACCCGAAAGATCTCTCTTGAGGGCCTGGAATCGCACTCAAGCTGCGTCCTCCGGTATGATTCCGTGTCAACAACACGAAGAAAAATGCCTTGAGAGCCCCTCTTGATAGTACGACTATCTATCATATAACCCGGTTTCCCAAAGACACGAGACCGGTAAAATAGAAAACCTATCAATATTATACCTTTGCCTTGAGCATTCCACTTGAGCTAGATGATGACGATCTTGACTCTCTCAAGTTGGATCTTCTTTCTTGATTGCGCTTGCTTGCACAAACTCCGCTTGATGAAGACTTGCAAGTTGCTCCCCCATACACCATTATGGGAGAGACTAGCTCCCCCATACACCATTATGGGAGAGACCCTTCGACAAATCTTCACAAGGCTACAATCTCAAAAAGGGTGGAAAGCATCAAGCATAGGATATCTTCTAGATGCTTCACTTGAGCTAACCACGTCAAGCTAGATGACAAACACCGCTAGACGATGACAAAGACCATTGGCTATATGAAATCTTCCTTTTGGTTCATGCCCATGGAAAGATACCTAACCACACATAGAGATGCGACACACACATATCATGGTTTAGTTCACAAAGCTAATTTGACAATTGCTTACCATACCATGAGATACACAATCCCACTTGGTACAACTTGTAGCTTTGTGTGTTGATCGCTTGCTTGATCAACCTTGTATCTTTGCTTCTAACTTCTAAACAAGATGTCTTGAAGATGATAATGGAAGATCACCTAATCCTTTTCTTCAAGACATACTAGCAATAAGCTCTACTCAAACCAAGACCATTCTTCATATAAATCCAAGAATATAACAATGGCCATCAAGGAAGCTAATAGAGTTCAACACATGAACTCCATTATTTCCTATGGACAAGATCTACAAGGATAACTCAATGCAAACATTAGTCCATAAGGATTGTCATTAATTACCAAAACCACATATGGGGGAACCATGCGCTTTCACTCGCGCCCCTCGCGCCCGCCCCTCCCCCACCCCTGCAATCTCTCGTCCTGGTGCCTGGCTCCGGCCACTTCGGTGCCAATGTGTGGGCGACGGGGCCTGGACCCAGCCACGCCGTGGCCGCTGAGGTGGGTGAAGGTGATGGCCCCTGGCTGCAGCCGCCCGGTCGTCGCCGCGCACCTAGGGCCTCACGGCGACCTCGGGGACGGACGCTCCCTGCCTCCCTCACGCCTGCTGGAGGCGCAGCGTGCCGCGTCCCGGCCGCCCTCTTCGGCTGCTGCTACAATTGTGGAGAAGACGACCACATCGCGAGCGACTGCACGAACGCGCCTCTCTGCGTCAAGTGCAAGGAGTCTGGCCACATCTCGACGGCGTGCACTAGCAAGAGCCCTCGGAGCCTCTCCGGGTCGGGTGCGCCGGAGCACCCTCAGATGGCCGCGCGCGGGGTGGTCCCACACCACGTCTCGGCTACACGCCTCTCCGACGTACCCTCGCCTCCCTTGACTGACCCTCCACGGGTGTCGTCCGAGGAGCGCCGTTCGTGGTTGGAGGTGCTGCGTGGTGACCGTCGATCGGAGGCGGAGGGGGCCGCGTCTTTCTCTGCTCCTTTCGCGCGGATGGACCCGCTGACGGTGACTGTGGAGGCGTCCGGTGGGCGTCCGGAGGTGGATGTCTGCTACCTGCCAGTCTCTCCGGAGATGGTGCGGCTCGAGGAGGACCTGCAGCGTGCCGTCGTGGTGACCATCGGCGGCACGCGGCCCGATATCTCGCTGGACGTGGCGGCTGGGCTACTGCATCGAGAGCTTAGCCTGACGCCGCTTGACTTCTCCATCCGGGCTGCCAAGCCTGCGGACTTCCTCATCCTCTGCCAGAATTTGGAGGTCAGGAACACGCTCGTGGGTGCAAGGCGGGTCTCGGGGCCTGAAGGAATCCTGCTGCTGGCCCCTTGGTCGCGCAGGACTCGTACGGTGCAGGAGGGCCTGGCCGGTAATGCCTGGGCTATCGACATAACGGGAGCGCTAATGGTGGATGCAGTGGTTCAATTTTTGTCTCTATGTACCACAATTGGCGGTGTGCAAGTGCTTGGTGGAGAGGACCGGTTTCGCCGGAAGTGGACTGCGAATGGGAGCTTCTCCTCCCGATCTGCCTACCGGGCGTTCTTCCATGGTCGCACGGCTCTGCCAGGCGCCAAGAACATCTGGGAGTCCTTTGCACCGCTCAAGGAGAAATTCCACGCCTGGCTAGCCTTGCGAGATCGATGTTGGACTGCCGATAGGCGCTTGCGGCGTGGCCTGCAGTCTGATTCGATGTGTCCCTTGTGTTGGGTGGACGACGAGAGTATGGATCACCTAACCGGCTGCTGCACATTCGCCAGGCGGTTTTGGCGTGGATTACTGACGAAGGCAAACCTTGGAGGTGTCACACCGGAGCCCCAGCCGGCGCTACCTCTACGGCTGAGGGATTGGTGGCCTAGCTCTGTCTACACCTGTCGCACCCTGATTTCTAGGGGATACTCATCGGGCCGAACTGGATAGCAGGTGCTTGGATTATGGGGCATACCTGCTCCCACGTCCCAGCTTCCTGGTAGGCCTGCGCTTATGCGCGACAACACAAGCCCTGCTATTCCATCGTCGATGTAAACTATCCACTAGGAATCTAAGGCACTACTGTCGACGTACTTCATATCAAGCACGCAGGGTAGGTCAACAGCGTTAAACAGAATGATAGCACAGAATGTCTCTAAGACACAAAAGATTGAAATAATATTGCGAATAGCCTTCACTAAGGCAGAGAATAGCAAAACACTCATTCAGAGGACACATGTCCCAACATATCATTCATTACATCAGCGGAAGCAAACAACGGTGTCTGAGTACAGACAAAACCAAAAGGCTTAAGAAGCCGGGGAAAATAAAGAAGACGAAGCCCATCCACGTAGTCTTCGGATCCTGCCCGGGTCCGCTATCTACTCGTCTGCAGTCTCGTCAAACTCCATGAAGTAGCCATCCTGGTGATCATCGTAGCCGTAGTCGTAGTCTGCGTAAACCACAGCTCCAACGGGGTCAGTACATCCAAGTACTGGCAAGCAAGACTCACATTTCATCAAGGAGTTACTCGTCAACACAAGCATTGATGCTTGGGATCAACGGAAGAAATAGGTGTTATAAAAGCTGCAGCGGGCTGCTCTAACCAACTACATACGATAACTACAAGTTCCGGCTAACAGAAGAAGATAAGATCGAGTAATTGTAACCAACTGGAAGATAACTTCAACCAAACCCATCCTGGATCTCGCCCCTTATCCGAAGAAGCAATCCGAGGATAACTCACACAGTGGTATTAAAGGTGAATCAAGTTATTGTGTGAATAAACCTATTACTAGTCAAGTTATTAATCTTTGGGTGTAACATGGTTGACCATTATGTTTAAGTTGTCCTGAGTACTTGTTAGCCAGTACTTTCACCAAGTAGTCCATAACCGCGGAAAACACGGCTTCTCGAGAAGATTATCCCTGCAGGGGTGTGCTCCAGTACCCGTACACACTCAAGCCACCAACTAAAACTCAGGTTGGCTTGACACGACCCAAACCATCTCTACAACCCATCCTAGGAGCCACGGAGCTATAAGGTCCCGGCCAGTCCGCCTAACCTAAGCGCAAGGGTGAAAACCACACCCCCCGGCACCACAAGCCTCGCCCTATATGCATAATCATCATCACCAGTAACCATGGGGGCGCCTCCCATTATGCAAGGAGCAAATGGAACACCCGAACTAAGTGTGGCTCTTCGGACAAACTGCAGATCAAGTCTAAGTCGAGGGGGGTTCCATACTACCACCCGGATGCGGTGAGCACGCTCATCATGGATCAGTAGACAAGACCCTTTTCCTATTAGGGTCGACACTAGCAGGCCTCAAAACCACAAAGGGCCTCCTGCCGGTGCCTTATCATCAAGTTATTATTACCGTTAGCATTAACAGGATTGATTGATTAACATTCGAGCCCCCGGTACAATAATAATAATAGCACGATAGTAAAAGAAGTAACCGACAACAGGCTCGATCAAAAGCAACCCTAAGCATGCTAGATAAGAACAGGCACAAGCAATGGCTGTAGGTAGGGAGGTGAGGCAATATCATGGCTCAAGATATCATGTGATGGGTTCGGAGAACAAGCATCGATTCATAGGGCTAGCAGAAATAGACAAAAGGATAGTATCGACAACAAGTGTGGAAGAGAACTCGATGATTCATGTGAGTGATAACTTGCCTGCAAACCCAGTAGCCCGGTACTGAGCAAAAATCCTTAGAAGGGGTACAGTACGTCTCGTCGGTCTCAACGTCGTCGTCTAAAGCGAGAAGAAGCAAACACACAATCGAAAGAGACGAACAATCAATAACAGAATATCATGCACAATCATGGGATGATGCATGTCAAGTTAATGGTTGCATCAAAGTAAACTACTTGACATGATAGCACAATTTAAATGGACCCATATGCAATGTGAGTTGCATATGGATGCACATGTTAAGGTTGAAGCAATGATCTACAATTAGTTAACATGTGTAAGTGGTTTATCATGATGCATGCATGATGGAAGCAATAATGAAACAACAATAGATGCAGGTGGCAAAAGAATAAAACAAGTTTGGAAAATATTGGTTAAGTTGGGAAAGTTTGGTTACTTAAACATGTCACACAAGCAATTGTTGTTTTCACCAAGTTAAAGGGTTCAAAACAAATAACAAAGTTTATATTTGAAAAGAACATCAATTTTTAGTTGGATTACATGTTTCAAATATTGGAATAGGAGTTAGGATGAATTTATTATGACTTAAACAATATTAAACAAGTTTAAATTGGAATTAATTCAACTTTGGAATGTTAATTGAATTTTATTTGATCAAAACATTAAACCAAGTTCATATTTGAAAAGGTTATGTTTTTCTGGTTTGAAAACATATTTTATTTGTTGAAGATGGAATTAAAATGAGCAAGTTATTAATTTGGCAATTTTAAATGCATTAAACAAGAAACAGTTGTTTTCAGCAATTTAAATTATTCAAAACAGAAAACAAAATTTATATTTGGAAAGTACATGAAAAGTTGATTGGAAAACATATTTGGTTTGTGGAATTTGGAATTTTTATGAACAAGTTATGAATTTTGCAAGTTTAAGTGATTTAAACAAGAATTCAAATGTTTCACCAATTTAAAATCTTCAAAACAGTAAACAAATTTTATATTTGGGGAGACCATTTAATTTGGTATTGAAAACATATCAAAAATGTTGGATTTGGAGTTAAAATGATTTTATTATGCAATTTACAAAATTGAGGTGCAATCTGCCATTTTTACCTTATTAGGGACTTAGGAAAAATTATTTCAGGGCAAGAATTTAATTACCAGGGGCCTATGTGTGATTACTGAGAAGGTGAGGTAGCAAAACATTGCAAAATAAAATGTTTGTTTTATTGTGGGAGGGGGCATTCGATCCTGGGACCTGGGCTTGCGCGCTGTGGAACAGCACCAGTGCGGCTATGCGTTGTGTTTGTAACAGGAGGGGCAGTGTGGGGTTATGTGCTGCAGTTTTGCGTGTACGTTATCTGAACTGAACCCGATCGTTATCTCTGTACTCGATAGCGAACGTCGACAGCAAACGGAGGCAGCAGCGCTCGCCGGGCGCTGCGGGAAGGCGCCGTGGGGGTGCGGCTCGCGGTGGTGCGGGAGAGGACGTAAGGGAGAGGAGGGAGGCGAGATAGAGGGAGGAGGTCGAGGCTCACCTCGATGCGAAGGAGAGGCAGCAGGTCGGTGCAGGCAGGGGCGGACAGGGCCGATGGTGGCGACGGGAGGCGACGGCGGCGGAGCTCCGGGGCTCCTCGGCCCCTGGCGTGAGGTGGAAGAGGAAGAGGCCGGTCGGGCGAATCCATTCCCGCGATCGGCCGTCCGCGGCGCCCACCCTTTCCCCGCCGCCCTGGTGCTTCATCCTCCGGCCATGGAAGTTCAGAGGAGGGACAAGATGTGGAGTTTCAGATACAGAGAAAGAAAAATCGGGGGGGGGGAGAAGAGAGGACGGCGGCGCAGGAGGAAGGGGTCTAGGGTTGCTAGGTTTAGCAGAGGGGTGAGGGGAGCTATAATGGGGGAGAGGCCTGTACGGCATGGCATCCAGGGGGGAGAGATGATCGAAGGGTTCTGAAGATGGTCGTACAGAAGAAGAAGACGACAAACAGAGAGGGGGGGTGGGCCAGAAAGGAGATGGGCTTGGGAGAAAAGAAAAGAAAGTGGTGGGCTTGCCTCTCTCCTATGCTTTTATTTTTATTTGCTTTGCTTTTTTTTTTGTAGAATTAGGTTTTGGAAGAAAAACATGAGATTTAGGTTAGTAAAAATTCCAGGAAAAATTAGGTTAGTTATTTAGGTTAAAAGAAAACAATTTCCAAGATTTGTTTTCTAAAGTTTGGAAAATAAACTGCTGTTTGGAAAATAAACCAAATTTGGGTGATTTTGAATATTAAAAGGATTATCAAAACCAACACTTTAATAAGGTGACCCAAAATGATTTAATTTGATTAAAATTAGCTGAGTGGCTTGTTAATGTTTATAAGTTCAACAGTGGTTATGTTTGATGCACTTGGTTTGAATTTGAAAGTGATTTGAATTACTTCATTGAATTAATTGTTTGATTAAAACCAATAAGTTAATGAGTGATCAACATGGAATAAAATGGAACAAATTGGTTGTTTTCATTTGTGGTTTTTATTCCAAAAGTTGTAACAGAACAAGTATGAAAACAAAGCATTTGAAATTGTTTGAGTTTCATTGTGAAAACAAAGAATAACAGATGCAAAACAAAGAAACAAATGCAACAATATGATGACATGATGCAATACCTTAATAAACATGAAACAAACATTCTAAGGGGATGGTTTTCATACTTGGGCTGTTACAAAACGCCCCCCCTTGAAGGAATCGCGCCCCGAGATTCCTACCGAGAAAAGAAAAGGTCCGGAAACTTCTTTGGGAAGATCCTCTTGAGGTGTGACACGTGAAACACATCGTGCACATTGGATAGACGTCAAGGGATTTGGAAACCATCGGAACATTTTCATGTAAAGGGAGAGGTTTTTGTATCGATGGTGTATAGCTGGATAGAACTTGATTCATTTGGAGAATAGACTATCTGTAATAAGGGTGGAACATAGTTATTGACATCAATCCAACACCAAGAATGAGATCAATGTCAGAATCAGCAACATGAGAGAAACGAGGAATATGTGGCCTCCCATTAGAATTGGATTGTTCTTACTTATGTTGGAAGTCAACATTTGAGATCCCGAAGAGTGAACGGTGATTTGATTGCTTAGTGGAACCAGAATTAGGTTGTATGTTGTGGAAAAGATTGTTGACACAAAGGAAAGTGATGCTCCGGTATCAAATAACACTTTAGCTGGATAAGAGTTTACGAGGAAGTTTTGATTTGACGCCGGTAGAAGAATTGAAGTGGAAAACAACAACAAGATTTCAACGGACGAAGGGTTCTTCAAAAGAACAGGATATTGAAGCAACATCGGGGAAAACGAGAACAAAAATCCCGAGGTACTACGGAGAACCCAAAACACGTGAAATCCTAACTTGAAAGTTCAGATGAGAAGGGAAAAATCAACGTTGCACTTCCTTACGAGAAAAGGGAGGGAGGGTGGGGAAAGAAGAAAAAGAACAGAATTCCTACTCTCACGTTTCATTTTTCCTATATAGCTACAAAATAGTTTCTAGACTCAACTGCGACCAGTAAAAAGGGATCCTACGGGCAGACAGACTCTGATACCATTTGTCGCACCCTGATTTCTAGGGGATACTCATCGGGCCGAACTGGATAGCAGGTGCTTGGATTATGGGGCATACCTGCTCCCACGTCCCAGCTTCCTGGTAGGCCTGCGCTTATGCGCGACAACACAAGGCCTGCTATTCCATCGTCGATGTAAACTATCCACTAGGAATCTAAGGCACTACTGTCGACGTACTTCATATCAAGCACGCAGGGTACGTCAACAGCGTTAAACAGAATGATAGCACAGAATGTCTCTAAGACACAAAAGATTGAAATAATATTGCGAATAGCCTTCACTAAGGCAGAGAATAGCAAAACACTCATTCAGAGGACACATGTCCCAACATATCATTAATTACATCAGCGGAAGCAAACAACGGTGTCTGAGTATAGACAAAACCAAAAGGCTTAAGAAGCCGGGGAAAATAAAGAAGACGAAGCCCATCCACGTAGTCTTCGGATCCTGTCCGGGTCCGCTATCTACTCGTCTGCAGTCTCGTCAAACTCCACGAAGTAGCCATCCTGGTGATCATCGTAGCCGTAGTCGTAGTCTGCGTAAACCACAGCCCCAACGGGGTCAGTACATCCAAGTACTGGCAAGCAAGACTCACATTTCATCAAGGAGTTACTCGTCAACACAAGCATTGATGCTTGGGATCAACGGAAGAAATAGGTGTTATAAAAGCTGCAGCGGGCTGCTCTAACCAACTACAGACGATAACTACAAGTTCCGGCTAACAGAAGAAGATAAGATCGAGTAATTGTAACCAACTGGAAGATAACTTCAACCAAACCCATCCTGGATCTCGCCCCTTATCCGAAGAAGCAATCAGAGGATAACTCACACAGTGGTATTAAAGGTGAATCAAGTTATTGTGTGAATAAACCTATTACTAGTCAAGTTATTAATCTTTGGGTGTAACATGGTTGACCATTATGTTTAAGTTGTCCTGAGTACTTGTTAGCCAGTACTTTCACCAAGTAGTCCATAACCGCGGAAAACACGGCTTCTCGAGAAGATTATCCCTGCAGGGGTGTGCTCCAGTACCCGTACACACTCAAGCCACCAACTAAAACTCAGGTTGGCTTGACACGACCCAAACCATCTCTACAACCCATCCTAGGAGCCACGGAGCTATAAGGTCCCGGCCAGTCCGCCTAACCTAAGCGCAAGGGTGAAAACCACACCCCCCGGCACCACAGGCCTCGCCCTATATGCATCATCATCATCACCAGTAACCATGGGGGCGCCTCCCATTATGCATGGAGCAAATGGAACACCCGAACTAAGTGTGGCTCTTCGGACAAACTGCAGATCAAGTCTAAGTCGAGGGGGTTCCATACTACCACCCGGATGCGGTGAGCACGCTCATCATGGATCAGTAGACAAGACCCTTTTCCTATTAGGGTCGACACTAGCAAGCCTCAAAACCACAAAGGGCCTCCTTCCGGTGCCTTATCATCAAGTTATTATTACCGTTAGCATTAACAGGATTGATTGATTAACATTCGAGCTCCCGGTACAATAATAATAATAGCACGATAGTAAAAGAAGTAACCGACAACAGGCTCGATCAAAAGCAACCCTAAGCATGCTAGATAAGAACAGGCACAAGCAATGGCTGTAGGTAGGGAGGTGAGGCAATATCATGGCTCAAGATATCATGTGATGGGTTCGGAGAACAAGCATCGATTCATAGGGCTAGCAGAAATAGACAAAAGGATAGTATCGACAACAAGTGTGGAAGAGAACTCGATGATTCATGTGAGTGATAACTTGCCTGCAAACCCAGTAGCCCGGTACTGAGCAAAAATCCTTAGAAGGGGTACAATACGTCTCGTCGGTCTCAACGTCGTCGTCTAAAGCGAGAAGAAGCAAACACACAATCGAAAGAGACGAACAATCAATAACAGAATATCATGCACAATCATGGGATGATGCATGTCAAGTTAATGGTTGCATCAAAGTAAACTACTTGACAAGATAGCACAATTTAAATGGACCCATATGCAATGTGAGTTGCATATGGATGCACATGCTAAGGTTGAAGCAATGATCTACAATTAGTTAACATGTGTAAGTGGTTTATCATGATGCATGCATGATGGAAGCAATAATGAAACAATAATAGATGCAGGTGGCAAAAGAATAAAACAAGTTTGGAAAATATTGGTTAAGTTGGGAAAGTTTGGTTACTTAAACATGTCACACAAGCAATTGTTGTTTTCACCAAGTTAAAAGGGTTCAAAACAAATAACAAAGTTTATATTTGAAAAGAACATCAATTTCTAGTTGGATTACATGTTTCAAATATTGGAATAGGAGTTAGGATGAATTTATTATGACTTAAACAATATTAAACAAGTTTAAATTGGAATTAATTCAAGTGTGGAATGTTAATTGAATTTTATTTGATCAAAACATTAAACCAAGTTCATATTTGAAAAGGTTATGTTTTTCTGGTTTGAAAACATATTTTATTTGTTGAAGATGGAATTAAAATGAGCAAGTTATTAATTTGGCAATTTTAAATGCATTAAACAAGAAACAGTTGTTTTCAGCAATTTAAATTATTCAAAACAGCAAACAAAATTTATATTTGGAAAGTACATGAAAAGTTGATTGGAAAACATATTTGGTTTGGGGAATTTGGAATTTTTATGAACAAGTTATGAATTTTGCAAGTTTAAGTGATTTAAACAAGAATTCAAATATTTCACCAATTTAAAATATTCAAAACAGTAAACAAATTTTATATTTGGGTAGAACATTTAATTTGGTATTGAAAACATATAAAAAATGTTGGATTTGGAGTTAAAATGATTTTATTATGCAATTTACAAAATTGAGGTGCAATCTGCCATTTTTACCTTATTAGGGACTTAGGAAAAATTATTTCAGGGCGAGAATTTAATTACCAGGGGCCTATGTGTGATTACTGAGAAGGTGAGGTAGCAAAACATTGCAAAATAAAATGTTTGTTTTATTGTGGGAGGGGGGGTTCGATCCTGGGACCTGGGCTTGCGCGCTGTGGAACAGCACCAGTGCGGCTATGCGTTGTGTTTGTAACAGGAGGGGCAGTGTGGGGTTATGTGCTGCAGTTTTACGTGTACGTTATCTGAACTGAACCCGATCGTTATCTCTGTACTCGACAGCGAACGTCGACAGCGAACGGAGGCAGCAGCGCTCGCCGGCCGCTGCGGGAAGGCGCCGTGGGGGTGCGGCTCGCGGTGGTGCGGGAGAGGACGTAAGGGAGAGGAGGGAGGCGAGATAGAGGGAGGAGGTCGAGGCTCACCTCGATGCGAAGGAGAGGCAGCAGGTCGGTGCAGGCAGGGGCGGACATGGCCGATGGTGGCGACGGGAGGCGACGGCGGCGGAGCTCCGGGGCTCCTCGGCCCCTGGCGTGAGGTGGAGGAGGAAGAGGCCGGTCGGGCGAATCCATTCCCGCGATCGGCCGTCCGCGGCGCCCACCCTTTCCCCGCCGCCCTGGTGCTTCATCCTCCGGCCATGGAAGTTCAGAGGAGGGACAGGATGTGGAGTTTCAGATACAGAGAAAGAAAAATCGGGGGGGGGGGAGAAGAGAGGACGGCGGCGCAGGAGGAAGGGGTCTAGGGTTGCTAGGTTTAGCAGAGGGGTGAGGGGAGCTATAAGGGGGGAGAGGCCTGTACGGCATGGCATCCAGGGGGGAGAGATGATCGAAGGGTTCTGAAGATGGTCGTACAGAAGAAGAAGACGACAAACAGAGAGGGGGGTGGGCCAGAAAGGAGATGGGCTTGGGAGAAAAGAAAAGAAAGTGGTGGGCTTGCCTCTCTCCTATGCTTTTATTTTTATTTGCTTTGCTGTTTTTTTTTTGTAGAATTAGGTTTTGGAAGAAAAACATGAGATTTAGGTTAGTAAAAATTCCAGGAAAAATTAGGTTAGTTATTTAGGTTAAAAGAAAACAATTTCCAAGATTTGTTTTCTAAAGTTTGGAAAATAAACTGCTGTTTGGAAAATAAACCAAATTTGGGTGATTTTGAATATTAAAAGGATTATCAAAACCAACACTTTAATAAGGTGACCCAAAATGATTTAATTTGATTAAAATTAGCTGAGTGGCTTGTTAATGTTTATAAGTTCAACAGTGGTTCTGTTTGATGGACTTGGTTTGAATTTGAAAGTGATTTGAATTACTTCATTGAATTAATTGTTTGATTAAAACCAACAAGTTAATGAGTGATCAACATGGAATAAAATGGAACAAATTGGTTGTTTTCATTTGTGGTTTTTATTCCAAAAGTTGTAACAGAACAAGTATGAAAACAAAGCATTTGAAATTGTTTGAGTTTCATTGTGAAAACAAAGAATAACAGATGCAAAACAAAGAAACAAATGCAACAATATGATGACATGATGCAATACCTTAATAAACATGAAACAAACATTCTAAGGGGATGGTTTTCATACTTGGGCTGTTACAACACCTTGCCGGCCACCACTCGGAAAACAGCTAACTCCATCATTTTGTTAGGCATTCGGGGGCTTTGGCTAGAGCGGAATGCGAGGGTGTTTGACAGGAGGGCCTCCGGGATGGATTTTGTAGTCTCAGTTGCCTTCGATGAATGGCAACTTTGGTGTTCCTGTAGACGTAGACGAACACGAGAATAGGTTAACGAAATTCTGTCGTGTGGTACGGCCAGGGTACTGCGTTGACCCTAGGACGTATGGGTCGCCCGTTTCGGGCGTGTAAGTTACTCCATTCCCTTCTTGCTTAATACAAAGACACGTAGATCTCCTGCGCGTTCTCCAAAAAACAGTTGCGCACATGCATTGTTGGTGTGCAACTGAGGATCATTAATTTTTTTACCACAGTTGCAACGAATTCTCTCTCTTGTTTTAATTATGTGATATTAAGATTTATTTTCTCCGTTATTTATTCCACTAACAGGAAATCTCAAGAAGAAATTGCATTTTTGGGTGAAAAGAATTTCACACAGGGATTTATTTTCTCTTTTTTTTTTTGCTCTGTCTGCTACTAAATATCATTTTTTACCCTATCCTTTCATTTACCCCGATTGCACACACGGTGGGCATATGTGAAACTGAAGATCATTTTTACCACAGCCTCACACAAGTACTGTTTGTTTGCAACTGAAAATATTTTTTTGTGATAGATGGAGTACATTATAGTTTTTGTTTTAATTTTAATAAATGATTATTTATTTTCTCTTTTATTCAGACGAGATGTATTGAATTTTTTGTACCAGTGTGGTGTGATACTTTTCTTGTGTCTGGATCGTTCTTTTGTCTTTTCTGGCCCACTAATGTGCTGGTTTCATTCTCTTTTTGCAAGATTGAAGATGAATCCCTCCACAAACAAGGCCCGTTTATAACGGAAAGACAATAACCAGGAAGATGAAAGGGTGCCTAGGAAAAAGTACGACAGTAAAGATACGAATAAAATTAAATAAAAAGGGACCAAAACATGATGTCACAAAATCGACTGGGATTTAACAAAATCTCAGTCAACTGAGATATAGTCAGGCCCATTTAATTAAGTCGGTAAACTTACGTTGTTAATTAAGAAATAACAAGCTAAAACCAAACACCAACACCTAACTACAAGTTGAGTCAATTTCACCTAGATATCGACAGTCACTCGACGCACGACGCTGAGAAGAAAAATCCGCTGAATTCATCCTCAATATCAAATCGTCATCATACATGGCCCAAAATACAATGGCTTCAACACTTCAACAAGCATACAAGGTCACAACCTGCCAGCACATTAGACAAGGCATATATGATTTCGGGGATGATAATTGGAGAGAAAAAAATGTGAGCATTGCAGGAAATGTCACACTTCGATCCTACTCCACTTGCCACCAATACATTTTTCGCCTCCATGCAAATGGATCTAAGGAAACGCAATGCATGCATGACGTGATCTGTGCCTTTAGAATTGCCCTGGGCCGGTTGCAACATTCATGAACATGTTTTTTATGGAACTAGCATGCGAGCATTGGGGTTTTCTGCAGGAGAACAAGATCCTGAAGATAGCGCGGGGGTCAAATATCGATTAAAATTTTCTGACGGTGAGAATGAAGCCCGAGCAAGACTTTCACCTGAAACAATATAAACAAACAACTAGAATGGGGTATCTCATGGACACCATGCATAATGACGGCACAATCAAACTTCCGATTTGTCACCGAATTTTAATCTTGTCTGGCTCATAAACTAAAATTGGAATTTAACCCTATTATTTCTTAAACGTTAAAATATGAATTAATTCGGATTTAATAAAAAAAATTCCATATTATTGCGGGCATGATGAGTAATATAATGTTCCTACAACACTTTGATGGTAATATAATGTGACCTTTTATACTTGTGAGAAGTCCATTTGGTTATGAAAACGTTCTAAATTTTCAGTTCTGTCCATCTATCTATACATGATTCAAACAAGCATATATTATGTATAGCTTCGATCTCAAAACAAATAGGACATATGAGGCATTTTCATGATTAGTGACGATAGGGACATATTATGCCGCCTAGCTTACGCGATAAACCTATACGTACAACATTGGCATGTCCCACTAAAGCACACTTTTAATAAATCTAATTTAAGCCATCTACCAACTATAATATACTTTACATGTAACCGTAAAAGAACTCTTCTTATATATATACTATATGATACCCCGCGCGTTGCTGCGGGAATTGTGGAGTGCAATTTTGATTTATTAATTATAAATATAATTAAAAAAATCGACAAATTTAGAAACTTAAGAAAAAATGTATACATTAATGACGATGTTAAAACATAGCTAAAATGTGTTTCCATCAAAAGATGTGCACCCTAACTAAGATCAACTAATAATACATAAGAATTGATCGTACTGACCTACTTGAGCTCAAAGAACCTCTGAAGAGCTGTGCATTTTTTACCCGGGCAAATGTATTTGTGCAGCTCAATAGATTTGGATTTTTATGTCGAATCGCCTCCCCCCCCCCCCACACACACCCCAAAGAGAGAGGAAGAGAGAGATCCCGTAACCTATTAGTCTCTCAACCTTATGCCTATGATGCAATTGACATCCATAGAAGCATCAAACAATAGACAAAAATATCGAGTGTCCCTGAAAATTTTGGAAAAATATCTAATATTGATTTTAATTTAATAGTACAATTTCAAATGTAGACAGGACCACATCATGATATATAAACTGGCTACCTTAATTCTTCTAAACATGGTTGAAGCGTCTCAGTAATACCATTAACATATAGCCGCTCGCAAGAAAAGACTTAATCAACAATTGAGGTTTTGCATTTTTTCAAATACTTGATGAGCATGCCAGCAATCTAGGAGCCTGAAAAATGAAAGCAAAAAATCCATGCATCTTCTCATAATCTATCAAATCCTTATGTGATGGTGAAACTATAGCTATATTTCCGAAGGCATGGTAGTAACAAATTGTATAATAGATGGTACCGATAGAGGGAGAATTGGAAGAATTAGCCACCTCAAGCCTAAATTTGTACACATACAAATCGATCGGAAACAAACAAAAATTAACCTGCATACAATCTCCATATTCGTAATCACTGACTTGTTTATAAGAGATAATTTATTTCAAGATCTCTCATGGAGTACGTTTGAACTACAATGAGAAAATAATTAAGACAGAGCCATCCCAGTGACCAGCTGCATGAATCGTTAGATACATGATACAATGTTGCAGGTAAGGTATAGAATGGTATTCCTTAAAGAGTAACTATGAAGGGTAGGAATTATGGGACATCAATCGACTTACTTGATAAACTGAGAACCCCTAGTGTTTACACTTCCGGATGGTAGAAGACTGAAAATATACATAATATAATAGAAAAAATGATGTGGTTAATAATTAAATATAGATCATTCAACTTGGAAATAGAATATTGTAATCTGGTTCACACGAAGCACAGATAGCAAATGGCTGTTTTTTATTTTATCCCATCTACAATTGACGTCTCATTCGTGGCATCCATTCGGGTATCAAGAAGTTCAGTTAAATCCTGAACCAATGGTTTTCCGAATGAATCTGGAATAGTAGAATATAAGTGCAGAAGTTAATTCTTACCCAGGCTACGGAAGTAAGAACAGAAACCTTGGAAATATCCCAGAAAAAATATCCAACCTGAACTGCTCTCCAAACGGCAATTTCCCATTAGAAATCCTTAAACTTGAAACAACCTGGGGTAACATCGAACATATAGAGAGAAACTTAATACTACGATCTCATCACAGGAGTACATGACCCCAGATAAAACTAATAGAGAGAGACCTAACAGCATGCGGTACCTTTCAACTTACAGTCCTTGTAGTTCACGTGCACATAAAGCCACCAACCTGGTCACGTCAGCCTCTTGCAAGTTGAGAGAGAGAGACTATTGTTCCAAGGAAGCTTCATGTGCATAATCTGGATCAGTAAGTCCGTCCGAGGGGAGTGATTGCAAAGACAAATAGGCAACCCCAGGGAAGTGGAACCTGTGCTGTAGGTGTGGGTCGTGGTGCGGATCGGAAGAAGAAAGGGAAGGGGAGACCGGCTTCGCCTGTGAAGGAGGCGATGTGTGTGGCATAGGCCTGGAAAATATAAGAAGCCGCCTGCCTGCTCATTTTCCTTTTCCGTTACGGACATATCCTATCTCAATGCGTTTCTGGTGGAGAGGAGAAGAAGCGCCGCTGCATGGAGGTAGGCAGCGAGCTGGGTGGTTCGACTAAGGAAGCGGTGGCAACTCTTTGTAATTTTTGTCAACATTTAATCATACGGCTGTAGACTGTTGGGCAATACATGCATCAACGCCTAAAATTATTCAGGTGACGTGGCTTCATGAGAGAGCAGGAAAAATAGCTAGTGGGAGGCAACTATTTAGGAATAGAAGATTCATCAAATTCGACTCCCTTCAGTCCTTGTGGCTATTCAACCGTTCAACTACATATCCTCTAAGATTTTTTTTATGCAGATTACTACACACTATTTTCAGTTATATGTCACTTGAAATGTGTGGCCTCCGGTAAACAACTACCAAAACACGACCTCTTCATACTGCTTCTCATAGATGTCCTTTGCGCTCCCCCCATTCAACTACGTGTGTGATGTGCATGTGTTTTACATGTTGTAAGCATGGCATGACGTGCATATCTCGATATGCTCTACACCATGGTAGGTGTGTTCTAGAGAAACACATTCTCCTGAAGCACTAATCTAAGAGATCATATCTAAGTTAAAAGATGATGCATTATGTTCTACCTCCTCCACATCAGCCACCTCCTTATCCTACTTGTTGTAAAAAATAAATATATTTTAAAACTTACGTAGTTAGATGCAAAAAATGGCCCCATGTATCAAGTAAAAAAATAATAAATAATTTCTACTTCCATGTAGCATACAATTACTCAAGTTGCACTTTTTTTTTGTTTATAAAAGACTTGTATGATGTTATTTTCGCAAATATGTACTTGCCATATAATAATTAATGGGAAAAAGGCGATGAAAGTTTTAAATCGCATTTAGCTATCTTAGCTAACGAAAAGTACGAAAGTGTCACATCATCCAGCGTCGGCATTTAGCCTATGGTGTAGGCATAATTAAGCTTATGTTGGGCTTTAGTACTCCCCCTTCACTAGTGAAAACAGGGCCAAAAGTTTTTACCTTTAGTACCAGTTGCCTTACGAACCGGTACTAAAGGTAGCATTAGTACCGGTTTCGGAGCACAGGGTGCTAGAAACCTTTGGCACCGGTTCGTTAGGGGTCTTTAATACTAGTTCGTGTCGCACCAAATTTGCTGCGCATGTGGGCTGGTGATACGAACTGGTACTAAAGGGTTTCCAACCTATTTCTTCAACCCGAGCACAATTAGCTCTCCATTTTTTCATCTCCCACATATTTTTAAATATTTCTTCTTCTCACACTCCAACAAATCTCCATTGTTCTCCACCATTTTGATAAGATTGGCGGCAACCATCTATCCAAGGGTTATCAACATGATTCTTTTTTCCGGCTTTCCTAATTTAGTTCACTTACTTTCTAGTTTAACTCATTTTATTTTTTAGTGCTAGCAAGGTGTTTGATGAAATTTCTAATTTAGGAATTACATTCGTTTTATATGCAATTTGAGCTCACATTAAATTATGATTTATTGGTTTTAGTATCGTCTCTGTCCTCACCGCCGTCGATCGCCAGCGACGTCCCCTAGCTGGCACCACCTTGGTGAGCCTCTTGTTTTAGTTTTTTATAAAAAAACTTAATTTTATTTGATAGATGCATATAGTTATTACTTTATAATTTTCTTACATATATGATTATTTTTTATATGTATAGTGTCATGGTTTTGATATCCGTACCTATCGTCACTCGTCCGGTGTATGATTTGGATGTGGTATACTTTTATATCTATATTGTTACATTTCGTTTTATGACAATTATGCTGACCAACTTGACATACATATTTTATCTAGGAGGTAGTTGCACCGGAAATTCCAACCGACCCTCTTGTCGAGATGCTAAATTTATTTGACATAGAAATAATGATTTGAAAGCAAAATTGAAAAGAAGTGAAGATCTTCATCTCCAATTCCTAGAAGAGAAGATGGTATTGGACTTGAAGCTTGCCGACGTCGTCGATGATCACCAGATCAAGATGGATGCAATGTTCTTGAAAATTAAAAACATTGAGGCTTCATATAATTATGTTGTTGGTTCAGTAGTTAACTTAGTTGTGATTTTGATCGCATTTTTTGTTGGATTTTTTTAGATAGTTGTATGTTAGGTTTAGTGTATGTTTTATGAGAAATATATGTATTACATTTGGTCACTACTCTAATTTGCTTTTTATGTGCTGAATTAAATATTAATTAATTTGGTGACTCATCTATTCATGAAGTAGTGTAATTAACGGTTATTGATATACTTAGGGTGTGTTCGGTTTGAGAATACGATGGAATGGAATGGAACCATTTTATTCCTGTGTTCGGTTTGGACTAAAAATTGTCATGATTCCCATTCTAGCGTTCGGTTTTGGAATGAGACGAGAATGGAATGGCTTGGGTGAGAATACGATGGAATGGAATTAATATTTTCTGGACTTGATTAATTATTCTTAAACAAGATTAGTTATTTTTAAACTTGATTAATTATTCCAAACTTCATTGATTATTCCTAATCTTGATTAATTATTTCTAAACTTGATTAATTATTTCTAAGCATGATTACATTAGAGAGATGCAAGGGCAGTTCTGCTTGGTCCGCCGGATTTGGCCGGATGTGTTGATTCCGCATATAGAGAGAATATTCCCTTTCTGGAAACCACCTCGTTCCATTCCGTTTCAGAACCGAACGCAAGAATGGGGTGTGGGTGCGGAACTGTTCCATTCCATTCCACTTGGTTCCACAACCGACCACACCCTTATATAATGCAAAAGAACCGACAATGGGTGTCCTGTGGCCAACGTCGTACTGAGTTCATTACTAGAATGCATAATTCTCTCCACGTGGCGGAGACAACCAGGTAGTCGAATGGATTCATTTGTTTTCCATGTAGTGACCGCAAGAATAGGATGGATTACTCTACCTAAAAAATCATTCACGTCCACCTACTTGAGAAGGACGGACCTTGGATTATCACCCCGAAGGGTAAGACCTCGAATTTCACATGTGGTGTCATGCCCACTTACATGCTGCTGCTAAGAAAATGGAAACTTCAAGCAAGTTCCTCAACGCATAGGCTCCAATCACCATTAATAGTCCTCCAATCTCGTCTTCCATGACATTCTCTGCATGTGACTTAACCATGGAGTAAATTATCCCCTGATTGCAAGAGATCACAGGGCTTTGCGCCGGTCCCTCCTTAACATAGAACCAATGGGCACAAGCGAATTCCACTAGATCAATAAATCTCCAAGCATAACACGTCCATGGGAGTTTGTCGGCGGAGCCTTCCAAACTCCACCACTCCAGCGACATCACAAAGGAGAAACATAAGGCCGATCTTCTTCTTGGAGCAAGAGGATCCCTAAGACCGCCGCCTTTATTCGAGCACGCCCGCAGCCCCTCATACCGTTGGATAGCTTCCGGCAAACAAGTCGAGCCGTTAAAGCACACGTGACAGCGCCACGAGGAAGGTTGCCGGGCACCCTAGGCATGTGAAGTAGTGCCATCGCCGTAGGTTTCCCGATGTCGTCTCAGGCCATTACCGCACGCTCGACCCTCTCAGCCCCATCAGTACCTCCCTGCAGAGCAACGACATAAGCCGCGCATGGCCGACGGCACCCGCCCTGCTGCCTTACCTCTACCAGTTGTATCAGCAAGGAGCCGAAACCCCTGGAGGAAGGGAACCCAGTAGCCTACGCCGACCCCACCCGCCGTCTTCAACAGCTACGGGGTGACCACCACCGCTGGCTCCGGCAGCGTCGGTGGAGAAGATGGGGTGCCGATGTTCTATTTGATCGGGGGTCCTCTGGAGCCGCCCTCGTGTGGGGCGACCAAGAAGACAATCTCTTTAGGATAGATAGATAGAGAACGCCGGGAGCTTTTCGGCTGTATACTTGGCTTGGTCGGAGGTGGTCGGAGATGGGAGTTGGTCGGGGGCTAGAAGAGGACGAAAGAGTGCATGTGCGAGGCGATAAAAGTTCACCAATCACTCCACCTATATGTAAATTTCGTCTATGTTTCATGGGGAGTGTTGGTTTTCTTTCAACAAATCTAATTTATGACTTCTACCACCCGCGTTTATTTTCCATATATAATCATCGAACTTCTACTTGTCGCCACAAAATATGTTACAAACCATCCTTGTGATTGTAACAGGTAAACTAGGTCCGCCATATTAGCTCTATGGTTCTATTTTATGTTATTCTTTAGTAAACAGATTGCCACACCATGCTCCATCATCAAACCCAGTTCGGTACATAGGACAGCCCACGTACTACCAGGAAACACCGAGTCTTAACACCAGTTGCAATATGTGTGTTGCAACTTACACAGTTTGGAATGAGTGATCTCGGGAAAACATATGACACTAACGGATCTTGACCGACAACAAGCATCATCTACATTCGTATATATTGTCTCCTTTAGGTTAGATATAGGTTTTCCCCTCCATGTGGAGAAATCAAATTCAGTATCCTTTGGTGTTTCGGGTGTGATTTGTTCGGACTCGACGGATAACAAAAAGGTTTTTTCCCCCGGAGTAGTGCTGTCCCCGATGGTGGCATCTTTTTTGTGTAGTGCTCGCAAGGAGTTGGCTAATCTTCCTGCTGCTCGGGATCAACTTCAGGTTTCCGAGGTTGACACGGTTGCTCCTGCTATGGAGGTTCTCGATATGGAGACTAGGATAGCTGCGGATCCTCTCTCCCTATGCGCAGGATCATTCTTTGCCGGGCAGAGTTATGCTGTTGTCTGTACTTTGGAACAGGCAGAGGTGATCGATGCCGGCTGCCGGGCAGAATTTTACGCCTTTTGCTGCCGGCCAGCGACCAGCGGGTGCTCAAACACCTCAGGTTTTTATGGGAGAGGGTGGGACGCCGCGTGTGTCACCATCAATGAGGGTGTGGCCGGATCTGCGGCTGCTTTGGTTCCTACCGCTTGCATGCAGGGGTCTGGGGCTATGGTGGTGCAACCGCGTTGCTTGGAGGCAGGGCCATCTCCAGAAGTTGGAGGATGTGTTCGTGGGCGAGCATGCACGCTCACTCAACCAGGCGGGTTGGGGTTTGATGCGGGTATCACGGAGGGTTCTCTGGTTCCACCGGGCGGGTGCTGATGAATAGGCATGCTCGCTCCTGCGCGACGTCCAACTGAGGCTGAGGTGGCCGCATTTTTTTTTTTTTGATAAAGGGCTGAGGTGGCTGCATATGAAGTCTTGGAGGGAAAGACGATGATGGAGGTGAGCTCGTGTCAATATTGATGCGGCCCTTCCACCGCAAGCACGCGAAATAGCTCTGTTAGCGATAAGGGAAGCTGCCTATGCTTCAGGTACTACTCTCCGTTCCAACTTATCTTTGTGTTCCTTTTATAATTCTGAAACTAGCACAGGGGCCCTCGAAAATGCGAGGGCACCACTTTCTTCGGTTTTACAATTTGGTTCTATTTCTTTCTTTCTCGTGTTTATCTTATTTTTTATAAAAACACACCATTCATACATGGATGCCATCTTGAACATGTGAAGTTGATAGTTAGTTTTTCAATAGTTTTATCACATAGAAAATGAAATCAAATAGTTATAATCTGTTTTGTACGAAAATCCAATGAAATTAACATTGTTTATCGACAACTTATTTATGCATTCTGAGTTGAGTTTTCGAGGGGAGCAACCATTAATTTGTGTATACTTGCTTGATCAATTTTGGCCTTCATTTGAAACTTAACAACCTCATACTAAAACCTTGAAATCTGAATTTAGTATTGACGGAAAATTGTTTTAGTATTTAAATATAAACTAAAAAGGGAAAGTTTATAAATTCGTGTAACTCTTTTGCGGATATGTTTTGTTATTTATTTCCTGCTGATCTATGGGTGCCTATATCAAATTAAATTAAAAATATCAAGTTATTATCCTTTATTTTTTAGTTAATAAAATAGCAGTGTTTCATCACCTTTGTCAACTGGTATATTTTATTTTAGGCTATTTTCTCAAGGATTTCTAGCTAATGGGTGAAAAAGGCCTTAATTTGTACACAAATGGCATCATTTTTACCCGTGCATCATTTTTTATTGTTTATTTTTTCTCCACATTATTCTTTTGTCTGCACACTTGCTCGTCGAACATACTTCTCACTATCTACTAACCCCTATGGAAAGATTGTCATTGGCGAAGACCCAGCGCAATTATATTGATACCTAGAAGCATATGAATGGCTCAATGATTATCAATTGTGAGTCGTCGGTCTCTAAACCAAATCTATTTTTATATGTCTAATCTTGTTAATATCTGGTCCTATAGGTTTCAAGACTAAAAAAAATGATTCCTTTTTTGTAAAAGAAATTTTCATGACACATTTAATGCATGTTTTTATTTAACAAATGATAATTTTCAATAATAGAATTATTTGTCAAATGCTCGACATCACAATATGTTGAACTAATGTAATTTTGAACAAAGTATCTATGAGTCAAGATCTATATTCGACATTCAGTAAAACAATTTCTTACTCGTGGATAGAGAAATCGATGGCTAGTCTTGCAATAATACGTTTGTGGGAAGTCGATTTTTTTTACCTCCCGTTGCCATCACGGGCAGTTTTTGCTATCATTTATGATTATCCTATTTTTCTTGTCGATTTTTTCCTTTGTTTCACTACATGTCGCATGAATTTAGTTTCCGACGTGAAGAAGTTAGTACATCTTTACATGTACCTTCAATTTTTTTATGTATATCAATATCAGATGAAATAAACTTACATTTAAATATCACACAGATTAGAATGTACAAACATGTGTTTACACATGCAGCTATTTTTACCGCCGTGAACATGATGTTTAACTGAATAGAAAAATAAAATTATTCTACACGAGTTGATCGACATTGGGCTAAAATTTGGGTTGTTCCAATGTTTTGGTCGGCTAAAATTTGGGTTGTTCCGATATTTTGCGACCGAAAATTTTTCTCACTTCCGGTGCAATGCGCATGCATGTTTGCTATAATTAAAATATGGTTGTAAAAATACGTCGAGTCTTTGAGACACTTAACTAAGAGGGAATAGATTTTTTGATACATCAACATACACACTTGATCAAACAACTGAGAAAGTTAAATACTAAATTTGGGGAGCTTAATTTGCATCTTATATTTAGGAAGCGGAGGTAGTAGTATATCATTAACAGAATAGAGTTGAAAAAAACCCACAAGTTAGCTGAATTAACAATAATTAATCAATAACCTGATTTCAAAAGAGCACGTTCACCTTGTCCTTTTGGTTACATCAATCAGTAAATAGAAGATTAAAGCAGCGGCACGACATTACATCTTAAAAAGTGTACATACGTGAAGATATGATCCATATTAATCATATCAGATTGGCACAACAATATGTTGGGCTTGTCATCTGCAACTCAGTGACGGTGTATAAAATTCCATCGGAGAAGTTAGGCACCATGACAAACGCAGGTTGACGCCCATTGATGATCAGGTCTTGATGCAGGATCGTCGTTAGTGGCCGTACGTGTCAAATAGTCTGTGCAGCACAGGGCTGCGGCCCTGTCGGAGTAGAAATGATACGGATCAACGTGATGATCCGTAGTTTTTGCCCGATCTTTCACAACGAGTACACAAGATAAATAATCCTCCCAATCACGCGATGAACGCAACCTGAAGAAGTGGGACGAATCCAGCAAGCAACGGGGTGATGATCACCACGCCTCAAACCACGGCACGATAATTCTTGATGCACACAAGAACCTTCACGCAAATCTATCAAACTAGATACACGGCAGCGCCGTCCCAGGAGGGATGCTACACGCGATACACAACTCGTGTCTAAACTCTCAAAATTCTGGCCCCCTAAACCCTAGCTGTTGGCTTCTTTATATAAGAGGCCAACCCCTAGTCGGTTTGGACAGACCCAAACCGAAACCGACTCGAACCTAAACCTAGTTGGACTCGACACGATACAAACCGGCCTATTAGCAGGCTCGGCCAACACATGCGGCTCGCAGGCCTTAGACATTATACATCGTAATTTATTGTCCTGGCGTGCTAACCATTAGATGCCCGCATCATCCTCCCCTTCTTAGTAAGGCGTTGTCCTCAACGCCGGAAGGTCTTCTCCAGCGTGTGTGGCGTCGAATCTTCACATCGCCACGACTTGTCTCCATCATCAAGTCGTGTCGGCCTACCACATTACCTTCTCCCTCGCTGCTAGTTAAACTTGACATGGTTTTTGGCGTCTCCTTTCTTCTCCATATACGAATAAATTGGCGCGCCACCTCCTTCTTCTTCTCAATGCTTGTTGGTGCCTTTTTCATTTTTGGATGTATCTTCGGAGCACGACCCTGTACAGGTGCAATACCCGGGCCACACAACTGACGAACACGTACGTCCATCCTTACTCGTGTGCATACGCGCAGCTACTCCAACATTCCGCACAACTGCTCTAACAATTTTCCGGTCTAGTACCCGTCCCTCCACATGCACCAAACCATGAACGACACAAACATTTTCAGTCTGAACGCCTTTGTCGACAAAAACTGGACGTGTAGAACACGCTGCATCAACCGTCGTGTCACCACTAAGAGGTAGGAATTCAACTGGCTGGTCACCAACATGCACAACATGCGTGTCATCTACCTGCACAACTAAATCAACATGTGTCTTGATGCTCCCTGCAGCATGCATCTCTTTGTGAAGATTGACTGTCCTCGGTTGCGACTTCGTCTTGTGCACTTTCTCCTTACGCACAATCAACACAACATCAGACTGGATCATCTCATCTGTCATCGGCTTCAATGTTCTTTGTTTTCCATCATGCACAAATGAATACGTGTTTGATCTCCCGGCATGCATAGCGTTGCGATCATACTGCCATGGACGCCCAAGTAGCAATCCGCACACCTCCAATGGCAACACATCGCACTCCACCTCATCAACATACTCACCAACTGTAAATGGCACTCGCACTCTATGTGTAACCTTGAGCGTACCACAACTATTCAGCCACTCGAGATGCTTAGGTTTAGGAATACGCCATGTGGACAACCCCAACGAAGTCACCATCGTCTTGCTTATGCCATTGGTACAGCTACCTCCATCTATCATGAGCTTGCACGCCTTTCCCTTAATCATGCATTGCGTTTGAAATAAATTCCAACGTTGTCCTCTATCAACGCTCCTGCAAGTTTCATCGTCTACCCGCTTGAGTTGCATATTCAGCCCACTCAATGGTACAACTTCTTCCACCTTTTCAACATCCCTTTGAACTGTCGCCATTTGTTCGGACCTCTTATTAATCGAAGCCAACGTCGCCTCAAGTTCTGCAAATATCACCCGCATAGGTTTGACTAACTGTGCCGAATCACTATTAGCACGTGCATGAGCCCTTGCAATTTCGGCAGCCGGATCAAATATTGCTTCGGTTGACATTTTTATTTTTCTTAAGTGGCCGTCACGTATGTGCAGCAAACAGCTCCAATAGAAGTTGTCACGTGTAGATGCAGCCACAACAATAGTCAATAACCCAGAACTGATTAGTAATGGCAGAGAAAAAAATGTCAGATACGGATTCCCAATAATTAATTCCTTTCCTTGTGAAGGTGGAACACCAATCAAGCAAGAGGGACTCCACGATCACAATCAGCTCTCCTTATTTTATAGCTGCAACCGGGTCCAATTCAGATCCCAAATAAAATGCTTGCTTTCCAATTATATCACGCACAAAAAAAAGAGTGCTTCCTATTCCTCCGCTCCCTTTTTTTCTATGCTCAGAATCCACGTACGGAAGAAACAGAATCACGTGGCACACGGAAAGTAGCCAAAACAGAATCCAATAGGATACACTTTGCGTTTTCTGAACTTCCTTTGCGACCAGAAGATCAGATCGGAATGGAAAATAATTACATGAGACCTGGTCTACAAATTTAGACCCGTGGACCAACTCCATCAATTGACACGTGGCAAGAAAATAGAGAAAAAACAAAATCCGGTTATCTATTTTCAGATCTAAACTACTTTCTGGCCACGTGTCAATTGCTGAAGTTGGTCCACGGGCTAAATTTGTAGACCAGGTCTCATATAATTATTTTCCGATCGGAATAATCTTCGTTTCCTATTTGCACGCTGGAGGAAAACCGATCTGCAATTCTCTCGGACGGAGCGATACGGCGGCGACGAAAGCACCTCCAACCACCAACGCAGACGGTGGGCTTCACGATCCAACACAGAACCTTCCAAGAAGAATTGGCAGTAGCCTCTCCGCAAAAACAATTAGTCTCGAGAAAAACTACTTGTCAACAAGAACTCGCTGTAAACAACCCAGAAATCTGATACCACATGATACGGATCAACGTGATGATCCGTAGTTTTTGCCCGATCTTTCACAACGAGTACACAAGATAAATAATCCTCCCAATCACGCGATGAACGCAACCTGAAGAAGTGGGACGAATCCAGCAAGCAACGGGGTGATGATCACCACGCCTCAAACCACGGCACGATAATTCTTGATGCACACAAGAACCTTCACGCAAATCTATCAAACTAGATACACGGCAGCGCCGTCCCCGGAGGGATGCTACACGCGATACACAACTCGTGTCTAAACTCTCAAAATTCTGGCCCCCCTAAACCCTAGCTGTTGGCTTCTTTATATAAGAGGCCAACCCCTAGTCGGTTTGGACAGACCCAAACCGAAACCGACTCGAACCTAAACCTAGTTGGACTCGACACGATACAAACCGGCCTATTAGCAGGCTCGGCCAACACATGCGGCTCGCAGGCCTTAGACATTATACATCGTAATTTATTGTCCTGGCGTGCTAACCATTAGATGCCCGCATCAAGAACCAACAGCGGAAAAACCAACAGCGGCTGTGACTTACACAGGTGGTTTCCATTGCTGATCGGGTCTTAGGGCCGCAAAACCAACAGCGGCTGTGACAAATCCATCGGACAGCGTCTCAGCGCCGGCGGCAGGGAAAACCAATTGGGGAAGAGAAGCACCATGGCGAGCACACAGGTGGACGCCCGTCGCTGATTAGCTCTTGTATCGAACACAAACTGCTAATATGCACTCGTGCTATCTAGGTACGCGACAAATAATCTGATTTTCTTCGCCTGATGTTTGCTATATTGTGTATTTAAACATTTGTACGGATGTCTCTTCCCGTTAGATTCCAGGACTAAAAGTAAAACTATGCACATCTATCAAAACATGTTCTCCTGGTCGTGTCACCCTGAAATACATATTTGAATCGTGTCAAATAGAACTACGTACATGTCTACACGGTTACGTAACTAATGTTCTTCCGTTAAATCCTAACCATTGATTTCAGATCTAACTAACAAAAATAATTAGGGTGATGTGGAGTAACCTGGTGTCTCTATTTACATCTTCGTATATTGCTTTTAGTATATAATAGATAATAGATGACTTATAGCGAAGGTCTTACATCATAGAGATCACACGGTCGACCGCTAAGCAGTACATCATACAAATATATAAAGTACTAGATCATAGAGATCACAGGATCGACACCCAAGCACTACATCATAGAGATCACAGGCAGCCGGTATCTCAATATTGAAGCTCTTGCTCATATTGATCTTTTCATTGTTTATATCAGCGCTAGCAAACCGTATGCCGATGCAAAGGAAGTTCATGAGAGCTGGACAGTTCTTGTCACTACTGCAACAACAAATTAAAATAGAACAAATGTTCATTAAGAATCATAAAAATAACCTAATAAATATATATATGAAAATATGTAACAAGGACAATAAATTCACTACTAAATACAAATTGATCTATCAAATTTGTATAACGTATATGAAGTGATATAAGAAACTCCTAAATTTAACTATGTCATATGTTCTATCATGGATTTGCCTATTTGTACCAAGGATAATTAATTCACTACTAAATAGTATTGATCTTTCATATAGAATTCAAATGGGAACATTTTCTACCTTATGCAATTATCCAATATGTACTAAATTAACTATGTCATATGTTCTATCACGGATTTGCCAATATGCAAAAGGAAAATTAATTCACTACTAAATAATAATTGATCTTTCACACAGAATTCAAATGGGAACATTTTGCTATCCTATGCAATTTGCCAATATGCATGTCGTGAATTAACTATATGTCATACATGTTCTATCACGGATTTGCCAATTATGCAACAAGCAAAATTAATTCACCATGAACTATGTTATATGTTCTATGATGGATTTGCTAATTTGTAGCAAGGAAAATTAAGTCACTACTAAATAGTATTGAAACAATTTGATATGCTATGAATTTACCAATATGTCCTAAATTAACTATGTCATATGTTCTATCACGGATTTGCCAATATGCAATAAGGAAAATTAATTCACCATGAACTATGTCATATTTTCTATATATCATGCATATATGATTCAAATGGGATTGGACATATTGCTATCCTACCTAATTTTCATCATGAAACCTATGAATGGATCAAGAGACCTAAACATACCTTGCCCATTGGAAGACCAAGACATTGTTTTTAAAGCATAGATGGATGACAGCAAGATAACTCGGCATCATGGCGATATGAATCTCTCTTGTTCCTTCGCCCGATCAAGCCATCCGTGCAATTGATCAAGATAACCCGGCACCGTGGCGCTGTCGTTGGTGTAGACTACACGTAGCACCTTCGTGCCATGTACGCGAATATGCGCCATACGAGTGATTGTTTCATCCATGGTGGATATGGGAAGAAGAGAGGGAGAAGAGAGAGGAGGAGCAAGGGGAGACGCACGATTTCATACGCGTGGGAGGCAAACCGTTCGCCTGCAGGAGCCCTTCGGTGCCGGTTCTATCCACCAACCGGTACCAGAGCTGCTCGCACCAAGCGAACGGTGCCACACCCCTTTGGTACTGGTTCGTGGTAGTAATCGGTGCCGAAGGTCAGGTTCAAACCAGTATTAGGTATGTCCGGCGCACTACCCGTTCGAACCAGTACCAGAGCCCCATTGGCACTGGTTTGTAATCAAACCGGTACAAATGGTCCAGATCGATGGGGTGTTGTCTACTAGTGAGAACACATTATTATGTGTCTGGCCACTCATATGTTCGGACGATATCTCATGCGGTGTTAGGTATTGCTAGGGAAGTGTTCTATATTTATTTACTCAGCTCACGCCGTAGCCTATGTGTATAACTTTGACATGTTTTAGTGAGCTAGAGCTTTTAATAAGTGGAATTTATGTTTCCTACCAACTGGATTTTGCTCTTTATGTATTTCTATATATAAACGTGGGTTAGTAGCAACATATATGACCAGACCTTGTGATTGCTCTCCCGGCATGCATAGCGTTGCGATCATACTGCCATGGACGCCCAAGTAGCAATCCGCACACCTCCAATGGCAACACATCGCACTCCAACTCATCAACATACTCACCAACTGTAAATGGCACTCGCACTCTATGTGTAACCTTGAGCGTACCACAACTATTCAGCCACTCGAGATGCTTAGGTTTAGGAATACGCCATGTGGACAACCCCAACGAAGTCACCATCGTCTTGCTTATGCCATTGGTACAGCTACCTCCATCTATCATGAGCTTGCACGCCTTTCCCTTAATCATGCATTGCGTCTGAAATAAATTCCAACGTTGTCCTCTATCAACGCTCCTGCAAGTTTCATCGTGTACCCGCTTGAGTTGCATATTCAGCCCACTCAATGGTACAACTTCTTCCACCTTTTCAACATCCCTTTGAACTGTCGCCATTTGTTCGGACCTCTTTTTAATCGAAGCCAACGTCGCCTCAAGTTCTGCAAATATCACCCGCATAGGTTTGACTAACTGTGCCGAATCACTATTAGCACGTGCATGAGCCCTTGCAATTTCGGCAGCCGGATCAAATATTGCTTCGGTTGACATTTTTATTTTTCTTAAGTGGCCGTCACGTATGTGCAGCAAACAGCTCCAATAGAAGTTGTCACGTGTAGATGCAGCCACAACAATAGTCAATAACCCAGAACTGATTAGTAATGGCAGAGAAAAAAATGTCAGATACGGATTCCCAATAATTAATTCCTTTCCTTGTGAAGGTGGAACACCAATCAAGCAAGAGGGACTCCACGATCACAATCAGCTCTCCTTATTTTATAGCTGCAACCGGGTCCAATTCAGATCCCAAATAAAATGCTTGCTTTCCAATTATATCACGCACAAAAAAAAGAGTGCTTCCTATTCGTCCGCTCCCTTTTTTTCTATGCTCAGAATCCACGTACGGAAGAAACAGAATCACGTGGCACACGGAAAGTAGCCAAAACAGAATCCAATAGGATACACTTTGCGTTTTCTGATCTTCCTTTGCGACCAGAAGATCAGATCGGAATGGAAAATAATTATATGAGACCTGGTCTACAAATTTAGACCCGTGGACCAACTCCATCAATTGACACGTGGCAAGAAAATAGAGAAAAAACAAAATCCGGTTATCTATTTTCAGATCTAAACTACTTTCTGACCACGTGTCAATTGCTGAACTTGGTCCACGGGCTAAATTTGTAGACCAGGTCTCATATAATTATTTTCCGATCGGAATAATCTTCGTTTCCTATTTGCACGCTGGAGGAAAACCGATCTGCAATTCTCTCGGACGGAGCGATACGGCGGCGACGAAAGCACCTCCAACCACCAACGCAGACGGTGGGCTTCACGATCCAACACAGAACCTTCCAAGAAGAATTGGCAGTAGCCTCTCCGCAAAAACAATTAGTCTCGAGAAAAACTACTTGTCAACAAGAACTCGCTGTAAACAACCCAGAAATCTGATACCACATGATACGGATCAACGTGATGGTCCGTAGTTTTTGCCCGATCTTTCACAACGAGTACACAAGATAAATAATCCTCCCAATCACGCGATGACCGCAACCTGAAGAAGTGGGACGAATCCAGCAAGCAACGGGGTGATGATCACCACGCCTCAAACCACGGCACGATAATTCTTGATGCACACAAGAACCTTCACGCAAATCTATCAAACTAGATACACGGCAGCGCCGTCCCCGGAGGGATGCTACACGCGATACACATCTCGTGTCTAAACTCTCAAAATTCTGGCCCCCTAAACCCTAGCTGTTGGCTTCTTTATATAAGAGGCCAACCCCTAGTCGGTTTGGACAGACCCAAACCGAAACCGACTCGAAACTAAACCTAGTTGGACTCGACACGATACAAACCGGCCTATTAGCAGGCTCGGCCAACACATGCGGCTCGCAGGCCTTAGACATTATACATCGTAATTTATTGTCCTGGCGTGCTAACCATTAGATGCCCGCATCAAGAACCAACAGCGGCAAAACCAACAGCGGCTGTGACTTACACAGGTGGTTTCCATTGCTGATCGGGTCTTAGGGCCGCAAAACCAACATCGGCTGTGACAAATCCATCGGACAGCGTCTCAGCGCCGGCGGCAGGGAAAACCAATTGGGGAAGAGAAGCACCATGGCGAGCACACAGGTGGACGCCCGTCGCTGATTAGCTCTTGTATCGAACACAAACTGCTAATATGCACTCGTGCTATCTAGGTACGCGACAAATAATCTGATTTTCTTCGCCTGATGTTTGCTATATTGTGTATTTAAACATTTGTACGGATGTCTCTTCCCGTTAGAGTCCAGGACTAAAAGTAAAACTATGCACATCTATCAAAACATGTTCTCCTGGTCGTGTCACCCTGAAATACATATTTGAATCGTGTCAAATAGAACTACGTATATGTCTACACGGTTACGTAACTAATGTTCTTCCGTTAAATCCTAACCATTGATTTCAGATCTAACTAACAAAAATAATTAGGGTGATGTGGAGTAACCTGGTGTCTCTATTTACATCTTCGTATATTTTTTTTAGTATATAATAGATAATAGATGACTTGTAGCGAAGGTCTTACATCATAGAGATCACACGGTCGACCGCTAAGCAGTACATCATACAAATATATAAAGTACTAGATCATAGAGATCACAGGATCGACACCCAAGCACTACATCATAGAGATCACAGGCAGCCGGTATCTCAATATTGAAGCTTTTGCTCATATTGATCTTTTCATTGTTTATATCAGCGCTAGCAAACCGTATGCCGATGCAAAGGAAGTTCATGAGAGCTGGACAGTTCTTGTCACTACTGCAACAACAAATTAAAATAGAACAAATGTTCATTAAGAATCATAAAAATAACCTAATAAATATATATATGAAAATATGTAACAAGGACAATAAATTCACTACTAAATATAAATTGATCTATCAAATTTGTATAACGTATATGAAGTGATATAAGAAACTCCTAAATTTAACTATGTCATATGTTCTATCATGGATTTGCCTATTTGTACCAAGGATAATTAATTCACTACTAAATAGTATTGATCTTTCATATAGAATTCAAATGGGAACATTTTCTACCTTATGCAATTATCCAATATGTACTAAATTAACTATGTCATATGTTGTATCACGGATTTGCCAATATGCAAAAGGAAAATTAATTCACTACTAAATAATAATTGATCTTTCACACAGAATTCAAATGGGAACATTTTGCTATCCTATGCAATTTGCCAATATGCATGTCGTGAATTAACTATATGTCATACATGTTCTATCACGGATTTGCCAATTATGCAACACGCAAAATTAATTCACCATGAACTATGTTATATGTTCTATGATGGATTTGCTAATTTGTAGCAAGGAAAATTAAGTCACTACTAAATAGTATTGAAATAATTTGATATGCTATGAATTTACCAATATGTCCTAAATTAACTATGTCATATGTTCTATCACGGATTTGCCAATATGCAATAAGGAAAATTAATTCACCATGAACTATGTCATATTTTCTATATATCATGCATATATGATTCAAATGGGATTGGACATGTTGCTATCCTACCTAATTTTCATCATGAAACCTATGAATGGATCAAGAGACCTAAACATACCTTGCCCATTGGAAGACCAAGACATTCTTTTTAAAGCATAGATGGATGACAGCAAGATAACCCGGCATCATGGCGATATGAATCTCTCTTGTTCCTTTGCCCGATCAAGCCATCCTTGCAATTGATCAAGATAACCCGGCACCGTGGCGCTGTCGTTGGTGTAGACTACACGTAGCACCTTCGTGCCATGTACGCGAATATGCGCCATACGAGTGATTGTTTCATCCATGGTGGATATGGGAAGAAGAGAGGGAGAAGAGAGAGGAGGAGCAAGGGGAGACGCACGATTTCATACGCGTGGGAGGCAAACCGTTTGCCTGCAGGAGCCCTTCGGTGCCGGTTCTATCCACCAACCGGTACCAGAGCTGCTCGCACCAAGCGAACGGTCCCACACCCCTTTGGTACTGGTTCGTGGTAGTAATCGGTGCCGAAGGTCAGGTTCAAACCGGTATTAGGTATGTCCGGCGAACAACCCGTTCGAACCAGTACCAGAGCCCCATTGGCACTGGTTTGTAATCAAACCGGTACAAATGGTCCAGATCGATGGGGTGTTGTCTACTAGTGAGAACACATTATTATGTGTCTGGCCACTCATATGTTCGGACGATATCTCATGCGGTGTTAGGTATTGCTAGGGAAGTGTTCTATATTTATTTACTCAGCTCACGCCGTAGCCTATGTGTATAACTTTGACATGTTTTAGTGAGCTAGAGCTTTTAATAAGTGGAATTTATGTTTCCTACCAACTGGATTTTGCTCTTTATGTATTTCTATATATAAACGTGGGTTAGTAGCAACATATATGACCAGACCTTGTGATTGCTCAACTATTCAACCTTTCGTTCTTTAAGCTCTATGATTCTAGTGTACATTGTTGTTTGACACGATAGACCACAAACATTCACTGTCATCCGCTGCACCTCCTCGTCGAGTGCCCATGGACGCGGCAAGTGTGGAGCTGCATTGCTCAATATTTCCATATACCTTCTCCGAACCCTTCCGGCTGGACGATTGATGCTCCTATCTCGGACTGGCTTCAGAGCTGCTTGACACCCACCCCCTCCACACGAAGGAAAGGCGCCCAATCTCTCCTGCTGCTGGCGTGCTGGGAGGTATGGAAGGAGCGGAACAGACGGGTGTTCCAGAAGGAGGAGCTTTCGGTTGCTGCTCTTGTTAGTAGAATTAGAGATGAGGCTAGGCTGTGGAATCTGGCAGGTGCCTCAATTCCTTTTGATCCTGGTTGAGGCTTGTCTCACCGGTGATCTAATTTCCTTTTTTATTTTTGGTTACCCTTGTACAAACTCTTCTTCTAATCTATGAATTTAGCAGCTCTCCTGCTAACATTCCAAAGATTCCCCTGGCTGTGTCGCGGCAAAACTATTTATATGAAACTAATGTTGCCGTGACAGCCCTGTTGTAATAACTAGGCCTATGCTTCTGAAACGGTCAGCACAGATCTCAGTCATCCGCTTAGATTATAGGAAAGTTTATTAACGAAGGATTCAGCTGCATCCTTGTATAAATTTTGTACAACGTAATCAATACAAAATGTGTTCCATACTCTATATCTCTCACCCGTTCACATGACATCAGAAGCTCCTGTTCTCTAAACTCGATTCTTTCCCAGATCTCTGCTGTGGCTAGTCATGATCTCCTATCGAGGCCTCCTGCAAATAAACGAATCCCTTTCCTGTCGCACCACCCCATATTCAGGCTATTAACATCAAGACCCTTTTCTACTGGCATGCCATTTGTGGCATCCTTGTCTCACATCCTGGCCCTCCTATTCTCCGTGTGCTCTATGCTTGCGCGTTCTACATGTCGTCGTATAGACTTCGTCGCCCACTCATGTAGCAATACCAGGAGCCATCTGCACCTGTCGACCTGTCCCACTTGACGGCCCTACAATTAGAGGTCTGGCAATCTTTGCCCGCTTCAGGGCTCCAAGTCTAACTCTGGCGTTTGCTATGGCCTCAGCGTCTCCGTCGATGTATTCCATGCTCAGGTTGGCCATCCCGAGCGCAATGGTCGATATAGGGTTTGTCTAATAAAATTGTTTCTCGCATTTGTCTGTCGTACTATAGAAAAAAAAGGTGCACAGGCCATTGTCTAAATCTCTGTAAACTTCTATTGTTCCCTCTCACCTTTTGCATTGTGGTGTATCGGGCCTCTACGGTGCCCAATATTTATGGCTTGTAATCTTGTGTTAATTGTCGAAGATTGCGCACATTACGCATGCACTTTCCAGCTCAGTTGCAAATCAATTGCCATTGTCAAGATCACCGACTTCTTTGTCTATGTCTGCGCTCATTCCAATATCCCAGTGGTATATTGTATGTCATGTGCTCATACACACGTCCTAGCAAATTGGGTGCTCCAAACGCGTCCAACATACTCTCGGCCAAAGGGTTAATTCGTGTGGTGCTCTTATATGAAAACCTATCACCATGCTGGCCATGGCGATAGACCTCTGAACGCTCTCCATGTGTCGCTCCCATGCATGCCAACCTCTTGTCTCACCAACTCAACTACAGCCCTGTTATGATCGAAGACTCTGATTGACTGATCCCGCGCTCCCGTCCACATCACACCGGAACGGCCGCCTTGGCCAGGCTCTAACTAACTCATTGCTCCGGTGTCCCCGATCTCAATTACCTCGAGGTTACAGCGCAGCCAGCGGAAGATGCTAGCAAGGTGCTCAGCCTGGATCAAGGTTGGTGGCTCGATCATGTTAGAATACTAAATAGAAGGGTAAGGCGCGCGTTGCCGCGCCTGGTTGTTATGTGAGGTTTGTAAAATAGTGAAATCTTGATTTAATGTGCTAACACAACTGCTAATATTTCTGACTTCTCTCCACTTGGGAAAAATCAGGGGGTCACTTCTCCATTCTTGAGTCGACATATCAGAAATGTTACACCAGCGTTACCAAACAATATTTAGCTCCTACAATATTGTATCACTTCGAATAATCAACTTAATTAAACATAGAGACAAACGTGCAGCAAATAAGCTCAATTCTTGAAATCTAATGAATTCTCTCCCATGTCATTACATAACAGCATCTTGAGGGCACCAACCTCATAAAGCTAGAAACAAGTGACAAGAAAAAGGACAATCAGGTTAAACCATGTGAGCTACAACACAATCTAGATCTGTGAGTGTTTAAACCATGTTCTGATTACATTCACGTTCAATCTGTCCAGCCACGCAGGGCGGAACTGACTGAATTAACACACACCCTTGCTTAGAGAATCCAAGTTTTGCTAATTCGTGTGCCAAAGGATTGTTTGCACGATTTACATTACTGAACTTAGAACCATGAGTAAGCCTGAGCAAATCCTGCATCTCAGTGACCACCAATGAGATAATAGACTTGCCAGGAACATTGTTTTGCAAAGCTCTGATCACAGCTGTGCAGTTATTCGCAATAATGACCGGTTCGACACAGGAGGGCAGTGTAGAAGGATGAAATTGGCGGAATATGTTGGATGTATTATTGAGCCTCATGGGCGAGTATATATTAGGGTACAAACTTGGAGGGCAAGAAGCCTCGTAGAGATAGAGTAGGAGATGGATTACAAATTCTATACTACCAAATACATGTACCGGAATATCTATATCTATACCTAATAATAAAAGTGTTAAGACTTCCCTGGTTGGTTACTTGGTCGGTCGGTCCGTCATCAAAATTGACATATAAGTTGATAAAAATTACCCACCACGCCACCCATAAGTCATACCCCTTCGTTTTTTTATACGTGCCTGAATCATAAACCGCGTGAAAGTCGACTTAACGAAAAAACAAACCATCTATCGGGTGACCGCACGCGAGAGAGTTCATGTGGTGATAGTACGTCTATGTGTGAATAGCTGTCGGAAAATATTATGCACAGGTCCAGCGACCATGCATTGCCCATCTCATCGGCCGGGTCAAAGGCCTCAAGCTAGGCTCTGAGCGTCCATGGGAAAAGAACAACAGCAGTGATGACAATGTAGTACGTCCAGAAAAAATACCATAGGTACGAAAAAAAAAGATCACCTCTAGCTAGACAACTGCCAACCGAGCAAAATAAAAAAGAAAAGAGGACCATTCCCAATTAGCTAGGCAATTACCGATCGGATCTCGCCTGCAAAGAAAATAACAAATGAATTAAAAAAGAAAGGCCGCTCATTATTGCTCGCGCCTTTTCCTTACCCGTGAGCTGATTTTTTTTCTCCAGCACTCCGCCTCCCGATGTCCTCCCGCCGGGATACCTCCGTGCTGATCGAGGCGTGGCCCTCTGGCAACTTCTACGACAAGGTCCGCTCTGGCACGATACCCCTCGGCTTCGGCATATTTGCCACCGCCTACGAGGCCGTCCACGCGTACGGCGCGTCGACGTGGCTACTCGGCCGTTCGGCACATGAGATGAGTTTTCACGATATATGGACGCGCCACCAGGCGCCCATGAGAAGCTGCTCGGAAAGCACGAGCTCGTCCGTCTCCTTGGCCGCGACACCTTTGCGAAGGTATACCTGGCGCGCTCCCTCGTCGGCGGAGAGGCCGTGGCTATCAAGGTGCTCGACACCACCGCCGGCATGGACGCGCACATCCTCGACGAGGTCTCCGCCATGGGCCGCCTCCGCCACCCCAACGTATTGTGCCCCCGTCGACGACCTCCTTTCCACGCTCGCCTCCCTCTTCGTCATGCTCGTCGGTCGCCTATCGCGCCAGCATGAGCCCATGAGAGGCTGCTCGGCAAGTACGAGCTCGGCGCCTCCTTCGCAAAGGTATACCCGACGCGCTCCCTCGTCGGCGGAGAGGCCGTGGCTGTCAAGGTGCTCCTTGGCAGCCGACCGCGACACCTTCGCAAAGGTATACCTCACGCGCTCCCTCGTCGGCGGAGAGGCCATGGCCGTCAAGGTGCTCGACACCACCGCCGGCATGGACGCGCGCGTGCTCGACGAGGTATCCGCCATGCGCCGCCTCCGCCACCCCAACGTGTTGCACCCCATCGGCGACCTCCTCTCTAGGCTCGCATCCCTCTTTGTCATGCTCGTCGGTCACCTGCCGTTCGACGATTCCAACATCCCAGACATGTGCAAGAAGGCGCACCGCCGCGAGAGTACGTGCTCCCAGCGTGGGTGTCGCAGAGGATGACCTAGCCACCCGGCGATTTTGGGATGTCTGTTCCGCTTCAGTGTTTTCGGCACATAAAAGCGCGATTTTCGCGCCGTTGTCCGTACTTAAAAGTCCGCAGGATAAGGGCTGCTAGAGATGCTCTTAGTGAAACATCTTTTAGCAAGGATATTTGGATATGGATGCTACCGAAAAGTAGAGAGACCTGATAATTAGGGCGAATACGTGCGCGTTACTTCCCATGGTCACGGTGCTATAGATAGAGTACTAAAATGAGCCATGTTTCTCTCTTCATCTTTATGGTTTCCTCCGTATAGCCCGTTTGTCCCTCCACCTACGTGTGCCTCCTTTTCTTATCACATTTTTTTTTGTTTGATTTGTTTGACAAAGACAAGTCCATGTAAAGTTAGGTTTGCTGTTTTCAGCGGGATGTTGGATGAAAGATTTCAAACCTATATTTGATCAGCCATAGAAATGTACAGTCATTTTTTTGCTATAAGTCTAAATTTGATCAGCCGTAGCAATGCACGGGCATTTTTGCTAGTATCTCTAACATCCCCCCGCAGTCGTAGCGGTAGCGTTGCGAACAACAAGAGCGTCGCGGACTGTCATACTGGAGAGAAACCGAAGTAGAATCCAGTGGGCTGACATCGTGGACGGTGTCACGGCACTGGAGCTTGGACCGTAGAGGAAGCTGATGAGTGCTCAAGGCGAGATGATAGCCCTTTGTGCCGAGAGCGTAGGGTGGTGTAGCCGTGGTCGAGGTAGCCGTGCGAGGATCGCCGAGGTCGATGTCGAGTCAGGGTAGCCGGTGTCGAGGTAGTCGCCCTGGAGCCGCGGGGCGCAAGGAGGCGCCAAGTTAGACATAGGCGCTGTGGTGTTGAAGTAGTGGTACGCCGAGAAGAAGACGGTATGGACGGGGCGTCGCGCCGGGTTTGCCAAGCCCGTGGACGCGTCGTGGACGAAGGCACGCGCCAGTGTTGCCAGCACCGGGCATGCGTAGAAGGACGAAGTCGATGTTGACGAGGCGTCGCACCAGGCTTGCCAGGCCCGGGGACACGTCGTGGACGAAGGCTCGACGAGGGTTGCAGCGCCAGTCGGCGTAGGGGTAGAAGGTGCCGATGTCAACCACGATTGTCGGAGCAGAGGAAGTGGTCGAGGAAGATGACGGTGATGCGTAGAAGGACGAAGTCGATGTTGACGAGGCGTCGCACCAGGCTTGCCGGGCCTAGGGACACGTCATGGACGAAGGCTCGACGACGGTTTCAGCGCCAGTCGGTGTGGGGGAGATGGTGCCGATGTCAACCACGGTTGTCGGAGCAGAGGAAGAGGTGGACGGCGATGTAGTCGGCGGAACCAAAGGCAGCCCGTGGGAGGGCCATGTCGGTTGCCGTTAGGAGCGACACGGCGGCGGTAGCCCGCGAAGGGCCACGACGGTCACGTGTAGAAGCGCGGTGGCGATGCTCGTAGTAGGCGAGGAAGAACCCAACGACTCGAAAAAGACCACGCGCGGACGGTGGCGTTCCCGCGCCTAGGAAGGCGGCGCGACGCATACCACGAAGAGGTCAACGCGCGGGGACGGCGGAGTGGACCGCACGTCGTGGCGCTACGGCTTGAAGAGCGACGCAGCGGCGACGTGCGTGTCGGGGCGACGGCGGGAAGACCTCGGGGCGGCGACCTGGACCGCGTGTGTTGCGGCGCTATAGCCCGAAGGGGTGACGCAGTGGCAGCACGCCGTCAGGGCAACCGCGGGAACGGCCTCGTGGCGGCGGGCCCCGCGTGCTGTGGCACTACGGCCCGAAGGGACGACGCAGCGGCAGCGCACCGCCAGTGAACCGCTGGAACAACTCGGGGCGACGGCGGGGACAGTGTGATGCAGCGCTATGGCCCGGAGGAGCGACGCAGCGGCGACGCGCGGGGTGATGCAGCCGCGGTGAGAACCACGGGGCGGCGGCGCTACGGCCCGATGGGGCGACGCAGCGGCAGCCCGTTTGCTCGATCGGTGATAGACGCACACTCAGGGACGGTCTTCACGGGAACCTGCGGAGGCGCACGCAGATGACTGTACGGGTCGGCCGCGCAGCCTGGATGGAACGGATCGCGGGCGGGCGGGTGATCAATCCGGTTGCTCGCGAGGTGGAGGATGCGCCGCTCAGCACGATGATGATGACGTAAGGCTGGGTAGTGGAGGTCGAGCGGCGAACGCAGCGCCGTGCCTGAGCGGCCAAGGCAGCCACGGTGAAGGCGGGGTAGTGGAGGAGTCCCGATCGGAGCATGGGAGATGACGACCGACACAAAGCGACGGGCGGGTAGACGCGCGGAAGGCGGCCGTTAAGGCCGCCGCATCGCGCGAGCCGCCGAGGCAGCGAAGAGGCCACATGGATGGCCGTTACGGCTGCCGCGTGGCGTGTGACTCCGCCGTGTCGGTGAAGAGGCCGGTAGTCGCGCCGGTGTCGGTGTAGAGGCGCGTGAGGGTCGACGGTGGCGGCGGGCGACGCAAACCGATCTTGAATCGGAAAACCAAAAAGAAAATGCCGGCCAAGCGACCGGCGGAGAGAAAGACGCTCTAGGGCAGCCGATCCAGGGGACCGGCGGATGAACCCTAGGTACGGGCGGCGCGGCCCCCGGCGACGATCATAGATCCGTCCCGGGAGCGGCGCGAGGCGGAAGCGGCGTCGGCGGCTAGGGTTCGATCGTGTTTAGGCTGATATCATGTAGAAGGATGAGATTGGCGGAATATGTTGGATGTATTATTGAGCCTCATGGACGAGTATATATTGGGGTACAAACTTGGAGGGCAAGAAGCCTCGTAGAGATAGAGTAGGAGATGGATTACAAATTCTATACTACCAAATACATGTACCGGAATATATCTCTAACAGGCAGAACGTCCTTGATACTCAATTTTCCAGCAAGATTCTAAGTCATTTCTGCAGTTGGATAGTAATCTGCGCGCCCCCAACTTTAAGAAAATGTTGACCTTGCATTGCATGATAAAACTATAGGATGAAAAGAAAAAAAGGCCCGACCCATAGAAGAATAGTGTGTGTTGCCATGCCTATAAAATCCGTTCATTCCAATATCGTTCTCAAAATGATACTAATTCTCAAACAGCGTCAGAACGCCGAGCATTCTAGATCTAGTTTAAAAGCAGAACAAAATACACCAGCGAATACAATTCATATGATTTATCAAATATTATGTGCAGAAAAAGGTTATAAAGGAAGAGGGAAATTTATATTGTCGCTTCCAGTAATGCCCAAACAAGTATGTGTATAACCACTTCTATTTTGACAGGTTCAACATTGTAAACCTTAACAGTGAATAAACATTTAGACATAAAATATAATGATAGGATTTTTGTTTTATAGTTTATCGTTAAACGCCTTTTAATGTTCAACAATACAAATATTTTTAGGTGGATCTGCTACTATACTCTTTGGTTTTCAAATAGAAGCTTACTTGATAATTTGTATGCATATTAGAAACCAAGGGAGCAATGTATGGTATGGCTTCCGCAACTCAAACCAAAGCAGCCTGTAATGTTAGTTATTCATTAGTTTCCCCAACATTTAGTAGGACCAATGGTAAAAAAAGAAGCATTACTGCAGGTTCGATGCAAATCAAAGTGAAACCATAGAAATGGTATCCAGTATGTATTTTGCACCTGAAGGCTACACATACAACCTACTGTTTATACTTTCTAGTAGTCCCTATGACAGATAAGCTATCATACTTTGAATGCATCCAAATTTGCAGTTCCTGGGATGGTGTTATTGGACTTTCAAGATAAATGATAAGAGAAAAACAACGAGAAACTCAATAGTAAGTATCTTTGATGAAACTTCATACGAACATTCATAAACATAGAGCAAGGCCAGGGACAGTTAACTATACTTATGCGAAATCTTTTATTCTCATGAGATAGTGAGAATAGTGTGTATGTAGCTGCTTAGAATAAGCTCATGACAATGGTTGTCAACTAAGGACAACCTATAACAGTCCTCTTCTCCAAGTTAACTTCCAGATTCTGAATATTCCTAAACTCAACAAAAAAAGAAAAATTGATTGCCCGTGACACAGCCGCTGAAACCTGAGTACAATGTAGAGTCAGACACATACTTAACTCGTCTACAAACTTGTTTTTTCACTGCCACAAATCAATCAATTATGATAATATAATTTGACTTACTTTTATTGATTTATCTTCTTATCCAATCGCCACGACATCAGAAAGGTTGAACAATTGGTGTCCATGCACCCGATGCAGAGTTACACCGGAGTATGTCACATCTCCGGCGTGCACACCCGCGTAGGCTAGTCTTTCGTCATCATCAGCTTGAATAGTAGCAGCAGTGTAGGACTGGAAATAGATGATACCGAATGATTTTCCAAGAAAATAACAATTAGAAGTAAGCACTGTAAAATTTCAATCAAATCAGGTTATAAAGTATATATGTAACTTTTTTCTGGAAATACAAAGAGTTCTAGTAATCCTAATGTCTCACCTCTAAACCAAAATAAATGCCATTCAAGTTCTAGTGGCAAGATCAGTACAACCAAACTCCTAGAAGAAGCTATATAGTGAAGGTCTGAAGGTATTTAACCATATAGATCCTGATATAATGGAATATAGAGAATCATATATCTTCCGAATAATTACGAAATGGTAGAAAATTGTTACTCTGCACCTAAAAAGGCTTAATTAAATTTAACCACTCAAAGACCCACTTCAAAACCATCAACACATGTAATAGCTGAAGTGGAGACATCTGGTACTACTACACTTGATACTTTCTCGAACCATGTATACGTTGGCATCTTTGTAATCCCAGATATATTTAACGGTAATGAAAATTTAATATTTACATTACAATATATTATATATGTACTGCTAGTCTGATGAAAACATACAATTCAGCTTGTATGTCGGTGATCGCAAAAAGGAAAATGTCATGCCTCTCCAAATCAATAACGTATCAGTTCAATGCTCCTGGCCTCTTACTCTTACTCTCCGCATTTTGTTGTCAAATCCTCTCCCTAGGTCTCTATTATTTATCCAAGGTCTATGCATCAGCGACTTGTCAAATCATGAACACAAGCCTACCATGTCGTAAGCACCGCACCAAACATCAGACAAAACAAGCCAAGGCGACTATAGCAAGCAGCACGTACAGCATACATCCAATCTATACCAAACAATCTAACCGGAGGCACGCACACACAAACTTCCCACCGTGCCCAACCGAGCGAGCAGCACGACGAATCCTACAGGACCCACAAACCCGAGAGCAGGCAGGTCAGCAACAAAGCAACACCGAACCACCGACAAGCCAGAACGGGCAAGCAGATCCACGGCCACCGACCGGCAAGCAAGAAAATAAAAATCCATCACTCCCCAAGACGACGGAAGCCTCAACCAACCACACAGACCACTACAGAAATAACAGGAACATGAAGCGAAGAAGCGACCATAAACCTACGAACCGCAACCATCAGCAGGAGCACATCCAAGATCTCCATCCCCCAGGCGCCGTGACCCCACGGATTTGCAAGCAGCAGACCCACATCCAAGATCTCCATCCCCCAGGAGCCGCGACCCCACGGATTTGCAAACAACGAACCTGAAAAGCACAAAGAAAACGAATCTAAGCAGAGGTGAGAAAGTCCAACCGAATAGATAGAAAGTAAGAATCCGGCAAACGCGTGCTCACCGGAGAAACACCGACGCCAAGAAGCAGAGCAGGGGAGAGAAAGAATGGACGGAAGCGACCGAGAAGGGGAAAAGTGAAAAGAATGGAGACCGCGCCGAACCGGCTCTATCAGCCATGCGTCCATCATGCACGGAAGCACCGCACCGTCTGAAGAGGCACACACGCAGGTAAACGAGCCCTACAAGCGCCCACTGGCCCGACAACCGACTAAAGCGGGCAGGAGGAGAAATCAGCGGCCGACAAACGGGACCCACCCTGAGGACGCGGGAGGGAGCGTGATTTCACGCTTCGTTAGGTATTGGAGAGATATGTGTAGGATTAGGAGTTTGAGACAAACTATAGTTATGTACTTTGTACTTCAAGTCTCTAGCCGGATGTACCTCTTTATATATCCACATATTAGGGTCAAATCAATACAGCAAAATTTACCGAACATACTTTTCCACATGGTATCACAGTGGTTAGTCTCACACAACGCTGATCCAAAGATTTCTCACCACTTTCACATCACGCGCCGCTCCAGGCAGATCAATCTCCTCTCCCTCGGGGGCGTGGCACCCGTCTGATTCAAGGATATGTTCCTTCGATTAGATTAGTTCCAATTCTTCTTTTTTGATAAAGGGATTTTATTACTTAAAGAGTTTAAGCATTACACCCGATTTATGCATCGTAAAATGCACACATCCGAAATCTAGAAACTGAGAATACATATAAACGACAAGTCTAAACAAATCATGAAGACGTAAACTATCGACACTATGAAGCTGCCATCCGTAGATCAAGCGGCTATTCACGTGGCATAAAAATATCCCTTGTCACTTGCTCTAGTCGTGCACAAGCATCCGTAAAAAGGCCTCGAAACTCCCCCCCCCCCCCACACACTGTAATGTGCACCACGAAAGGAGAATACCTGTGCATCGGAATAAAAAATACATACGAGAAAAAAATTATCATTGAAAATCTTTTCATTTCTACATAGCTAGAGAAGCCATATAACGGCTAGCGCTCCTACCCTAATAACAGTTTTGAATTTTTTGTCTACCCTATTTAACGTGTTCCCAAAAACATTCGCAACAGATGTGGAATGATAAAGTTTTGAAACCATTTGGATAGAGGACCATATAGAAGGCGCAAATGAGCAATCAAAAAATAAGTGCTTAATCGTCTCATCATGAGAACAAGAAAAAAAGTTTGAACTTCCATGCCAATTACGTTTGACAAGATTATTTAGTTAGCATGACCGCTTTACGAAGATACCACAGGAAAAGCTTAGTCTTCAATGGTACCTTCATAATCCATATGTTTTTAAAAATATCAGCCCACTTACGTTCTTTACGAAGGTGCATGTTAAAGCGTACTTACGTTCTTTGTGACGGTGCATTGGTAGATGCTCGAGAGATGTTCTACAAGAGCGAGTTTACAGATCTATATAGATCAAATAAAGCGTCAATAAAACTATATTAGGCGTCTCTATATAAGTATTATGTTGCAGTGGAAGCCATTCATGCAAGTCGCAACAAAGAACTTAGAGAAGAAGCATTTTCCATCCACTAGTACCTCGGTATCTATCTCCGTAATACTGTTAAGTGACCTCTTTTCCACCCCTGCTTTAAAGTTATAAAGCATCCAAAACGTATTTTTTCAATCACCATATAATTTTTTCACTGTCCTTTGTTTTTCCTTCCACACTATATGATATATTTTAGGTGAACTGGGTACAACTTTTCCAAGTCTACTTTGAGTGTCTTGGCTTTAGTGTTTGGTGTCTTGGCTAAAATTGTAGTGATCTTTTCTACAACCTACAGATGTGATGTGATTTTCTATACTTTTTGTGAAATTGTTAAACAAGTATATTAATGTGGAATTTGATTTACCACGATTGTACATTCACCAGCTTTGCGTCTGGCAGATATGACCCAATTGTAAGGCTTGACACTCCTCTTAAAACCTCTGCACATCACAAAAAAAAACATATTTTTATCACTCCGAACAGTGTTGTCATCAAAATCACATTTCACTACATAAGTCTTGACTCACATCCTAAACTCATACATGTTTGGTCACAACTTGCCTACTTCAATAACATGGTTTTTCTTCCTTATACGCATGTACCAGCTCATCCGTATATGGATCATCTGCATCATTTGCAGCATTTTCCATCAAATTTCCATCCATATAAAGTGAGTATGTTTTTACCATCAGCAGGCAAACTATATTAGTCACTCTCCTCTTTATCTCTATAATCTACTGAAATGTCCAATAGTTTAGCCATCTCACTGTCAGGCATTGGTCGAATGACAAAATAAGAAGGCTCATATATTTCTACCAAATTCTGATACATATAAGCACCACCATGACCCTCTTGTGCATATACAACAGACAACTCAGTTACTACTTTCACATCAGTACATATGGGCATTAGGTGAAGCCTAATAATCATCTACCATCTGTGAACCCAACCTTGACGGCACATATCCAACCTTGTAGTCAATCTTCAGATCAACGAGATCCGCATAAAAATCACCCATATTTTTGCCGCTTAATTTCATATACCATTTGTTTGGCATTCTCAATTCTCACATACTCTATCTTCCAATTATAGAACCGCAACACCGATACTTCTTTCTATGTACCTTAACTAATACTCTCCGCAATTTTCACCACAAAATTCCGAATTGAATTCTCTTCAATGATCAGTAGTTCTACCGGATCAATATCTGCAAGGCCTCACATTTAACAATTGTATCTATCTTCATGTTCTGCATGCTCCTATCTACTATCTTGCAATTTGATGTAAATAAATTGACTGTTAGTTAGAACATCCATGTACACTAGCATCACCACCACCGTTTGTCAATCGCGGGCATTGCGAGCTAGTGGAATTGGACGATGCCCTAATCGAATTCAAATTAGGTTGAAGAGATGCACATTGCCGTTTTGAAATTTTCCCTACCGGCTCCATATCGTTCAACCCATCGGCGACCATCAAACACAATCTATGGCGAAAATAGAGGCGACATAGTCAGATCTAAATCGACTCGAAGGGGAATGAGTACATTACTAGGGTTATGAATTAACTCACCAAAGATGTCGATGCCGCCGAGTCCGACAGATCTGGCACCATAGGGATTGAAAGCTCCGCTACACCGTAGAAGTTGAAGAAGATGTCACGTCCGATAGGGTTCAGTCGGGCATGGTTCACTCGATTGAGTTGGAAGATAAGTGGGACCCACTTGTCCGAAACAATAACTATCAACACCTTTTTTAGGAAGCCTTAACATAAACTCACACTCACTAAAGATGGATATGACGATTTTATCGCTCAGGTCGTTCATTGGCTATTTGTGCGCAAAGAAATGTCGCACGAGAGTTGTTCTTAGGAAAGATGCCGCGTTCCACCTATTATCGGGGAGAAACGGCGCACATGGGATATTGGCCCCAAAAATGGCTAGATTTTCCAACATATTTTCAACTGCATCATCCCGGTAGGTCGTCATCAATGGGTCGGTGTCACATATATATGCGTCAATTCGACTCCAACCTACAATTTAATAGACCGTTCCTTCATCTTGAGTACACGACTTCAGATTGGCGTTTCATATGGCAAGGTCTTGGCCTTCGAGTAAATAACAATGTGCATCTATTAGTACTTATACAAGAAAATATGTGTGCCTATTTGTGGCTACACTGTATCATGGCTATGATATGCTAAAAATTATAAAGTAATAACGCAGTATAAAATGCAGCGAGCGTATAGAAATGGAAACACAAATTTCAATTTAATATGCCTCGAGAGAGCTCATGCTTAATTTGCGTGAAAATATGGTTGCTTGAATGAATCATAAAGTCACTATATTTTTGGTAATTCCCAGTTATCCAATAACATAATTATCCATCATTGCGGAGAGCTATTGATAAAACATTGAATTTTCTATTTCCAGCTACAAGAACCAACATAATACTATATGAAGAACTCTTACAACATGGTGTTGTTCCTTATTTATGTATAATTTTTTAAAATTCATAAAGAATATTTTAATTAGAATGAGAGAATATTATATTTTGTGTGGTAGATAGACAAAGTATTACCACTAGTGGATTACTTTTTTACGTGGATAGGAAAATATTGACAGTAATAAATTAAATTTATGTGTACAACTAGGAGGTGTTTCTTAGATATGGTTAATCAAATTACTAATATCCACGAAGAATAATTTTGTCGAAATGAGACAATACTATAGTTTGTGTAGAAGATAGACAAAGTATTAACAGAAGTGGATGGTTTTAACTTTCATAAGAAAAAATTGACGTATAGTTAGTTAAATCTCATTCTAGTAAAATGTATTCATGTGAAAAATCAATCCCAATAAAACTGTTAAAGGCTTCATAGAGTTCCTTTGTTGAACATGCACCTCTCAATAGGATTTTGAAGAGTCTAAGAAGTCACCCCCAAATAGTGGGAACCTAAAATCGGTCGACACACCCCTCAAACGCAAGCTACTAAACCACTGGTTTAACATCAAACTACCGAGGAAGAACACCAAACATTGGAAAATGGAAAGCCACAAGAAGCACTACATGAGGATTTGTGTCTGGGCATGCATACAAGAACATTTAATATGTAATACATAGTTTTCACTCTTGATGGACAAAAACACATAAATGTAGATATATAAAGTAAATGACAATAGTTGATATGTTGTATATAAAGTACATGGGAAACGACCAAGGATTAAAATGGTGAGTGCTGCTATGCGTACGATACGATATGTGTACGATTTTGGTCACTAGTAGAAAAAAGGCCTTCCATACGCCCCCATCAGTCCCCAAAGTTTGCGCACCGTGACTAAACGGGTTTTAGTCCCGGGTCGGGAGGAGAGCCGGGACTGAAGGTCATTCGTCGCGGGTTGGGAAGCGCGTGGAGGCGCGTGGGGGGCATTAATTCCGGTTGGCGTCGCCACCCGGGACTAATGATGACAGTCTGCTCGCCTCCCTGTCTTTAGTCCCGGTTGGCCTGGCCACCCGGGACTAAAGATACAAACTGCTCGCCTCCCGCGCGGTGGTTTTTATTTCGCGAGCGAGGCAGAAGGGCGCCATTGCTACAGTGCGCACCCGAGTCTCTGTTTCTTCCTCTCTTCTCTTCTCTTCCCTCTCTTCGATCTTCCTCCACCAAGCACCATGGCTGAAGTTTGGGAGAGATATTTTGTGCCCACAGCATGCGGCAAGCGTCTCGACGTGTGCTACACCGACAATTGCGAGAGGCTCCCCGGTGCTCTTGCGCATTTGAGCAATCTCTATTTCTCCTCTCCCGATGAACACCGGTTCTTCGGGCTTGATTTAGAGTATACGGCGGATCAACGGGATGTTGCCGTCATCCAGATTGCATTCAAGGAGGCCGTTTTGGTCTTCCAATGGTCAAGGTAACGCACACGTACAATCTTGCATCTTCTATTTGTTTGTTGCATGTGAAGAATACATGTGTTGCAACATATCTAACACGTATCAAATTTTTGTTGTTGCAGTAGTTCAAAGCATTCTCCGGCACTTGTTGATTTTCTTGTCAACAAGGGGTATGACTTTTGCAGCGTTGACATCACTCAAGACCGTCCGAACTTGACGCGCTTGGGTATTGTGATACCTGAAGATCACTACATTGATCTTCAGGATCTTATCCATTTGAACGGGCAAAAGACCGGGATGGCTCGCATGGCAACTTCGTTCATCCACGAGGGCTACGAAACCATGAAGTCTCATTTCCCCTCGAGGAATCACTGGTATTGGGAGAAGAACCCACTAGACTGGACCAACGTCAAGTATGCAGCCATGGATACATACGTCTCCTACGAGTTGTTCCGCATCTACTCGACGGAGCCATAGATGTATGCGTTCGATATGTGCATGTAATGGATATCTTAGTATGTAATGGATATCTTAGTATTGTGAGACTTATGTTTGTGTTATGTGTGATCGTAAGACTCTATGTTATGAATGTGATATGATTGTGTTCTATTCATGATTGTTATGTCTATACTCGTATCTTACTTGTGATTTAATTATCACTTGTCTTTTGTTGTTCATAAAACTATTTTTGTTTCCTAGTTTTAAATGACTTGGAAAAATTTGCAAAGTGTAGCAAAATGTAATGGATATTATTTCTATATTAATTCCTAGCTATACTATTTCTATATTATGTCAAACACACATTTCAAAACAAGCAAAAACAAAAACACATCAAGAAAACAAACAAAAACACATCAAGAAAACAAACAAAAACACATCAAGAAAACAAAATAGAAAAACTACAGTTTCTATATATATGTTCACAAAAATTAATCTAAGCCAGGAAAACATATATCTAGTCAATACCAAACTCATCCAGTTGGATTTATTTCAAAATACATTTTTGTTTCCTAGTTTTAAATGACTTGGAAAAATTTGCAAAGTGTTGCAAAGTGTAATGGATATTATTTCTATATTAATTCCTAGCTATACTATTCCAGTTGGATTTATTTCAAAATACATTTTTGAACTCATTCTAAAAATAATAGAAGAGCCTACTGGTCTTTTCAAGATTTTAAAATGAATTAGTATTATTTTTCTTAATTTTTTGATATACTATTTGTATTTTTAAGATTTTAAAATGAATTAGTATTATTTTTCTTAATTTTTTGATATATTATTTGTATTTTTAAGATTTTAAAATGAATTAGTTCTATTTTTCTTAATTTTTTGATATACTATTTGTATTTTTAAGATTTTAAAACGAATTAGTATTATTTTTTTTAATTTTTTGATATATTATTTGTATTTTTAAGATTTTAAAATGAATTAGTTCTATTTTTCTTAATTTTTTGATATATTATTTGTATTTTTAAGATTTTTAGAAATAATACAAATTTAAAAGTTAATGTTTATTTATTTAGTCAAAATTATTAATTACATCATTACTTTTGTTTATTAAAAGATTTATTTGAAATTCAAACAATAAAGAAATGTGGCATCGACCAACATGTTAATAAGATTGATATGATACTTCTATCACATACATGCGTGCGAAACACTTGGATGCGGGACGGTATGGAACTCGGAAGTTAAGCGTGCTAGTGCTAGAGTAGTGGCAGGATGGGTGACCGAGCGGGAAGATTGACCATGAGTAAGTAATTTGACTAGAGATAATTGTAGTTAGACACTAAGCAAATAATACAAATTCTGAAAAAAAAAGGGAGTGAAAAAAAGGGAGAGAAAAATTGGTGTGAAAAATAATTAGAAACCAAATGAATTTAAAAAAATTACGAAATAAAGTCTAGTCCCGGTTCATATGGCCAACCGGGACTAAATGTCCTCCGCCCCCCGGCTCCGCCACCCGCCCACGTGGACGGGCCTTTATTCCGGTTCTTAATCGGTGCGACTATAGGGGGGGGGGGGTCTTTAGTCGCGCATAGCTAGTCCCGGTTGCTCGGTCGGGACTACTGGCCCTGGCGAACCGGGACTATAGGCCTATTTTCCACTAGTGGGTACGACAGTGCAGTTGGTCCGTCGATGAGTAGCTTCTCGCGCATGCAGCTCGTCCGATATTTTGTCGTACCAGAATCGAACAGGAAAGGTCGTACGTAGAGTAGTTCCGCGCAAGGAATTCATTCAGAGCAAGGAGAGTGCACTAACGACACACCAATGGATGACAGCCTGGCGCAGTAGGTTGAATGGCGCCTATTGGATTGCATGACTTGTCGGATTCGTATAGACCATTGACAAACCTCAACGAACTGATCAACATGTTAGACACTAAGCAAATAATACAAATTCTGAAAAAAAAGGGAGTGAAAAAAGGGAGAGAAAAATTGGTGTGAAAAATAATTAGAAACCAAATGAATTAAAAAAATTACGAAATAAAGTCTAGTCCCGGTTCATGTGGCCAACCGGGACTAAATGTCCTCCGCCCCCCGGCTCCGCCACCCGCCCACGTGGACGGGCCTTTATTTCCGGTTCTTGATCGGCGCGACTATAGGAGGGGTCTTTAGTCGCGCATAGCTAGTCCCGGTTGCTCGGTCGGGACTACTGGCCCTGTCGAACCGGAACTATAGGCCTATTTTCCACTTAGTGGGTACTTCAGTGCAGTTGGTCCGTCGATGAGTAGCTTCTCGCGCATGCAGCTCGTCCGATATTTTGTCGTACCAGAATCGAACAGGAAAGGTCGTACGCAGAGTAGTTCCGCGCAAGGAATTCATTCAGAGCAAGGAGAGTGCACTAACGACACACCAATGGCTGCCAGCCTGGCGCAGTAGGTTGAATGGCGCCTATTGGATTGCATGACTTGTCGGATTCGTATAGACCATTGACAAACCTCAACGAACTGATCAACATGTTATCGTCGGAGTGTATTGAAAAGAGGAGGCATGAACACTGGAGGGAGTGGCGCTCTACAAGAAGGTCGATCTCGACAACAATATGGAATTGTACCCGGATACAGTACAGAAGGAGTTCAGATCCAAGTCAAGAAGGTTGAAGACAAGTGCATTCCTATCCTTACCATTTGGAAGCATGGGGGCAAGAAACACTTTTCAAGGATCAAGAAAATCGAATACAGACAACCCGACTTCTAGGACTAAGGAGCTCTAAAGTCCAGATTAAAATATGCATGATTAATTTGATCATTATATTTTTTTATGAAAACAATACTATTTGCATTGTATCTGCATACTCCGGTGCAATTGCTATGCAATAGTTGTTTTGTGAGTGGTACTAGGAAAATTTCAGCATCCACAATATTTCGTTGGTATATATGCCCCTGTTATTGTTTCTGTTTCTAGGCTTCCTCTTGGCTTTGATTTATTTTTCAATGTATGAGCGGACTTTTTCTATATATAAGCATCGGGAGTTAGTGTTTTCCGCATTCCCTTCTTTGACCCAAAAATATTCGAACAATATTCCAATCGTGCTTTTTGATAGAAAGTTAGACCACATTATTTCTTGTCTTGCCACTTATTGCTTCGGACAGTACCTCATGCATTGTTAGGTGTAGGAGCTACGACAGAGAGAAGCATTTTATATTTACAGATCCAGCTTATACGAGTGTATAGGTTTGACATGTTAGATTTCAGCTCCATATGCAGACTATTAGGGATTGATAGTGGAGTCCCCGTTTTCAGACTATTAGGTATTCGGAATGCGTGGCTTCAGGAGAACAGATAACACGCTGAGGTCTCGAAGCACAACAAGTCTCTACGTCTGTACTCACCTCCGTCTCTTCTCACAGTCGCTGACGCAGCAGCACTTTTTGCGTTTTACCACAACCTGTAAAAAGTAGGCCTTTTCTTCAGAAACGCTCACCACCAGCCTCGGTCCCCGTGATTAGATTGTAGGAAAGTTTATTATTTAATGCGGCATCTTCCTCCGGTTCTCGTATAAAATTTCTACAACGTGGTCAATGTAAAGTGTGTTGCATGCTCTGTATCTCTCAACCTTCACATTTTTTTAGAAACGGGAGCCATAGCTTCAGCCTCTCCATGAGGACGATGCACACAACCGGTTTTTATAAAAAAGACAAAACATCCAAGTTTGTGGCATATTACAGTTCACGGATCACTCAAGTTAGCTAAAGATAAGACATTCAAAAATAACAAGTTTAAGCATTTATTTTTCTAGTTGGAGAAAAGATCAATTAACGCCTTCTAAAAATCTATCTTAAATAACACTCCATCCAACTGCTTCCTTTTCAACTCATGTATGTATTCGTGAAGAACTATAACCCCTTCCATGATATTTCTACCTGGAAGAAACGCCGATTGAGTTGGTCGAGTAACTCTACTCGCAATAGAGGTCACCCAATTAGTTTCCACTTTAGTTAACACCTTGAAGCTAACGTTTAGTAGATAAATAGTTCTATACTGCTCAATGTGACTAGCATCTTCTTTCTTGGGCAACAACGTAACTCCACGTCCGAGTCGGTTCGGTCCCACGATCCAAAAGGAAACAAAAACGGTTTAAGAATTAACGCATCCGTTAATTACCAAGTTAATGACTCATTAAATTTTCCCAACCGACTAAATAAACGCTCTCGGATCATTCCCCCAATCCGCGGTGGAGGAGGAGCTTGTGTGTGGCCCTCTCCTCTTGCCTTGCCAACTCAGACATAAGCTAGAATGGCTCAACTTATAAGATGGTTCCATCCTCTCCAAACTAGTAATGTGGAACTAAACTTTAGTGCCACTCTCCACTTGTATTATTCATCAATGGGCCATGACAATTTCAGAATTTATTGGGATTTAGTTGGGCTAAATGGTGCAGCCCATAAAAATTCCAAGAAGAGGCGGAGATGATTCTTCTAGATCAGCGCAAGGAGGACCCGAAGGGTGTTCTTCAGCGCAAGGAAGAGCCTCGTGGTGTTCTCCTAGAGCAGCATAAAGGTCAGATCTTCGTCGAGTCCTGGGAAGTTTATGAGAGATCAAATCTCTGTGTGCGAAGCATGATGCATGAGCAATGGAGGAATTGGCAAAGAGCGCGAGCAGGCGTGCCCCGAATATACAGAATTCGATGAGGGGGGGGGGGGGGGGGGAGGGGGACACCAAAGCAGAAGCGCTAAAAAAAGGTTTCTGGTTAGGAGCACAGCTAGCTTCGTCGGGTTCAGTGTGTGCGTCGCCGCGAAAAAAATCTCAATTCCTCGCAACAACATCGCCGCATCTAAAGCTAAGCTATGCAGGACCAATTGTTACGCCGATTGAAAACGCGATTCTAAGAAGAAAAAAAAGGAGTTCATATCAAGAAAATACTGAATTTTAGTTGTGCAGAATGTGAACACGATGGAACAACACTTAGGAGGATACCCTACGATGCGAATTAACAACCCATGCTGGAGATTCGTGTGTGCCGAGGTATTGGATGGGAGCCCTACAATGCCAATTAACGACCCACGCTGGAGATTCACATTGCAATCCGACGTGGATTGCCAAAAGTGAGCCGAACCAAGGGAAGGGATAGAGCCGAACAAGGCGGTAGAAATAGAGGTAGAAAAAAAGTCTAAAACTTTAAAGGCACGGCCGGCAAATGGGCGGTCTCCCGAGCGCAAGTCGAAAGAGTGCACACCGATTAGATGCTTGTACAAAAACCGTCAGGTGGGGCCCAGGCGCATGGGGCCATGGTCAGCCAGTGGCGAGACGACAAAAAGACTGCATCGGGCGTTTAGCTGAATCCATTGAGCTAGTTTGACTAAGGCGGTCATTACGGGTGGATACGATTCGGTGAAAGGGCAGATCGGACGGCCCAAAATCACAACAGTACTGAGAGGGCGCGTCTGGAGGTCTCACCGTTTATAATTTCATATGCTATTTTAGTTTTTTTTTTACTTTTACATCTATCCATGTTTGAAATAATACGAGTATTGACTGTTCTAAGAAGTCTAGAGACATTGACTACACAAGTAATTAACTCAGTTTGTTAGATGCAATAGAGTGACTAAATTCAATTTGCAAGCCTGTATTGTCGAAGAGTTATTCTGGGTGCAACAACAACCTATAAGGTTTTTTTCAAATTTAAACTTGATGGTTCGTATATAATTTTTAGGGCAGCCAGCTGGTCCGAGAGAGAGTATGCATAAACGTCGGTTTGGATAAAGTGTCTTCCTAGGAAGCTGAACTAATTTACTAAAGATCGTGAAGAAAAGTCTTCATCCAAACATTACAATTGAATAATGAAGATCATTAAAAGAATCATCATCCAACCATATGGGAGGTGCCGGCAAAGAGGAAGTCTTTGGTTCCTGTTTCTTGCTACGCTTGCCCTGAGGAATGTCTCCATGGCGACAAGGGCTTAGGCTAGGACTCTCTTAGGCCCGGTTTGTTTCCGGGGTATTTACAGCGATTCGAGAGTATTTTCCCGGCCAATCCCCAATCCCCCCGTATGCTGAAAAGCCTCTTTGTTTCTAGTGGTTTTGAGCCAGTATTGTCCCGGTGTTTCCCCACTTTTTCCCAAACCTAGCCCGTTTCTTCTCCGGTAAATTACGCTAGGCTAGTCTCGCGTCCCCGAACCCTGACGGAAGCGAAGAGAGGACGGCGGCTACGCAGCGAGGGCGGAGGGATGGCGGCATGCGCACCGAGGGATATTGGAGGGAGAGATCGACAGAGAGATAGGGCAGTGGGAGAGCATCTCTACAGGGAAATCTGGACCACCGCCGAGAAATTCCGTTTTGTCGACGGTGGCGTGGCCGTTCATGGCAACTCACCGGCGAGCCCCTCCGATATCCATCTCTCTCTCTGTCTTCCCCATCCACTCACACACCCGCTGCAATCGGATCCCCTCCATGTGCCGAGCTCACCGCCGCAAACGGCTTCCACGCTATACTTTGTGCTAGTAGTAAACATATTCTTCTGCAATTTCGTCGATATTTCAGCTGTTGTAGCAATTAGCAGCTAGTTGATCTGTCGCTTCTAGCATCCGGCCTGGGTTTTGGTTGTGGGATTCAAAGTGGGTTGTGACCAGAGTTTGGGGAATAGATTTCAGTGTACAAGTTCCTTTCAAAGCCATGGATAATTAATTTGAACATGACTACCGCTAGGAAGCAAATTGATTAGAGTCACATAACTCGATTCTACCAATTCTGTGTTGAATACCTGGAAAAAAAAACTCCAAGCAGAGAGAGATTGTACATGAGGAGGCGCCTCTGGATGTGAAAGAAATAGAGAGGAAGTAGAGAGAGCGCCTATGAATGTAGAAAAAAATAGTGTTGGTAGGTTGCTTCTGGTATTTGTTACAACTGTAATTATTGTAGATTCAGGACAAGGTAAGAAAGTATATAATTTTCTGTGTTCTGTACTTTTGCTAGTTGTTACAACTGCATTGTTCCTAGTTGTCTGTAATATTAGTTGACCCTTGGTTGTTGTAGCTACATTCCTTATGTGGTAGCCAAAAGGGCAGACTCTAATCATTCTTACAGAACTGTGGTACTTGTGTAATTTTAGTCTGAATATGCACATGTTTAGCAAATGCCCTTTACAGCTAATATTAGTTTGTTCAAGCTCTTGTTGTGTCTCAACTGGACATTCTCTAGGGCCCTATATTTTTAAATTTGAACTCTAGCTATTTATCATGACTGCTTGCAGATAACGTGACACCAAGGACCAGTCCACTCGGAAAAACTAGCATCTGGTTTCTTCCTTGGTGAGTGTCTGTTTTTTTTACAAAAGGGGATATACCCCAGTTTCTGCATCGACTGATGCACATAACTTTTCGATGCAGCAGTAGAAGATCTCCCTCAAAACAAATAACAGGTAATAGAACTACGAAAGCCTATTAATATGTTGCCACGTGTGACGGGAAAAAAAAATTGTGCCACCGTAAGGAGACGCCTGCAGCCATCCACCATAAGTTTCATCTGGTCCGAATGAAGTAAGGAAGCCCATAGCTGGATCCAATGTGTTGCCGAGAAGATAACCTGTAGTACATGAAAGTGGTCTTTCCTGTTAAAAACATTATCATTCCTACAATTCCAAATGGCGCAACAAATGGCCGACACTCCAATTCTAATCCTATCTTTAGTCTTCTTATCAATCCTATTTAACCAATTCCCAAACATATTATTCAAGTTGGAGGGGGGAGGAATGTTATAAGTAAAAAAAAACACTCTCCACACAAGTAGCAAAAGTACAAGAAATAAAAATATGTTCAGCAGACTCATCATTCCCACAAAAAGAACAATGTGTATCTCATTTCCACTCTTTTTTAGCTAAATTATCCCTAGTTAGCAAAACCTTTTTGTCTAAAAACCAGATGAAAAATTTAATTTTAAGAGGAATCTTCAATTTTCACAAGTAAGTTTTGAGAAAAAGTGCATGAGCATTCATCATATCCTCATACATGGATTTAACAGAGAACATCCTATTCTGGGTCAAATTCCGATGAAACTTATCCTCAACGTAGACAACAGAAATATTCAATAAACGCAAACATAGGTGAGACCTCATATCCCACGTATTACCCACTAAATTCCTACGAAAAGAAATATTAATAGGTGGAGCATTGTGAAATACCTCTACGAAAACAAATATTAATTGGTGAGTGTGTGTGTGTGTTCTTCTGACACAGAGACAACATAGATTGTGAGAGTTCAGAGGGGCTGCAAAATGCATCTTGTACAGTGACAACAGTTGATTATGCTTTGCAGATGACCATTTTGTTTTGTTCTAGTCATCATTTTGAAGATGATTAATTCACTGCCGGTTCTATGTAACATAATTAGTTGGGCTCTCGATCTTCTTGTCGTTGTCACCAAATTATTTAGAACTGAAGTGATATGTTTGGTATGGCAGTGTCATGGGGTATCAACATCACCACCATCACTATCACTTTCTTGTTCATGTGATCTCAACTAGACAACAAGATGTGGTTTTTCGAGATGGGTTGTCCCCCCTCGCTCACTACACTTTCAATCTTCTCTCTATGCCGTAGAAGTAGTTATTGTGTGTGTAGTTTTACTTGATGCACCATGGTCAGGTAAAACGATCCTAGGAATATACCCTATATATTGATTGTGAAGTCTACAGCCCAGAGCTATGCATTTCCTACACCAGTCTTTTTTCACAGTCTACATAGCTATATAGCAACGTCAGAAAAATGCTACTCGGAGAACCCTTCCATGATTTTCTTTTTTTCAGAGTTGGTTGAATCATTAGACTGCCCGATTCAAATAAGTTTAGTTGGCTGTTTCTGATTCAAATTATTTTGCTTGGTCATAAATACTTATTTTGAAAGAAATTTACAGAAGTCTCATGAATATTTTCAGAAGTAAACTACTGTATCAGAGAATTGGTGGCAAGCACTATTTCATGTATTGACAACAACCGAAAACTTAAGCGTTATTGAAATAATTGAGTACATTAAGAACAAAATATTTTGATCCATGCAAGGATAGGTGCTTAGTTCCTTTTTGTAATCTTACTATTATCCTGACATCTAAAAGTTAGTTATACCTCTGATCCGAATTAAGTGTCGATAGTTGTGCTAACAAATTTTACATGATTAATACTGTTTATCCGACACTTATAAGGGATCGGAGGGAGTATCTTAGTTGGTGAACATTCTTAATCTCTGTGAAACTTTGCATGGTTAGTTATACCTCTAATCCGAATTCATTGGGACTTAACATATGTTTATCCTGCTTCAATATCACACCAGCATGCTACCATCTCCTCCCACCATTCAAGCGAGCTCCGGAAGTGTGGAGACATTGTAGTAGAGTTTATAGACGGGGGTGCCATGAGACTACTGATAGAGATGTGGGGGGGGGTAGGACGTGTTAGTACGACAATCAGAGACACCAAAGTTACCCAGGTTCGGTACGTCGCAACTAGGCGGCGTTCCTACTCCTGCAATCTCACTAAATCAGGGCTGAAGCCTGAAGTATACAAAGTACAATGTGAGTTGGCATTAGCTAACTCGACGAGGATCAACTTCTCGGCGAGCTGGCTTCTAGCTTATTGAACGTATCTTTCTTGTCTCCCGTCCGGCTTTATATAGATAGCCGGGTTAGGGCTTACAGAAAAGAAACCTAGAAGACTACGGTAGGTCTCTAACTTGGAAAACATGAATCCGCCTTCTACTTCAAGCCGTACCACGTGGGTCGTGGTCAGGGTTCTTCTAGGATCCAGCTTCTGCGCATCAGCTTACTGGGCCGCCTAATGGACCGTGATCCGTTACCATTCAGGCCACCCTGGTAATCTGGCTCTTTAGGAGAATGTCGGATATACCCCTAATCGGTATATATCCAACAGTAGCCCCCAAGAAGGATTGAGACTCCAATCTGCCACCTTTCATCACTTTGCATTCTTTTCCGAGAAATGTTGGCGCTTCATCTCGATTCTTCTTATTTTCAAATCATGCTTAACGTGAAACTCGAATTTTGACAAAATCCGGCATTTTCTTCCATGAGTCTTCGTGGAGAAGGATCTTCCTTACGTCAGTGATAAAATCATGCTGACGTCGGGGACGTTTGAGTTCCAATGTGAAACCTTAAAACGTATCTCTCACAGATTCTCGCGGGAAACGAGGAGATAGCAATAATCACCCGTCCCCTCATTTCCCGGATTTTCCGGCGAGCGACACGCGTCGAAGATCTAACGGTCCCTCCGGTAATTCTTCTAACGCATCTTAAATATTTTCCGGCTATAAATATCCTTCCTCGGGCCCTCCGGTAATTCTTTTGCTCTCACTTCCCCTCCCAGCCATAAAGCGCCATTGCTCCCGAGCCAAGGAATCACATGTGCGAGCAGAGCCAGAGCGCATTCGCCACCGCCCCCGGAAGTTAGTCATCGGAAGGTCGGGATATTCCCCACGCCACCCAAAAATGGCAAACGGCGAGTCACCGCGCGCCGTGGAGGAAAACACCATCACCATCGACATAGACGAAATCAATAACGACATTGACCCCCTGCTCGATTCCCCAAGCCGCGCCGCCGCGGACATGCCGGGGGAAAGTGTCGTGGCCTGGCTCGCGAGGATCCTCCTCCCGCAGCCGGAAACTTGGCGGCATCATCTTTCGCGCCTCCTCCGCCATTCGCACCCGAAACGGCGGAAAAAGATCATCCTCGTCGGTGGGGAGCTCGCCGCTGCGTTCGCCGCCGGAGCGAAGGATGAAGGCGAGATGTCCGGGAATTGGAGCCGGTGCAACTTGGCTCCTTCCCTCCTTCCGACAATGGAGAAGTTGGGGCTGATTTTGAAGGGGAAATGGCGGCATGAGGAGGACGATTCCGAGCCCTTGCCAAGAGCCGGGGAAAGGGTTCTCCTCACCTCGCACCTTAGCCGAGGTATGGGAATTCCGCCTTCCGCCATCTTTCTCCAGGTCCTTCACCATTACAACATTCAACCCCAAAACCTTCCTCCAAATTCCATTCTGTCGGGTTCCAGGCCCTCTTTGAAGGGTATCTAGGATTAGAGCCTAGGTTAGACTTTTGGCAGTACTGTTTCGGGGTTAAGCGAAACCCCTATGAGGGCGCACTCCCGACTTGTGGAACCATATCCTTCACCCTGCGTAGATATAGGGAGGATTGCTTCCCAAGATTAAAACCTCGGAATCCGTCAAGTTTTGGACGGGTTCCTTCTTCTACCACCAAGATGTCCCGTTTCCTAGAAAGGAAACGGGAATTCGACATTTCGCTAACTCTGCCGCAACTCTCCAAGACAACTGGCCAGCGGAGGCAATTCAAACACTGCCAGATGATTTAATGAAAATCAAACGGCGAATCGCAAAACTCGTCTCCTCCACTCCTCCTCTCACTAGAACCGACACGGTTTTATGTTGGTTCTGGAGACGTATCCAGCCTCTGGCGTATCGTCGAACCCGGCTTCTAAGTGAATACAAGGGCCCAGAGGATACAATGAGGGGAACAGACAGAGCGTTCTCGAAGAGGGACTTCAAGAAGCGGGTTAATCATTTGGTCGCCACTCGCGACCAATATGAAGAAAGCCGAGAGATGTACCACGAAGGAAACCCGGCTCCAAAGGTAATATTTTTCCTCTTTGGGCAGTTTCTCGGATATTAAATTTTCTAAGATTCCTGACTTAGTCGGACTTTGTTCTTTTTCCATAGTTCGCCGATCTCACCTACAAGGATCTTGCAACCGATGCCGAACTGGACGCAATGCGTGCAAAATTTTCTGGCGGTCGGAAGCGCAAGAAGCCATCGACTGCTGAAGAAGTGGTGGAATTCGACGGCATTCCCGTCGCTACTTTTAGGTTACGTGGGGCTGATAAGCAGATACCTAGACGCGGAAAAAAAAATTCAGTGGGATGAAGTCTCATGACTGTCACGTGATGATGACGCAGATACTTCCGGTTGCAATCAGAGGGATAATGGAACCGCACGTCCGTCAAACGCTCACTGGCCTCTGTAACTTTTTCGACGTCATCACTCAGAAGTCGATAAGCGTGAAGAAACTCGGAAGGCTGCAGGAAGAGATCGTCACCATCCTATGCGAGCTTGAGATGTACTTCCCACTTGGTATAATTATCTACTTAACCGAGTAAATGTGTGAGTCCCCCTCTTGCAGTTTTGAATGGTCCCCTCATATCTAGCCCCCAGACTGCAAATGGCCATGTAATAGGGATAGTTTTGAGTGCTTGGGCTGGCATATTTATCTGCTTGGCATAATACTGACATCCGGCACATGTATTTACTATGTGTTCGACATCTTTCTTGGTGTTAGCCAGAAAAACCCTGCACGGAATGCTTTCTTAACTATGCTTTTTGATTGAGCATGATGTCCGCAATCTCCTGCATCGATTTCTTGCAGTATTTCTCGGCCTTCTTCTGGCGAAATACATCGCTGAAAAATTTCAATAGTGCTACGTTTATAAAGGCAACAATTGATTATCGTGTATCCTTTGCATCGACGTTTTATTTGTCTTTGCAAGACCTCGTCTGCTCCATCCGGGTACTTCTGGTCCACTAAGAAGATTAAATATGGAATTGTCCAATCCGGGTTAACAAGCAGGACTTCAATTGTCTCGGAAACGAGAGGATAATCAACATCTCCACCTTTTATCGATGGTTTATGCAAATATTGGACAAACACACCTGGTGGTAGGGTTTTCACTCTTTCCGAACCCATGCGAGCTAATGCATCTGTGTTCCAGTTTTCTTCCCTTTTGACATGAATTACTTCAAATCCCAGGAAGCAAATGGCAAACTCGTCCACCGTTCTCCGATATTCGGCCATGATGGTGCTTTTGGCGTCCCATGTTTGGTTGAGCTGATGTTGTACCAAATATGAGTCACCATAGCATAGTATGTGTTTGACACCTATCTCTTTTGCAATGTGGAAGCCATGAAGCAAAGCTTCGTATTCTGCCACATTATTACTGGCGTTGAAGAGTATTTGTAATACATACTCCATAGTATCTCCCTTTGAGGATTTTAAAACTACACCAGCTCCAGCGCCTTCCTTCATCTTGGATCCGTCAAAAGTGCATGACCCAATATTCCGACTTTGGCATTGGTGTGTTTTCCCTTTCTTCTGTCCAATCAGCGATGAAATCTTCCAACGCCTGGGATTTAATTGCCGTCCGGGGTTGGTACTTAATGTCAAACACAGCTAACTCGATGCCCCATTTGGCTAATCAGCCTGTTGCGTACGCATTGTTAATAATATCCCCTAGTGGTGCTTTTTTTTAATAATATCCCCTAGTGGTGCTTTACATACCATTGTTATGGAATGTCCTTAGAAATAATGGCGGAGTTTTCGCGATGGAAAAAAAACTCCATATGCCCGCTTTTGATAGTGTGGGTACCTTTGTTTGGACTCAAAAAAACTTCCCTGACATAATATACTGGATGTTGATCTGGTATGCTTTGCTCTTCTTTCCGCCTTTCCACAACTATCACAGCGCGGATAACTCTGTTTGTTGTCGTGAGATACAGTAACATGGCTTCTTCGTCTTTTGGCGATGTCAAAATCGGAGCTTTCATCAAGGTTTCTTTTAACTAGGTTACTGCTTTGTACGGCTCTTCTTTCCATTCAAATTTGTCGGATTTTTTCAACAACTTGTATAATAGCAGAGCTTTGTCTCCTAGCTGGCTTGTAAACCTACTGACGACGGCTGCAGAACCCGTCAATCTTTGTACATCTTTCAAGCACGTAGGCTTTGAGATGTTTAAGATTGCCTCGATCTTTTCCGGGTTTACTTCTATTCCTCTGTGAGAAACGATAAAACCCAGAAGTTTTCCTTAGGGAACCCCGAAAACGTAGTTTAATGAATTTAACTTCGTTTTGTAAGTGCGCAGATTTTCGAAGGTTTCTCGTAAATCTTCAAGGAGTGTGTCTTTTTCCTTGGAAACGACGGCAATGTCGTCCACGTAAACGTGAACATTTTTTCCAATCTGACTATGCAAAGATCGTTGCATGCAACGCTGGTCAGTTACACCTGCGTTCCTCAAGCCAAAAGGCATGGTTATGTAATAGTACGTTGCATACGAGGTTAGGAAGGATGTTTTCATTTGATCTTCTTCCGTCATACGTATTTGATGGTACCTGGAATAAGGATCCAAAAGGCATAAAAGTTCAGAGCCAGCAGTGGCATCTATAATTTGATTGATTCGCGGTAACGCAAACCTATCTTTTGGACACAATTTGTCCAGTCCGGTGTAATCTATACACATCCTAAGAACAGTATTATCTTTCTTCGGGACTAATACTTGGTTTGCAGACTATTCAGTATGTATAACTTCCCGAATAAAATCAGCTTCCAATAGACGGATAATTTCCTTGCCAATAACCTTCCGTCTTCTTCCATCAAATTGCGGAGACGTTGTTTGACATGTTTAGATCCTCGAATCACTTTGAGTTGATGCTCAGCAAGTTCCCTGGGTATTCCTGGCATGTTCGCAGGACACCAGGCAAAGATATCCCAGTTCTCACGGAGGAACTTGATGAGCTCGCTTTCCTATTTGTCGGTCATCCCGGTTCCCAATACGATAAAATTTGTCGGATCTTTGGTATCTAGGATAACATGTCTTGTATTCTCGGAAGCTTTGAAACTATCTGCTGGCTTCTGGCTTTATTTTCCTGACGGCATTTCTGTCGGCGATACTTCTTTTGCCAGCTCTTTTAATTCCTCCTTTGCTGTAACTTTTTCTGCGCAAAGGGCGTTTCCTTTTTCCAGCTTGTTTGCCAATATGAAGTCTCGCGATATGGTGATTACTCCTCCTTTTGGCCCTGTCATCGTTAGCTTGTTATAGATATAAGATGATATTGCCATGAATTTGGCGAAAGCTGGACGTCTGAGTATTGCGTGGTATGCACTTTCGAACGGCACGACCTCGAAAGAATTTTTTCCTATCGAAAATGCTCTTTTTCTCCAAGGTTACGTCTAGGGAAATTTCTCCTAGTGATTGTGCTTGTCTGCTAGGAACGATGCCATGGAAACGTATGTTGCTATGATTGAGCTGGGTCTCGGAGATTCGCAGATGATTTAGTGTATCCAGGGACATTATATTGATGCTGGATCCTCCATCCATCAGGACTCTTTTTAGCCTAGTGTTTTGAACAATAGGGCTTACAATTAGAGTTTGTGTGCCGGGTTCTGGGATATTTCCGGGATGATCAGACTGATCCCAAGTAATTCGTGTGTTCGAGTACTTCAAGAATTTGGGGGTTGGTGGAACAACCGCGTTTATTTCTCGAAGTGTTCTTTTTGCTACCTTTGCTGATGGAGTTGCGAGGAAAGTTAGGTTACATTCTCCATCAACTCTCGGGAATTTTGGTTCGCCTTTTCGTTGTTGTTCCTGGATTTTTTTGTCGGTGTCCGATTCATTGTCTTCTTTTTCAGCTTCTGGCTTTTCCTTTGAGAACTTCCTCTTGGAATGTTTCCCCTTGTTCCCGGATCCTGCAGATCCTTTCATATGCTTATTAAGCCGGCATTGCGCATTAGTATGGGTAGGTTTCCCAAATTGCGAATGGTGGACACAGTTTTCCGACTTAATCTTTTCCCACTCTTCCTTTGAATAGGAGATGGGTTCTGTGGTTCTTCCTTTTCATTTGCCACCATTATCCTTTCCAAAGGCTAAATTAACTTCTTTGGGTTTTTGTTGTGCTTCTGGAGTAGCTTTTTTCTGAGAACGAGGCGTCTTTTTGGCCTGAGCCAAAGCATCAATGTTTACACCTCTCGCTCTGATGTCATCTTCGTCCGTTGTGTGCTCATTTGCGGTTGTAAGCATAGATCCGAGATATTTGTGCTTTTTTGAACCAACCATGAATGGTACAAGGCCGGGTTTTAGACCATTGACGAAAGCATGCATTGCTTGTACGTCACTTACTCTAGAGCAGCTGTTTTTTATTGCAGTCCATCTTGAGATAATGTCGACATATGGCTCATCTTCAAACTAGGTGTAGTGGTTTAGCTGGTTGATGCTATTGGGGCGTTTGTAAGTTCCCGAAAATGTTGAGTGAAAACTCTAGCCATATCATCCCAGCTATCCACAGTTCTTGACGGAATACCGTTAATCCAATCTCTGGCTCCATCCAGCAACATTAGGGGGAGGAATTTTACGGCATCTAGGTCTGTCCTTTTGTTAATCTGGATGGTTGTATAATAGCCTGAGAGCCAGGTACCCGGGTTTGTACTGCCGGTATACTTTTGATATGTTGGACCAACTTTGGCAAAGCCAGAATGTAGAGTTATTCTCCGGATCCTGTCACTGAAACACTTAGTTCCAAAGTATAGATAATCTCTTTCCGCTCTATCAGCGTGTACGAAATATCTACCGGCTGAATGAATAGAGGGGGGTCTGCTCCTTTCTTTTCCATTATTACGCGAGTGCGCTTTTCCGGGATTATCCCTATTTCCTCCGTTGTCGTATCCTTTGGAATAAGGTGGAGTTCTACACATTGGCCTTTCTTTATTTCTAGGAGGAGTACGGGATTTCTCACGCATGTGAGGAATGTCGTGTCTTCCAGCTTTTTTAGCAGGGCGTCTCGGAGGCGGCATTGCTTTTCCGTCTTTCCGGTTTTGTTCCTCCTCATTTCGGGGATTAATTCCACCTTTTGGCAGATGGGATCTTGTCCTGGACGTTGCATCCTTGTTATCTGGAATTTTATTGTCCTTTCTCGGATCTCCTTTCTTCTCTTTGGAACTGCCCGAATCTCCAGGTTCGCCAGGTCCAGGTGCTCCAGCGGCGCATGTGGCGGTTTTGCATAAGGCCGAGTCGTCATGCAACTTCCCTGATCTTGTCTGCCCCCGTTGTTGCTGTTGTAATGCCTTTCCTAAGAAAGCATACACCCCTTGAAGCTTTTCATCATTGGAGTACATATCATCATTGAGGATGGCAAATGCGGCTTCCGTGTTTTCTGCTGCGGTTTTGTATACAGGTTCGCCCTTGGCATCAATGTCGTTTACTTTCTTTTGCCAGGAAGGGTTTTGGAACCGTTCCTTTGGCGGAAATACTTCCAGGCTTGCGATTCCGGGTAACCGTGTAGGTTTTCTGCCAGATCTATTCCTTCTTTCGTACTCCTCGATTTCTTCCTACTGCAACTTAATGTCAACATGGGTTTTTAAGAGATTTTCTCGAGTTCTGAATAGATGTTGTTGTTGTTTCCTTTGGAGAGCTTGTCTTCTAGCTTCCAGCACTTTAGGGGGTTCGTGGAGTGCCACTGTTGTTTGAAGTAAATCACGTTCATCCTGTCCTGACATTGGCGAAACAGGGATTTCCTTCGTTTTCTTCTACGCGGGCTTTGACTCCGCTTCCTCCTCCTACTTCCAGGTTTTCGTTGGCGGTATCCACCAATTTTTTCTTCCGGAGTTTGTACTGCAGTTTCCTGGCAGTCTTATTTCTCTTCTTGGAAGAGGGGGTTTTTTTACCAAGTTCATCTTATGTCAATTCCTTGACATCAGGGTAAATTGGACTGTTTTCACCGTCCTCTCTTTCCTCATCTGGCGGAGGTGTTTGAGGGTCTTCCTGGCTTTCGTCATCCGTGTTTTCAGCGGGTTTTTCCATAAGCACTTTATGGAATCCCTCTTGAAGAGATTTGACCTTTCTTTCCAAAGCATCTTCATCTTCATCTTCGGAATCTAGCTCGTCCGATCCGGGTTCCGACTCTAATCTCGCCTCAATGGCGGCTAGAACAGAATCGACTACCGAGTTCGTCGGCGTATCGACGGATGTCGGATCTTCCACCTCTATTGTGGGATTGTTCCCTCTTCCTCTTGTACGGGGTTGCTTTCGTCCGTGTTTTCGGCGATCTCGGATTGCACCATACCAATAAAGTGCGATCTCATTGCGGGCATCTTCGAAGAGGCCGCCAATTCAGCAGGATATTGGCGATATGAGCAAAATCCGGCATCATAGTTTTCTCCGCTTTCTTAGTATATCCAAAAATTATACTACTTCTCCGCTTCTGATTGTCAATACAAATACCGGCATGTGAATCCTCTCGTCAGACCCGGAGAGGGAAAGAATGTACCAACAAAAATGCGAAGAGTGCATAATTTCTACATGGCAACCTCTCGGGACTCTCAGGACTTGATAGTGTTGGGAGTTAAGAGACAAGCATTACGGTTATGGAGATGCAGTGGTTCTGATTCAGTTTGAAAAATTGTTTCAGTTATTCCAGCAAAAGGCCCTCGACAAATCTATCCTCAGCCCAAGGTCTTTAGGTAATTATTTCTTTAATTAAGTCTCTAGCTAGCTCACCTCGTTCATTAAATTCATATAATCCTCACTATATTATAATTGCAGAATGGAAATTCTCGAATGCAAAAAAAGAACAAATCTATGACATTGGGTTCATTGACCCATATTTTCTTACTCATAAGACTCTTGAGCTAGCTCCCAAGGATACATAAGATAAAATTGTGAAGGCATTAAGGTTTCAAGAACACAAAAGGGAAATACTATTTCCTTATAACTTCGGGTGAGTATTACTGTCTTCTAAACATTATGTTTTCCTTACTCGGTGTTAAGTGCATAATTGGTGAGTTATACTTGCGCATATTCCACTTTATTCTGCTAATCTTTCAAGCCGACAAAGGAAAAGTATTTGTAATGGACTCGAAACTTAAACCCCTAGAGGTCTGGACCGACATGCAGGAAATGGTAAAGCGGTAATTTAAATCTTTATATATGGCACTATATCAATTACTTTCTTTCATTTTCTCATATAAGTAATTCATAACTCCTTTTATTCTTTTTCTTTGCCTGGCAGGGCTTAGAAACGGTTCGCAAAAAAAGCTAGGTTGAATTGAAATCAGAGCTTACATTTGAAATTGTGCAAGTAAGGACTAGTAGCTAGATCCACGCATCTCCTTGATCCTAGTTTCGATACCATTACAATGTTTGATATTATTATTTTGATTGTAACCATGTTTTTGTAAAGTGCTTGCAATCGTGAGACAGAAATAAATTATGTGGATACTACGTCGGTGAGTTCATTCGTCAGACAACCTGTGACAAGGGCAGAGATTTAAACAAACTTCATGTACGTGAACCATCAATTTTGTCTTATTACCATCTATTGTATTTACTTAGTTTTATTAATAAGAATTGACCACTCTTCTTTATATTAGATCGAACAGCTGCGAGATGGTCTTCTACCAAGTGATCACATACGAGCAATTCAAGAGGAAATTGCGGTCTTCTTAAATGCAGAGGTCCTAAATGAACATGGAGAATACTATCGCCCTTACAGCGTGCTTGGATGAACTTGATATTGTAATTCATTCAGCGGTCATGTAATATGCTCGACATACTTTGATTTTGTAATATAAGTGTTCCTTCTTTTGGTATATATATGTACTACTTATTAACTCGTGGTATCCGGGAGGTCTGGGGAGGGACCACAAAGGCTCCTATATTCTCAAGAATCCACACATCCCTTATCAGTGAACGCTGACGCAGGGATCGTACAATCGAATTTATCGCAAAACATAAAATATAAAAAAATTAGAAAAACAAAACTCTGCTCAGTCAGAGAAAATGGCTAAAGTGCTGCCGCGGCAGAGGAGGCTTTCATCTTAGCTC